>CM061558.1:134393475-135593475 GCA_030864225.1 Capsicum baccatum var. pendulum
GGGTGGTCCCGTGATCTGATCGTTTTGTGGGCCAAAATTGGCAGGAGCATGCCAAGGAAGTTGGGGATCATCTCAATGTGGTCCGTTTAATTTTTTGTGGCTATTTGGGTGGACAAACGGGCAAAACGGCATGAACGAGGCATTTTATGGCCAAATCGGTGTGCTATAGCCCACAATTTTAGAGATGGGCCTAGGGTCCCAGCGTGCTATGGTCCAAACATTGACTAGGGTTGGAGAACGTCCAAGTGTGGTTCATTTAATTTTTTGTGCCCATTTGGGTTGTCAATCAGGCGAAACTGTGCTTTTTTGGGTCAAATCAGTGTGCTATAGTCTGCGATTTTGGGGGTAGGCCGAGAGTTTGGGTGTTCGGTTGGACAAAAATTGACTGGGGAATACCAGGGAGGTTCAGGATTGTCCAAGTGTGATCTATTTAATTTTTCATGGCCATTAGGATAGACAAACGGAAGAAACAGTGCAAACGGGGCAATTTTGTGATAAATCAGTGTGCTATAGCCCATGATTTTAGAGGTGCGCCCGGGTTCTGGGCATTCTATAGGCCAAAAATCAATCGGAGTATGCCAGAGAATTTGGGGATCATCCTAGTGTGGTCCGTTTAAGTATTCATGACCATTTGGGTGAACAAACGGGCGAAACGGCATGAACAGGGCATTTTCAGGCCAAATCGGTGTGCTATAGCCCATGAGATCCGAGTGTGTTGTGGGCTAAAAATTGATTGGGGTGTGTCTGGGAGGTTGGGGATTGTCCCAGTGTAGTCCGTTCAATTTTTCGTGGCTATTTGGGTGGACAAACGGGCAAAGCGACATGAAGGGGGCATTTTCGGTCCAAATCGGTGTGCTATATCCCACGGTTTAAGGGGTGGACCCAGGGTCCAGGAGTGTTGTAGGTAAAAAATCGACCGGGTCGTGCCATGGAGTTTAGAGATCACCTCGGTGTGGCTCTTTTAATTTTTTGTGGCTATTTGGGTGGACAAAAGGGCGAAACGACATGAATGGAGTGTTTTCGGGCTATATCGATGTGCTATAGCCCATGGTTTCGGGGGTGGGCCTGAGGTTCGGGCGTGCTGCGCACCAAAAATTGACCAAGGAGTTCCAGCTAAGTTGGGGATCATCCTAGTATGGTCCGTATAATTTTTCGTGGACATTAGTGAGGACAAACAGGCGAAATGGCGCGGATGAGGAATTTTTGGACTAAATCGATGTGCTTTAGCCCATGGTTTTGGAGATAGGACCGGGGTCTGGGCATGCTATTGGCCGAAAATCGATTGGGGCATGCTAGGGAGGTTGAGGATCATCCCATATGATCCGTTTAATTTTTCGTGGCTAGGTGGGCGGATAAATGGGCAAAACAACTCGAACGAGGATCGTCCCAGTGTGGTCCATTTAATTTTTCATGGAAATTTAGGTTGAGAAACGGGCGAAATGACGTGAACGGGCCCAAATGGTGTGTTATAGCCTACGATTTTGGGGGAGGGCTCGGGGTCCGAGCATGCTATGGGCCAAAAATTAATCGGTTGTGGATAGTCCCAAGACAGTCCGTTTAATTTTTTGTGGATATATGGTTGGTCAAATAGACAAAACAGTGCAAATGGGGCATTTTCGGGCCAAATCAGTGTGTTATAGCCCACGGTTTGAAAGGTGAGCTCGGGGTCCGGGCGTGCTGTAGGCCAAAAATCAATCAAGGCGTGCCAGGGAGGTTGGGGATCATCCCACTATGATTCGTTTAATTTTTTGTGGCCAATTGGGTGGACAAATAGGCAAAACGGTGTGAACGGGACATTTTCGGGCAAAATAGGTGTGCTATAGCCCGCGTTTTTAGGGGTAGGCCCGGGGTCCGGGTATGCTATAGGCTGAAAATCGACTGGGGTGAGCTAGGGAGGTTGGCGATCATCCCAGTGTGGTCCATTTAATTTTTTATGACCATTTAGGTGGACAAACAGGCAAAATAACGCGAACGAGGCATTTTTGTGCCAAATCGGTGTGCTATAGCCCACGGTTTCAGGGGTGGGCCCAGGGTCCGGATGTTTTATGGATCAAAAATCAACCAGGGCATGCTAGGGAAGCTGGGGATCATCCCAGTGTGGTCCGTTTAATTTGTTGTGGCTATTTGGGTGGAAAACGGGCAAAACGGCACGAATGGGCTCTTTTTAGTATAAATCGTTGTTCTATAGCCCACGTTTTTTATGGTGAGCCTGAGATTCGAGTGTGCTGTAGATCAAAAATTAACCATGGCATATCAGGGAAGTTGAATCTCATCCCAGTGTTGATTGTTTAATTTTTCGTGGCCATTTGGGTGGACAAACGAGCAAAACAACACGAACGGGGCATTTTTTAGCAAAATCGGTATGCTATAGCCCACGGTTTCGGGTGTGGTCCCGTGATTTGATCTTGTTGGGGGCCAAAATTGACAGGAGCATTCCAAGGAAGTTGGGGATCATCTCAGAATGGTCCTTTTAATTTTTCGTGGCTATTTAGGTGGATAAACGGGCAAAACGGCATAAATGGGGCATTTTCAGGCCAAATCGATGTGCTATAGCCCACGATTTTGGGGGTGGTCCCAGGGTCCCAGCATGCTATGGTACAAACATTGACCATGGTTGGAGAACATCCCAGTGCGGTTCATTTAATTTTTTGTGGCCATTTGGGTGGTCAATCAGTCGAAACTGTGCTTTTTTGGGCCAAATCAGTGTGCTATAGTCTGCGGTTTTAGGGGTGGACCGAGAGTTTGGGTGTTTGATTGGACAAAAATCGACTGGGGCATACCAGGGAGGCAAACAGAAGAAATGGTGTAAACGGGCATTTTTGTGATAAATCGGTGTGCTATAGCCCACGATTTTAGAGGTGGACCCGGGTTCTGGGCATTCTGTAGGACAAAAATTGATCGGGGTATGACAGAGAGTTTGGGGATCATCCTAGTATGGTTCGTTTAAGTATTCATGGCCATTTGGGTGAACAAATGGGTGAAACGGCATGAACGGGGTATTTTCAGGCCAAATCGGTGTGCTATAGCCCACAAGATCCGAGCATTTTTTGGGCCAAGAATCGATTAGGGTGTGTCAGGGAGGTTGGGGATTGTCCTAGTGTAGTCCGTTCAAATTTTTGTGGCTATTTGGGTGGACAAACGGGCGAAACGACATGAATAGGGCATTTTCGATCCAAATCGGTGTGCTATATACCACGGTTTCAGGGGTGGAGCCAGGGTCCAGGAGTTTTGTGGGCAAAAAATCGACTGGGTTATGCAATGGAGGTTGGGGAGCATCTTGGTGTGGCTCTTTTATTTTTTTGTGGCTATTTGGGTGGACAAATGGGTGAAACGACACGAATGGAGTGTTTTCGAGCTAAATCGATGTGCTATAGCCCATGGTTTTGGGGGTGGGCCCGGGGTTTTGGCGTGCTGCGCCCCAAAAATTGATTAAGGAGTGCCAGGTAAGTTGGGGATCGTTCTAGTATGGTCCGTATATTTTTTCGTGGACATTAGTGTGGACAAACAGGCAAAATGGCATGAATAGGGAATTTTTGGACCAAATCGATGTGCTATAGCCCACAGTTTTGGAGGTGGGATCGGGGTTCGGGCATGCTATTGGTCAAAAATCAATTGAGGCATGCTAGGGAGGTTGAGGATCATCCCAATACGGTCCTTTTAATTTTTTATGGCCAGTTGGGCGGACAAACGGGCGAATCAGCTCGAACGGGGTATTTTTCGGCCAAATTGGTATGGTATAGCCCACGGTTTTGGGTTTGGGCTCGGGGGTCGAAGTTTGCCAGGGAGGTTGGGGATCGTCCTAGTGTGGTATGTTTAATTTTGTAAGGCTATTTAGGTTGACAAACGGGAAAAATGGTGCGTACAGGAGTTTTTGATCCAAATTGGTGTGCTATAGCCTACGATTTTGGTGGAGGGCTCGGGGTCCGAGCGTGCTATGGGACAAAAATCGATCTGTGGAAGAAAAGGGGTTGTGGATAGTCCCAGTGCAGTCCGTTTAATTTTTTATGGACATATGGTTGGTCAAACGGATGAAATAGATCGAACGGGGCATTTTCAGGCCAAATCGGTGTGCTATAGCCCACAGTTTTAAAGGTAAGATCGGGTTTCGGGCGTGCTGTGGGCCAAAAATCAATAAGGACATGCCAGGGAGGTTGGGGATCATCCCAGTGTGATTCGTTTAATTTTTTGTGGCCAATTGGGTGGACAAACAGGTAAAACGGCGCAAACGGGGCATTTTCGAGCAAAATCAGTGTGCTATAGTCCGCAGTTTTAGGGGTAGGCCCGGGGTCCGAGCATGCTATAGGCTGAAAATTGATCGAGGTGAGCCAGGGAGGATGGGGATCATCCCATTGTGGTCCATTTAATTTTTTATGACCATTTAGGAGGACAAATGCAAAAAATAATGCGAACGGGGCATTTTCGGGCTAAATCGGTGTGCTACAGCTCACGGTTTCAGGGGTGGGATCGGGTTCTGGACTTGTTGTGGGTGAAAAATCAACCAGGGTGTGCCAGGGAGGTTGGGGATCATCCCAGTGTGGTACGTTTAATTTTTCGTGAATATTTGGGTGGAAAATGGGCTAAATGCCACGAATGGGGCTTTTTCGGTACAAATTGGTGTGGTATAGCCCACGACTTTTGGGGTGGGCTTGAGATTCGAGCGTGCTATCGATCAAGAATTAACCGTGGCATACCAGGGAGGTTGGGGATCATTCCATTGTGGTCCGTTTAATTTTGCGTAGCTATTTGGGTGGACAAACGGGCAAAAAGGTGCGTACGGGGCTTTTTCGGGCCAAATCGGTGTGCTATATAGCCCACGATTGTGGGTGTGGTCCTGGGGTCTGGTATGCTGTGGGCCAAAAATAAACCGGGGTATGCCAGGAGGTTGGGGATCATCCCAGTGTGGTCCATTTAATTTTTCATGGCTATTTCGATGGACAAACGAGTGAAATAGCGGGAATGGGGCATTTTCGGGGCAAATTGGTGTGCTATAGCCCACAATTTTTGGGTTGGACCTGGGGTCCAAGCGTGCTGTGGGCCAAAAATTGATCGGAGCGTGCCAGGGAGGTTTGGGATCATCCCAGTGTGGTTCGTTTAAATTTTTGTGGCTATTTGGGTGGACAAACAGGAAATACTACGCGAATGAGGCATTTTCGGACCTAATCGATGTGCTATAGCCCACGGTTTCGGGTGTTGGACTAGGGTCCGGGTGTGCTGTGTTCCAAAAATTGACTGAGGCATGCCAGGTAGGTTGATAATTATCAAAGTGTGGTCTGTTTAATTTTTTGTGTCCATTTGGGTGGACAAATTGGTGAAACAACGCGAACGAGGCATTTTTTGGGCCAAATCAGTGTACTATATCCCACAATTTTAGTGGTGGGCCCGGGGTCTGAGCGTACTGTGGTTGAAAAATTTATCGGGGCATACCAGGGTGATTGAGGATCGTTCTAGTGTGATCCATTTAATTTTTTGTAGGCATTTGGTGGACAACCAAGCGAAACGGCAAGAACGGGGCATTTTTTAGCTAAATCTATGTGCTATAGCCTATGGTTTAGGGGTGGGCCCGGGGTCCGGGCATGCTGTAGGCCAAAAATCAAACGGGGCATTCCTAGGAGGTTGGAAATCATCCCAGTATGGTTCGTTTAGTTTTTCTAGGCCATTTGGGTTGACAAACATGAGAAATGGCATGAACAGGGCATTTTTAGGCCAAATTGGAGTTCTATAGCCCACGGTTTCAGGGGTGGGCCCGAGGTCTGGGCGTGCTGTGGTCCAAAAATTAATCGAGGCATGCCTGGGAGCCAACGAGGAATTTTTGGGCTAAATCGGTATGCAATAGCTCACGCTTTTGGAGGTGGGCTCATGATCCGGGCATGCTGTGGGCCGAAAATCGACTGGGGCGTGAAAGAGAGGGTTTGGATCACTCCAGTATGGTCTGATTAAATTTTTATGGACAAACGGGCGAAACGGTGCAAATGGGGAATTTTCAGGCCAAATCGATGTTCTATATCCCACAGTTTTAGGGGTTGGCACGGGGTCCGGGCGTGTTGTGGGCCAAAAATTGACCGAGGCAAATCAGGGAGGTTGGGGATCATCCTAGTGAGGTTCGTTCAATTTTCATGGCCATTTGGGTGGACAAAAGGGCGAAACGACGTGAACAGGGTATTTTCGGGCAGAATCGGTGAGCTATAGCCTACGATTTCAGGGGTGGCCCCGGGTTCTGGGCGTGCTGTGGGCAACAAATTGACCTGGGCGTCACATCGAGGTTGGGGATCTTGCCAGTGTGATCCATTTAATTTTTCGTGGATATTTGAGTGGACAAACGGGCAAAACGACGCGAACGGAGTGTTTTTGGGCTAAATCATTGTGCTATGTCCCACGGTTTTAGGGGTGAGCTAGGGTTCCAGGTGTGTTGTGCATCCAAATTCGATTGAGGCATGCCAGGGAGGTTGGGAATCATCCAAGTATAGTCTGTTTAATTTTTTGTGGCCTTTTGGGTGGACAAACGGGCAAAACGATGCGAACGGTGAATTTTCAGGCCAAATTGGTGTGCTATAACCCACAGTTTTAGGGGTAGGATCGGGGTTCGAGCGTGCTGTTGTTCGAAAATCGATCGGGGCAGGCCAAAGAGGTTAAGGATCATCTCAGTATGGTCCGTTTAATTATTCATGGCCATTTGGATGGACAAATGGGCAAAACAACAAAAACGGGTCGTTTTCGAGCAAAATCGATTTGCTATAGCCCACGATTATGGGTTGGGCCTGGGGTCCGGGAATGTTGTAGGCAGAAATCAACCAGGGAGTGCTAGGGATGTTAGGGATCATCCCAGTATGGTCTGTTTAATATTTCATTGCCATTTAGGTGGACAAACAGCCGAAACATTGCAAACGGGACATTTTCAAGAAAAATTAGTGTGCTATAGCCCACGTTTTTTAGGGTGCGCCCAGGGTTTGGGCTTTCTATAGGCCAAAAATCAACTGGGGCATGCTAGGGGGGTTGAGGATCATCCTAGTATAGTCAGTTTAATTTTTCATGGCCATTTGGGTAGAGAAACAGATGAAACGGCACGAACGGGGAATTTCGGGCCAAATCGGTGTGCTATAGCCCACGGTTGCAGGGGTGAGCCTAGGGTCCGGGCGTTCTGTGGGCCAAAAATCATGTGAGGCATTCCAGGGAGGTTGGGGATCATCCTAGTATGGTCCGTTTAATATTTTGTGGCCATTTGGGTGGACAAAAGGGCGAAACGGAGGGAACGGGGCATTTTCGGGAAAAATCGGTGTCCTATATCCTACAGTTTTTTGGGTGGGCCAGGGGTTCAGGCATGCTGTGGGCCAAAAATCAACTGAGACATGCCAGGTAGGTTGGGGATCATCCCAGTATGGTCCATTTAATTTTTCATGGCCATTTGGGTGGACAAATGGGCAAAACAACACGAACGGGGTGTTTTCGGGCCAAATTGGTGGGCTATACCCCACGGTTTCAGGGGTGGACCCGGGGTTCAAGCATGCTATTTGTCAAAAATTGACCGGGGAGTTCCAGTGAGGTTGGGGATCATCCCAGTGTATTCGTTTAATTTTTTGTGGCCATTTGGATGGACAAACGGGTGAAACGGAGGGAACAGGTCATTTTTTTCCAAATCGGTTTCTTATAGCCCACAGTTTTGGGGGTTGGCCCGGGGTTCGGGCGTGCTGTTAGTCAAAAATCAATCGTGGCATGCCATGGAGATTTGAGATCATCCTAGTGTGGTCTGTTTAATTTTTCGTGGCCATTTGGGTGGACAAATGGGCAAAAGGACGGAAATACGACATTTTCAGTTTAAATCGGTGTCCTATAGCCTATGGTTTCTAGGGTAGACCCGGGGTCCGGTGGTGTTGTCGGCCGAAAATAGATCGAGTCATGCCAGGGAGGTTAGGGATCATCCCATTATGGTCCGTTTAAATTTTTTTGGCCATTTGGGTGGACAAACTGGTTGAACGACACGAATGGAGCATTTTTAGGCTAAATTGGTGTGCTATAGCCCATGATTTTGGTGGTGATCTTGAGGATCGAGAGTGTTGTGGGCATAAAATTGACCAGAGCATACTAGGGAGGTTGGGGATCATCCCAGTGTTATCCATTTAATTTTTTGTGGCTATTTAAATGGACAAATAGGCGAAATCGCGCGAACAGGGTATTTTTGGGCCGAATTGGTTTGCTATAGCCCATGATTTTGTGGGTGGGCCTATGGATCGAGTATTCTATGGGTTAACAATCCAATACATTGTGCCAAGGAGGTTGGGGATTATCCAAGTATCGTCCGTTTAATTTTTCGTTGCCATTTGTATGGACAAATGAGTGAAACGGCGCAAACGAGGAATTTTCGGGCCAAATCGGTGTGCTATAGCCCACGGTTTTAGGGATGGGCCTAGGGTCTAGGCGTGCTGTGGGCCAAAAATCAACCGGGTTGTGCTAGGTTGGTTGGGGATCATCCCAGTGCATTTAATTTAATTTTTTGTGGCCCTTTTAGTGGACAAACGGGTAAAATGATGCTAATGGGGCATTTTCAGGCTAAATCGGTGTGCTATATCCCATGGTTTCGGGGGTTTGCCTTGGGTTCGAGCGTGCTGTGGGCCAAAAATCAATCAGGACGTGTCAGGGATGTTAGGGATCATTCCAGTGTGGTCTGTTTAATTTTTCGTGGTCATTTCTGTGGACAAACAGGCGAAACGATGCGAACAGAGCATTTTTGGGCCAAATCAGTGTGCTATGGCCCACGGCTTTGAGGGTGGGCCTGATGTTCGGGTGTGCTGTTGGCAAAAACTCGATCGGGGTGTGCCAAGGGGTTTTGGATCATCCTAATATGGTTCGTTTAATTTTTTGTGTCCATTTGGGTGGACAAACGGGCGAAACGGCACGAATGGGGCATTTTCATGCCAAGTCGGTGTGCTATAGCCCATGATTTAGGGGGTGGCCCGGGTTCGGGTGTGGTATGGGCCAAAAATCGATCGAGGCATGCTATGGAGGTTGGGGATTATCCCAGTTTGGTCCGTTTAATTTTTTGTGGCTATTTGGGAGGACAAACGGGCAAAACGGCACGAACGGTGAGATTTTTGGCCAAATCGGTGTGCTATAGCCCTCGGTTTTGGGGGTGAGCCAAGGGTCCGAGCGTGCTGTGGGCGAAAAATCGAATGGGGCATGCCAGTCAGGTTGAGGATCGTCCTGGTATGTTACGTTCAATTTTTTGTGACAATTAGGGTTGACAAACGGGCGAAACGGCGCGAACAGGGAATTTTTAGTCCAAATCGGTGTGCTAAAGCCCAAGGTTTTGGGGGTGGGCCCGGGGTCTAGGTGTGCTGTAGGCCAAAAATAGATCGAGGCATAACAAGGGGGTTAAGGATCGTCCCAGTATGGCCCATTTAATTTTTTGTGGCCGTATGGGTGGACAAATGGGCGAAAAGACGCGAATGGGGCATTTTCGGGCCAAATTGGTGTTCTATAACCCATAATTTCAGGGGTGGATCTGGGGGTCCACGCATGTGCTGGCCTGAAAAATGTCTGAGGCGTGCATGGGAGGTTGGGATCGTCGTAGTGTGTACATTACATTTTTCTTGGCCATTTGGGTGGACGAACAGGTGAAACAGCACGAACGGGGCATTTGTAGGCCAAATCGGTATGCTATAGCCCACGGTTTCAGGGGTGGGACAGGGGTGCTATAGCCCATGATTTTTAGGGTGGGCCAGGGGTCCGGTTGTGCTGTGGGCTAAAAATTAACTGGGTTATGCCAGGGAGGTTGGGGTTCATCCCAGTGTGGTCCGTTTAATTTTACATGGCCATTTTGGTGTATAAACAAGTGAAACGGCGTGAAAGGGACGTTTTCAAGCAAAATTGGTGTTTTATAGCCCACGGTTTTGAGGGTGGGCACAGGGTTTGGGCTTGCTATGGGCCAAAAATTGACCGGGGCATGCCAGGCAGGTTGAGGATCGTCCCAGTACAGTCCGTTTAATTATTCGTGGCGATTTGGGAAGAGAAATAGACAAAATGGAGCGAATGGAAAATTTTGGGCCAAATCGGTTTGCTATAGCCCACGGTTTTGTGGGTAAGCATGGGGCCTGAGAGTGCTGTGGGTTGAAAATTGATCGGAGTTTACTAGGGATGTTGAGAATCATCCCAGTGTTATCCGTTTAATTTTTTGTGGTTATTTGGATGGACAAACGGGTGAAATGGCACGAACAAGGCATTTTTGGGCCAAATTAGTTTGCTATATCCCACGATTTTGGGGGTGGGCCCATGGATCGGGTATTCTATGGGTCAAAAATCTACTGCGGCATGACAGGGAGGTTGGGTATTGTCCCAGTGTGGTCCGTTTAATTTTTTGTGGCCATTTATATAGACAAACGAGCGAAACGGCGCGGATGAGGCATTTTCGGGCCAAATCGGTGTGCTATAGCCCATGGTTTCAAGGGTAGGCCTAGGGTCCAGGCGTGCTGTGGGCCAAAAATCAATTGAGGTGTGCTATGTAGGTTGTGGATAGTCCCAGTGTATTTCGTTTAATTTTTCGTGGCCCTTTTAGTGGACAAACGGGAAAAACGGTGTGACGGGGCATTTTCAGGCTAAATCGATGTGCTATAGCCCATAATTTAGAGGATTTGCCCTGGGTCCGGGCGTGCTGCGGGCCAAAAATCGACCGGGATATGTTAGGGAGGTTAGGTATCATTCCAGTGTGGTCCATTTAATTTTTCATGGCCATTTCTGTGGTCAAACAGGCGAAACGGCACAAACAGAGCATTTTTTGGCCAAATCAGTGTGCTATGGCCCATGGTTTTAAGGGTGGGCCTGGTGTTCGGGCGTGCTGTTGACCAAAACTCGATCGGGATGTGCCAGAGGGTTGTGGATCATCCCAGTATGGTCCGCTTAATTTTTGTGGAAAGTCGGTGTGTTACAGCCCACGGTTTAGGGGGTGGACCAGGTTCGGGTATGTCATGGGCCAAAAATCGATCGAGGCATGCTATGGAGGTTGGGGATTGTCCTATTTTGGTCCGTTTAATTTTTTGTGGCAATTTGGGAGGATAAACGGGCGAAACTCCACGAACAGGGAGTTTTTGGGCAAAATTGGTGTGCTATAGGCCACGGCTTTGGGGGTGGGCCCAGCGTTCGAGCGTACTATGGGCCAAAATTCGATCGGGGCATGCCAGTCAGGTTAAGGATCGTCCTTGTATGTTATGTTAAATTTTTTGTGACAATTAGGGTTGACAAACGGGCAAAACGACGTAAACATGATATATTTGGGCCAAATCGGTGTGCAATAGCCCACAGTTTCGGGGGTGGGCCCAGGGTATGGGCGTTCTGTAGGCCGAAAATAGACTGGGGCATGACAAGGGGGTTAAAAATCGTCCCAGTGTGGCCCATTTAATTTTTCGTTTCCGTATGGGTGGACAAATGGGCGAATAGATGCGAATAGGGAATTTTCAAGCCAAATCGGTGTTCTATAACGCACGATTTTTGGGGTGGGTCCGGGGTCCGAGAATGCATCGGCCTGAAAATCGACTGGGGCGCGCATGGGAGGTTGGATCATCCTAGTGTGTTACGTTAAATTTTTCTTGGCCATTTGGGTGGACAAACTGGCAAAACGGTGCGAATGAGGCATTTGTAGGCCAAATTAGTGTGATATAGCCCACATTTTTGGGGTGGGCCCGAGGTCCGGGCGTTCTATAGCCTATAATTTTTTAGGGGGTCTCGGGGTGTTATAGCCCATGATTTTTGGGGTGGACCAGGGGTCCGGTCGTGCTGTGGGCTAAAAATAGACTGGGTTATGCTAGGGAGGTTGGGGATCATCCCAGTGTGGTCCATTAAATTTTACATGGCTATTTCGGTGGACCAACGAGCAAAACAACGTGAAAGGGGCTTTTTCGGGCCAAAATAATGTGTTATAGCCCACGTTTGTGGGGGTGGGCCTGAGGTCCGGGCGTGCTGTGGGCTGAAAATCAGTCGGGGCATACCAGGGAAGTTGAGGCTCATCCCAGTGTTGTTCGTTTAATATTTTATAGCCGTGTGGGTGGACAAACGGGCGAACGATATGAACGGAGAATTTTTAGGCCAAATCGGTGTGATATAACCCATGGTATTGGGGGTGGGCCCAGGGTTCGGGCGTGTTGTTGGCCAAATATCAATCGGGGCGTGCCAGAGAGGTTGGGGATTATCCCAGTGTGGTTCATTTAATTTTTTGTGGTTATTTAGGTGGACAAACGGCCGAAACAGCACGAACGGGGCATTTTGGGGCTAAATCGGTGTTCTATAGCCCATTACTTTTGGGGTGGGCTCGGGTTCCGTACGTGCTGTGGGTTAAAAATCAACCGAGTTATGACAGGGAGGTTGGGGATCATCTCAGTGTGTCCCGTTTAATTTTACATGGCCATTTGGGTGGATAAATAGGAGAAACAACATGAACGGGAGCTTTTCGGGCCAAATCGGTGTGCTATAGCCCACGGTTTTTGGGGTGGGCCTGGGGTCCGGGCGTGCTGTGGGCCAAAACTTGATCCGGGTATGATGAGGATGTTAAGAATCATCCCAGTGTTGTTCGTTTAATTTTTCGTGGCCGTTTGGCTGGACAAACGGGCAAAATGGCCCGAACGGGGAATTTTTGGGCCAAATTGGTGTGCTATAGCCCATGGTTTTGGGGGTGGGCCCGAGGTCTGGCGTACTAGTGCAAAAAATTAATCAGGTCTTGCCAGGGAGGTTGGGGATCTTCCCAGTAAAGTCTATTTATTTTTTTGTCGCTATTTGGGAGGACAAATGGGCAATACGGCGCGAATGGGGCATTTTTCATCCAAATCAGTGTGCTATAGACCACGATATTGGGGTTTGGCTCATTTCCTGGTGTGCTGTGGGCTGAAAATCAATCGGGGTGTACCAAGGAGGTTGAGGATCGTTCTAGTATAGTTTGTTTAATTTTTAGTTACTATTTGGGGGGACAAACGAGCGAAACGGTGCGAACGGGGCATTTTTAGGCCAAGTCGCTGTGCATTATAGCCTACGATTTAGGGAGTGGGCCCGAGATCTATTTGATGTGGGCCAAAAATTGACCGGGGCATGCCATGGAGGTTGGGGATCGTCTCAGTGTGGTCTGTTTAATTTTTCGTGGCCATTTAGGTGGATGAACTACCGAAATAGCGTGAACGGAGCATTTTCGACCCAAATTGTTGTGCTGTATCCCACGATTTTGGGGGTGGGCCTGGGGTCCAGGTGTGTTGTGGGTCAAAAGTCGACCGAGGCATGCCAGGGAGGTTTAAAATCATCACAGTGTGGTTCGTTTAATTTTTCGTCGCTATTTGGGTGGACAAACGACAAAAACGACGTGAAAGGGTCATTTTCAAGCTAAATTGGTGTGGTATAGCCCACGATTTAGGTGTTTGGCCCTGGTTCCGGGCGTTCTGTGGGCCAAAAATCAATTGGGACGTTCCAGGGAGGTTAGGTATCATTCCAGTGTGGTCCGTTTAATTTTTCCTAAATATTTTGGTCGACAAATAGGCAAAACTGTGCGAACAGAGCATTTTTGGGTGAAATCGGTGTGTTATGGCCCACGGTTTTGAGGGTGGGCCTAGTGTTCGGGCGTGCTGTTAGCCAAAACTCGATTGGGATTAACCAGGGGGTTGGGGATCATCCCAGTATGGTCCGTTTAATTTTTTGTGGCTATTTGGGAGGACAAATCGGCGAAACAGCGCGAATAGGGCATTTTCATGCCAAGTCGGTGTGCTATAGCCCACGGTTTAGGGGTGATCCTGCATTCGGATATGCTATGGGCCCAAAATCGACCGAGGCATGCTATGAAGGTTGGGGATTTTTCCAGTTTGGTCCGTTTAATTTTTTGTGGCCATTTGGGAGGAGAAACGGGCAAAACAGCGCGAACGGGGAGTTTTTGGGACAAATTGGTGTGCTATAGTCCACGATTTTGGGGGTGGGCCCAGGGTCCGAGCGTGCTGTGAGACAAAAATCAACCGGGGCATGTCGGTCAGGTTGAGGATCGTCTTTGTGTGTTATGTTTAATTTTTTGTGACAATTAGGGTTGACAAATGGGTGAAACGGCCCAAACAGGGATTTTTTGGGCCAAATCGGTGTGTTATAGCCCACGGTTTTGGGGTGGGCTCGGGGTCTGGGCGTGTTGTAGGCCGAAAATAGATCAGGGCATCACAAGGGGGTTAAGGATCGTCCCAGTATGGCCCATTTAATTTTTCGTGGCTGTATGGGTAGACAAACAGGCGAAAAGACGCGAATGGGGCATTTTCGGGCCAAAACGGTGTTCTATAACCCACAATTTCTGGGGTCGGTCCGAGGTCCGAGCATGCACCGACCTGAAAAATGACTGGGCCATGCATGGGAGGTTGGGGATCGTCCTAGTGTGTATATTAAATTTTTCTTGGCCATTTGGGTGGACAAACTGGCGAAACAGCATGAACGGGACATTTGTAGGTCAAATCAGTATGTTATATCCCACGGTTTCCGGGGTGGGCTCGAGGTGCTAAAGCCCATGATTTTTAGGGTGGGTCGGGGGTTCGGTCGTACTGTGGGCTAAAAATTTGTTGGGTTATGCCAGGGAGGTTGGGCATCATCCCAGTTTTGTTTGTTAAATTTTACATGGCCATTTCGGTGGATAAACGGGCAAAACGGTGTGAATGGGACGTTTTCAAGCAAAATTGGTGTTCTATAGGGCACGATTTTGAGGGTGGGCCCAGGGTTTGGGCTTGTTATGGGCAAAAAATTGATCGGGACATGCCAGGGGGGTTGAGGATCCTCCTAGTGCAGTCCGTTTAATTTTTCGTGGCCATTGAGTAGAGAAACGGATGAAACGGCGCAAACGGCAAATTTTGAGCCAAATCGGTGTGCTATAGCCCACGGTTTCGGGGGTGAGCCTAGGGTCCGGGCGTTCTGTGGTCAAAAAATCATGCGAGGCATTCCAGGGAGGTTAGGGATCATCCCAGTATGGTCTGTTTAATTTTTTGTG
Organism: Capsicum baccatum var. pendulum; assembly: GCA_030864225.1. Classification (NCBI taxonomy): domain Eukaryota; kingdom Viridiplantae; phylum Streptophyta; class Magnoliopsida; order Solanales; family Solanaceae; genus Capsicum; species Capsicum baccatum. The sequence continues at coordinate 134,408,444 of CM061558.1, forward strand.
GCCATTTAGGTGGTCAAAAGGGCGAAACAGAGGGAACGGGGCATTTTCGGGAAAAATTGGTGTGTTGTAGCTTATAGTTTTATGGGTGGGCCAGGGGTCCAGGCATGGTGTGGGCTAAAAATAGACCGGGGCGTGCCAGGTAGGTTGGGGATCATCCCAGTATGGCCCATTTTATTTTTCATGGCCATTTTGGTGGACAAATGGGCAAAACGACACAAACGGGTTGTTTTTGGGCCAAATTGGCGTGCTATACCCTATGATTTTGGGGGTGGACCCGGGGTTTGAGCGTGCCATTGGTTAAAAATTTATCGGGGCATTCCAGCGAGGTTGGGGATTGTCTCAGTGTGTTCGTTTATTTTTTGTGGCCATTTGAGTGGACAAATAGGTGAAACGGAGTGAATAGGTCATTTTTTGGCCAAATCGGTTTCCTATAGCCCACGGTTTTGGGGGTTGGCCCAGGGTTTGGGAGTGCTGTTACTCAAAAATCAATCGGGGCATGCCATGGAGATTTGAGATCATCCAAGTGTGGTCTGTTTAATTTTTCGTGGCCATTTGGGTGGACGAATAGGCGAAATGACGCGAACGAGGCATTTTCAGGCCAATTCGGTGTCCTATAGCCCATGGTTTCAGGGGTGGACCTGGGATCCGGCCGTGTTGTGGGTCAAAAATCGACTGAGGCATGCCAGGGAGTTTAGGGTTCATCCCAGTGTGGTCCGTTAAATTTTTGTGGCCATTTGGGTGGACAAACTGGCAAAACGGCAAGAATTAAGATTTTTCAGGCTAAATCGTTGTGCTATAGCCCACGCTTTTGGGGGTGAGCCTAGGGCCCGAGAGTGCTGTGGGTTGAAAATTGACCAGGGTTTACTAGGGAGGTTGGGGATCATCCCAGTGTTATCCGTTTAAATTTTTGTGGCTATTTGGATGGATAAACGGGCATAATGGCGCGAACAGGGCATTTTCAGACCAAATTGGTTTGCTATAGCCCACGGTCTTGGGGGTGGGCCCATGGACCGAGTATTCTATGGGTTGAAAATCCACTGCGGTGTGCCAGGGATGTTCGGAATTATCTCAATGCAGTCCATTTAATTTTTCATGGCTATTTGTGTGGACAAACAAGCGAAACGGCGCAAATGGGGCATTTTCGGGCTAAATCGGTGTGCTATAGCCTACGGTTTCGGGGGAGGGCCTAGGGTCCAGGTGTGCTGTGGGTAAAAAATCAACCGGGGTGTGCTAAGGAGGTTGGGGGTCATCCCAGTAGAGTTCGTTTAATTTTTTGCGGCCCTTTTGGTGGACAAATGACCAAAACGGTGTGAATGGGGCATTTTCAGGCTAAATCGGTGTGCTATAGCCTACGGTTTTGGGGGTTGGCCCTGTGTCCGGGCGTGCTATAGGCCAAAAATCTATCTGGACGTGTCAGGGAGGTTAGGGATCATTCCAGTATGGTCCGCTTAATTTTTCGTGGCTATTTCAGTGGACAAATAGGCCAAACAACGCGAACAAAGCATTTTTGGGTCAAATCGGTGTGCTATGGCCCACGATTTTGAGGGTGGGCCTGGTGTTCGGGCGTGCTGTTGGCCAAAACTCAATCGGTGTGTGCCAGGGGGTTGTGGATCATCCCAGTATGGTCCGTCTAATTTTTTGTGGCCATTTGGGTGGACAAATCGGCGAAATAGCATGAACGGGGCATTTTCGTGCCAAGTCGATGTGCTATAGCCCACGATTTAGTGGGTGGCCCGGGTTCGGGTATGGTATGGACCAAAAATCGATCGAGGCATGCTATGGAGGTTCGGGATTATCCCAGTTTGGTCCATTTAATTTTTTATGGCTATTTTAGAGGACAAATTGGTGAAACAACGTGAACAGGGAGTTTTGGGGCAAAATCGGTGTGCTATAGCCCACGATTTTGGGGGTGGGCCCAGGGTCCGAGCGTGCTATGAGTCAAAAAACAACCGGGGCATGTCGGTCAGGTTGAGGATCGTCTTTGTGTGTTATGTTTAATTTTTTGTGACAATTAGGGTTGACAAATGGGTGAAACGGCCCAAATAGGGCATTTTTGGACTAAATTGGTGTGTTATAGCCCACGGTTTCGGGGTGGGCTCAGGGTCTGGGAGTGTTGTAGCCCGAAAATAGATCAGGGCATCACAAGGGGGTTAAGGATCGTCCCAGTGTGGCCCATTTAATTTTTCGTGGCCGTATGGGTGGACAAACAGCGAAAAGACGTGAATGTGGAATTTTCGGGCCAAAGCAGTGTTCTATAACCCACAATTTCTGGGGTCGGTCCGAGGTCCGAGCATGCACCGGCCTGAAAAATGACTGGGCCATGCATGGGAGGTTGGGGATCGTCCTAGTGTGTATATTAAATTTTTCTTGGCTATTTGGGTGGACAAACTGGCGAAACAACATGAACGGGACATTTGTAGGCCAAATCAGTATGTTATATCCCACGGTTTCAGGGGTGGGCTCGAGGTGCTATAACGCATAATTTTTAGGGTGGGTCGGGGGTTCGGTCGTGCTGTAAGCTAAAAATTTGTTGGGTTATGCCAGGAAGGTTGGGCATCATCCCAGTTTTGTTTGTTAAATTTTACATGGCCATTTCGGCAGATAAACATGCAAAACGGCGTGAACGGGACGTTTTCAAGCAAAATTGGTGTTCTATAGACCACGATTTTGAGGGTGGGCCTAGGGTTTGGGCTTGTTATGGGCAAAAAATTGATCGGGACATGCCAGGGGGGTTGAGGATCCTCCTAGTGCAGTCCGTTTAATTTTTCATGGCCATTGAGTAAAGAAACGGACGAAACGGCGCGAACGGCAAATTTTGGGCCAAATCGGTGTGCTATAGCCCACGGTTTCGGGGGTGAGCCTAGGGTCCGGACGTTCTGTGGGCAAAAAATCATGCGAGGCATTCCAGGGAGGTTAGGGATCATCCCAGTATGGTTTGTTTAATTTTTTGTGGCCATTTGGGTGGACAAAAGGGCGAAACAGAGGGAATGGGGCATTTTCGGGAAAAATTGGTGTGCTGTAGCCTACAGTTTTATGGGTGGGCCAGGGGTCCAGGCATGGTGTGGGCTAAAAATAGACCGGGGCGTGCCAAGTAGGTTGGGGATCATCCCAGTATGGTCCATTTTATTTTTCATGGCCATTTTAGTGGACAAATGGGCAAAACGACACGAACGAGCTGTTTTTGGGCCAAATTGGCGTGCTATACCCTATGATTTTGGGGGTGGACCAGGGGTTTGAGCGTGCCATTGGTTAAAAATTGATCGAGGCATTCCAGCGAGGTTGGAGATTGTCTCAGTGTATTCGTTTATTTTTTGTGGCCATTTGAGTGGACAAACAGGTGAAACGGAGCGAATAGGTCATTTTTTGGCCAAATCAGTTTCCTATAGCCCACGGTTTTGGGGGTTGGCCCGGGGTTCGGGCGTGCTGTTAGTCAAAAATCAATCGGGGCATGCCATGGAGATTTGAGATCATCCAAGTGTGGTCTGTTTAATTTTTCGTGGCCATTTGGGTGGACAAATAGGCGAAACGGTGCGAACGAGGCATTTTCAGGCCAAATCGGTGTCCTATAGCCCATGGTTTCAGGGGTGGACCTGGGGTCCAGCCGTGTTGTTGGTCAAAAATTGACCGAGGCATGCCAGGGAGTTTAGGGATCATCCCAGTGTGGTACGGTAAATTTTTGTGGCCATTTGGGTGGACAAACTGGCAAAACGGCAAGAATGGAGATTTTTCAGGCTAAATCGCTGTGCTATAGCCCACGGTTTTGGGGGTGAGCCTAGGGCCCGAGAGTGCTGTGGGTTGAAAATTGACCAGGGTTTACTAGGGAGGTTGGGGATCATCCCAGTGTTATCCATTTAAATTTTTGTGGCTATTTGGATGGATAAATGGGCAAAATGGTGCGAACAGGGCATTTTCGGACCAAATTGGTTTGCTATAGCCCACGGTCTTGGGGTGGGCCCGTGGACCGAGTATTCTATGGGTTGAAAATCTACTGCGGTGTGCCAGGGATGTGCAAAATTATCCCAGTGCAGTCCATTTAATTTTTCATGGCCATTTGTGTGGACAAACAAGCGAAATGGCGCAAACGGGGCATTTTCGGGCTAAATCGGTGTGCTATAGCCCACGGTTTTGGGGGAGGGCCTAGGTTCCAGGCGTGCTGTGGGTAAAATATCAACCGGGGTGTGCTAAGGAGGTTGGGGGTCATCCCAGTAGAGTTCGTTTAATTTTTTGCGGCCCTTTTGGTGGATAAATGACCAAAACGGTGTGAACGGGGCATTTTCAGGCTTAATCGGTGTGCTATAGCCCACGGTTTTGGGGGTTGGCCCTGGGTCCGGGCATGCTATGGGCTAAATATCGATCGAGACGTGTCAGGGTGGTTAGGGATCATTCCAGTATGGTCCGCTTAATATTTTGTGGCCATTTCAGTGGACAAATAGGCGAAACAGCGCGAACAAAGCATTTTTAGGTCAAATCGGTGTGCTATGGACCACGGTTTTGAGGGTGGGCCTGGTTTTCGGGCGTGCTGTTCCAAAACTCAATCGGGGTGTGCTAGGGGGTTGTGGATCATCCCAGTATGGTTCGTCTAATTTTTTGTGGCCATTTGGGTGGACAAATCAGCGAAATAGCATGAACGGGGCATTTTCGTGCCAAGTCGGTGTGCTATAGCCCATGATTTAGGGGGTGGCCCGGGTTCGGGTATGGTATGGGCCAAAAATCGATCGAGGCATGCTATGGAGGTTCGGGATTATCCCAATTTGGTCCGTTTAATTTTTTGTGGCTATTTTAGAGGACAAATGTGCGAAACAACGTGAACAGGGAGTTTTGGGGCAAAATCGGTGTGCTATAGCCCACGATTTTGGGGGTGGGCCCTGGGTTCGAGCATGCTGTGGGCCAAAAATCGACCGGGGCATGCGAGGATCGTCCTTGTGTGTTACGTTCAATTTTTTGTGATAATTAGGGTTAACAAATGGGCGAAACAGCGCAAATATGGCATATTTGGGCTAAATCGGTGTGCTATAGCCCACGATTTTGGGGGTGGGCCCAGGGTATGGGCGTGCTATAGGCCAAAAATAGACCGGGGCATGACAAGGGGATTAAGGTTTGTCCCAGTGTGGCCCATAATTTTTTGTGGCCGTATGGGTGGACTAACGGGCAAAAAGACGTGAATGGGGCATTTTTGAGCCAAATCGGTGTTCTATAACCCACGATTTCTGGGGTGGGTCCGGGGTCCGAGAATGCATCAGCCTGAAAATTGACTGGGGCGCGCATCGGAGGTTGGTTATCATCCTAGTGTGTTATGTTAAATTTTTCTTGGCCATTTGGGAAGACAAACAGGCAGAACGGCGCAAACAAGCCATTTGTAAGCCAAATCAATGTGCTATAGCCCACGATTTCAGGGGTGGTATCGAGGTCCGGGCGTGCTATAGCCTACAATTTTTTTGGGGGCCCGAGGTGCTGTAGCCCATGATTTTTTGGGTGGGACGGGGGTTCGGTCGTGCTATGGGCTAAAAATCGACTGGGTTATGTCAAGGAGGTTGGAGATCATCCCAGTGAGGTTCGTTTAATTTTACATGTCCATTTCAGTGGACCAATGGGCGAAACAATGCAAATAGGGATTTTTCGGGCCAAATTGTTATGCTATATCCCACGGTTTTGGGGGTGGGCCTGGGGTCCAGGCGTGTTGTGGGTTGCAAATCAATCTGGGCATGCCGGGGAAGTTGAGGATTGTCCCAGTGTTGTTCGTTTAATATTTTGTGGCTATTTGGGTCGATAAACGGGGAAAACGATGTGAACAGAGAATTTTCGGGCCAAATCGGTATGCTATAGCCCACGGTATTGGGAGTGTTGTTGGCCAAAAATTGATTGGGGCATGCCAGGGAGGTTGGGGATCATTCCAATGTGGTTCATTTAATTTTTTGTGGTTAGTTGGGTTGACAAACGGGCGAAACGGCATGAACGGGGCATTTTCGGGCTAAATTGGTGTTCTATAGCCCATTACTTTTGGGGTGGGCACGGGGTTCGTACGTGTTGTGGGTTAAACATCAACCGAGTTATGCCAGGGAAGTTGGGGATCATCCCAGTGTGGTCCATTTAATTTTAGATGGCCATTTGGGTTGACAAACGGGAGAAATGACGTGAACGTGGCTCTTTCAGGCCAAATCGGTTGCTATAGCCCACGGTTTTTGGGGTGGGCCTGGGGTCCGGGCGTGCTATAGGTCAAAAATTGATCGGGGTATGCCAGGGATGTTAGGAATCATCCCAGTAGTGTTCGTTTAATGTTTCATGGCCATTTGCGAGGACAAACAGGCAAAATAGCCCAAACGAGGCATTTTTGAGCCAAATTGGTGTGCTATAGCCCATGGTTTTGGGGGTTGGCCAGAGGTCGGGCGTGCTAGTGCCAAAAATTAATCACGGCTTGCCAGGGAGGTTAGGGATCGTCCCAGTATAGTCCGTTTATTTTTTTCGTGGCCATTTGGGTGGACAAATCGGCAAAATGGCACGAACGATGCTTTTTCAGGCCAAATCGGTGTGCTATAAGCCACGATATTGGGGGTTGGCTCATTTTCGGGCGTGCTGTCGGATGAAAATCAATCGGGGCATGCCAAGGAGGTTGAGGATCATTCCAGTATTGTTTGTTTAATTATTAGTTACTATTTGGGGGGACAAACAGGCGAAATAGTGCGAACGGAGCATTTTCAGGCCAAATCGGTGTGCTATATAGCCTACGATTTAGGGAGTAGGCCCAGGATATATTTGATGTGGGCTGAAAATCGACCGGGGCATGACAGGGAGGTTGGGAATTGTCTCAGTGTGGTCCGTTTAATTTTTCGTGGCCATTTCGATGGATGAACGACCGAAATAGCATGAACGGAGCATTTTTGAGCCAAATCGGTGTGCTATATCCCACGATTTTGGGGGTGGGCCTGGGGTCCAGGCGTGTTGTGGGCCAAAAGTCGACCGAAGCATGCCAGGGAGGTTTAGAATCATCCTAGTGTGGTCCATTTAATTTTTTATGGCTATTTGGGTGGACAAACGAGAAATATAGCTCGAATGGGCCATTTTTGGGCCAAATTGGTGTGCTATAGCCCACGGTTTTAGGGGTGGGCCCAAGGTTCGATGGTGCTGTAGGCCAAATATCGATTGGAGCATGCCAGGGAGGTTGGGGATTGTCCCAGTGTGGCCTATTTAATTTTTTTGTCCATTAGGGTGGATAATCAGGAGAAACAATGCGAACAGGGCATTTTTGGGCCAAATCAATGTTCTATAGCCCACAGTTTTTGGGCGGCCCCGTGGTCCGGGCGTACTGTGGCCTAAAAATCTACCAGGGCATGTCAGGAAGGTTGGGGATCTTTCCAGTATGGCCTGTTTAATTTTTCATGGCCATTTGGGTGGACAAACAGGCAAAACTGCGTGAACAGGGTATTTTTGGGCCAAATAAGTATGCTATAGGCCACGATTTCGGGGGTGTGCTCGGGGTACGAGTGTGCTGCTGGCCAAAAATTATATGGGGTATACCAGGGAGGTTGGGGATCATCTCAGCATGGTCCATTTAATTTTTTATGGCCATTTGGGTGGACTAATGGGCGAAACGGAGCGAATGGGATATTTTCAGGCCAAATCAGTGTGCTAAAGCCCACAGTTTTGGGGGTGGGGCAGTGGTCTGGGGGTGTTGTGGGTCAAAAATCGATCGGCCCATCCTAGGGAGGTTTGGGATCATCCCAGTGTGGTTCGTTAAATTTTTCATGGCCATTTGGGTGGACAAACAGGTGAAACAACGTGAAAAGAGCATTTTTGGGCCAAATGGGTGTGCTATATCCCACGATTTCAGGGGTGGACCCGAGGTATGGGCGTTTTGTGGGATAAAAATTGACCGAGGCGTGCCTTGGAGGTCGGGACTTACCCAGTGTGGTTCGTTTAATTTTTTGTGGCCATTTGGGTGGACAAAGGGTCTAAACGATGCGAACAAAGTGTTTTCAGATTAAATCGATGTGCTATAGCCCACGGTTATGGGGGTGGGCTCAGGGTTCAGGCGTGTTGTACTCCTAAAATTGATCAGGGACTGCCAGTAAGGTCGGGGATCATCCAAATATGGTCCGTTTAATTTTTTGTGGTAATTTGGGTGGTCAAACGGATTAAACGATGCTAATGTGAAATTTTCGAGCCAAATCGATGTGCTATAGTCCATATTTTCAGAGGTGGGCCTAGGGTCCAGGCGTTTTGGGGGCCAAAAATTGATCGGGGCATGCTAGGGATGTTGAGGATCATCCCAGTATGGTTTGTGTAATTTTTCAGGGACAGTTGGGCGGACAAACGGGCGAAATGGCACGAACGGGGCATTTTAAAGCCAAATCAGTGTGCTATAGCCCACAGTTTTGGGGGTGGACCCAAAGTTCGGGTGTGCCAAGGCGGTTGGGGATCGTTCAGTGAGGTCTGTTAAATTTTTTATGGCTATTTGGTGGACAAACGGGCGAAATGGGATGAACGGAATTGGTGTTCTATAGCCCACGATTTCGGGGGTAGACCCGGGGTCTGGGCATGCTATGGGCTAAAATTCAATCGGGGCATGCCAGTGATATTGAGGATCATTACAGTGCAGTCCGTTTAATTTTTTGTGGCCACTGGGTGGACAAACGGATGAAACAGCACGAACAGGGCATTTTTGTGCCAAATCGGTATGCTATAGCCCACGATTTCACGGGTGAACCCGGGGTCCGGGCATGTTGTGGGTTAAAAATAGATCGGTATGTGCCAAGGAGGTTAGGGATTATCCCAGTGTGGTACGTTTAATTTTTTGTGGCCATTTGGATGGACAAACAGGCGAAACGGCATGAACCGGGCATTTTTAGGCCAAATCGGTGTGCTATAGCCCACGGTTTTGGGAGTTGGCCCATTATCCGGGCATGCTGTGGCCAAAAATTGATCGGAGAATACCAGGGACATTGGGGATCGACCTAGTGTGCTCCATTTAATTTTACATGACTATTTAGGTGGACAAACGGGCAAAACAATGCGAACGAGGCATTTTTATGCCAAATCGGTGTGCTGTCGCCCATGGTTTAGGGGGTGGGCTAGGGTTCCGGGCGTGCTGTGGCTTGACAATCGACCGAGGCATGCCAGGGAGGTGTGGGATTATCTCAGTGTGGTCCGTTTAATTTTTCATGGCCATTTGGGTGAACAAATGAGCGAAAGGTAGCGAACAGGGCATTTTCTGGATAAATCAGTATGCCATAGCCCTTGGTTTTGGGGGTGGTCTCAGGGTTAGGTCGTGCTGTGGGCCAAAAATCGATCGAGGCAAATTGGTGTGCTATAGCCCACGGTTTTTGGGGTGGGCCTGGGAGCCGGGCATGCTGTGGGCCAAAAATTGATCGGGGCATGCCAGGGATGTTTAGGATCATCCTAGTATTGTTCTTTTAATTTTTCGTGTCCATTTGGGTGGACAAACGGGCGAAATGAACCGAACGAGGCATTTTTCGAGCCTAATTGGTGTGCTATAGCCCATGGTTTTGGAGGTGGGCCCGAGGTTGGGCGTGCTAGTGCCAAAAATTAATCAGGGCTTGCCAGGGAGGTTAGGGATCGGCCAAGTATAGTCCATTTATTTTTTTGGGGCCATTTGGGAGAACAAACTAGCAAAATGGCGCGAACGGGGCATTTTTTGGCCAAATTCGTGTGCTATAGGCCACGATATTGGGGGTTGGCCTGGGGTCCGGGTGTGTTGTGGGTTAAAAATCAACCAGGGCATGTCAAGGAGGTTGAAGATCATTCCAGTATGGTTCGTTTAATTTTTAGTTACTATTTGGGGGACAAATGGGTGAAACGGTGTAACGGGGCATTTTCAGGCCAAATTGGTGTGCTATATAGCCTACGGTTTAGGGAGTGGGCCCGGGATCTATTTGATGTGGGACAAAATTTGATGGGGGCATGCCAGGGAGGTTGATGATTATCTCAGTGTGGTCCGTTTAATTTTTCGTGGCTATTTGGGTGGATGAACGACCGAAATAGCGTGAACGGAGCATTTTTGAGCCAAATTAGTGTACTATAGTCCATGATTTCGGGGGTAGGCCTGGGGTCCAAGCGTGTTGTGGGGCAAAAGTCAACCAGGGCATGCCAGAGAGGTTTGGAATCATCCTAGTATGGTCTGTTTAATTTTTTTGTGGCTGTTTGGGTGGACAAACGGGAAATATAGCTCGAATGGAGCATTTTTGGGCCAAATTGGTATGCTATAGCACACGGTATCAGGGTGGGCCCAGGTTCTGATCGTGCTGTAGGCCAAATATCATCTAGGGCATCCCAGGGAGGTTGGGGATTGTCCCAGTTTGGCCCATTTAATTTTTTATGGCTATTAGGGTGGACAATCGGGTGAAACGACGCGAACAGGGCATTTTTGGGCCAAATTAGTGTTCTATAGCCTACGGTTTTGGGGGCGATCCTGGGGTCAGGGAGGTTGGGGATCTTTCCAATATGGTCCGTTTTATTTTTCGTGGCCATTTGGGTGGACAAAGAGGTAAAATAGTGTGAACAGGGCATTTTTGGGACAAATCAGTATGCTATAGCCCATGGTTTTTGGGGATGTGCTCAGGGTACGAGCGTTCTACGGGCCAAAAATAGTCCGCAGCGTGCCAGGGAGGTTGGGTATCATCTCAGCATGGTCCGTTTAATTTTTTATGGCCATTTGGGTGGACAAATGGGTGAAACGGCACGGATGGGATATTTTTGGGCTAAATCGGTGTGCTAAAGCCCACGGTTTTGGGGGTGGGGCCGTGGTCCAGAGGTATTGTGGGTCAAAAATCGACTGGGCCATTCTAGGGAGGTTTGGGATCATCCCAATGTAGTCCGTTCAATTTTTCATGGCTATTTGGGTGGACAAATGGGTGAAACAACGTGAAAAGAGAATTTTTGGGCTAAATTGGTGTGTTATAGCCCACAGTTTCAGGGGTGGACCTAGGGTCCGGGCGTGTTGTGCGCTAAAAATCGACCAGGGCGTGCCATGGAGGTTGGAGATTGTCCTAGTGTGGTCCGTTTAATTTTTTGTGGCAATTTGGGTGGACAAAGGGGCTAAACGACGCGAACAGAGTGTTTTCACATTAAATCGATGTGCTATAACCCACGGTTATGATGGTGGGCCTGGAGTTCGGGCGTGCTCTACACCTAAAATTGATCGAGGCCTGGCAGTGAGGTTGGGGATCATCCTAATATGGTCCGTTTAATTTTTGTGGCAATTGGGGTGGTCAAACAAATGAAACGATGCGAACGTGGAATTTTTAAGCCAAATCAATGTGCTATTGCCCACGGTTTCGGGGGTGGGCCTGTGCTCCGGGAGTGCTAGGGGACAAAAATCGACCGGGGCATGCTAGGGAGATTGAGGATCATCCCAGTATGGTTCGTTTAATTTTTTGGGGCCAGTTTGGCGGACAAACAGACAAAAATGGTATGCTATAGCCCACAGTTTCGAGGGTGAGCCCGATGTCCGGGCGTGCTGTGGGTCGAAAATTGACTTGGGCATGCCAGGGAGGTTGGGAATTGTCCCAGTGTGTTCCGTTTAATTATTCATTGCCACTTGGGTGGAGAAACCAGAGAAACAACATGAACGGGGAATTTTTGAGCCTACTCAGTGTGCTATAGCCCACGGTTTTAGGGGTAGGCCCGAGTTCCAGGTTTACTGATGCCCAAAAATCAACAGGGATGTGCCGGGGAGGTTGGGGATTGTCCCATATGGTTCGTTTAATTTTTTGTGGACATTTGGCGGACAAACAGGCGAAACAGCGCGAACAGAGCATTTTGGGGCCAAATCGGTGTGCTATATCCTCCGTTTCTGGGGTGGGCTCGGGGTCCGGGCGTGCTGTGGGCCGAAAATCAAATAGGGCATTCATCGAGGTTGGGGATCATCCCAGTGTAGGCTATTTAATTTTTTGTGGCTATTTGGGTGGACAAACGGGCAAAATGGAAAAATGGAGCATTTTCTGGCCATATCGATGTCCTATAGCCCTCGGTTTCGAGGTTGGGCCCAGGGTCCAACTGTGTTGTGGGCCAAAAATTGACCGAGGCGTGCCATGGAGTTTAGGGATAGTCCCAGTGTGGTCCGTTTAATTTTTCGTGGCCATTTGGGCAGACAAATAGGCGAAATAGCACGAACGGTGCATTTTTAGGCCAAATCGGTGTTCTATAACCCACAGTTTGGGGGTGTGCCTGGGGTTCGGGCATTTTGTGGGCCAAAAATTGACCGGGGTGTGCTAGGGAGGTTAGGGATCATCCCAATATGGTTCGTTTAATTTTTTGTGGTCATTTTGATGAACAAACGATGCGAACGGTACATTTTCTGGCCAAATCGGTGTCCTATAGCCTATGGTTTTGGGTGTTGGCCAAGGGTCCAGGTGTGCTGTGGGCAAAACATCGATCGGGGCATGCCAGGGAGGTTGGTTATCTTTCCAGTTATCCGTTTAATTTTTCATGGTTATTTGGGTGGACAAACGGGCAAAATGGCGCGAACGGGGTACTTTTAGGCCAAATCAATGTGCTATAGCCCATTGTTTTGTGGGTGGGCCTAGGGTCCGGGTGTGCTATGGGTTAAATATCGATCGGGGCATGACAGGGAGGTTGGATATCATCCCAGTGTGGTTCGTTTAATTTTTTGTGGCCAGTTGGGTGGACAAAGGGCAAAACGGGGAGAACAGGGAATTGTTGGGGCAAATCGGTGTGCTATTGCTAAAGGTTTTAGGGGTGGGGCCGAAGTACGGGCTTGCTGTGGGCCAAAAATTGACTGGAACATGCCAAGGAGTTTGGGATCGTCCTATTATTGCCCGTTTAATTTTTTGTGGCCTTTTGGGTGGACAAAAGAGAGAAATGACGTGAAAGGGGCATTTTCAGGCCAAATTTGTGTGCTATATCCTACGGTTTCGGGGGTGAGATCGGGGTCTGAGCATGTGGTGGGCCAAAAATTGACTGTGGTATGGCAGGGAGGTTGGGGATCATCCTAGTGTGGTCCGTTTAATTTTTTGTGGCCATTTGAATGGAAAAACGGGCGAAACAGTGCGAATAGGGCATTTTAGGGCCAAGTTGGTGTGCTATAGCCAACGGTTTTGGGGGTGAGCCTAGGGTTTGAGCGTACTGTGGGCCAAAAATCGACTGGGACATTCCAGGGAGGTTGGAGATCATCCCAGTGTGGTTTTTTTAATTTTTTGTGGCTTTTTGGGTGGATAAAAAGGAAAAATGATGCAAACGGGGCATTTTCGAGCCAAATCAATGTGTTATAGCACACGATTTCAGGGGTGCGCCCGAGGTCCGATTGTATTGTTGGATAAAAATAGACTAGGCATGCCAGGGAATTTAGCTATCATCCCAGTATAGTCCGTTTAATTTTATGTGGCTATTTGGATGGACAAACGGGCGAAACGACGCGAACGAAGCATTTTCGGGCTAAATCGGTGTGCTATAGCCCACAATTTTTGGGGTGGGCCTAGGTCCGGGTATGTTGTGGGCCAAAAATTGACCAGGGCATGCCAGGGAGGTTGGGGATCATCCCTGTGTGATTCATTTAATTTTTCGTGGCCATTTGGGTGGATAAACAGATGAAACAACAATTTTTATGCCAAATCGGTGTGCTATAGCCCACGGTTTTGGGGGTTGGCCCAGGTCTGGGAATGCCGTGGGCTGAAAATTGGTCGGGGAATGACAGGGGAGTTTGGATTGTCCCAGTATGGTCCTTTTTACTTTTTATGGCTATTTGGGTGGACAAATATGAGAAACGGTGCGAACGGGGCATTTTTTGGCCAAATCGGTGTGCTATAGCCTACGATTTCGGTGGTGGGTCAGGGTCTGGGCATACTGTGGGCGAAAAATTGACCGGGGTATGCCAGAGAGGTTAGAGATCATCCCAGTATGGTCCATTTATCTTTTTATTGCCATTTCGATGGACAAATGAGTGAAATAGCGCGAATGGGGAATTTTTAGGCCAAATCGATGTGCTATAGCCCTCGGTTTCGGAGATAGACTCGGGGTCCGGGCGTGCTGTAGGACAAAAATAGACCAAGAAGTGCTAATGAGGTTGGGGATCATCTCAGTGTGGTCCTTTTAATTTTTCCTGGCCATTTGGGAGGATAAACGGGCAAGACTGCCCAAACAGGGCATTTTTGGTCAAAATTTGTATGTTATAGCCCACGGTTTTGGGGTGGGCTCGGGGTCCAGGCATTTTGTTCACCAAAAATCAATTGAGGCATGCTAGGGAGGTTGGGAATCATTGCAGTGTGGTCCGTTTAATTTTTCGTGGCCATTTGGGAGGACAAACAGGCAAAACGATGCAAACGAGACATTTTTGGGCTAAATCGGCGTGCTATTGCCATGGTTTTAGGGGTGGGATGGGGTACGAGCTTGTTATGGGCCAAAAATTGACTGGGGTATGCTAAGAAGGTTAAGGATTTTCCCTATGAGGCCCATTTAATTTTTTATGGCCATTTGGGTGGACAAACGAGGGAAATGACGCGAACAGGGCATTTTAGGGCCAGATCGGTGTGCTATATACTATGGTTTTAGAGGTTGGCCCAATTTTTGAGCATGTGGTGGGCTGAAAATCGACTGGGGGCATGCCACGGAGGATGGGGATCATCCCAGTTTGATCCGTTTAATTTTTTATGGCCATTTGGATTGACAAACGGGCGAAACGGTGCGAATGGGGCATTTAGGGCGAAGTATCTGTCCTATATCCCACAGTTTTTGGGATGGGCTTGGGGTCTAGGCGTTTTGTGGGCCAACAATCAATTGGGACGTGCCAGGGAGGTTGGGGATCATCCCAGTGTGGTTTGTTTAATTTTTCGTGGCCATTTGGATGGACAAACGGGTAAAACAACGCAAATGGAGTATTTTCAGGCCAAATTGGTGTGTTATAGCCCACGGTTTCGGGGGTGGGATCGTGGTCCAATTGTGTTGTGGGTCGAAAATCGATTGGGGCATGCCAGGGAAGTTAGGAATCATCCCAATATAGTTCATTTAATTTTTTGGTACTATTTGGGTGGACAAACGGGCAAAATGGCACGAACGGGGCATTTTCAAGCCAAATTGGTTTGCTATAGCCCACGATTTTGGGGGTGGGCCTGGGTTCCGGGCGTGCTGTGGTCTAAAAATCAACCGAGGCATGCCAGGGAGGTTGGGGATCATCCCAGTGTGGTTCATTTAATCTTTCGTGACCATTTAGGTAGACAAACAGTCATAATAATACATTTTCAAGCCAAATTGGTGTGCTAGCCCACGGTTTTGGGGGAGGGCCTGGGCGTGCTGTCGGTCGAAAATCAATCGGGGCATGCCAGGGAGGTTCAAGATTGTCCCAATCCGGTCCGTTTAATTTCTCATGGCCATTTGGGTGGACAAATGGGAGAAACGGTGTGAAGGGGGCATTTTGGGCTAAATCGGTGTGGTATAGCCCGCGGTTTTAGGGTTGGGCCTGGGGTTCGAGAGTGTTGTGGTCCAAAAATTAATCGGGGTGTGCCATAGGATCGTGGATCATCCCAGTGTTATCTGGTTAATTTTTCTTGGCCATTTGGGTTGACAAATGGGAGAAACGATTCGAACAGGGCATTTTCAGGCCTAATCAGTGTTTTATAGCCTACGATTTTGGGGGAGGGCTCGAGGTCGGACGTGCTGTGGACCAAAAATTGATCGGGGCATGCCAGGGAGGTTGGGGATCGTTCCAGTATAGTCCATTTTTTTTCGTGGCCATTTGGGTGGACAAACGGATAAAACGGTATGAACAGGGCATTTTCAGGCTAAATCAGTGTGCTATAGCCCACGGTTTAAGGGGTTGGCCTGGGGTCCAGGCGTGCTATAGGCCTAAAATCTATTGAGGCAAGCCACGGAGGTTGGAGATAATCCCAGCGTGGTCCGTTCAATTTTTCATGGGTATTTGGGTGGACAAACGGGCGAAATGGGGTAAACGGGTATTTTTAGGCTTAATCGTTGTGCTATATAGCTCACGATTTTGAGGGTGGGCTGGGTTCTGGTGTGCTGTGAGCCTAAAATCAATCGGGGCATGCTAGGGAGGTTGGGGATCATCTCGGTGTGGTTCGTTTAATTTTTTGTGGCTATTTAGGTGGAAAAACAGGCTAAACAACGCGAAGGAGGCATTTTCGGGTCAAATCGGTGTGCTATAGCCCACAGTTTCGGTGTTGGGCCTAGGGTCCAGGTGTGCTGTGGGCCAAAAATTGATCGGAGCGTGCCAACGAGGTAAGGAATTATCCCAGTGTGGTCCGTTCAATTTTTTGTGGCCAGTTGGGTGGACAAACGAGCGAAACAACATGAATGGGGCATTTTTGGGCCAAATCAGTGTGCTATAGCCCATGGTTTCTGGGGTGGGCCCGGGGTTCGGGAGTATTGTTGCCCAAAAATTAATCGAGACATGCCAGGGAGGTGGGGAATCATCCCAGTGTGGTTCGTTTAATTTTTTATGGGCATTTTGGTGGACAAACAGGTGAAACAGCTCAAATGGGTCATTTTCGAGCCAAATCGGTGTGCTATAGCCTACGATTTTGGGGGTGGGCCCGGGCGTGCTGTTGGCCAAAAATTCATCGGGGCGTGCCAGGTAGGTTGGAGATCACCCCAGAGTGGTCCATTTATTTTTTCCTGGCCATTTGGGTGGACAAAAGGGCGAAATGGCGCGAATGGGGTATTTTTGGGATAAATTGGTGTGCAATAGCCCACGGTTTCTGGGGTGAGCCCGAGGTCAAAGAGTTCTGTGGGAAAAAAATCGAACAATGTGTGCCTGGGAGTTTGGAGATAGTCCCAGTGTGGTACGTTTATTTTTCATTGTCATTTGAGTGGACAAACGGGCAAAACGGAGCGAACGGGGCATTTTCGAGAGAAATCGGTGTGCTATAACCCATGTTTTGGGGGAAGGCTCGGGGTTCGGGCATGCTATGGGCCAAAAATTGATCGGGGTTTGCTAGGGAGGATGGGGATCATCCCAGTATGGTGCTTTTAATTTTACGTGGCCATTTGGGTGGACAAACGGTGCAAACGGTGTGTTTTCTGGCCAAATTGGTGTGCTATAGCCCATGGGTGCGAGGTGGGCCCGGGGTCCGAGCGAGATGTGGGCCAAAAATTGAACGGGGCATGCCAGGGAGGTTGGGGATTTTTCCAATGTGCTTTGTTTAATTTTTTGAGGCCATTTGGGTGGGCAAAAAGGCAAAATGGTGCGAACGGGGCATTTTCGAGCCAAATCGTTTTGCTATAACCCAAGGTTTCGTGGTTGGACTCGGGGTTCGAGCATGATGTGGGCATCACTCGAGGCATTCCAGAGAGGTTGGGGACATACCAGTGTGGTCCGTTTAATTTTTCAAGGCCATTTAGGAGTACAAACGGGCGAAACGATGGGAACGTGGCATTTTTTGGGCAAAATTGGTGTGCTATAGACCACAGTTTTGGGGGTGTGATAACGCTCAAACTACAGCTCTTGTAAGAGTGTAAGCGATCGCTATCAAATATAGAACCCAACTGGGTTGGGTGTCGAATCCCACAGGGAATAGCTGGTCACTAAGTAAGCAAAGATTAGTAGACTTTTGGTGAAAGTCTCGTAAAAGGGGGGATTTTGTAGCGTGCAATAGTGTAATAAAATAACAAAGTAAAAACGGAAAATAGTAAAGTAAAAAGAGAGAATGTTTAGTAAGATGTTAACCAATGAGAATTGAGAGTTGGGGTTATGTCCACCTTATGAGTTATACGTCTCTATTGGCTATGAGTTATGCGGAATTCAGACATGCATGTGCTTATAGAGAATTGTATTCTATGGTAAATCTAAGCGTCTTTCGACCTAACAAGGACTATTTCGCTTTAACTCTTTCGAGCTTAAAGCGTGTCTAATGGTACAAATTCTCCAAGAGGTTAATCCAGTTACGACACTAACTTTTTAATAGGGGTTGGTGCCCTATTACCTTGACATTATCTCTTTTCCAGGCATATAACTTTTCTTTCGAACAAGTTAATGCTATACTGGCGTATTCTATGCATTTGCAACCACAAGAATTTGCATTAAGATGAAGAGAATAATGATATAAGCAGCATACATGTCGCGAATTCACAAACTCATAGCAATAGATAGTATCTCATACGGCTTCCATAACCCCAACAGAGAAGTTTAGCTACTCATGAGTGCGATGGAAATCACAATAGACATTATCATTATACCACAATAAGGATCTCACGTGTAGTATGGTGTGGTATGGCTTTAGGCGTGAATTTCTTTTAGAATAGCTTTTCTCTCGTTGTGGAAATTAAGAATTGAATAGATGAAGAGAAAGTAAATAAGAATTAATTGAAAGCAAATTGTTTAGAGTTGTAGAGGAATGAATTAGAATGTGAATGATGAGAATAATGATGTGTCTAAAAACTGCAGCAAAATAGGGTATTTATAATACCCATATCCTATTCCTATAAGGCTACTGCGTACTTATCCTAATCCTAATAAATTACTGCATCATTATCCTAATCCTTATAGGTTACTGCTGATCCCCAAAGTCTTGGAAAATGTTGTTTTTGCCTGGGACAGGTTTCCCATGCGTCACTTTTGGTCCTAGGCATCCAAGCATTCCTTCCCTTCTTTCGTGAAGCTTCCTTTGGCGTCAAGTTATCCATAAAATGCTGAAATCTGCATCATTTATTTCTGAAAACTTGCTAATCACGTTTGTTAGCTCACTTACAGAAAAAAGGACTAAAAGTGCATGAGTTATATATTTTGTCCTCAAAACATAGCTAAAATATGGGTCAATTAAAGTAATTTAGGCGTGTAAATCCGCCTATCATCAGGGTGGACCTAGGGTCCGACTTGCTGTGGGCCAATAATCAATCGATACATGCCGGCGAGGTTGGGGATCGTCCCAGCATGGTCCGTTTAATTTTTCATGGCCATTTGGGTGGACAAAGGGCAAAACAACGTGAACGGGGTAGTTTTGGGCCTAATTGGTGTGCTATAGCCCACAGTTTCGGGGGTGGGCCTAGGGTTCAAGCATACGGTGGGCCAAAAATCAATCAGGCTGTGCCAGGGATGTTGGTGATCATCCCAGTATGGTCCGTTTAATTTTTTGTGGCCATTTGGGTGACCAAACGGGCAAAAGGATGCTAACGGGGAATTTTCAAATCAAATCAATGTGCTATAACCCACAATTTGGGGTGTAAGCCCGAGACCCGAGCATACTGTGGTCCGTTTAATTTTTTGTGGCCATTTGGGTGGAAAAATAGGCAAAACTGTGCGAACGGGGCATATTCGGGCCAAATTGGTGTGCAATATAGCCCACAGTATCGGGGATGGGCCCGGGGTCCGAGCGTGCTGTGGGCCAAAAATTGACCGGGGAGTGCTAGGGAGGTTGGGGAACCTTCTAGTATGGTTTTTTTAATTTTTTGTGGCCATTAGGGTAGACTAACAGGCAAAACGGCGCGAACGGGGCATTTTCAAGCCAAATCGATATGCTATAGCCCACAGTTTTGTAGGTAGACTCAGGGTCCAAGTGTGTTGTGGGCATCAGTCGAGGCGTTCCAAGGAGGTTGGGGATCGTCCCAGGGTGGTCCATTTAATTTTTCATGGCCATTTTGGTGGACAAACGGGCAAAACAACATGAGCGGGGCATTTTGGGATAAAATCGGTGTGCTATAGCCCACGGTTTAGGGGGTTGGCCCTGGGTCCAGGCGTGCCGCGGGCCAAAAATCGATCGAGGCATGCCAGGGAGGTTAAAAATCATCCCAGTGTGGTCCATTTAATTTTTTGTAGCTATTTCAATGGACAACCGAGCAAAACAGCATGAATCGGGTATTTTTGGACCAAATCGGTGTGCTATAACCCTTAGTTTTGGGGGTGGGCCCGGGGTCCAGGTATGCTTTGGGCTGAAAATCGACTGGGGAGTTCCAGGGAGGTTGGGGATCGTCACATTATGGTCCGTTTAATTTTTTATGGCTATTTGGGTGGATAAATGGGCGAACGGTGCATTTTCTGGCTAAATCGAAGTGTTATAGCCCACGGTTTTGGGGGTAGGCCCGGAGTCCAGGCGTGATGTTGGCTGAAAATTGACCGGGGCATGCCAGGGAGGTTGGGGATAGTTCCAGTGTGGTCTATTTAATTTTTAATGGCCATTTGGGTGGACAAACGGGCGAAACGGCACAAATGGGGCATTTTGAGGCCAAATCGGTATGCTGTAGCCCATGGTTTTGGGGGTGGGCCTGGGGTTCGGGCATTTTATGTGCCAAAAATTGATTGGGGAGTTCCAGGGAGGTTGGGGATCATCCAAGTATAGTTTGTTTACTTTTTGGTGGCCATTTGGGAGGATAAACGGGCAAAATAGCCCAAAGAGGGCATTTTTGGGCCAAATTGGTATGCTATAGCCCATGGTTTTTTGGGTGTTCTATTCACCAAAAATTGATTGGTGCATTCCAGGGAGGTTAGGAATCACCGCAATATGGTCCTTTTAATTTTTCGTGGCCATTTGGGTGGACAAACGGGCGAAACGACACGAACAGGATGTTTTCGAGCTAAATTAGTGTGTTATAGCCTATGGTTTTGGGAGTGGGCCTGGGGTATGGGCTTGCTGTGGGCTAACAATCGATCAAGGTATGTCAAAGAGGTTGGGGATTGTCCCAGTATGGCCCGTTTTATTTTTTGTGGCCTTTTGGGAGGACAAACGGGTGAAGGGATGTGAACCGGGCATTTTTGGGCTAAATAGGTGTGCTATATCCTACGGTTTTGGGGATGGTCCCGGGATCTGAGCATGTGGTGGGGAAAAAATATACCGGGGCATACTAGCGAGGATTGGGATCATCCCAGTATAGTCCGTTCAATTTTTTATGGCTATTTGGGTGGGAAAACAGGTAAAACAATGCGAATGGAGCATTTTAGTGCCAAGTCGGTGTGCTATAGCTCACAGTTTTGGGGGTGGCCCCAAGTTCCAGGCGTGCTGTGGGCCAAAAAATGATTGGGGCATGCCGAGGAGGTTGGGCATTATCCCAATATGGTTCGTTTAATTTTTCGTGGCTATTTGGGTGGCCAACATCCTAAAATGATGCAAACAGGGCATTTTTAGGCCTAAACGGTGTGTTTTAGCACCCAGTTTCGAGGGTGGGCTAGGGGTCCGATCATGTTGTGGGCCAAACATCGACTGGGGTATGTCAGGAAAGTTGGGGATCATCCTAGTATAGTTTGTTTAATTTTTTGTGGCTATTTGGGTGGACAAATAGGAGAAACGACGCAAACGGGGTATTTTTGGGCCAAATCAGTGTGCTATAGCCTATGGTTTTGGGGGTGGGATCGGGTGTACTGTGGGTCAAAAATTGACCGGGGTATGCCAGGGAGGTTGGGGATCATACCAGTGTGGTTCATTTAATTTCTTGTGGCCATTTGGGTGGACAAAAAGGCAAAACAGTGCATTTTCAAGCTAAATCACTGGGCTATAGCCAACGGTTTCGGGGGTGGGCCCGATCTGGGTGTGCTGAGGGCCACAAATTGATCGGGGTAGGCTAGGGAGGTTTCGAATTGTCCTAGTGTGGTCCGTTTAAATTTTAATGGCCATTTGGGTGGACAAACTAGCGAAACGGTGTGAACGGGGCATATTTGGGCTAAATCGGTGTGCTATAGGCTACGGTTTTAGGGGTGGGCCAGAATCTGGGCGTGTTGTGGGCCAAAAATTGACCGGGGTATACTAAGGAGGTTGGGTATCATCCCAGGGTGGTCCATTTAATTATTTATGGCCATTTGGGTTGGCAAACGGTCAAAACGGCGTGAACGGGACATTTTCGGGCCAAATTGGTGTGCTATAAACCATGTTTTTAAGGGTGGGATTGGGGTTCAGGCGTGCTGTGGGCTAAAAATCGATCGGGCATGCCAGGTAGGTTGAGGATTAACTCAATGTTGTCTGTTTAATTTTTCATGGCCATTTGGGTGGACAAACGGGCAAAATGATGCGAACGGGGCATTTTCGGGCCAAATTGGTGTGTTGTACCCCACGGTTTTGGGGGTGGGCCCCGAATTCGAGCACGTTGTTGGTCAAAAATTGGCTGAGGCATTCTACCAAGGTTGGGGATCGTCCCAGTGTGTTCGTTTAATTTTTTGTGGCTATTTGGGTGGACAAATGAGTGAAACAGAGCGAACAGGTTATTTTTAGGCCAAATCAATTTATTGTAGCCCACGGTTTTGGGGGTGGCCCCGGGGTTCGGGCATTCTGTTGGTTGAAAATCAACCAGGGTATGCCATGGACATTGGATATTGTCCCATTATGGTCTGTTTAATTTTTCGTGTCCATTTGGGTGGACAAACGGGTGAAACGGCGCAAATGGGGCATTTTTTGGCCAAATCGGTGTCCTATAGCCAACGGTTTCAGGGGTGGACCTATGGTTCGGCCGTTTTATGGGCCAAAAATCAACCGGGGCATGCCAGGGATGTTGGAAATCATCTTAGTGTGGTCCATTTAATTTTTAGTGGACCTTTGGGTTGACAAACGGGCGTAACGGCATAGATACGGCATTTTCGAGCCAAATTGGTGTGCTATTGCCCACGGTTTTGGGGGTTGTCCTTGGGTCAGGGGGTGCTGTGGGCTAAAAATCAATCGGAGAATGCTAGTGAAGTGTGGTACGTTTAATTTTTCATGGTCATTTGGGTGGACAAAATGCTGATGTGGCAAGAATGGGACATTTTTGGGCCAAATCGGTGTGTTATAGCGCACGATTTGTTTTTTGGGGGGGTCCCTGTGATACACCGTGCTGTGGGCTAAAAATAAATCGGGGCATACTAGGGAGGATAGGGATCATCCCATTGTTGTCCGTCTAATTTTTTGTGGCCATTTGGAAGGACAAACAGGCGAAATAACGCGAACAGGGCATTTTCGAGCCAAATTGGTTTGCTATAGCCCACGGTTTTGGGGGTGGGCCCATGGTATGGGTATTATGTGACAAAAATCCACCGCAGCATGTCAGGGAGGTTGGGGATTGACCCAGTATGATCCATTTAATTTTCTGTGGCCATTTGGGTGGACAAACGGATGAAACTGCGCGAACGAGATATTTTTGAGCAAAATTGGTGTGCTATAGGCCACAGCTTTGGGGGTGGGCCTGGGGTCCAGGCGTTCTGTAGGCCAAAGTTTGATCAGGGTGTGCCAGGGAGGTTGGGGATCATCCCAGTGTGGTTCGTTTAATTTTTTGTGGACATTTGGGTAGACAAACAGGTAAAATGGTGCGAACAGGGAATTTTCGGGCGAAATTGGTATGCTATAGCCCATGGTTTCGAGGGTTGGCATCGGGTCCCGGCATGCTTGATAACGCTCAATCTACAGCTCTCGTAGGAGTGTAAAGCGGTCTTATCAAATATAGAACCCAACCTGGGTTGGGTATCGATCCCACAGAGAATAGCTTGGCCAACAAGTAAGCAAAATTACTAAACTTTTGGTGCAAGTCTCGTAAGAGGGGGGATTCTTGTCGTGCAAGTAATTTAAATAAAGTATCAAAATAAAAACTGAAAATGAAAAGAAAGAATGTTACGTGAGTTGTAAACAATGAGAATTGAAGCGTTGGGGTTATGACCACCTTTTGAGTTATACGTCTCTATTGGCTATGAGTGTGTAGAATTGTGACATGCATGTGCTAGGGTTCGAGCATACGGTGGGCCAAAAATCAATCAGGCTGTGCCAGGGATGTTGGTGATCATCCCAGTATGGTCCGTTTAATTTTTTGTGGCCATTTGGGTGCACAAACGGGCAAAAGGATGCTAACGAGGAATTTTCAAATCAAATCAATGTGCTATAACCCACAATTTGGGGTGTAAGCCCGAGGCCCGAGCATACTGTGGTCCGTTTAATTTTTTGTGGCCATTTGGGTGGAAAAATAGGCAAAACTGTGCGAACGAGGCATATTCGGGCCAAATTGGTGTGCAATATAGCCCACAGTATCGGGGATGGGCCCGGGGTCCGAGCGTGCTGTGGGCCAAAAATTGACCGGGGAGTGCTAGGGAGGTTGGGGATCCTTCTAGTGTGGTCGTTTTAATTTTTTGTGGCCATTAGGGTAGACAAACAGGCAAAACGGCGCGAACGGGGCATTTTCAAGCCAAATCGGTATGCTATAGCCCACAGTTTTGTAGGTAGACTCAGGGTCCAAGTGTGTTGTGGGCATCGGTCGAGGCGTTCCAAGGAGGTTGGGGATCGTCCTAGGGTGGTCCATTTAATTTTTCATGGCCATTTTGGTGGACAAACGGGCAAAACAACGTGAACGAGGCATTTTGGGATAAAATCGGTGTGCTATAGCCCACGGTTTAGGGGGTTGGCCCTGGGTCCAGGCGTGCCGCGGGCCAAAAATCGACCGAGGCATGCCAGGGAGGTTAAAAATCATCCCAGTGTGGTCCATTTAATTTTTTGTAGCTATTTCAATGGACAACCGAGCAAAACAGCATGAATCGGGTATTTTTGGACCAAATCGGTGTGCTATAACCCTTAGTTTTGGGGGTGGGCCAGGGGTCCAGGTATGCTTTGGGCTGAAAATCGACTGAGGAGTTCCAGGGAGGTTGGGGATCGTCACATTATGGTCCGTTTAATTTTTTATGGCTATTTGGGTGGATAAATGAGCGAACGGTGCATTTTCGGGCTAAATCGAAGTGTTATAGCCCACATTTTTGGGGGTAGGCCCGGAGTCCAAGCGTGATGTTGGCTGAAAATTGACCGGGGCATGCCAGGGAGGTTGGGGATAGTTCCAGTGTGGTCTGTTTCATTTTTAATGGCCATTTGGGTGGACAAATGGGCGAAACGGCACAAATGGGGCATTTTGAGGCCAAATCGGTATGCTG
Source organism: Capsicum baccatum var. pendulum (assembly GCA_030864225.1). Lineage (NCBI taxonomy): Eukaryota > Viridiplantae > Streptophyta > Magnoliopsida > Solanales > Solanaceae > Capsicum > Capsicum baccatum. The sequence continues at coordinate 134,433,222 of CM061558.1, forward strand.
TAGCCCATGGTTTTGGGGGTGGGCCTGGGGTTCGGGCGTTTTATGTGCCAAAAATTGACTGGGGAGTTCTAGGGAGGTTGGGGATCATCCAAGTATAGTTTGTTTACTTTTTGGTGACCATTTGGGAGGATAAACGGGCAAAACAACCCAAAGAGGGCATTTTTGGGCCAAATTGGTATGCTATAGCCCACGGTTTTTTGGGTGTTCTATTCACCAAAAATTGATTGGTGCATTCCAGGGAGGTTAGGAATCACCGCAATATGGTCCTTTTAATTTTTCGTGGCTATTTGAGTGGACAAACGGGCGAAACGACACGAACAGGATGTTTTCGAGCTAAATTAGTGTGTTATAGCCTATGGTTTTGGGAGTGGGCCTGGGGTATGGGCTTACTGTGGGCCAAAAATCGATCAAGGTATGTCAAAGAGGTTGGGGATTGTCCCAATATGGCCCGTTTAATTTTTTGTGGCCTTTTGGGAGGACAAACGGGTGAAGGGATGTGAACCGGGCATTTTTGGGCTAAATAGGTGTGCTATATCCTACGGTTTTGGGGATGGTCCCGGGATCTGAGCATGTGGTATGGAAAAAATATACCGGGGCATACCAAGGAGGATTGGGATCGTCCCAGTATAGTTCGTTCAATTTTTTATGGCTATTTGGGTGGGAAAACAGGTAAAACAATGCGAATGGAGAATTTTAGTGCCAAGTCGTTGTGCTATAGCTCACAGTTTTGGGGGTGGCCCCAAGTTCCAGGCGTGCTGTGGGCCAAAAAATAATTGGGGCATGCCGAGGAGGTTGGGCATTATCCCAATATGGTTCGTTTAATTTTTCGTGGCTATTTGGGTGGCCAACATCCTAAAATGATGCAAACGGGGCATTTTTAGGCCTAAACGGTGTGTTTTAGCACCCAGTTTCGAGGGTGGGCTAGGGGTCCGATCATGTTGTGGGCCAAACATCGACTGGGGTATGTCAGGAAAGTTTGGGATCATCCTAGTATAGTTTGTTTAATTTTTTGTGGCTATTTGGGTGGACAAATAGGAGAAACGGCGCAAACGGGGTATATTTGGGCCAAATCAGTGTGCTATAGCCTATGGTTTTGGGGGTGGGATCGGGTGTACTGTAGGTCAAAAATTGACCGGGGTATGCCAGGGAGGTTGGGGATCATACCAGTGTGGTTCATTTAATTTCTTGTGGCCATTTGGGTGGACAAAAAGGCAAAACAGTGCATTTTCAAGCTAAATCACTGGGCTATAGCCAACGGTTTTGGGGGTGGGCCCGATCTGGGTGTGCTGAGGTCCACAAATCGATCGGGGTAGGCTAGGGAGGTTTCGGATTGTCCCAGTGTGGTCCGTTTAAATTTTCATGGCCATTTGGGTGGACAAACTAGCGAAACGGTGTGAACGGGGCATATTTGGGCTAAATCGGTGTGCTATAGGCTACGGTTTTAGGGGTGGGCCAGAATCTGGGCGTGTTGTGGGCCAAAAATTGACCGGGGTATACTAAGGAGGTTGGGTATCGTCCCAGGGTGGTCCATTTAATTATTTATGGCCATTTGGGTTGGCAAACGGTCAAAACGGCGTGAACGAGACATTTTCGGGCCAAATTGGTGTGCTATAAACCATGTTTTTAGGGGTGGGATTGGGGTTCAGGCGTGTTGTGGGCTAAAAATCAATCGGGCATGCCAGGTAGGTTGAGGATTAACTCAATGTGGTCTGTTTAATTTTTCATGGCCATTTGGGTGGACAAACGGGCAAAACGATGCAAACGGGGCATTTTCGGGCCAAATTGGTGTGTTGTACCCCACGGTTTTGGGGGTGGGCCCCGAGTTCGAGCGCGTTGTTGGTCAAAAATTGGCTGAGTCATTCTAGCAAGGTTGGGGATCATCCCAGTGTGTTCGTTTAATTTTTTGTGGCTATTTGGGTGGACAAATGAGTGAAACAGAGCGAACAGGTTATTTTTGGGCCAAATCAATTTATTGTAGCCCACGGTTTTGGGGGTGGCCCCGGGTTTCGGGCGTTCCGTTGGTTGAAAATCAACCAGGGTATGCCATGGACATTGAATATTGTCCCAGTATGGTCTGTTTAATTTTTCCTGTCCATTTGGGTGGACAAACGGGTGAAACGGCGCAAATGGGGCATTTTTTGGCCAAATCGGTGTCCTATAGCCAACGGTTTCAGGGGTGGACCTAGGGTTCGGCCGTTTTATGGGCCAAAAATCAACCGGGGCATGCCAGGGAGGTTGGAAATCATCTTAGTGTGGTCCGTTTAATTTTTAGTGGACCTTTGGGTTGACAAACGGGCGTAACGGCATAGATACGGCATTTTCGAGCCAAATTGGTGTGCTATTGCCCACGGTTTTGGGGGTTGTCCTTGGGTCAGGGGGTGCTATGGGCTAAAAATCAATCGGGGAATGCTAGGGAAGTGTGGTCCGTTTAATTTTTCATGGTCATTTGGGTAGACAAAATGCTGATGTGGCAAGAATGGGACATTTTTGGGCCAAATCGATGTGTTATAGCCCACGATTTGTTTTTTGGGGGGGTCCCTGTGATACACCGTGTTGTGGGCTGAAAATCAATCGGGGCATACTAGTCAGGATAGGGATCATCCCATTGTTGTCCGTCTAATTTTTTGTGGCCATTTGGAAGGACAAATAGGCGAAATAACGCGAACAGGGCGTTTTCGAGCCAAATTGGTTTGCTATAGCCCACGATTTTGGGGGTGGGCCCATGGTACGGGTATTATGTGGCAAAAATCCACCGCAGCATGTCAGGGAGGTTGGGGATTGACCCAGTATGGTCCATTTAATTTTCTGTGGCTATTTGGGTGGACAAACGGATGAAACTGCGCGAACGAGATATTTTTGAGCAAAATTGGTGTGCTATAGGCCACAGCTTTGGGGGTGGTCCTGGGGTCCAGGCGTTCTGTAGGCCAAAGTTTGATCAGGATGTGCCAGGGAGGTTGGCGATCATCCCAGTGTGGTTCGTTTAATTTTTTGTGGACATTTGGGTAGACAAACAGGTGAAATGGCGCGAACAGGGAATTTTCGGGCGAAATTGGTATGCTATAGCCCATGGTTTTGAGGGTTGGCATCGGGTCCAGGCATGCTTGATAACGCTCAATCTACAGCTCTCGTAGGAGTGTAAAGCGGTCGTTAGCAAATATAGAACCCAACCTGGGTTGGGTATCGATCCCACAGAGAATAGATTGGCCAACAAGTAAGCAAAATTACTAAACTTTTGGTGCAAGTCTCGTAAGAGGGGGGATTCTTGTCGTGCAAGTAATTTAAATAAAGTATCAAAATAAAAACTGAAAATAAAAAGAAAGAATGTTACGTGAGTTGTAAACAATGAGAATTGAAGCGTTAGGGTTATGTCCACCTTCTGAGTTATACGTCTCTATTGGCTATGAGTGTGTAGAATTGTGACATGCATGTGCTTATAGAGAATTGTATTCGATGGTAAATCCAGGCTTCTTTCGACCTATTCGAGGATTATTTCACTTTAACTCTTTCGAGCTTAAAGAGTGTCTAACGGTACGAATTCTCCAAGAGGTTAGTCCAGTTACGGCACTAGCTTTTTAATAGGAAAGGGTGTCCTACTACCTTGACATTATCTCATTTCCAGACAGATAACCTTTCTTTCGAACAAGTTAAATGTTATACTGGCATTATTCTATGTGTCTGCAACCACAAGAATTTGCATTAAGATGAAGAGAATAATGATATAAGCAGCATACGTGTCACGAACTCATAAACTCACAGCAATAGATAGTATCTCATACGGCTTCCATAACCCCAACAGAGAAGTTTAGTTACCCATGAATGCAAAAAAAATCACAATTTGCATTGTTGTTATTATACCACAAGATTGATGATTTTCGTGTAGCACAAGTGGTAGGCGTGAGGCGTAAATTCCTTAACAAAGTAACGTTTCTCTTGTTGCGAAAATTAAGAATAGATGAATGGAAGAAGAAAAATAGAATTAATGGAAAGATTAGAAGAGTTGTAATTGAGAAGTAGAATGTATCTCTCCACTAAGGGAGGATTGTCCGAAGATGTATAGCATGATAGGGTATTTATAATACCCATATCCTAATCCTAGTAAGCTAATGAAATACTTAACCAAATCCTACTAAGCTAATGAAATACTTAACCCAATTGTACTAGGTTAATGTAACATTATCCAAATCCAAATAAACTAATGAAATACTTAACCCAATTGTACTAGGTTAATGTATTATTATCCTAATCCAAATAAGTTACTGCAAGTCACCAAAGTCTTCAGAAATGCTGTTTTAGCCCGGGACAGATTTCCCATGCATCACTTTTGGTCCTTTAGGCGTCCAATCTTACGTTCCTTCCTTCGTGAGCTTTCTTTGGCGTCAAGTAAGCCATAAAATGCTGATTTCTCCATCAGTTATACCTGAAACTTTGCTAATCATGTTTTGTAGCTCACTTACAGGAAAAGGGACTAAAAGTGCATGAAATATATAATTTGTTCTCAAAACATGGCACAAATATGGGCAAAATATATTGATATAGGCGCGTAATATCGCCTATCATCAACACCCCACACTTGCAGCTTTGTTCGTCCTCGAACAAAATATCATGTCCCTCTAAACATCAACTTAGGGTTTCACAGCAACAACACAAAATATTCACAAGACAAGCACAACAATTATCACCAAAGAGTAGTTTTCCGATCATTAATAGAAACCATTTCACCTCTAGCATAGACTCGTGATGGTGGTTAACTCATATTCAAAAGTCAAGGCACAAAGAATCGTACACAACTATCCAAAACTCATCAACCATGTGTGTCTCACAATATATTACCCATAGTCACTCACAAGTATAGCATATTTTTCAAACATGGGTATCAAAATATCCTTGCTCTCGCTCTCACAAAGAATTCGTATGCAGCAACTGATGACCATAGGCTTGCCCTTAGTGTACTACTCCAATAAATATCATAATGTTAAGATTAGGATCAAGTAGGTCTTTTGATGGTTGTAATGTAGGCTAAGGGACGGGTAGGATCAGCTATTTTGGCCAGAAATAGTGACTAAGTTCCTAAGCACTTTAATACATCACATTGTATCATTGACATTTTTTTTTCTTTCAACCTTTCTTCTTTGTTTTATTCTACCCCCCTTGTTCTCCTCTTTTGTTTTTCAATTTTAAGCATAACTCACTTTTCAGATTTCTTTTTCCTTTTTCTTTTCTCAACATACCTCTTATGATAGCACTTTCTTTTTCATAACACATTCAAGCACCATTACAATTTAAAGCATCATACTCACCCAATTTCCTCTTATTTCGTCACATGACTTTATACTTTAAAGCACTTAGGAATTTTGATCAAATTACGGTCTTGAAAAAAATGGATTAGGCTTACATACGCGGTTGTCAAAGAAATAGGCTAAAGGCTCAAAAGGATTTAACTAGGATGATGTCCATGGGTAGGTAAAACAAAGGTAAACATGTATAGGTTGCCAAAGAAATGCCTAAATCATCTCCTAAACTTACACTCCTTATTTTCGCTTTGCATACATACCAGGCAAGTTCTAGCATCAGCCACAAACATAGAATATACTATTATCTCACACACACAAGGCACATGGTCGACTTTATTGGAAGTAATATAGATTCTCGACCCAACAAGTGAAGGAATTGAACCACACAATATCACATAATGAGTCACAACTGGAGCCTAAACGTCTCAATAGTCATAATTGTAGCACATACTCTTGTTATAATCTCATGCTGCCTATTAGAATTATTTCATGCGAAGCTAAAAAGAAAATTACTCCTAAAAAAAACTAAAAAAATGAAACAAAAATAAAGTAAACAAACATCGATGCAAATAGAGAATTATAGCATGCAATACCGCCACAACACACTTAAACGAGACACTGCCCTCAGTGGAAAGTAAATACAAAGAACCTGGTTAGTCGAACTCATTCTCTATGTCTGGGGTCATACCCCTTGCATCGGAATCATCATCAGAGTCGTCATCCTTAGAAGTTCCTCATAAGTATCCCACTTAATTCCAAGAGTGAGTCGAAGTGTTTGCATCGAGGAGGGTTCTCCTTGCTCTTTTTGTGAAGTGGTAGCCTTATCTTTGCCTTGCCTTTTGGTGCCATTGTACCTGAGATCTCAATAGAGTCATGTTAGCATCATCTCAATGGATACAATCTATGAACAAGCAGTTGATTACTCAGACTTCATCGACATACGTTTTAGGTGCTCTATTCCAATAATAAAATCAGTGAGTCATACTTCTTGTACTCTTGGCAATACTTGCATGTAAGATTATATCAAGACTACTACATAGGGATTACATGAAGGTATAGTATCTATCAATAATCACAACCGCCTATGTCGGTAGGCCACTATAAGTCTTATTCCGATGAAAAATTCATTCCAACATGTAAGTATTCAAGTGACAATATTATGCAATGTTAATGACTATAGCAATTCCGCAAGAGTATGACAATACATCAAAATCAAATTCAAGTTGGAAACAAGTTAAGATCATCCCAACGTATATGTTCACTCACTTGGTTGTGTATCAGCAATACAAACACATGAATATCACCAATGCTTCTTCAAAATATAGCAATTCATAATAGGCATAGCAACGTAGTACTTACGAAAAATGGATGAAGAACAAAAGAGTACTTACGTGTTTGAAGCCTTTGAAGATGTTCTTGTGAATTGGAAGAGCAAAAGGAGAAATTTTGAGATGATTTGGGTGGATGTGCGGCGCCTTTGGGTCAATTTCTAATGTGGTTATGTTTCAAGACTAAGTCCCCTTTATATAGGAAGTGAATGGGTCGGGTTTTGACCCATTTCCAAATGGTTTTGGAGACAAAAATGCCCTATATGCGGCGCATAATGCTTGGCATAGTCATGGTATAGGCGGCGCATAGTGTATGGCATTTAGGGGCATATGCGGTGCATATTCTATGGCATTTAGGGACATATGCACCGTATAGTGTACAACATATGAGATACTGAGACTTAATGCTATACCATAGGCGGCGTATAGTGTATAGCACACTTGCGAATGGGCGGCGCATAGTGTATAGCACACTAAATTCCGAGGCCTTAGGCTATAGTATAGGTTGTGTATTGTTCGTGGCCTAGTTTTACCTAGGCCTAGCCTTCCTCGATGCCTATTTTGGCATGAGCAATGCTTAATCCATAACCTTATGCATCCTTATACCTAACTTACCACCTTTTCCATACAATACGTCCAAATCGTCATGTGAAACCAATCTCCTCGTTGAATACTTCTCACACCTATATTTGCTCAAAACCAATGAAAACAATTAGTATGATGGGTTGCCTCCCACCAAGCGCCTTAGTTTTGGTCGTGGCACGACTCTTATTTTTGGATTTTCATTTATTAAAAACAAAACAAGTACTAGAACGAAAGAAAGACAAAACGATAAACAATAAATGAAAAATATAAACGATGGGTTGCCTCCCATATAGCGCCTTATTTATTGTCGTGGCACGACATAGTTACCTCGAGTACTCAGACTTCGTCGAGGTAAATGGTGGATCGTTTTCTGAAAGGATTTAGACGACAATGAGGCTTACCTGTGGGCATGCGATCTTTTTCGAGATGGCTCCTACGTTTCTCCGGAGATTCACCAATTATATCATCAATCTTCCTACCCATAGCTCTCTTGTACCTCATCAGAGCAGAGATGAGAGCCTCCACGTGTTGTTCACTTAAATCATCCGCCACACTTCTCGGAAGTATACTTCCACTTTCCAAGAATACATACCTTAGATAATCGGGGAGCTCTTGCGATTCTAGCATTGGTGGCTCGTCAATGGGAGTCTTCGCTGTTGGTTGATTCTTGAGATCACAGTCCGGTTGCTTAGGAGTATAAGACTCTATTTCTGTTAGATCACCCATAAGTTTTTCATAATCTTCATTATACTCATGCTCAACATTCAGTGGCGCAGCAGACAATGGCTCAACAGTAGGCTGTTTCTCTATAAATAATGCTTTCATATCCTCTTGATGAACATCAGCTACAGATAACTCATTCATATCGCTAGGCTGCTTCATGGCTTTGCATATATCAAACCGTACTACTTCATCATTAATTCGAAACAAAAACTCATTATCTTTCATGTCAATAAGCACACTTCCGGTTGCAAGGAAAGGACGTCCCAGGATTATGGGAACTTCAGAGTCCTCCTTACAATCTAGAATAACGAAGTCTGCAGGAAAGATCAATGAAAAAACTTTCACCAACACATCATTCAAGATACCCACAGGTCTTTTTACCGACCTATCAGCCATCACGAGCCTCATATTGGTTGGTGTCGGATCGCCTAGCCCCAACTTATTGTAGATGGATAGTGGCATCAAATTTATGCTAGCACCTAGATCGCACAATGCTTTGGAAAAATCCAACGATCCAATAGTGCAAGGAATAGTGAAAGCTCCGGGGTCGGCCTTCTTCTGAACTATCGATCGGGTAGCAACTGCACTACAATGATGAACATTATTTGCTAACTCATAACTTGATGCCCGCTTCTTTGTCAACAGGTCCTTCATAAATTTTGCATATCCAAGCATTTGTTCAAGTGCCTCCACCAATGGAACATTAATGGTCAGCTGTTTTAACATATTCATGAATTTTCTGAACTTTGTATCATCCGCCACCTTCTTTAATCTTTGGGGAAAAGGTGGTGGTGGGTATGGAAGTGTTCTTTCCAGGGTTTTCTTCTCCTCTTGCTTCTATTTTTCCACTTTTTCAGGTTGCACAGTGCTGGATGTGGCGTCCTTGACGTCAGGAGTGGGTACTGCGGCATCTTCTCCTTTTGTGTTGTCATCCATGTCCACCACTTCGTCAACCACTTGCTTGACTTTTGCTGAAGTTTCCAGCACCTTACCACTTCTGGTAGTGATGGCCATGCATGACCCATCATTCCTTGGGTTTGGCACAGTATCGCTAGGTAAAGTGCCGGCCTTTCTTTGATTGAGTGTTGCTGAAAGTTGGCTCAATTGCTGCTCTATTTGCTTGATAGAAGTGGAATGTGAATCAACTAATTGTTTCATGGAGGACAAATCATTGATTACCTCTATTACTCCCGCGCTCGTTGCTTCCACTCCTTTCAATAATTTAGCCATCATGTCTTCCATACTTCCAGAATTAGATGTGGTGGTGTCACGTCTACCAGGGGGAACGTACAAACCACTCTTTTCATTCTTGTTCTTCCAACTACCTTGGTCCTTGTTTCCAGATTTATCATAATAGTTCCAACCTTGGTTTCCTTGGGCATTCCCGCGGAAACCCCCCTGATTGTTCAAGTAGTTGACCTCATCTTCCGAATCAGATTCGTCTCTTCCTTTTGACGCAATAGCTTTCACTTTTTCGGTCTTCCCTGATAATAAATGCTTTGTAAGAAGATCCATTTGTGTTTTCAAATGCGCCATATCTTGATCACGTTCTTCTTCTCTTCTTTTTTGGTCTGCAGTCATGCCAATAGATAAAGTGGGGCTTGCTACCTCAGAATCCCTGGTATGCCAAGCTCTACTTTGTTTCATCATACGATCTAACATATTGCTTCCTTGACCAAAGGTGAGGTCCATGAATGATCCTCCAGCTGCATTATCCACCACTAGTTTAGTTATTGAATTCAAGGCTCTATACAAGATCTCCATTAGGTGAACATTGGTCATGTGATGGTTTGGGCACCTCGCTAGCTTTGTCTTGAACCTCTCCCATGTTTCATGAAGAGCTTCAGTGGGAAGCTGACGAAAGTTGTTGATTTCATCTCTCAATTGCGCCCTCTTGGATGGCGGAAAGAATCTTTCTAGGAAAGCGTCTCTCAATTGCCTCCAATTTGTAATAGAATCAGGAGTCATCCCATTCAACCATAGTGTTGCCTCCCCAGACAGAGACAATGGAAATAGACGTAATCGAATTGCATTCTGACTAACACCAGGATTGTCAAACGACTTGCATGTATAAATAAAGTTGATGAGATGCATATTCAGATCATCGCCTGCATGTCCACCAAATAATCCCTTGAGTTGCAAAGGCTGAATCATGGTGCTAGTGATATTGAACTTTGCTCCAGGTTCCAATGACGGAAGAATAATAGCTTCGGTGGCACCAGGTCCGTCTAGATCGTCCTCATCGTCATCAAAAGGAATTTGCATAGCTCGGCGATCAGGCCTCAATCGCGCTTGACGATCTCTCCTCTGAATGGGTGTCGTCTTCTCAGCAGTATGCCGTGGGTTTAGTAGCTCTTCATCGCCCAGATCCTCATCATCAGGATTTGTTGCTCGCCCAGGGTTATCAATATTCTGTTGATGCACTTGAGCAGCCATCCTTTTAATTTCACGTTGTGCATCCATTGATGCACTAAACAAACCTGAATAAAACAAAAACAACAACTAAAAGTAAGAGTACGAGAATCTTTGACCAAAGGGTCTAGTAATTATCACAAACTTAGTTGACACTCGTATTCCCCGGCAACGGCGCCAATTTTTGATAACGCTCAATCTACAGCTCTCGTAGGAGTGTAAAGCGGTCGTTAGCAAATATAGAACCCAACCTGGGTTGGGTATCGATCCCACAGGGAATAGCTTGGCCAACAAGTAAGCAAAATTACTAAACTTTTGGTGCAAGTATCGTAAGAGGGGGGATTCTTGTCGTGCAAGTAATTTAAATAAAGTATCAAAATAAAAACTAAAATTAAAAAGAAAGAATGTTACGTGAGTTGTAAACAATGAGAATTGAAGCGTTAGGGTTATGTCCACCTTCTGAGTTATACGTCTCTATTGGCTACGAGTGTGTAGAATTGTGACATGCATGTGCTTATAGAGAATTGTATTCGATGGTAAATCCAGGCGTCTTTCGACCTATTCGAGGATTATTTCACTTTAACTCTTTCGAGCTTAAAGAGTGTCTAACGGTACGAATTCTCCAAGAGGTTAGTCCAGTTACGGCACTAGCTTTTTAATAGGAAAGGGTGTCCTACTACCTTGACATTATCTCATTTCCAGACAGATAACCTTTCTTTCGAACAAGTTAAATGTTATACTGGCGTTATTCTATGCGTCTGCAGCCACAAGAATTTACATTAAGATGAAGAGAATAATGATATAAGCAGCATACGTGTCACGAACTCATAAACTCACACCAATAGATAGTATCTCATACGGCTTCCATAACCCCAACAGAGAAGTTTAGTTACCCATGAATGCAAAAAAAATCACAATTTGCATTGTTGTTATTATACCACAAGATTGATGATTTTCGTGTAGCACAAGTGGTAGGCGTGAGGCGTAAATTCCTTAACAAAGTAACGTTTCTCTTGTTGCGGAAATTAAGAATAGATGAATGGAAGAAGAAAAATAGAATTAATGGAAAGATTAGAAGAGTTGTAATTGAGAAGTAGAATGTATCTCTCCACTAAGGGAGGATTGTCCGAAGATGTATAGCATGATAGGGTATTTATAATACCCATATCCTAATCCTACTAAGCTAATGAAATACTTAACCCAATTGTACTAGGTTAATGTAACATTATCCAAATCCAAATAAACTAATGAAATACTTAACCCAATTGTACTAGGTTAATTATTATTATCCTAATCCAAATAAGTTACTGCAAGTCCCCAAAGTCTTCAAAAATACTATTTTAGCCCGGGACAGATTTCCCATGCATCACTTTTGGTCCTTTAGGCGTCCAATCTTACGTTCCTTCCTTCGTGAGCTTTCTTTGGCGTCAAGTAAGCCATAAAATGCTGATTTCTGCATCATTTAAACCTAAAACTTTGCTAATCATGTTTGTTAGCTCACTTACAGGAAAAGGGACTAAAAGTGCATGAAATATATAATTTGTTCTCAAAACATGGCACAAATATGGGCAAATATATTGATATAGGCGCGTAATATCGCCTATCATCAACACCCCACACTTGCAGCTTTGTTCGTCCTCGAACAAAATATCATGTCCCTCTAAACATCAACTTAGGGTTTCACAGCAACAACACAAAATATTCGTCAAGACAAGCACAACAATTATCAACAAAGAGTAGTTTTCCGATCATTAACGGAAACCATTTAACCTCTAGCATAGACTCGTGATGGTGGTTAACTCATATTCAAAAGTCAAGGCACAAAGAATCATACACAACTATCCAAAACTCATCAACCATGTGTGTCTCACAATATATTACCTATAGTCACTCACAAGTATAGCATATTTTTCAAACATGGGTATCAAAATATCCTTGCTCTCGCTCTCACAAAGAATTCGTATGCAGAAACTGATGACCATAGGCTTGCCCTTAGTGTACTACTCCAATAAATGTCATAATGTTAAGATTAGGATCAAGTAGGTCTTTTGATGGTTGTAATGTAGGCTAAGGGACGGGTAGGATCAGCTATTTTGGCCAGAAATAGTGACTAAGTTCCTAAGCACTTTAATACATCACATTGTATCATTGACATTTTTTTTTCTTTCAACCTTTATTCTTTGTTTTATTCTACCACCCTTGTTCTCCTCTTTTGTTTTTCAATTTTAAGCATAACTCACTTTTCAGATTTCTTTTTCCTTTTTCTTTTCTCAACATACCTCTTATGATAGCACTTTCTTTTTCATAACACATTCAAGCACCATTACAATTTAAAGCATCATACTCACCCAATTTCCTCTTATTTCGTCACATGACTTTATACTTTAAAGCACTTAGGAATTTGGATCAAATTACGGTCTTGAAAAAAATGGATTAGGCTTACATACGCGGTTGTCAAAGAAATAGGCTAAAGGCTCAAAAGGATTTAACTAGGATGATGTCCATGGGTAGGTAAAACAAAGGTAAACATGTATAGGTTGCCAAAGAAATGCCTAAATCATCTCCTAAACTTACACTCCTTATTTTCGCGTTGCATACATACCAGGCAAGTTCGAGCATCAGCCACAAACATAGAATATACTATTATCTCTCACACACAAGGCACATGGTCGACTTTATTGGAAGTAATATAGATTCTCGACCCAACAAGTGAAGGAATTGAACCACACAATATCACATAATGAGTCACAACTGGAGCCTAAACGTCTCAATAGTCATAATTGTAGCACATACTCTTGTTATAATCTCATGCTGCCTATTAGAATTATTTCATGCGAAGCTAAAAAAAAATTTTACTCCTAAAAAAAACGAAACAAAAATAAAGTAAACAAACATAGATGCAAATAGAGAATTATAGCATGCAATACCGCCACCCCACACTTAAACGGGACACTGCCCTCAGTGGAAAGTAAATACAAAGAACCTGGTTAGTCGAACTCATTCTCTATGTCTGGGGTCATACCCTTTGCATCGGAATCATCATCAGAGTCGTCATCCTTAGAAGTTCCTCATAAGTATCCCACTTAATTCCAAGAGTGAGTCGAAGTGTTTGCATCGAGGAGGGTTCTCCTTGCTCTTTTTGTGAAGTGGTAGCCTTATCTTTGCCTTGCCTTTTGCCTGAGATCTCAATAGAGTAATGTTAGCATCATCTCAATGGATACAATCTATGAACAAGCAGTTGATTACTCAGACTTCATCGACATACGTTTTAGGTGCTCTATTCCAACAATAAAATCAGTGAGTCATATTTCTTGTACTCTTGGCAATACTTGCATGTAAGATTATATCAAGACTACTACATAGGGATTACATGAAGGTATAGTATCTATCAATAATCACAACCGCCTATGTCGGTAGGCCACTATAAGTCTTATTCCGATGAACAATTCATTCCAACATGTAAGTATTCAAGTGACAAGATTATGCAATGTTAATGACTATAGCAATTCCGCAAGAGTATGACAATACATCAAAATCAAATTCAAGTTGGAAACAAGTTAAGATCATCCTAACGTATATGTTCACTCACTTGGTTGTGTATCAGCAATTCAAACACATGAATATCACCAATGCTTCTTCAAGATATAGCAATTCATAATAGGCATAGCAATGTAGTACTTACGAAAAATAGATGAAGAACAAAAGAGTACTTACGTGTTTGAAGCCTTTGGAGTTGTTCTTGTGAATTGGAAGAGCAAAAAGAGAAATTTTGAGATGATTTGGATGGATGTGCGGCGCCTTTGGGTCAATTTTTAATGTGGTTATGTTTCAAGACTAAGTCTCCTTTATATAGGAAGAGAATGGGTCGGATTTTGACCCATTTCCAAACGGTTTTGGAGACAAAAATGCCCTATATGCGGCGCATAATGCTTGGCATAGTCATGGTATAGGCGGCGTATAGTGTATGGCATTTAGGGGCATATGCGGCGCATAGTCTATGGCATTTAGGGACATATGCGCCGCATAGTGTACAACATATGAGATACTGAGACTTAATGCTATACCATAGGCGGCGCATAGTGTATAGCACACTTGCGAATGGGCGGCGCATAGTGTATAGCACACTAAATTCCGAGGCCTTAGGCTATAGTATAGGTTGTGCATTGTTCGTGGCCTAGTTTTACCTAGGCCTAGCCTTCCTCGATGCCTATTTTGGCATGAGCAATGCTCAATCCATAACCTTATGCATCCTTATACCTAACTTACCACCTTTTCCATACAATACGTCCAAATCGTCATGTGAAACCAATCTCCTCGTTGAATACTTCTCGCACCTATATTTGCTCAAAACCAATGAAAACAATTAGTATGATGGGTTGCCTCCCACCAAGCGCCTTAGTTTTGGTCATGGCACGATTCTTATTTTTGGATTTTCATTTATCAAAAACAAAACAAGTACTAGAACGAAAGAAAGACAAAACGATAAACAATAAATGAAAAATATAAACGATGGGTTGCCTCCCATCTAGCGCCTTATTTATTGTCGTGGCACGACATAGTTACCTCGAGTACTCAAACTTCGTCGAGGTAAATGGTGGATCGTTTTCTGAAAGGATTTAGACGACAATGAGGCTTACCTGTGGGCATGCGATCTTTTTTGAGATGGCTCCTACGTTTCTCCGGAGATTCACCAATTATATCATCAATCTTCCTACCCATAGCTCTGTTGTACCTCATCAGAGCAGAGATGAGAGCCTCCACGTGCTGTTCACTTAAATCATCCGCCACACTTATCGGAAGTATACTTCCACTTTCCAAGAACAAATACCTTAGATAATCGGGGAGCTCTTGCGATTCTAGCATTGGTGGCTCGTCAATGGGAGTCTTCGCTGTTGGTTGATTCTTGAGATCACAGTATGGTTGCTTAGGAGTATAAGACTCTATTTCTGTTAGATCACCCATAAGTTTTTCATAATCTTCATTATACTCATGCTCAACATTCAGTGGCGCAGCAGACAATGGCTCAACAGTAGGCTGTTTCTCTATAAATAATGCTTTCATATCCTCTTGATGAATATCAGCTACAGATAACTCATTCATATCGCTGGGCTGCTTCATGGCTTTGCATATATCAAACCTTACTACTTCATCATTAATTTGAAACAAAAGCTCATTATCTTTCATGTCAATAAGCACACTTCCGGTTGCAAGGAAAGGACGTCCCAGGATTATGGGAACTTCAGAGTCCTCCTTACAATCCAGAGTAACGAAGTCTGTAGGAAACATGAATGAAGAAACTTTCACCAACACATCATTCAAGATACCCACAGGTCTTTTTACCGACCTATCAGCCATCACGAGCCTCATATTGGTTGGTGTCGGATCGCCTAGCCCCAACTTCTTATAGATGGATAGTGGCATCAAATTTATGCTAGCACCTAGATCGCACAATGCTTTAGAAAAATCCAACGATCCAATAGTGCAAGGAATAGTGAAAGCTCCGGGGTCGGCCTTCTTTTGAACTATCAATCGGGTAGCAACTGCACTACAATGATGAACATTATCTGCTAACTCATAACTTGATGCCCGCTTCTTTGTCAACAGGTCCTTCATAAATTTTGCATATCCAGGCATTTGTTCAAGTGCCTCCACCAATGGAACATTAATGGTCAGCTGCTTTAACATATTCATGAATTTTCTGAACTTTGTATCATCCGCCACCATCTTTAATCTTTGGAGAAAAGGTGGTGGTGGGTATGGAAGTGTTCTTTCCACGGTTTTCTTCTCCTCTTGCTTCTGTTTTTCCACTTTTTCAGGTTGCACAGTGTTGGATGTGGCGTCCTTGACGTCAGGAGTGGGTGCTGCGGCATCTTCTCCTTTTGTGTTGTCATCCATGTCCGCAACTTCGTCAACCACTTGCTTGCCTTTTCTGAAGTTTCCAGAACCTTACCACTTCTGGTAGTGATGGCCATGCATGACCCGTCATTCCTTGGGTTTGGCACAGTATCGCTAGGTAAAGTGCCGGCCTTTCTTTGATTGAGTATTGTTGAAAGTTGGCTCAATTGCTGCTCTATTTGCTTGATAGAAGTGGAATGTGAATCAACTAATTGTTTCATGGAGGACAAATCATTGATTACCTCTATTACTCCCGCGCTCGTTGCTTCCACTCCTTTCAATAATTTAGCCATCATGTCTTCCATACTTCCAGAATTAGATGTGGTGATGTCACGTCTACCAGGGGGAACGTACAAACCACTCTTTTCATTCTTGTTCTTCCAACTACCTTGGTCCTTGTTTCCAGATTTATCATAATAGTTCCGACCTTGGTTTCCTTGGGCATTCCCGTGGAAACACCCCTGATTGTTCAAGTAGTTGGCCTCATCTTCCGAATCAGATTCGTCTCTTCCTTTTGATGCAATAGCTTTCATTTTTTCAGTTTTCCCCGATAATAAATGCTTTGTAAGAAGATCCATTTGTGTTTTCAAATGCGCCATATCTTGATCACGTTCTTCTTCTCTTCTTCTTTGGTCTGCAGTCATGCCAATAGATAAAGTGGGGCTTGCTACCTCAGAATCCCTGGTATGCCAAGCTCTACTTTGTTTCATCATACGATCTAGCATATTGCTTACTTGACCAAAGGTGAGGTCCATGAATGATCCTCCAGCTACATTATCCACCACTAGTTTAGTTATTGAATTCAAGGCTCTATACAAGATCTCCATTAGGTGAACATTGGTCATGTGATGGTTTGGGCACCTCGCTAGCTTTGTCTTGAACCTCTCCCATGTTTCATGAAGAGCTTCAGTGGGAAGCTGACGAAAGTTGCTGATTTCATCTCTCAATTGCGCCCTCTTGGATGGCGAAAAGAATCTTTCTAGGAAAGCGTCTCTCAATTGCCTCCAATTTGTAATAGAATCAGGAGTCAGCCCATTCAACCATAGTGTTGCCTCCCCAGACAGAGACAATGGAAATAGACGTAATCGAATTGCATTCTGACCAACACCAGGATTGTCAAATGACTTGCATGTAGAAATAAAGTTGATGAGATGCATATTCAGATCATCGCCTGCTAGTCCACCAAATAATCCCTTGAGTTGAAAAAGCTGAATCATGGTGCTAGTGATATTGAACTTTGCTCCAGGTGCCAATGGCGTAAGAATAATAGCTTCGGTGGCACCAGGTCCATCTAGATCGTCCTCATCGTCATCAAAAGGAATTTGCATAGCTCGGCGATCAGGCCTCAATCGCGCTTGACGATCTCTCCTCTGCATGGGTGTCTTCATCACAGCAGTATGCCATGGGTTTAGTAGCTCTTCATCGCCCAGATCCTCATCATCAGGATTTGTTGCTCGCCCAGGGTTATCAATATTCTGTTGATGCACTTGAGCAGCCATCCTTTCAATTTCACGTTGTGCATCCATTGATGCACTGAACAAACCTGAATAAAACAAAAACAACAACTAAAAGTAAAAGTACGAGAATCTTTGACCAAAGGGTCTAGTAATTATCACAAACTTAGTTGACACTCGTATTCCCCGGCAACGGCGCCAATTTTTGATAACGCTCAATCTACAGCTCTCGTAGGAGTGTAAAGCGGTCGTTAGCAAATATAGAACCCAACCTGGGTTGGGTATCGATCCCACAGGGAATAGCTTGGCCAACAAGTAAGCAAAATTACTAAACTTTTGGTGCAAGTATCGTAAGAGGGGGGATTCTTGTCGTGCAAGTAATTTAAATAAGGTATCAAAATAAAAACTAAAAATAAAAAGAAAGAATGTTACGTGAGTTGTAAACAATGAGAATAGAAGCGTTGGGGTTATGTCCACCTTTAGAATTGTGACATGCATGTGCTTATAGAGAATTGTATTCGATGGTAAATCCAGGCGTCTTTCGACCTATTCGAGGATTATTTCACTTTAACTCTTTCGAGCTTAAAGAGTGTCTAACGGTACGAATTCTCCAAGAGGTTAGTCCAGTTACGGCACTAGCTTTTTAATAGGAAAGGGTGTCCTACTACCTTGACATTATCTCATTTCCAGACAGATAACCTTTCTTTCGAACAAGTTAAATGTTATACTGGCGTTATTCTATGCGTCTGCAGCCACAAGAATTTGCATTAAGATGAAGAGAATAATGATATAAGCAGCATACGTGTCACGAACTCATAAACTCACACCAATAGATAGTATCTCATACGGCTTCCATAACCCCAACAGAGAAGTTTAGTTACCCATGAATGCGAAGGAAATCACAATTTGCATTTTTGTTATTATACCACAAGATTGATGATTTTCGTGTAGCACAAGTGGTAGGCGTGAGGCGTGAATTCCTTAACAAAGTAACGTTTCTCTTGTTGCGGAAATTAAGAATAGATGAATGGAAGAAGAAAAATAGAATTAATGGAAAGATTAGAAGAGTTGTAATTGAGAAGTAGAATGTATCTCTCCACTAAGGGAGGATTGTTCGAAGATGTATAGCATGATAGGGTATTTATAATACCCATATCCTAATCCTAGTAAGCTAATGAAATACTTAACCAAATCCTACTAAGCTAATGAAATACTTAACCCAATTGTACTAGGTTAATGTAACATTATCCAAATCCAAATAAACTTATGAAATACTTAACCCAATTGTACTAGGTTAATGTATTATTATCCTAATCCAAATAAGTTACTGCAAGTCCCCAAAGTATTCAGAAATGTTGTTTTAGCCCGGGACAGATTTCCCATGCATCACTTTTGGTCCTTTAGGCGTCCAATCTTACGTTCCTTCCTTCGTGAGCTTTCTTTGGCATCAAGTAAGCCATAAAATGCTGATTTCTACATCATTTATACCTGAAACTTTGCTAATCATGTTTGTTAG
The DNA here is from genome assembly GCA_030864225.1 of Capsicum baccatum var. pendulum. Taxonomy (NCBI): domain Eukaryota; kingdom Viridiplantae; phylum Streptophyta; class Magnoliopsida; order Solanales; family Solanaceae; genus Capsicum; species Capsicum baccatum. The sequence goes on from CM061558.1 coordinate 134,452,426, forward strand.
CTCACTTACAGGAAAAGGGACTAAAAGTGCATGAAATATATAATTTGTTCTCAAAACATGGCACAAATATGGGCAAAATATATTGATATACGCGCGTAATATCGCCTATCATCAATGTTGTAGGCTAAAAATTTATCGGGGTGTGCCAGGGAGGTTAGGAATTATCCCAATGTGGTCCGTTTAATTTTTTATGGCCATTTGGGTGGACAAACAGGTGAAACGGTGTGAACAGCGCATTTTTGGGCCAAATTGGTGTGCCGTAGCCCACGGTTTTGAGGGTGGGCCCAGGGTTAAGGCGTGCTGTTGGTCAAAAATCGATCAGGGCATTCCAAGGGGTCGGGCATCATCCTAATATGGTCCATTTAATTTTTTGTGGCCATTTGGGTGGACAAACGGGCAAAACAATGCGAACGGGGAATTTTCTTGCCAAGTCGGTGTGCTATGGCCCAAAAATCGACCGAGGCATGCTAGGGAGGTTGGGGATTGTCCTATTTTTTTCCGTTTAATATTTTGTGTCCATTTGGATGGACAAACAGGCGAAACAACGCGAACGGGGCATTTTTGGGCCAAATCGGTGTGTTATAGCCCACAATTTTGGGGGTGGGCCCGAGTTCTGAGCGTGCTGTTGGCCAAAAATAGACCGGGGCGTGATAAGGGGGTTAAGGATTAACCCAGTGTGGTCTTTTTCATTTTACATGGCCATTTAGGTGGTCTAATGGAAGAAACAACATGAACGGGGCTTTTTCAGGCCAATTGGTGTGCTATAGCCCATGGTTTCGGGGGTGGGCCTAGGTTCTGGGCGTGTTGTGGTCTAAAAAACAATCGGGGCATGCCAGGGGGATTGAGGCTTGTCCCAGTGTTGTCCGTTTAATATTTTGTGGCCATTTGGGTGGACAAAGGGGTGAAATGGCGTGAACGGGGCATTTTTTAGCCAAATCAGTGTGCTATAGCCCACGGTTTTGAGGGTGGACCCAGGGTTCCAGCGTGTTATGGGCCAAAAATCAATCGAGGCATGGTAGGGAGGTTGGGGATCGTCCCAGTGTGGTTTGTTTAATTTTTCATGGCCCTTTGGGTTGATAAACTGGAAAAACGATGTGAACGGGACATTTTCTGGCCAAATAGATGTTCTATAGCCTACGGTTTTAGGGGTGGGCCTGGGGTCCGATCGTGTTGTGGGCCAAAAATTGACTGGGGCGTGCTAGGGAGGTTGGGGATCATCCTAGTATAGTCCGTTTAATTTTTTGTGATTATTTGGCTGGACAAACGGGTGAAACGGCGTGATTGGGGCATTTTCGGGCTAAATTGGTGTTCTATAGCACACGATTTTTGGGGTGGGCTCGGGGTCCAGGCGTCCTATGGGCCAAATATTGACCAAGTTATGCCAGGGAGGTTGGGGGTCATCCCAGTGTGGTCCGTTTAATTTTACATGGCTATTTGGGTGGATAAACAGGAGAAACGATGCGAACAGGGCTTTTTCGAGCCAAATCGGTGTGCTATAGCCCACAGTTTTTTGGGTGGGCCTGGGGTTCGGGCGTGTTATGGGACAAAAATCAATCAAGGCATGCCAGGGATGTTACAGATCATCTCAGTATAGTTCGTTTAATTTTTCGTGGCCATTTGGGTGGACAAAGGGGTGAAACAATGAGAACGGGGCATTTTTGAGCCAAATCGGTGTGCTATAGCCCATGGTTTTTGGAGTGGGCTCGAGGCCAGGCGTAGTATGTGCCAAAAATTAATCAGGGATTTCTAGGGAGGTTGGGGATCTTTCCAGTATAGTCCGTTTATTTTTTTGTAGGTATTTGGGTGGACAAACGGGCAAAACAGAGTGAACGATGTATTTTTCGGCCAAATCGTTGTACTATAGACCACAATTTTAGGGGTTGGCCCGGGGTCCGGACGTACTATGGGCCGAAAATTGACTGGGATGTGCCCAAGAGGTTGAAGATCATTCCAGTATGGTTCTTTTTATTTTTTGTTACTATTTGGGTGGACAAACGGTCGAAGCGGTGCGAACGGGACATTTTTAGGACAAATCGGTGTGCTATATATCCTACGGTTTAGGTGGTAGGCTCGGGATCTATTTTCTCTAGGCCGAAAATTGACCGGGGCGTGCTAGGGAGGTTGGGGATCATCTTAGTATGGTTTGTTTAATTTTTCGTGGGAATTTGGGTAGACGAACGGGCGAAACAGCATGAATGGGGCATTTTGGGCTAAATTAGTGTGCCATAGACCACAATTTCGTGGGTGGGCCCGGGTTCCAGGCGTGTTGTGGGCCAAATATTGGCCAGGGCATTCCAGGGAGGTTTGGGATCGTCCTAGTGTGTTCTGTTTAATTTTTTGTGGCTATTTTGGTGGACAAACGGGAAATATAGCACGAATGGGGCATTTTCGGGCCAAATCGGTGTGCTATAGCCCGTAATTTTAGAGGTGGGCCCAGGGTCCAATTCTTCTGTGGGCCAAAAATCAACTAGGGTGTGCCAGGGAGGTTGGGGATTGTCCCTGTGTGTCCCATTTAATTTTTTGTGGCTATTTGGGTGGACAATCTAGTGAAACGACGCAAACGGGACATTTTTGGGCCAAATCAGTGTGTTATAGTCCACGGTTTGGGGGTGGGCCCGGGGTGCTATAGTACTGTGGCCTAAAAATTGATCGATGCGTGCCAGGGAGGTTGGGGATCTTCCCAGTATGGTCTGTTTAATTTTTCATGGGCATTTAGGTGAACAAACAGGCAAAACATCACGAACGGGGCATTTTTGGGCCAAATTAGTATGTTATAGCCCACGATTTCGGGGGTATGCTCGGGGTGCGAGCATGACATAGGCCGAAAATAGTCTGAGGCATAACAGAAAGGTTGGGTATCATATCAGCGTGTTCTGTTTAATTTTTTATGGCCATTTGGGTGGACAAACGGGCAGAACAGCGCGAACGGGACATTTTCGGGCCTGCCAGAGAGGTTGGGGATCGTCCTAATATGGTCTGTTTAATTTTTTGTGGCCATTTAGGTGGACAAATGGATGAAACGATGTGAATTGGGAATTTTCAAGCCAAATCGATGTGCTATAGCCCACGGTTTTGGGGGTGGGCTCGGGGTCCAGGCGCGCTATGGGACAAAAATTGACCGGGGGGTGCTAAGGAGGTTGAGGATCATCTCAGTGTGGTCCGTTTAATAGTTGGGAGAACAAACGGGCAAAATAGCATAAAAGGGACATTTTCGAGCCAAATCGATGTGCTGTAGCCCACGATTTTGGGGGTGGGCCCGAGGTTCGGGCATGCCAGGGCGGTTGAGGATCATTCCTGTGAGGTCCATTTAATTTTTAATGTTTATTTAGGTGGACAAATGGGAAAAATGTCTCGAACAGAATTGGTGTCCTATAGACTATGATTTCGGGAGTGGGCCAGGGGTCCGGGCATGCTAAGGGCCAAAATTTGATCTGGGTATGCCTGTGAGGTTGAGGATCTTCCCAGTGCAGTTTATTTAATTTCTTGTGGCTATATGAGTGGACCAACGGACAAAACAGCACGAACGGGGCATATTCGGGATAAATCGGTGTGCAATAGCACACGGTTTTGTGGGTGAGCCCAGGAACCGGGCATGCTGTGGGCCAAAAATCAATCAGAACATGCCAAAGAGGTTGGGGATCATCCCAATATGGTATGTTTAATTTTTTGTGGCCATTTGGGTTGACAAACGAGCGAAACGACGCGAACAGAACTTTTTCAGGCCAAATCGGTGTGCTATAGCCCTCGGTTTTGGGGGTGAGTCTGGGGTCCGGGCATGTTGTGGGATGAAAATCGACCGAGGTATGCCTGGGAAGTTGGGCAGTATCCCAGTGTAGTCCGTTTAATTTTTTGTGGCCATTTGGGTAGAAAAATAGGCAAAACGGCGCGAAGGGGGTATTTTTGGGCAAAATCGGTGTGTTATAGCCAACAGTTTTGGGGGTGGTCCTGGGGTCCGATCTTTCTATGGGACAAAAATTGACCAGAGAGTGTCAAGGAGGTTGGGATCGTCCTAGTTTGGCTCGCTTAATTTTTTGTGGATATTCGGGTAGACAAACGGGCAAAACAACGCGAACGGGGCATTTTCGGGCCAAATTGATGTGCTAAATCCTGCAGTGCTGGGGGGTGGACCCAGGGTCTGAGCATGTGGTGGGCCAAAAATCGATTGGGGGGTATCAGGGATATTGGGGATCGTCTTAGTGTGGTCTGTTTAATTTGTCGTGGCCATTTGGGTGGACAAACAGACAAAAAAGCGCGAATGGGGCATTTTTAGGCCAAGTTGGTGTGCTATAGCCCACGATTTTGGGGTGGGCCCAGGTTCTGGGCATGCTATTGGCCGAAAAACAACCGAGGCATTCCAGGGAGGTTGAAGTTCTTCCTAGTGTTGTTCGTTTAATTTTTTGTGACTATTTGGGTGGACAAACGGGCAAAACGATCCAAAATGGGCATTTTTGAGCAAAATTCGTGTGCTATAGCCCATGGTTTCAGGGATGGGCCCGTGGTGTGATCATGTTGTGGGATAAAAATTTAGTGGGACATGCCAGGGAAGTTGGGGAACATCGTTATTTGGGTGGACAAATGGGCAAAACAGCATGACGGGGTATTTTCAGGCCAAACTGGGCATGCTGTTGGCCAAAAATTGACCGGGGCATGCGAGTGAGGTTTGGGATCATCCAAGTGTGGTTCATTTAATTTTTTTTGGCCATTTGAGTGGTCAAACATGCAAAACTGTGCTTTTTCGGGCCAAATTAGTGTGCTATTGGGGGTGGGCCCAGGGTTCGAGCATTCGATTGGACAAAAATCGACTCGGGCATACCAGGGAGGTTCAGGATCATCCCAGTGTGATCCATTTAAGTTTTAATGGCTATTAGGGTGGACAAACGGAAGTAACGGTGCGAACAAGGCAATTTTGTGCTAAATCGGTGTGCTATAGCCACGGTTTCGGGGGTGGGCTCGGGTTCTGGGCATTCTATTGGCCAAAAATCAATCGGGGTATGCCATGGAGGTTGGGGATCTCCAAATATGGTCTGTTTAATTATTCATGGCTATTTGGGTGAACAAACAGTCAAAACGGGGTGAACGTGACATTTTCGGGCCAAATCGGTATTCTATAACCCACGATTTTAGGTGTGGGCTCAGGGTCTGGGCATGTTTTGGGCCAAAAATTGATCGGGGTATGCTGGGGGTTTGAGGATTTTCCCAGTATTGTTCATTTAATTTTTTGTTGCCTTTTGGGGGGACAAACGAGCTAAAAGTGCGAACAGGGTATTTTCAGTCCAAATCGGTATGCTATAGCCCACGATTTTTGGGGTGGGCCCGGGGTCGAGCGTTCTGTTGGCCGAATATTGATCGGGGCATGCCAGGGAGGTTGGGGATATTCTCACTATAGTCCGTTTATTTTTTCGTGGCCATTTGGGTGGACAAACGGGTAAAACGACGTGAACGAGGAATTATCGGGCCAAATCGATGTGCTATAACCCATGGTTTTGGGGGTGGGCATGGGGTCTAGATGTTCTGTCATCCGAAAATCCACTGGGGCGTGCCAAGGAAGTTGGGGATCGTCCCAGTTTGGTCTGTTTAATTTTTGGTGGTTATTTGAGTGGAAAAATGGGCTAAACGGAGCATTTTCAAGCCAAATCAGTGTGCTACATAGCCTACAGTTTCGAGGGTAGGCCCGGGGTATGGCGTGCTATGGGCCCAAAATCGACCGGGGTATGCCAGGGAGGTTGGGGATCATCTCAGTGTTGTCTGTTTAATTTTTGATGGTCATTTAGGTGGACAAATGGGCAAAACAGCGTGAACGGGGCTTTTTCGGGCCAAGTTGGTGTGCTACAGTCCACGGCTACGGGGGTGAGCCTAGGGTACAGGCGTGCTTTGGGACAAAAATCTATCGGGGCATGCCAGGGAGGTTTGGGATCATCCCAGTGTGGTTCGGTTAATTTTTATGGCTATTTGGGTGGACAAATGGGAAATACAGCGTGAATGGGACATTTTTAGGCCAAATCAGTGTGCTATAGCACGATTTCAGGGGTGAGCCAAGGGTCCGGGAGTGTTGTGGTCCAAAAATCGATCGAGGCATGCCAGGGAGGTTGGAAATTATCCTAGTGTGGTCCGTTTAATTTTTCGTGGCCATTTGGGTGGAGAAATGGGAGAAACAACGTGAACAGGAAATTTTTGGGCCTAACCAGTGTGCTATTGCCCACGATTTTAGGGGTGGGCTCGAGGTTCGGGTATACTGTGGCCCAAAAATCAACCGGGACGTGACCGGGAGGTTCGGGATCATCCCAGTATAGTTCGTTTAATTTTTTGTGGGCATTTGGTGGACAAACAGGCAAAACGGCACGAACGGAGCATTTTTGGTTTAAATTGATGTGCTATAGCCTATGGTTTCAAGGGTGGGCCCGGGGTCCGGGTGTGCTGTGGGCCAAAAATCGAACAGGGCATGTCCGGGAGGTTGAGGATCATCCCAGTATGGTTCATTTAATTTTTTGTGGCTATTTGGGTGAACAAACGGGCGAAATGGCATGAACGAAGCATTTTCTGGCCAAATCGGTGTGCTATAGCCCATGGTTTCGGGGTTGGGCCTGGGGTCCGGGCATGCTATAGGCTAAAAATTGACCGAGGCATGGTAAGGAGTTTGGGGATAGTCCCAGTATGGTCTGTTTTATTTTTTGTGGCCATTTGTGTGGACAAACGGGCAAAATGGCATGAACGGGGCATTTTCAGACCAAATCGGTGTTTTATAACCCACAGTTTTAGGGGTGGGCCCGGGGTCCGGGCGTGCTGTTGCCCCAAAATTGATCGAGGCATGCCATGGAGGTTAGGTATCGTCCCAATGAGGTTCATTTAATTTTTTGTGGTCATTTTGGTGAACAAGCAGCACTAACGGTGTATTTTTTGGCTAAATCGGTGTCCTATAGCCCATGGTTTCGGGTGTTGGCCCAGGGTCCAAGCGTGCTGTAGGCGAAACATCGACCAGGGCATGCCAGGCAGGTTAGGGATCTTCCCAATGTGGTCCGTTTAATTTTTTATGGCAACTTGGGTGGAGAAACGGGTGAAACAATGCGAACGAGACATTTTTAGGCTAAATCGATGTGCTATTGCTAATGATTTTGGGGGTGGGCCCTGTGTACGGGCTTTCTATGGGCTGAAAATTGACCGGGGCATGCCATAGGGGTTGAGGATCAACCCAGTATGGTCCGTTTTATTTTTTTATCGTCATTTGGATGGATAAACGGACAAAACGGTACGAATGAGGCATTTTAGGCCAATTATGTGTGCTATAGCCCATAATTTTGGGGGTGAGCCCAGGGTCCAGGCGTGCTGTGGGCCAAAAATTGGTCGGGACGTGCCAGGGAGGTTGGGGATCTTCTCAGTGTAGTTCATCTTTTTTTTCGTGGCCATTAGGGTGGACAAACGGGGAAAACGACGCAAATGGAGCATTTTCGGGCCAAATCGGTGTGTTATACCCATGGTTTTAGGGGTGGGCCCGGCGTCCAATCGTGTTATGGGCCAAAAATTGACCGGAGCATGCCAGGGAAGTTGGGGATCATCCCAGTATTGTTTGTTTAATTTTTTGTGACTATTTGGGAGGACAAACAAGCGAAATAGCGTGAACGGGACATTTTTGGGCCAAATCGATATGCTATAGCCCACGGTTTTGGGGGTGGGCCTGAGCTCCGGGCGTGCTGTGGACCAAAAATCGATCGGGGCATGCCAAGGAGATTTGGGATCATCCCAGTGTCGTTTATTAAATCTTTCATGGCCATTTAGGTGGATAAACAGTCAAAGTGGTGCATTTTCGAGCCAAATCAGTGTGCTATAGCCCACGATTTTAAGGGTGGGCCCGGGCGTGCAGTGGGTCAAAAATTGACTGGGGTATGCCAATATTTAGAATTATCCCAGTCTGGTCCGTTTAATTTTTCATGGTCATTTGGGTGGACAAACGGGAGAAAAGATGCGAATGGGGCATTTTTGGGCTAAATCGGTGTGCTATAGCCTACAGTTTTGAGGGTGGGCCAGGGTCTGGACATGCTGTGGGCCAAAAATTTTTCGGGGCATGCCATGAGGGTTGAGGATCATCTTGGTGTTGTCCGTTTAATTTTTCGTGGCCATTTGGGTGGAGAAATGGGAGAAATAGTGCAAACAGGGCATTTTCAAGGCAAATCGATGTGCTATAGCCTACGTTTTTTGGGGTGGGCCCGGGGTTATGCATGTTGTGGGCCAAAAATTAACTGGGGCATGCCAGGGAGGTTGGGGATTTTTCTAGTGTGGTCTGTTTAATTTTTCGTGACCATTTGGGTGGACAAATGAGCTAAATGGCACGAACAAGGCATTTTCGAGCCAAATCGGTGTGCTATAGCCCACAGTTTCTTGGTTGGACTCGGGTATAGATGGAAAAACGGGTGAAACGACGCAAATGTGGCATTTTCAGGCTAAATCGGTGTGCTATAGCCCACAATTTTAGGGGTGGACCCAGGGTTCAGGTGTGCTGTGGGCCAAAAATCGACAGGGACATGCCAGGGTGGTTGAGGATCGTACTAGTGTGGTTCGTTTAATTTTACGTGGCCATTTGGGTGGAAAAAGGTCAAAACAGCTTGAACGGGGCATTTTTGGGCCAAATCGGTGTGCTATTGCCTACAATTTTAGGGGTGGGCCCGAGGTCTGGGCATGCGGTGGGCCAAAATTCAATCGGGCCATGCCAGGAAGGTTGGGGATCATCTTAGTGTGGTCTGTTTAATTTTTTGTGGCCATTTGGGTGGACAAACGCGTGAAAAGGTGCGAACGGGGCATTTTCAGGTCAAATTGGTGTGCCATAGCCCGCGATTTCGGCGGTGGGACCGGGATCCGGGCTTGCTATGGGATGAAAATCGACTGAGGTATGCTAGGTATGTTGGGGATCGTCCCAGTATCGTCCTTTTAATTCTTTGTAACCATTTGGGTGGACAAACGGGCGAAACAGCGTGAATGGGGCATTTTTGGGCCAAATTGGTGTGCTATAGCCCATGGTTTCAGGGGTGGGCACGGGTTCTCTGCGTGTTGAGGGCCGAAAATTAATTGAGGCATGCCAACGAGGTTAGGGTTCATCCCAGTGTGGTTTGTTTAATTTTTTGTGGCCATTTGGGTGGACAAATGAGCGAAACTGCATGAACAGGGTATTTTCGAGCAAAATCGATGTGCTATAGCCCACAAATTTGAGTGTGGGCCCTGGGTTTGAGCATGTTGTGGGCTAAAAATCAATTGAGGTGTGCCAAGAGGGTTGAGGATCATCATAGTGTGGTCCGTTTACTTTTTTTGTGGCCATTTGGGTGGACAAACGGGCGAAACGGCACAAATGGAGCATTTTTGTGCTAAATTAGTGTGCTATAACCTACGATTTCCGAGGTGGACCCGATGTCCTGGCTTGCTGTAGGCCAAAAATTAACCGAGGTGTGCCAGGGAGGTTAGGGATCATCCCAGTATGGTTCGTTTAATTTTTTGTGGCCATTTGGGAGGACAAATGTGGGAAACGGCGCTATTGGGGAATTTTCAGGCCAAATTGGTGTACTATAGCCCACGGTTTTGGGGGTGGGCCCAGGTTCGATTGTGTTGAGGGCTAAAATTGACCGGGGCATGTCAAGGACCTTGGGGATCATCCCAGTATGGTCTGTTTAATTTTTCATGGCCATTTGGGTGGACAAACAGGAGAAACGAATCAAACTGGTCATTTTCGGGACAAATCAGTGTGCTATAGACCATGAATTCGGGGGTGGGTACGGGGTTCGACCGTGCAGTGGCCAAAAATTGACTAGGGCATGCCAGGGAGGTTGAGTATCATCCCAATGTGGTCCTTTAATTTTTTGCAAATATTTGGGTGGGCAAACGGGTGAAACGGCACGAATGGTGTATTTTCAGCCCAAATCAGTGTGCTATAGCCATGGTTTTGGTGGTGGCTCGGGGTTCGAGCATGCTGTGGGCTAAAAATTGATCGGGGCATGCCAGGGAGGTTGGGGATCATCCTAGTGTGGTCCATTTATTTTTTTGTGGCTATTTGGGTGGACAAACGGGCGAAACGGGGCGAACGAAGCATTTTTTAGCCAAATAAGTGTGTTATAGCCCACGGTTTTAGGGATGGACCCAGGTTCCAAGCCCGTTGTCAGCTAAAAATCAACTGAGGATTGCTAGGGAGGTTTAGTATTGTCTCAGTATGGTCCATTTAATTTTTTGTGGCCATTTGGGTGGACAAACGGGCGAAACAGCACGAACGGGGCATTTTTGGGCTAAATCAGTGTGCTATAGCCCACGGGTTTTGGGGTGGACCCAGTGTCCAGACGTGATGTAACACCCCATATTTTGCATGTACTAGTAATGTTCACATAAAATGACATACGACTTGATTTAATTACTACCAAAACTTTTTTTTTCAAGTGTTCAAGTGTTAGATTGGGGCACTATATGGAAGTCTATTTAGAGACTGTGGCCTTAAACGGAGAAAATCATTGACGTGCTTATGGAACTTAGGAAGCTAGCAGGTGAGTCACCTGTGTGGTTGGCTTAAAAAAAAATGTATATATACATGAGGGAGAATAATTCATTCATAAGTAAACTCACTTGAAGTCTAGACGTTAGTAAAAAGAAAAGGGAACGAAGACAAGGCTTAACGCCGAAACTTTCCAAGTCTTGCGACAAACGAAGCCCAAGTTAGGGAGGCTATTAAAGCCAATGGTTTAGCATTATATTGGGCCAAGATGTTCAGCCCAAGATTTTTATATAATAGGCCCAACTACATTCACTCACTACTAGCAAAATTGGGCCCAAACAAAGTGCAAGAAAGATCAAGGAAAATGGGCCACTAAAGCCCATTGATTTAGAGATCCAAAAGGCCCAAGTGAAAGGGGAAAATTGGTCATTGACCAACTTGAGTTAATCAGGCTCAAATATTAGGAGAAAGTCGGTCTAAGGCCCCTTTAAAAAGGGACCAAAACCGAGCTCCTTAGGTTAACTAGTAGGAGACCAAAACAATTTCAGCTTTTCTCTCTAAGTTTCTCTTGGCATTTCTTCACCTTGGAAGGCAACCAAAGACTACTTTTTGAGTTCTTGAATTATACGTACACCTTGGGAGTTAAGGTATGTAAAAATAACCATATACTTGATATGAAATTTCCATGGAAAACAAGATAAGTTGGCTGGTGTACTGTGCAGGAATTTCTGGACAGCTTGTGTCCTGAAAGTTGTTGTTTGATTTTCTTGGCTTTGGAACGATTCTTACCCTTATTTTTGACTTTGATATGATATAAAGTTGAGGTTATTAATATGTTATAGTGTGTATATGGTTGCCAAGGTTGCTGGACTGTTTTGCTAGTTCTTTGGAAACAAGTATCCTTATATGATCTTATGTGCTTCCAAAATGGTATTGGACTGTTTTGATGAGGGGGCTGATGTTTCACGTTTCACCCCCTGTGTTTTGAGCTATTTTGTGACTGTGTTAAGGTTTATTTGATGTATATATATGTTGGGAGCATCTGGTTCAAAGTTGGGACAAGTATGAATTGTTAACGACGAAATGTAGGGAGACGACGAGATGTTGTACTTCTTAGTTGAGCGTGTTGTAAAATGGTTCTGTGTTGTAGTTATGGACTGTTGCCAGCATGTTGTAGAGCTGATATAGGCTGTGTACATCATGTATATGATAATGTGTACTGGTTGAAGACAGTTAGAATTGAGAAAGTCGGAATAACACCATTGAGTCGATGGTTATACGTTTGTTGCCAAAGTGTTGTGTTTTGTAAGATTGGGCTGTCCAGATGCATTGATTAGCTGCTAATACTAGCTTTAAAACATGATATTGTAGATAAATAGTTGGAAGAAAAGAAGTCATTTCGAGGTAAAAACAAGTTGATATGTCGAGGTATGTAAGGCTATTCGATCTCTTATTATTTGGCATGGAATCCAAAGTCTTTATTGGCACATAGAGATCTTTACAAACTTCGATATAACCACTCCACTCTTTCACATGTATTTGTGTGTCCAGATTCGAGCCTTGTCACTGCTGCATACATACATTGGACACCATGACATATGAGTCTTCTTTTTAGCTAAATAAAGTTCATACGTTGTTTATGTCCTACAGGTTTCACTAATTGTATAACCCACTCTTTTCATTGTGATATGATATTACATGGTCACATACTTGTCATTTGTCATGCTTATAATCTTATAGCTCAAATGTTACGACCACCAAAGATTCATATCAAAAGTAATAAGAAGATATATGTATACAGTTGCTTCTGTTGGGTGGTATCCCAGGGGTGAAAGAATCACCTAGCATGGGTCAATCCCAGTATTACAGGGGGTATCCCAGGGGTGAAAGGAAAGCCTAGCATGGGTCGATCCTGATATAGATTTACCACTGATCAGCTGGTCATTTGTATTACATGATGTGCACAGATTATACAAGTGATAAGAGTAAAGTAACATAATTGTTATAAGATGCATGACTCCACAATATTCATAAAGGTGGTCTTTTACCTTACAGCAGTGTATGGTTTCATTTGAGCTTTTATCTCACATATAGTACATGTTGCCTTACATATTCAGTACATTATTTCGTACTGACGTCCCTGTTGGGGGACCTGCATTCCATGCTGCAGGTGCAGAAGCTAATAAACCTCCCCAGTAAGAGTACATGATATCAACTGCAGTCACTGAGCTCCAGGTTGCTTCGGGGCTTTGAGTCTTATCATATCTTTTTTGCATTGTATAGTATCTTATCATGAGGCGGGGCCTGTCCCGACCCTTATAAGATAATGTTTCTTGTCTAGAGGCTTTGTAGACTATGTAAAGTATAGTATGGTCATGTATCGTATCGTAGACATTGTGGCTCCAACGGCCTAGTCATACAACATCTTTTGGCTTGCTAGTTCCATTTATCTTTTGAGGGCATGTTTAGTATAAAAGTAACTTATAATGTTCATAGGTAATGTATTGCTACAGGTTGGTTCTCCCGAGCCTTACCGGCAACGGGTGCCAGTCCGCCTTAATAGGATTTGGGGCGTGACACGTGATGTGTGCTTAAAATAAACCAGGGAGTTATAGGGAGGTTGGGGATCATGCTAGTATGGTTCGTTTAATTTTTTGTGGCCATTTAGGAAGAGAAACGTACGAAACGGCATGAACGGGGCATTTTCGGGCCAAATCGGTGTGCTATAGCCTCGGTTTTGGGGGTGGACTTGGGATCCGGGCATTCTTTGGGCTGAAAATCAATTGGGACATGCCAGGAAGATTAAGGATCATCCCAGTGTTGTCCGTTTAATTTTTCGTGGCTATTTGGGTGAACAAACAGGCAAAACGGTGCGAACGCGGTATTTTCAAACCAAACCATTGTGTTCTGTGGTCCGAAATTGATCGAGGCAAGTTAGGGAGAATAGGTATTATCCCAGTATGGCACATTTAATTTTTCGTGGCCATTTGGGTGGATAAACGGGCAAAACGACATGAACTGGCATTTTTGGGCCAAGTCGGTATGCTATAGCCCACAGTTTCGGGGATGGGCCCAGGGTTCAATCATGTTGTGGGCCAAAAATTGACCAGGGAATGCCAGGGAGGTTGGGGATTATCTCAGTATGGTGCGTTTAATTTTTCGTGGCCATTTGGGTGGACAAACGAGCAAAACAAAATGAACTGGGCATTTTCGAGCTAAATCGGTGTGCTATAGCCTAGGGTTTCGGGGGTAGGCCTGGGGTACCAGCATGCTGTGGGCCAAAAGTTGATTGGGGCATGACAAGAAGGTTGGGGATCATCCCAGCGTGGTCTATTTAATTTTTTTGGCCATTTGGGTGGTCAAACTGGCAAAACAACACGAATAGGGCATTTTTGGGCCAAATTGGTGTGCGAAGGCCAACGATTTCGGGGTTGGGCCAGGGGTCCGGGTGTGCTATAGGAAAAAAATTGATATGGGCCAGGGAGATTGGGTATCATCCCAGTATGGTCTGCATAATTTTTTGTGGCCATTTAGGTGGACAAACAGGCGAAATGATCTAAATGAGACGTTTTCGAGCAAAATCGGTGTGCTATAGCCTAAAATTTTGGGGGTATGCCTAGGGTACGAGAGTGTTGTGGGCTAAAAATCAATTGGGGTATGCCAGGGAGGTTAGGAATCATCCCTGTATGGTCAGTTTAATTTGTTATGTCGATTTGGGTGGACAAACGGGAGACACAGCATCAATGGGGCATTTTTGGGCCAAATCGGTGTGCTATAACCCATGGTTTTGGGGGTGGGCCCTAGGTTCGGGTGTACTGTGGGCTAAAAATCAACCGGGGCGTGCTAGGGAGGTTGGGGATCATCCTAATATGATCCGTTAATTTTTTTGTGGCCATTTGTATGGACAAACGGGTGAAACGGCACGAACAGCGCATTTTTAGGCCAAATCGGTGTGCTATAGCCCGCAAATTTGGGGGTAGGCCTGGGTTCCGGGCATGCTGTGGGTCGAAAATCGATCGGGGAATGCCAGGTTAGTTGGGTATCATCCCAGGGTGGTTCATTTATTTTTTTCGTGGGTATTTGGCTGGAGAAAGGGGCAAAACAGCACGAATGGGGCATTTTTGGGCCAAATGGTTGTGCTAGAGCCTATGATGTCGGGGTGGGCCCGGGTTCCGAGCGTGCTGTGGGCCAAGAATTAACTGAGGCATGATAGGAAGGTTGGGAATCGACCTAATATGGTCCGTTTAATTTTTTGTGGCGATTTTGGGTAGACAAACGGCCATAACGGTGTGAACAGGGCATTTTCAGGATAAATCAGTGTGCTATATGCCACGGTTTTGAGGGTGGGCCCAGGGTCCGAGCGTGCTGTAGGATAAAAATTGATCGGGGCATGCCAGGGAGGTTGGGTAAAATTCCAGTATGGTCCGCATAATTTTTTGGGGCCATTTTGGTGGACAAACGGGCGAAACAATGTAAATGAGATGTTTTCGAGCAAAATCAGTGTGCTATAGTCCACAATTTTAAGGGTATATCCGAGGCCCAGGCGTGCTATTGGCCAAAAGTTAACCAGGGTATGCCAGAGAGGTTGGGGATCATCCCTGTATGGTCAGTTTAATTTGTTTAGGCCATTTGGGTGAACAAACGGGTGACACAACATGAACGGGGCATTTTTGGTCCAAATCGGTGTGCTATAACCCTCGGTTTTGGGGGTGGGCCTGGGGTCCGAGCGCGCTATGGGCCGAAAATTAATCGGGGTATGCCAGGGAGGTTGGGGATCATCATTGTATGGTCAGTTTAATTTGTTGTGGCCATTTAAGTGGACAAACGGGTGACACAGCATGAACGGTTCATTTTTGGTCCAAATTGGTGTGCTATAACCTACGATTTTGTGGGTAGGCCCTGGGTCTGGGCGTACTGTGGGCCAAAAATCAACTGAGGCATACCAGGGAGGTTGGGAATCATCCCAGTATGATCTGTTAAATTTTTTATGGCCATTTGGGTGGACACACGGCCGAAATGCCATGAATGGGGTATTTTTAGGCCAAATTGATGTGCTATAGCCTGCAGCTTTGGGGGTGGGCCCAAGTTTCGAGCGTGCCATGGGTCAAAAATTGCTCGGGGAATTCCAGGAAGGTTGGGTATTATCTCAGTGTGGTCCATTTAATTTTTTGTGGCCATTTGGGTGGACAAAGGGCGAAACAGTGTGAACAGGGCATTTTCGAGCTAAATCGGTGTGCTATAGCCCAAGGTTTTGGGGGTGGGACAAGGGTCCGAGCGTGCTGTGGGTCGAAAATTGACCAGGGCATTCCAGGGAGGTTGGGATGGTCCCACTATGGTCCGTTTAATTTTTCATGGCTATTTTGGTGGACAAAGGGTCGAAATGACACAAATAGGGCATTTTGGGGACAAATCATTTTGCTATAGCCCATGGTGTCGGGGGTAGGTCCGGGATTTAGGTGTGCTGCAATCCAAAAATTGACTGAGGTATGCTAGCGAGGTTGGGGATCATCCCTGTATAGTCCGTTTAATTTTTCGTTGCTATTTGGGTGGACAAACGGGTGAAATGGTACAAATAGGGCATTTTAGGGCCAAATCGGTGTGCTATAGCCCACGGTTTCAGGGGTGATCCCGTGGTCCAGGCGTGCTGTGGGCTAAAAATCGATCGATCCATGACAGAGAGGTTAGGTATCATCCCCAGTATAGTGCGTTTAATTATTAGTGGCCATTTGGGCGGACAAACGGTCGAAATAGCACGAACGAGGCATTTTTGGTCCAAATTGGTGTGCTGTAACCCACGGTTTTGGAGGCGGACCTGGGTTCGGGCGTGCTGTAGGCCAAAAATTAATCGGGGTATAATTGGTGGGTTGGGGATCATCCCTGTATGGTCAGTTTAATTTGTTGTGGCCATTTGGGTGGACAAACGGGCGACACAGCATGAACGGGCCATTTTTGGTCCAAATCAGTGTGCTATAACCCATGCTTTTGGGGGTGGGTCCGGGGTCCGGGCGTGTTGTGGGCCGAAAATTAACCGAGGTATGCCAGGGAGGTTGGGGATAATCCCTGTATGGTCATTTTAATTTGCTGTGGCCATTTGGGTGGACAAACAGGCGACACGGCATGAATGGGGCATTTTTGGTCCAAATCGGTGTGCTATAACCCACGGTTTTGAGGGTGGGCCCGGGGTACGGGCATACTGTGGGCCAAAAATTAATCAAGGTATGCCAGGGAGGTTGGGGATCATCCCTGTATGGTCAGTTTAATTATTTGTGACCATTTAAGTAGACAAACAGGCGACATGGCATGAACGGGGCATTTTTAGTCCAAATCGGTGTGTTATAACATATGGTTTTGGGGGTGGGCCCTGGGTCTGGGCGTACTGTAGGCTAAAAATCAATCGGGGCGTGCCAGGGAGTTTGGGGATCATCCCAGTATGATCTATAAATATATTTATGGCCATTAGGGTGGACAAACGGGCGGAATGGCGTGAATGGGGAATTTTTAGGACAAACTGATATGCAGCTTTGGGGGTGGGCCCGAGGTCCAAGCATGCTGTGGGTCGAAAATCAATCGGGGCATGCCAGGAAGGTTGGGTATCATCTCAGTGTGGTCCGTTTAAATTTTTGTGGCTATTTGGGTGGACAAAGGGCGAAACGGTGTGAACAGGGCATTTTTGAGCTAAATCGGTGTGCTATAGCCCACTGTTTTGGGGGTGGGCCCAGGGTCCGAGCGTGTTGTGGGTCAAAAATTAACCAGGGGATGTAGGGACATTGGGGATCATCCCAGTATGGTCCATTTAATTTTTCGTGGCTATTTTGGTCGAAATGGCATGAATAGGGCATTTTGGGGCCAAATTATTTTGCTACAGCCCATGGTGTCGGGGGTAGATCCGAGGTTCGAGTGTGCTGCGAGCCAAAAATTGACTGGGGTATGCCAGGAAGGTTGTGTATCATCCCTGTATGGTCCGTTTATTTTTTCTTGGTCATTTGGTTGGACAAACGGGTGAAACGGTGCGAATGGGGCATTTTCTGGCCAAATTGGTGTGCTATAGCCTACAGTTTTAGGGGTGGGCCCAGGGTTAGAGTATGTTGTGGGCCGAACTTTGACCAAGGCATGCGAGGGATGTTGGGGATCATCCCAGTATGGTCCATTTAATTTTTCATGACCATTTGGATTGACAAACAAGCGAAATAAAGTGAACTGGGCATTTTCAAGCCAAATCAGTGTGCTATAGCCCACGGTTTCGAGGGTGGACTCGGGGTTCGAGCGTGACGTGGGCCGAAAATTGACCGAGGCATTCCATTGATGTTAGGGATCGTCCCAGTATAGTTCGTTTAATTTTTTATGGCTATTTGGGTGGACAAACGGGCGAAACAATGCGCACAGAGAATTTTTGGGGCAAATCGATGTGTTATAGCCCACGGTTTGGGGAATGGGCCCGGGTTTTGATCTAACTATAGGCTGAAAATCGACCGGAGCGTACCAGGGAGTTTGGGAATTGTCCTAGTATGGTCCGTTTTAATTTTTCATGACTACTACGGTGGACAAACGGGAGAAACGGCACAAATAGAGCATTTTTTGGCCAAATCAGTGTGCTATGGCCCACTGTTTTGGGGTTGGAACCTGATCCAGGCTTCCTGTATGCCAAAAATTGACCAGGACATACCAAGGAGGTTGGGGATCATCCTAGTGTGGTCCGTTTAATTTTTTGTGGCTATTAGGGTGGACAAATGGGAGAAACTGTGTGAACGGGGAGTTTTCGAGCCAAATCGTTGTGCTAGAGCCCATAGTTTTGGATGTGGTCCCGGGGACCAGGAGTGCTATGGGCCAAAAATCGATCGGAGCAAAAAGACGACAAATGAGATATTTTTGAGCAAAATCGGTGTGCTTAGCCTAAAATTTCGGGGGTATGCCCGAGGTCCGGGAGTGCTGTGAGCTAAAAATCAACTGGGGTATGCCAAGGAGGTGGGGGATCTTCCCTGTGTGGTCAGTTTAATTTGTTATGTCCATTTGGGTGGACAAATGGGCGACACAGCATAAACAGGGCATTTTTAGGCCAAATCGATGTGCTATAACCCATGGTTTTGGGGGTGGGCCCTGGGTCCAGGTGTACTGTGGGGCAAAAATCAACCGGGGCGTTCTAGGGAGGTTGGGTATCATCTTAGTATGATCCGTTAATTTTTTATGGCCATTTTTGTGGACATATGGGTGAAATGGCGTGAAAATGGCATTTTTAGGCCAAATCGGTGTGCTATAGCCCGCGGCTTTGGGGGGTTCGGGCATGCTGTGGGCCGGGTATCATCCAGTGTGGTTTGTTTAACTCTTTCGTGGCTATTTGGTTGGAGAAAGGGGCAAAATGGCACAAACGGGGCATTTTTGGCACAAATAGTTGTGCTAGAGCCTATGATGTCGGGGGTAGGCCGGGGGTCCGGGGGTCCGGGCGTGCTGTAGGCCAAAAATTAACTGGGGCATGCTAGGAGGGTTGGTAATCGGCCTACTGTGGTCCGTTTAATTTTTTATGGCGATTTGGGGTGGACAAACGGGCAAAACGATGTGAACGGAGTATTTTCGGGACAAATCAGTGTGCTATATGCCATGGTTTTGAGGGTGGGCCCAGGGTCGGAGCGTGCTGTAGGCTGAAAATTGACCGGGGTATACTAGGGAGTTTGGGTAACATTCTAGTATGGTCCGCATAATTTTTTATGGCCATTTTGGTGGACAAACAGGTGAAACGACGTAAATGAAATGTTTTTGAGCTAAATCAGTGTGTTATAGCCCACAATTTTAGGGGTATATCCGGGGCCCGGGTGTGCTATTGGCCAAAAATTAATCGGGGTATGCCTGGGAGGTTGGGGATCATCCCTGTATGGTCAGTTTAATTTGTTATGGCCATTTAAGTGGACAAACGGGTGACACGGCATAAATGGGGCATTTTTGGTCCAAATTGGTGTGCTATAACCCACGATTTTGAGGGTAGGCCCTGGTTCCGGGCGTACTGTGGGCCAAAAATCAACCGGGGCATGCTAGGGAGGTTGGAGATCATCCCAGCATGATATGTTAAATTTTTTATTGTCATTTAGGTGGACAAACGGCCTAAATACCGCGAATGGGGTATTTTTAGGCTAAATCGATGTGCTATTGCCTGCAGCTTTGGGGGTGGGCTCGAGTTCTGAGCGTGCTGTGGGTTGAAAATCGATCGGGGCATGCCAGGAAGGTTTGGTATCATCTCAGTATGGTCCGTTTATTTTTTTGTGGCCATTTGGGTGGACAAAGGGCGAAACGGTGTGAACAGGGCATTTTTGAACTAAATCGGTGTGCTATAGACCACGGTTTTGGGGGTGGGACCAGGGTCCGAGCGTGTTGTGCACCAAAAATTGACCAGAGCATGCCAAGGAGGTTAGGGATCGTCCCAGTATGGTCCGTTCAATTTTTCGTGGCCATTTTGGTGGACAAAGGGTCGAAACGACACGAATCAAGCATTTTGGGGACAAATTATTTTGCTACAGCCCATGGTGTCGGTGGTAGGTCCGGGGTTCGGGTGTGCTGTGAGCCAAAAATTGACTGAGATATGCTAGGGAGGTTGGGGATTGTCCTTGTGTGGTCCCTTTAATTTTTTGTTGCTATTTGGGTGGACAAACGGGTGAAGCGGTGCGAATGGGGCATTTTCGGGCCAAATCGATGTGCTATAGCCCACGGTTTCAGGGTTGATCCCGGGGTCCGGGCGTGCTGTGGGCTAAAAATCGATCGAGGCATGCCAGAGAGGTTGGGGATCATCCCAGTATGGTGCGTTTAATTTTTTGTAGCCATTTACGCGGACAAACAGTCGAAATGGCACGAACGGGGCATTTTTGGTCCAAATCGGTGTGCTATGACCCATGGTTTTTGGGGTGGACCCGTGGTCCGGGCGTGCTGTGGGCCAAAAATTAATCTGGGTATGGCTGAGATGTTGGGGATCATCCCTGTATGGTCGGTTTAATTTGTTGTGGCCATTTGGGTGGACAAACGGGCGACACAGTGTGAACGGGGCATTTTTGGTCCAAATCGGTGTGCTATAACCCATGAATTTGCAGGTGGGCTCGGGGTCCGGCGTGCTGTGGGCCAAAAATTAATTGGGGTATGCCAGGGAGGTTGGGGATTATCCCTGTATGGTTAGTTTAATTTATTGTGGACATTTGGGTGGACAACGGGCGACACGGCATGAATGGGGCATTTTTTATCCAAATCGGTGTGCTATAACCCACGATTTTGGGGGTGTGCCCGGGGTCTGGGCATACTGTAGGCCAAAAATCAACCGAAGCATGCCAGGGAGTTTTGGGATCATCCCAGTATGATTTGAAAAAAATTTTATGGCCATTTGGGTGGACAAACGGGCAGAATGGCGTAAATGGGGCATTTTTAGGACAAATCGATGTGCTATAGCCTACGGCTTTGGGGGTGGGCCCGAGGTCCAAGCATGCTGTGGGTCGAAAATCGATCGGGGCGTGCCAGGAAGGTTAGGTATCATCTCTGTGTGGTCCATTTAATTTTTTATGTCTATTTGGGTGGACAAAGGACGAAACAGTGTGAACAGGCATTTTCAAGCTAAATCGGTGTGCTATAGCCCACAGTTTTGGGGGTGGGCCCAGGGTCTGAGCGTGCTGTGAGCCAAAAATTAACCACGGCACGTAGGGAGGTTGGGGATCATCCCAGTATGGTCCGTTTAATTTTTCGTGGCTATTTTAGTCGAAACGGCACGAATAGGGCATTTTGGGGCCAAATCATTTTGCTACAGCCCATGGTGTTGGGGGTATGTCCGAGGTTCGAGTGTGCTGCGAGACAAAGACTGACTGGGTTATGCCAGGGAGGTTGGGGATCGCCCCTGTGTGGTCTGTTTAATTTTTCTTGGTCATTTGGTTGGACAAACGGGTGAAATGGTGCGAATGAGGTATTTTCAGCCCAAATCGGTGTGCTATAGCCCACGGTTCAGGGGTGATCCCGGGGTCCGGTCCTGTTGTGGGCCAAAAATCGATCGAGACATGTTAGGGAGGTTGGGGATCATCCCAGTATGGTGCATTTAATTTTTCGTGGCCATTTGGGCGGACCAACGATCGAAATGGCACGAACGGGGCATTTTAAGGCCAAATCGGTGTGCTAGAGCCCACGGTTTTGGGGGTCGGCTCGGGGTTCAGGCACCCTATCAGTGAAAAATTGACCAAGGCATGCCAGGGAGGTTAGGCATTATCCCAGTGTGGTCCGTTTAATTTTTCGTGGCCATTTGGGTAAACAAACGAGCGAAATAGCGTGAACAGGGCATTTTTGAGCCAAATTGGTTTGCTATAGCCCACGGTTTCAGTGGTGGGCCTGGGGTCCGGGCATGCGGAGCAACAAAAATCAACTGGGGCATGCTAGAGAGGTTAGGGATCATCCCAGTGTGGTTCGTTTACTTTTTTATGGCTATTTGGGTGGACAAATAATCAAAACAGCGCGAACGGGGCATTTTACGACCCAATCGGTGTGCTATAGCCCACGGATTTGGGGGTGGTCTCGGGGTTTGGGCATTTTGTGGGCCAAAAATCGATCGGGGCATGTTAGGGAGGTTGGATATCATCTTTGTATGGTCCGTTTAATTTTTTGTGGCCATTTGGGTGGAAAAATGGGCAAAACGGCGTGAACGGGGCATTTTCGGGCCAAATCGGTGCGCTATAGCCCACGGTTTTTTGGGTGGGCCTGGGGTCAAGGCATACTGTGGGCAAAAAATCGATCAAGGCATGTCAGGGAGGTTGGAGATCATCCCAGTGTGGTTTGTTTTATTTTTTCATGGCATTTATGTGGACAAAGGGGCAAAACGGCACGAATGGGGCATTTTTGGGCCAAATAGTTGTGCTATATCCTACGATGTCTAGGGTGGGCCTAGTGTCCGGGAGTGCTGTGGGCCAAAAATAGATCAGGGCATACCAGGGAGGTTTGGAATCGTCCCAATGTGGTCCGTTTAATTTTTTGTGGCCATCTAGGTGGATAAACGGCTGAAACGGTGTGAACAAGGCATTTTCGGGCCAAATTGGTAAGCTATATCTCACGATTTCGGGGGTGGGCTTGGGGTCCGGGCTTGCTATGGGCTGAAAATTGACCGAGGTATGGCAAGGATATTGGAGATCATCCCAGTATGGTCCGTTTATTGTTTCTTTACCATTTGGGTGGACAGACGGGAGAAATGACGAGAATAGGACATTTTGAGGCCAAATCGTTTTGCTATAGCCCACAGTTTTTGGGGTGGGCCCCGCGTTCGGGCGTTCTATGGGTCAAAAAATCGATTGGGTTATGCTAGGGGCCAAAAGGTGTGGTCTGTTTAATTTTTTATTGCCATTTGTGTGGGCAAACGGGCGAAATGGCGCAAACGTGATGTTTTCGGGCAAAATCGGTGTGCTATAGCCTACGATTTTGGGGTGATCCCGGGGTTCGGGCGTGCTGTGGGCCAAAAATCAATTGGGTCGTGCTAGGGAGGTTGGGAATCGTCCTAGTATGTACCGTTTAATATTTCATGGCTATTTGGGTGGACAAACAGGCGATATGGTGCGAACGGGGCATTTTGGGGCAATATTGGTGTGCTATAGCCCATGGTTTTAGGGGTGGGCTCGGGGTCTGGGCATTCTATGGGCCGAAAATTGATTGGGGCATGCCAAGGAGGTTAGGGAGCATCGCAGTGTGGTCTTTTTAATTTTTTGTGGCCATTTGCGTGGACAAACGGGAGAAATAGCGTTAACGGGGAATTTTCGAGCAAAATTGGTGTTCTATAGCCCACGATTTGGGTGGTAGACCTAGAGTCAAGGGGTGTTGTAGGTCAAAAATCTATCGGGGCGTGCCAGGGAGGTTGGAGATCATCCCAGTATGGTTCGTTTAATTTTTCGTGGCCATTTGTGTGGACAAACGGGTGAAACGGCACAAACAAGGAATTTTTGGGCCAAATCGATGTGCTATAGCCTCTGATTTTGGGGGGGCTAGAGGTTCGGGCATTTTTTGGGCCGAAAACCAATCGGGGCATGCCAAGGAGTTGGGGATCGTCCTAGTGTGGTCCGTTAAATTTTTCGTGGCCATACGGGTGGACAAACAGGCAAAACGGCGCAAATGGGGCATTTTTTGGCTAAATCGGTGTGCTATAGCCCACGATTTTGGGGGTGGGGCCAGGGTTCGGGCGTGCTGTGGGCCAAAAATCGACCGGAGCATGCCAGGGAGGTTAGGGATCATCCTAGTGTGGTCCGTTTAATTTTTTATGGCCATTTGGGTGGACAAACGGGCAAAACGGTGTTAACGGGTCATTTTAGGGACAAATCGGTGTGCGATAGCCCATGGTTTTGGGGTGGTTCTGGGGTTCAGGCATGCTGTGGGCTGAAAATCAACTAGGGCTTGCCAGGGAGGTTTGGGATTGTCCCAAAGTGGTCCACACTTCGGGGGTGCGCCCAGGGTCCGGCGTGCTGTGGGTCAAAAATTGATCGGGGCATACCAGGGAGGTTGGGGATCGTCCTAGTGTGGTCCGTTTAATGTTTCATGGCCATTTAGGTGGACAAACCGGCGAAACGGCATGAACAGGGAATTTTGGGCTAAATCGGTAGGCTATAGCACACGATTTTGGGGGTGGGCCAGGGGTCCGGGCGTGCTGTGGGCAAAAATTCAATCGGGGGTTGATAGGGAGGTTGGGATCGTCCCAGTGTGGTCCGTTAAATTTTATGTCGCCATTTGGGTGGACAAACGATCAAAACGGCGCGAACGGCACTTTTTCAAGCTAAATCTATGTGCTATAGCCCATGGTTTTGGTGGTGGGACCGGGGTCCGGGCGTGTTGTGTGCTGAATATCGACCGGCGCATGCCATGGGGGTTTAGGATCATCCCAGTATAGTCCATTTATATTTTCATGTCCATTTGGGTGGATAAATGAATGAAACGGCGCAAACTGGGCATTTTTGGGCCAAACTGGTATGCTATAGCCTATAGTTTTGGAGGTGGGTTCAGGGTCCGAGCGTGCTGTGGGCCAAAAATTGACCGGGGTGTGCCAGGGAGGTTAGGTATTGTACTAGTGTGGTCCATTTATTTTTCGTGGCCATTTGGGTGGACAAACGGGAAAAACGACGTGAACGAGGCATTTTTGGGCCTAATCGTTGTGCTATAGCCCACAGTTTTAGGGTTGGGCCTGGGAATCGGGTGTACTGTAGGCCAAAAATCAATTGGGGCGTGCCAAGGAGGTTGGGTATCATCTTTGTGTCATCCGTTTAATTTTTTTGTGGCTATTTGGGTGGACAAATGGGCGGAACAGCACGAATGGGGCATTTTTAGGCCAAATCGGTGTGCTATAGCCTATGATTTTGGGGGTGGGTCTGGGATCCGGGCGTGCATTGGGCCAAAAATCAATCGGGGCATGCCAGGGAAGTTGGGGATCATCCCCGTGTGTTCCATTTAATTTTTTGTGGCTATTTGGGTGGACAAACAGTCGAAACGGTGCGAAAGGACCAATTTTGGGCCAAATTGGTGTGCTATATCCCATGATTTTGGGTATGGGCCCGAGGTTCATGTATGCTGTTATCCAAAAATAGATTGGGGCATGCCGGGAGGTTGGGAATCATCCCAGTGTGGTCCATTTAATTTTTTGTCGTCATTTGGATGAACAAACGGGCGAAATTGCAAGAACGGGGCATTTTCGAGCCAAATTGGAGTGCTATAGCACACAGTTTGAGGGGTGGGCCCGTTGTTCGAGCGTGCTGTGGGCCCAAAATTGGCTGGGGTATGCCAGGGATGTTGGGGATCATCCCAGTATAGTCCGTTTAATTTTTTGTGGCTATTTGGGGTGGACAAACGGGCAAAACGGCGCTAATGGGGCATTTTCGGGCCAAATCGATGTTCTTTAACCTACGGTTTTGGGGGTGGGCCCGACGTCCGGGTGTGCAGTGGACTTAAAATCGATCGGGGCCTTTTAGGGAGGTTGGGGATCACCATAGTATGGTCCGTTTAATTTCTCATGGCCATTTGGATAGACAAACAGGTAAAACGATCCAGACAGGGCATTTTTGGGCCAAATCGATGTGCTATAGCCTACAGTTTTGGGGGTGGGCCTGGGATCCGAGTGTACTGTGGGCTAAACATTGACTGAGGTATTCCAGGGAGGTTGGGGATTGTCCCAGTGTGGTCGATTAATTTTTTTATGGCCATTTGGGTGGAAAAATAGGGTAAACGGTGCGAACAGGATATTTTTATGACAAATTAGTGTGACCTACGGTTTTGGGGGTGGGCCCGAGGTTTGGGCGTGCGGTGGGTCAAAAATCAAGTTAGGCATGCCAGGGAGTTTGGGGATCATCCCAGAGTGGTCCGTTTAACTTTTTGTAGCCATTTGGTTGGACAAACGGCCGAAACGGTGTGAATGAAGCATTTTCAAGCCAAATCAGTGTGTTATAGCACACAATTTTGGGGTGGGCCCAAGGTTCGAGCATGTTGTGGGTCGAAAATCAACGGGGGCATACCAGGGAGTTTGGGTATTATCCCAGTGTGGCCATTTGGGTGGAGAAACGAGCGAAATGGTACAACGGTGTATTTTCGGGCCAAATTGGTGTGCTATAGCCCATGATTTTGGGGGTGGGCCAGGGGACCGGGTGTGCTGTGGTCCAAAAATCAACCTAGGCATGCTAGAGAGATTGGGGAACTTCCCAATATGTCCTATTTAATTTTTCATGTCCATTTGGGTGGACAAAGGGGCAAAACGGTGTGAACGAGGAATTTTTGGACCAAATCGGTTTGTTATAGCCCACAATTTTGGTGGTAGGACGGGGGTCCAGCTTTCCGTAGTTTGAAAATTTCTCGGGGTGTGCTAGGGAGATTAGGAATTATCCCAGTATGGTCCGTTTAATTTTTTATTGCTATTTGGGTGGACAAACGAGTGAAATGGCGTGAACAGGGCATTTCCGGGCTAAATCGTTGTGCTATTGGCCAAAAATTGACTGGAGCGTTCCAGGGAGGTTGGGAATCATCCCAGTGTGATCGGTTTAATTTTTCATTGCCATTTGGGTTGACAAATGATCTAAATGGCTCGAACGGGGCATTTTCGGGCCAAATCGGTATGCTATAGCCCACGGTTATGGGGGTGGGCCATGGGTACGGGCGTGCTGTTCGCCAAAAATCGACCGAGGCATGCCAGGGAGGTTGGGTATCATCCCAGTATGGTCCATTTAATTTTTCATGTCTATTTGGGTGGACAAACAGGTGAAAGGACGCGAATGGGGTATTTTGGGGCCAAATCGGTGTGCTATAGCCCACTGTTTCGCGGGTGGACCTGAGGTTCGTGCATGCTATTGGGCAAACATCGTTCAGGGCATGCCAGGAAGGTTGGGGATCATCCTAGTGTGGTCCGTTTAATTTTTTGTGGCTATTTGGGTGGACAAACGGGCGAAACGGCTTGAACGGGGCATTTTCGAGCCAAATCGGTGTGCTATAGCCCATAATTTTAAGGGTGGGCCCGGGGTCCGAGCGTGTTGTGGGCCCAAAATTGATAGGGCATGCCAGGGAGGTTGGGGATCATTTCAGGGTGGTCCGTTTAATTTTTTTGTGGCTATTTGGGTGAATAAACGGGAGAATCGGCATGAAAGGGGCATTTTTGGGCCAAATCAATGTGTTATAGCCCACGGTTTTAAGGGTGGGCCTGGGGTCCGGGAGTGCTGTAGCCCAAAGGTCGACTGGGGAGTTTCAAGGAGGTTGGGGATCATCTCAGTGTATTTCGTTTAATTTTTTATGGCTATTTGTGTGGACAAACGGGTGAAACAGCGTGAATAAGGCATTTTCGGGCCAAATCGGTGTGCTATATAGCCCACTATTTTGGGGTGGGCTCGGAGTCTGGGCTTATTGTGGGCCCAAAATCGACCAGGACTTACCAGGGAGGTTTGGGATCATCCCAGTATGGTACGTTTAATTTTGTGTCCATTTGGGTGGACAAACAGGCAAAACGGCACGAACGGAGCATTTTGGGGATAAATTGGAGTGCTATAGCCCACAGTTTCGGGGGTGGACCTGGGGTCTGGGTGTGCTGTGGGCCAAAAATCGAATGAGGCATACCATGGAGGATCAGGATCATCCCAGTGTGGTCCATTTAATTTTCCAAGGCTATTTAGTTGGACAAATAGGGGAAACAGCACGAACGGGGCATTGTCGGGCCAAATCGGTATGCTATAGGCCACGGTTTTGAGGTTGGGCCCGGGGTTCGGGCGTGTTGTGGTCCAAAAATCAACCGGGGCATGCCAGGGAGGTTGGGGATCATCCCAATGTGGTCCATTTAATTTCTCGTGACTATTTGGGTGGACAAACAGGTGAAACGACGAGAACGTGGCATTCTCGGGCCAAATCGGTGTGCTATAGCCCACAGTTTTTGGGGTAGAACCGGTGTTCGAGTGTTTTATGGGCCCAAAATTGACAAGAGCATGCCAGGGAGGTTGGAGATCATCATAGTGTGGTCTGTATAATTTTTTGTGGACATTTGGGTGGACAAACGGGTGAAACAACGCAAACGAGGCATTTTTGGGCAAAATAGGTGTGCTATAGCCCACGGTTTTGGGGGTGGGCTCGAGGTATAGGCGTTATATGGGCCAAAAATTGTTCGGGCCATGATAGGGAGGTTAGGATCATCCTAGTGTGGTCAAACGGGTGAAACGGCGCGAACGGGGCATTTTCGGGCTGAATTCGTGTGTTATAGCCCACGATTTTAGGGGTGGGCCCGAGGTCCGAGCATTTTGTATGCCAAAATTTGACTGGGACATGCTAGGGAGGTTAGGAATTGTCCCAGTGTGGTCTGTTCAATTTTTTGTGGCCTTTTAGTTGGACAAACGGGCGAAACGACACGAACGGGGCATTTTTGGGCTAAATCAGTGTGCTATTGCCCATGGTTTCGGGGGTGGGACCGGTTTCGAGCGTGCTGTGAGCCAAAAATCAACTAGGACATGCCAGGGAAGTTGGGGATCATTCCACTGTTGTTCTATTAATTTTGTATGGCTATTTGTGTAGGCAAATGGGATAAACGGTACAAACGGGGCGATTTCGGGCCAAATCAATATGCTATAGACCACAGTTTCGGGGAAGGGCCGGGGTTCGAGCATGTTTCTGGTTGGGGATCATCCTAGTGTAGTTCGTTTAATTTTTTGTGGCTATTTGGGTGGACAAACTAGAGAAACGACGTGAACAGGGCATTTTCGGGCCAAATCAGTGTGTATAGCCCAGGGTTTCAGGGGTGGGCCCGGATTTCGGGCATGTTGTGGGCCAAGAATCTACTGAGGCATGATAGGGAGGTTGGGGATCATACCAGTGTGGTCCATTAAATTTTTTGTGGTAATTTGGGGGGACAAACGGGAGCAATGATGCAAACGGAGCATTTTCAGGCTAAATCGGTGTGTTGTACCCATGCTTTCGGGGGTGGGCCTGGGCCCGCACATGCTGTAAGTCAAAAATTGACCTGGGCATGCCAGGTAAGTTGGGTATCATCCCAGTATGGTCCATTTAATTTTTCGTAGCCATTTAAGTGGACAAACAGGTGAAACGGCACGAACGGGGCATTTTTGGGCCAAACGGTGTGCTATAGCACACGGTTTTGGGGTGGGACCAGGGTCTGCGAGTGTTGTGCGCTGAAAATCAATTGGGAACTACTAGGGAGGTTGAGGATCATCCCAGTTTGGTTTGTTCAATTTTTGGTGGCCATTTGGGTGGACAAACGGGCAAAACGGTGTGAATGGGGCATTTTTAGGCTAAATCGGTGTGCTATAGCCAACGATTTCGGGGGTGGGTCCGGGGTTCGGGCGTGTTGTGGGCTGAAAATTGATTACAGCGTGCCAGGGAGGTCGAGTATTGTTCCAGTGTGGTCTGTTTAATTTTTTGTGGTTGTTTGGGTGGACAAATGGGTAAATTGGCATGAACGGGGCATTGTCGGATCAAATCGGTGTGTAACCTACGGTTTTAGCAGAGGGTCCCTGGGTCTGAGCGTGTTGTGGCCCAAAAATCAATCGGGGCATGCCAGGGAGGTTGGGGATCATCCCAGTGTGGTCCGTTTAATTTTTCATGGCCATTTGGGTGGGAAAATGGGCAAAACGGCCTGAACGCGGCATTTTTGGGCTAAATTGGTGTTCTATAGCCCACGATTTTGGGCGTTCGCCGAAAATTGATCGGGGTGTGCCAAGGAGGTTGGGCATTATCCCAGCATTCTCCGTTTGATTTTTTGCAGCATTTAGGTGGACAAACGGGTGAAACGGCATGAACGAGGCATTTTTGGACCAAATTGGTGTGCTATAGCTAACGATTTTGGGGATGAGCCCAGGGTCCGAGTGTGCTGTAGGCTAAAAATTGATTGAGCCATGCCAGGTAGGTTGGGGATCATCCCAGTGTGATCCGTTTAATTTTTTGTGGCCATTTGGGTGGACAAATTGGTGAAATGTAATGAACGGGGCATTTTTGGGCCATTTTGGTGTGATATAGCACACAGTTTCGACGGTGGTCCTAGGGTCCGGGTGTGCTGTGAGAAAAAAATCAATCGGAGCGTGCCAGGAAAGTTGGGATCGTCCCAGTATGGTCCGTTTAATTTTTGTGGCCATTTGGTTGGACAAACGGGTGAAACGGCGCGAACGGGGCATTTTCAGGCCAAATCGGTGTGATATAGGCCACAATTTTTTGGGGTAGGCCCAGGGTTTGGGCATTCTGTAAGCTAAAAATTGATCGAGGTATGCCAGGGAGGAAGGGGATCGTCCCAATGTGGTCCGTTTAATTTTTCGTGGCCATTTAGGTGGACAAATGGGCGAAACAGCACGAACTGGGCATTTTTGGGCCAAATCGGTGTGCTATAGCTCACGATTTCGGGGGTCGAACCGGGGTCCGAGTGTTCTGTGGGCTGAAAATCAATCGGGGCATGCCAGGGAAGTTGGGGATCGTCACATTGTGGTCCATTTAATTTTTCGTGGCTATTTAGGTGGACAAACGGGTAAAACTATGGGAACGGGGCATTCTCATGATAAATCAATGTGCTATAGCCCACGGTTTCAGAGGTGAGCTCGGGGTCCGAGTGTACTGTGGGACGAAAATCAACTGGGATAGGTCAGGGAGGTTGGGGATCGTCCTAGTATGGTTCGTTTAATTTTCGTGGCCATTTGGGTGGACAAACGGGCAAACGGCTTGAACGGGGCATTTTAAGGCCAAATTTTTATGCTAAAACCCACGGTTTCGGGGGTGGGCTCGGGGTCCGGGCGTGCTGCAGGCCAAAAATTGATCAGGGCATGCCAGGGAGGTTGGGGATCATCCCAGGGTAGTCCATTTAATTTTTCGTGGCCATTTAGGTGGAGAAACGGTGAATGGTTCGAACGGGGTATTTTGGGGCCAAATTGGGTGGACAAACAGGCGAAACAGCGAGAACGGGACATTTTCGGGCTAAATCGGTGTGCTATAGCCCACGGTTTAGGGGGTGGACTTGGGATCCGGAGTGCTGTGGGTCAAAAATCAACCGGGGAATGCTAGGGAGGTTGGGGATCCTCCCAGTAAGGTCCGTTTAATTTTTTGTGGCCATTTGGGTAGACAAACGGGCAAAACGGCACGAATGGGGCATTTTTGGGATAAATCGGTGTGCTATAGCCCACGGTTTCAGGGTGGGCTCGAGTTTCGGGTGTGCTGCGGGCCAAAAATCAACCGGGGCATGCCAGGGAGGTTGGGGATTGTCCCAGTATGATCTGTTTAATTTTTTGTGGCCATTTGGGTGGACAAACGGGCGAACGGCTCGAACAGGGCATTTTAGCGTCAAATTGGAGTGCTAAAGCCTACGATTTTGGGAGACAAAGTCTCCTTTGATGGATACCAAATACAAATGTTACTACGTTCGAGAAATACACCACTAACGGACCTCGAATTACGGAGAAATTCATATCCAAATCCAAATGTTCCTACGTTCGAGAAATACGCCACTAACGGTCCTCGAATTACGGAAAATTCATATCCAAATCTTCCTACATTCCTCTCTCCTTGATAATCAAATACATCAAGAAAACAAATTCTCCTTTCATGGAGATCAAATCCAAATGTTCCTACATTCGAGAAATAAGCCACTAATGGCCCTCGAATTACGGAGAAATTCATATCCAAATCTTCCTACATTCGAGAAATAAGCTACTGACGACCCTCAAATTAAGGAGAAAATCAAGATAGAAGAATGGGTGGAACAGACTTGTACTCATATCGTTTATCAATAAAAATTGTTGTTTCTTCGTATTTTTATTTATGGCTGAAGTTTATTTTCCATCAATCAAATTATGTTGAAAACAAATGAAAATTTCAATTCAAATTCTAAGCTTCAAAAAAATAATAATAACTAAGGAATAACTACTACAATTTTAACATAACATATGATTTATTATTTTTCCAAAGTTGGATGACCTATTTACATTTATTATTTAAGAGGAAATTATTCTCTCAATAACCCAATTGATTAATCACAAAGAAATTGAGGTTAACACTTTTACTATGCATCATGATATTGTCGTAATTATAAGTGTATCATGTAAATATTTATATCTAATTATGTACGCTCTTTTATAAAAGATACATATAATATTGATTTTGAGTAATTGAAGGAAGTAAAATGTTTGCCCATGTACGGCCATTAGTTGTAGCAAGGTGGAGGAGTGATCATCTGAGCTGCTTTCTTTCTGCTTTCTCTTCTACATTACAAACGTGAAGTTCCAAACGATGATGGTTTGTGTTATGATTCTAGTATTCACAATTACAAGATTATATTTATCTATAAGCTGAATTATTCTATCTATTCTCTAAATAACAATTGTTGGATAGAAAAAGCAAATTCCTTCGTGGAGAAGTAACATTAGTACAAAATATTTCCTTGTCTCGGGGCATTGTGTCCATACTATGTAGTTAGAAATTCTATAATCGTATACTTTGATGGAAATTCAGAAGGCTTGCTTTTGTTTGACTAGTTTCAAAAGTTGTCTTTGTTTATATGGCGGCAGTAACGAGAGTCTAAGATTGGACATATAGATCATGGAAAGAGATGGTTTTTACTGTTCGACTTTCAATGTCAAGCGCAATATGAAGCAATCGACGATCCCCCTAACAACACAAGGCCAAAAGTACAAAAGCAGTTACAACAACTGTGTAGAGCCTCAATCCTGATGTAGTTGTCTGTGAATTGTGATTATTCATCATAAATTGTCTAGTTATACAATTTACATATTAGTTCTTATTTTTTTTAAACATGTACATGCATTTATCGAGTCTCCGAATTATGGTTTCTATATTGGTGAATCAAAGGAAATTGGTGAAGATATAAATGTCATTTTTGTTGCTCGTGATCTAAAGATAGCTATTGAGTCTGCAATGAGGGTGTTGAAAATATGTCTCTGAAATAAAGTAGAAATAGATATTTTTAGTAGTTTTTAATTATTAGAGTTCTATGAATTAGTTATTCCTTTATTATTTGAATAAGAATTAGTTATCCAAATTAAATTGGAGTGTAGTTAGAAATTTAGTTATAAATATATGTTTTGAGTTATTAATAATTTAATTCCCTTTGACTATACAATTGTCGTATTTTTTTTTCTCCAACTCTTTCTCTGTTATTTCTCCAATTTCAAAGCCAAAAACCAACAATTGGTATTAGAGCCAATTTCTTGAGGGATCTATGAGAGATGAATTCTGAAAACAACTTTTCCCAAATAGCTCCTCCTCTCTTTGACGGTGAGAATTACCAGCTTTGGGCAGTAATAATGGAGACTTATCTTGAGGCTTTAGATCTTTGGGAGGCTGTGGAGGAGGATTATGATGTTGTTCCGCTGTCTGATAATCCCACGATGGCCCAAATCAAAAGTCAAAAGAAAAGAAAATCAAAAAATCAAAAGCAAAAGAGACTTTGTTTGCTAGTGTTTCTCCAATATTTTTCATGACAATTATGGGCTTTAAATCAGTAAAAGAAATTTGGAATTATCTAAAGGAAGAATATACAGGAGATGAAAGAATACAAGGCATGGAGGTCTTGAATTTAATAAGGGAATTCAAATTACAAAAGATGAAGGAATCTGAGACCGTCAAAAAATACTCAGACCGACTTCTTAGCATTGTTAATAAGGTAAGATTGCTTGGCACAAAATTTAAAGATTCAAAAATTGTTGAAAAAATTCTTGGTACTGTGCCTGAAAGATACTAAGTATCAATTATTACCTTGTAAAACACAAATGACCTATCCAAGATTACCTTGACAGAATTATTAAATACGTTGCAGGCGCAAGACCAAAGGAGGCTTATGAGACAGGATGGTATGGTTGAAGGAGCTTTGGCAGCCAACCACAAGACTCAAAGCAAGGGTAATAATTCAAGAAAAAATTACTTACCTTTCCAACACTTTGGTAAAATAGGTCATCCTCCATTTAAATGTTGGAAGAGACCAGATGCACAATGTAAGATTTGCAATCAACTTGGTCATGAAGCTGTGATTTGTAAAAATAAATCTCAAAATTATGAAGCAGAAGACCAAGTCTGAACGCAGAAAGTAGGAAACAAGTTGACCTCTGAACGCAGAAGTACTACCACTCCACTCTAGGACAGGTTCATTTGAAAACTAGAATTGGACTATTCTATTTCTGCAATCGACAGTG
Organism: Capsicum baccatum var. pendulum; assembly: GCA_030864225.1. Classification (NCBI taxonomy): domain Eukaryota; kingdom Viridiplantae; phylum Streptophyta; class Magnoliopsida; order Solanales; family Solanaceae; genus Capsicum; species Capsicum baccatum. Next base: position 134,486,512 of record CM061558.1, read on the forward strand.
GCATAGCAGGAATGAAGCCAATCTATGTCGAGATTGATATCAAAATTAGTCATCTCTAATTTGACTAAGTCTACTGAAGTGACTTTCTAAAATATCATAATCGGACAGTTCCTATATACCTATCAGGCTATGATGGTTTTACCTACTAGGGTAGAGACTGAAAAAGGCTCTGCTAGAATTTTGAGACTAACTTCGAAATCAACTACTATATAGGGAGTAACGAAGGACAAGGAAGCTCCTGGATCTAGAAAAGTGTAAATATGTACATGAAAGATCTATAACGTACTGTAACTACATCAGGAGAATTTTCCTGATCTTGCCTGGACTGGAGAATATAAAGTTGATTTGGGTATTTCCCACTAGTAGCACTAGAAGTGGCACCCTGCTGATTCAAGCGATCGGACTAGGCCGAGGAACGGTTATGCTGATCCTGATAGCCTGACGAGGGACAATCTCTAACTCTATGTCCTGAATTTCCACATCTGAAATAGACATCGCTACCAGCTCTGCAAGCACCCTTGTGGTTTTTACCATAAGTCTGACAAAGGAGATTAGTTTGGGAATTGCTGACACTGCCCTGAGACTTAGAGCTTGGAACCCTATCTCTATTACCATTCCTAAACTTAGGAGCTGGATCACTAGCTGAAGAAGGAGCTGGAACTAATGACTTAGGATGAAATTAAGAATGGTTTACTCCTTCTAATTTAGTCTGAGCAAAGTTGAAACTACCTGTCCTTGCTCTCTTATTCTGCTTCTTCCTCATCTCAATCTTTTGCTCTTCTACATATTGAGCATGAGTCATAATCCTAAGTCATACAACCATTCAACATCGGAGACCCATACTCGTTAACCACACTATCATTCACCCCAGAAACAAACTTACTCATCTTGGCCCTACTGTCTGCACACACATGAGGAGCATATCTGTCTAATTGAGTAAATTTAAGAGAATACTCTTTCACCGTTATGTTGCCCTTCCTGATGTTGATGAATTCTAACACCTTAGCCTCTCTCAGTTCTTGGGGAAAGAATCTATCTAGGAATACAGTGACAAACTCCTCCTACTAAATAGGCCCTGCATCATCTAGCCTTTCTGACTTACATTACTTATACCAAGTGTGAGCAATATCCTATAACTGATATGCACCTAGCCCAACACTTTCACTAGGAGTAACCCCATGATTTTTGTAACCTTCTGAACCTGATCTATGAATTCCTAAGAGTCCTCATCTGACTTAGACCCAAGAAAGGGTGGAGGATTTATTCGGGTGAAGTCCTGAATCCTGGCTGCAGCTGAATTGGCCACTGGGTTGGTTGGAATGATAGTTGGTCGTTCATTCTGAGCACTAACTGAATGATCAAGAGTAGTGAATATAACTCTAAACTCTGCATAAGAAACATGTTTGCCCAAAGGTTCTTCGGGCTGAGGGGCTGACTGATTCCCATTTTTTCTTTTAGGAGGCATGTTCTGTAGAAGACAGGGAGAAACAGATTAGACTAAGAGATTGACTTGAGATTATGCTCACTGGCACGACATGAATACTGAAAGATGAGAAACTGTTCCTAAAACATCTTATAGCCTCCTGCACATAAATATGACGTGCAACACACTCATGCACAAGACTCTACTAGATGCGACTTTCAGACTTCCTAGGACTCTATTGAACCTTAGGCTCTAATACCAAGTTTGTAACACCCCAAATCTGGTACTCGGAATGCTACACAGTGCTCATAACCCCAAAGGACCATAAGCTAATCCATGACTGATATTTGTACCTATATACTGCATAATATACTATATAATTGCATAAAACATGAACTCAAAGGCCATAAGGTCCAAAAATATAACATAACTAATAAATCATAACATATAGGTGGGGTATAAATACCCAAAAAAATAAAACTATCTAACATGATAGTCTGAAAAGCCTCTAACTGGTTGATCTATCTGAATAAGGAGTTGATGGGACATGTCCCCAAATAACCCCGACTAATAAATTAATTAATGATATAATAAAGAAATAGTCATGTCCTCGAAAGATGACGACTCACTGCTAACTCTGACTGCTGAGATTGGAATGCTACTGATGCTCTGGTGCTCATGCTTCTGAACCAATGGTATAAGACACCATAGCATAAATGTGTCAGTACTTTGAATGTACTGATATTCATGTGAGGTAGGCTGAATGCGTGGGTTTATATGCATGAACAATACTGGCTAAATGACAAATATGAACATGAGAATACATACATGAATACATAGTAACTATATCTAAGATCATGATAACATGAATTTACTAATAATTAACATGACTGATAACTAAGTGTTGATGACTGATATAACTGAAAACATGAGGGATTTTATCTGACAGTCCTGAATCTGATAGAACTAGCTGAGTTTCGTACTGCTCTGAGTTGACTATATCTGACAGTCCTAAATTCTGTAGAATTGTCTGAGTTCTATTGCAGAGATTGAATGACTGTATTTGACAGTCCTAATTCTTTAACTGAAAATTTGGAAAGTAGTTATCTAACCGAAATGCCCCTAATACACCATTATGACTGAGTTGGGGTCCAATTTGTAATCTCAATTAGAAGGGTGTCAATACTGCACCACTAGTAAGGAGAATCTGTGAGTAACCCTCATATAACAGGTAAATCTAGTGAGAATGGTGGGAACCCTCATATAACAGGTTAATCCATCTCATCTACCCTTATATAGCAGGCTATGATGTCTCAACCTACGCTGGCTATGTAGTTCTGGAATGGAAGGATTGCTTCTAAGAATCACACCCTTATATAATAGATGAGTTCCCATCCTTTGGTTCACTCAGTGCTAAGTCCTACTCCTATCTGAATAGACAGTGAACATGAATTACTGAACTGAATTGGACTGACTTAAATGAATTTTGTTGACTGATGGAATAGTACTGAGATTACTAAATTACTGAGATTTCCTGAGTCACATGACGGACTAAGTTCTATGGTTCATGGCTCGACTGAGGATATCGTGAAAACATGACACTAAGGCTAAGCACACAACTATATTTTTCTGGTATAAGTACCCCCAAGACTCGATGGAAAGAAACTGACAAGGCATGACATTCTTGAATACATAACCAACATCAACAATCCATAATACCATAATTGGAGATATTTCATGCGTGTTTGATTATCATAGCTTAGTACGTGAAGAAGATAGCATGTATCCATAGTAAAATTTCATAAGGCTAACTCATGAACAATACAACAAACCATTTCAATACATAAGAATAACATGGAAGCCATTATTGATCACAATTTAGCTATAGTGCATAATTTTCTATCCTCCTAGGCATTTTATCAAACACCTCGCATGCACCCTTAGGGCATAGGCATAATTATCAAACTGACACATTATAAAGAACTCAATTTATGGATTTCACTCACTTATTAATGTAGTTTCATGAAAGACACGTAAATATTCCAACTTGGGAATCATATAACAAGATAAACATAGATTATAACCAACCCACAACATAAATATCATGATTTACAATTTGAAATAGGGTTCTTGAGCTTTAAGGATGAAAGAAATCCATAAATCAACACAACGCACACCTTAGTACTTGATTTAGCAAAGATTGACGGAGAAACTTGTAGACACCTAATTTCATCCCTCCCCGATATCGTTTTACCCATTTTTACCTTATCCTATCGTGTACCCTCACCCATTTGATTATATCCCACAAAAATACAAAAAATATCAAATATTCAATAAATCTCTAACCTTATCCTAACAAACTTTATCCTAACCACCTACCCCACTCCCTACCCTACCCCACATGACCCCTCCACATATTTCTTTTTCCACTTTTGATAATATGTACATACAATGAGGAGGATATGCATACAAAAATGGGCCTCACATCAAAAGAAAATTCATTCACCATTTCCATTTTAACATATATATATATAAGCTTAAAAAATTGGGGGAACCCACTCACAAAAAAAAATTCCACTCACCCTAACATAGACTAGACCTCATGCCATTTTTTATTTTTTTCTTCTTCTTCTTCTCACACAGAGCACGCACACATATATACACGACACAACAATAATTTCAAGGGAGCTCTCAGATACACCATCACCAATAGAGAAAATATTTTTTGGCTTCTATTCTTCTTCACCAAGATACCCTCACTCACCAAAAACCATAACCACATCATAATAAATCACGGACGGAAAAGAGGACTTCATTTTTTGGTTTCTTATTCACTCAAAACAATGAAAAGATCAGACACGCGAAGGGAGGGTAGTTATTAAGAGAGAGAGAGAGAGAACATAGGGTAACGGGAGTGGTCTACTATTCTGACCATAGACACGCCGGAATCATCTTTAGTCAGCCGTCTTTGATCGAAAATGCGTCAGAATCGTCTTCAGTTTTCTCCCTTTCATAGTTCATTGGAGCTTCAGGGTGACGAGGAGGTAAATTGTAAGCTGTTGAGGTCACTGGAGCTCTGACAACACGAATACAGTAATTCCAAGCCACCGTTATCAAATCCATCATTAACGACAGATCAGCGACCAGTTTCAGCGACCAACAATTCAAAAATAGCTCAAGCCGCTTAGAAATCCACCGAAATCACTGAACCAGTTGTACTGCCAGTCCAGTTTTCTCCAAAATCTAGCAATCCACTTCCTTTCCCGTTACTGCCAGTGCTCACCGGAGCTTCAGTGAGTCACAGAACATTGAAAAAAAATAGGGGAGGGGGTCGTATTGGGTATTTTGGGATTCGAGTTTGAGCTTCATCCGTGGTTCATTAGTTCCGAGGCTCCCGTGTTGAAATTAGTTCAGTTTGTCAAATAAAAGCCCCAATTTAAGGTCCATCTCTTTATCTCATTCTTTATCCTTAATTAATTTTTATGGTTGCGTGTGTTGATTGCCATCGTCTCGACTTTTCTCTTATTTTATGCGTGATGTGAATGATGAATGTCGAATGATATTGATTGGGAATCGTTGAAATATTATCGTTGATTTGTTATGTTGGAATATTAGTTGAGAATCAATTTGGGGTGGAATGGATAAATTGCTAAAAGGATGAATAATGATCAATTTTGATTTATTGTTGTTTGGTTTAATTTGGTTTAAGTATGAATATTGTTGAACACGGTAGTAGCCTGATTAGGTCGTTAAGTCGATAGGCAAATTCTAGGTTTTGGGGTAGGCAACTCATAAGATTCTAATCATCGAATGTGTAAATATTTGTGCTGAATGATTTTTCCTATTTTTATCGCATTAAAAATGTACTCATTTGGCCGGGGAATGCCCCGAGGTATTTGTATTGATTTATCCGGGCAATGCCTCGATGTCTCATGTACCCAAAAGATGTTCGTGATGAAGGACCGAAGCATCGGGTAAAGCATTGGAGCATAGTTTAGAATTAGTTTAGGTTTACTTTTCAGTACCCTTTTTAATTTTCGGTTGTAATAATTGGACTGAATATTATATTTTGGATCTGTTTTGTTTCGTGTGTTTGATTGATTGTTTTATGTGTTTTGTGTGGTTTATACATTTGTAATGTCAAAAATATCCGATACACTCCACCAAGCGATCGTGGTCGAACCACGGGATCGAGGGATGCCTAACACCTTACCCTCGATCAAAAGAATTCCTTAGTTGGAATCTCTGTTCGCTGATCAGTTTATAGAGTCAAAATCATTTTGAAAAAGGATATCCAAGGGTGACTTGGCACACCCAATTTATTCCAAGTGGCGACTCTGAATAAAAAATATAAATAATCCTTTTTCGAAATAAATTTTTATTTTTTGTCACTTAAATAATAAAAACCCTTTCGAACCTTAAACCATAATCTTTTGGAGTGTGAAAAAGGGGTGTGACAGCTATGGCGACTCTGCTGGGGAATTTTCAGAATTCGAGCTTATTTTTTGGAGTCGTATCGGCTTTGTTTGGCATTATGAGTGTATAAGCATTGTTTGTGATTTTTGCTTGTGTTTTCACTTTTGTGCGTTTTCATGCCCTTTATTTATAGTATTTATCCTATGTGTTACCGCTTTTATATCTAACATCATCTGCATAACCCGAGTCATTCTTTCCGCAATAACTCTCGAAGCTCACGTCGTGCACACGAACTCTAGTTGAGTCACCTTTATTTTAGGGGGGGAGCCGTTGGATGTATGGAGTAGGTGGAAAGCAAAGTAGCCACTATCGACCATATGCTCCCCCAAATGGCCTTGTTAGTAAACCACAACGTAGGTCAACCTTTAGGTCATTCTTATGTGCATCATATTGAGACCTAGCGGGGCCCACACGGTCCTTTGTAGGAGACTCACCTTTAAAGCATCCCTACGTGCTAAATGTTGCATCTTTGAGGGTAACGTGGTCATTTGACGGACCTATTTGGGGAAAACATGTGTTAGAAGTAAAGTGTGTAGACAAGAAAGTGTTTAAGAAAAAAAAGAGAAAAGGTGAATCAAAAAAGAGTTTCGTAGTTTTTAGGTTCTTTATGGCTTTTGTTTTCCACGGTTCAAAAATTCAAAAAAAAGGCAAGATTTTTTTTTTTACTTTTTGCACTCATTTTTCAAAAAAAAAAAATAATAATAATAATAATAATAAAACAAAACATCAAAAAGATTTTCCTTTTGTTTCATTTAGCAAGCATTCACAATTCGTAAACTCCAGAAAGATTTTTTTTTGGATTTTTTTTATATAAGAAAAATTCAAAAAAGTTGGTAGAAGTTTTGTACATTTTACATAACGACAATACCAAAAAGATTTTCTTTCATAGCTGTTGGTGTCATTTTTTATGTGAAGTGTCAAATTGAAAACTCAAAAAAAAAAAAAAATCTTGTTATGTTGTTCATCGCATGTCTTTGGTCATGTCTCAAGTCAGGGTGCAATCCATTATTTAATCATTAATTGTCCAATCTGGACGAACTACACACCCCTGATTCTCCTCTTTCCGGAGTGAGATACGTTTATAGGTTTGGGGATCTTATTTAAAAAATCAAAAAAAAAATCTTCACTTTTCATCTAGAGTAGGTGTTTCATACATGTCTTGAAAATAAAAATACAAAAAAAAATCCTTAATAGTCGTAGGTTTTATTTTTGGTTGATCTTATTCCAAAAAATTCAAAAAAAAGATTTTCTTCACTCTTTATTTAGAGTAGGTGTTTCATATACATCTTCAAGAGAAAACTACAAAAAGATTTTTCTTTAATAGTTTCAAGTTTTATTTTCATATGAAATTCAAAATTAAAAACCCCAAAAGATTTTTCTTGGGTATTCATAGGTTTCGTTTTGTATAGGTATTTTAAAAGTAAAAAATGCAAAAAAAATTTGTCAATTCTTTTGACAAATTGTTATTTTATTTTCTTCTTAAAGTTTCAAGCAAAAGAATGAAAAAAGACTTTAATTGGCCATTTTGGCAAGACTTCACGAACTACGCACACCTGATTCTCCCCTTTCAGAGTGAGATAAGTAGGTGCCCTTCTAGGGTTCGATGATTTTTTTTTATTTTTTTTTTCAAAAAAAAAAAAAGGTTTTGAAAAATCGTTGAACTCTAACGCATTTGCTATCTCTTATCCAGTTAGTTTAAGGTGGTTAGTTTGTGGCATTTTGGCTGGTCTTTCATATTGCTCCAAGTCACAGAGGAAGTTATGGCCAACAAGGATACCGAGTTAGTTGTCACTAATCATATAGGGAGTTTGGGCAATGAGCATGTAGGAGATAATGAAGAGATTCAGAAATTAAGGTAGCAAATAATAGAAATGCGTCAAGCTGGACTAATGGGTTGCCGCCTCCTCCAGTTCCCACTGATAATCTGGAATATCTTTCTAGCTTGCCTCCCGTGTCACATGCACAATTTCCCATTTTTGTTGATATGCCACAACATGCATCAGGATCGACTCTGGGGCAATAATATCCAACTACTTCCAATGTTCATTTCCTCACTCCCCTATCCAAGACTACCACATACTTGGCTCCAGCTGTTGTTCATGCTTTTACGGCGCCACCCCCACCTCCTACTTTTGATGTTCATCCACAAGTTGTGCCTCCCTACTCTACAAGAGAGCCTGTATTAAATATTTTTAGTGATCAGCATTATGCTCTCGAGCCTACATTTAAGTCGACTGGTCCTTACGATTTCCCTCAACCGCCTGAATTTCCTCCTAAAAATGAGAAGCCTATTATGACAGAGAAACAAGAGGAAATAGCCAGAAAATTGAGAATTTTGGAACTGACTATGAAAAACTTGCAAGGAGTTGGGAGGTACAAAAGTGTCTCACATAAAAATCTGTGCATGTTTCCTGGTGTACATCTTCATCTTGGTTTTAAAATGCCAAAGTTTAAGAAGTATGATGGACATGGCAATCCAATAGCATATTTTAGATGCTATTGCAACCAGCTAAGGGGCACTGGAGGGAAGGAAGAATTACTCATGGCATATTTCGGTGAGAGTCTTTCAGGTCTAGCTTCAGAATGGTTTGTTGACCAAGACATTGACAAATGTATTAGTTGGATGACCTAGCTAACGAATTTGTGCAACAATTTCAATAAAATGTGGAGTTGATCCCTGACGAAAAATCCCTAACTAGTATAACAAAGAAGAATACTGAGAGTTTCAGGGAGTATGGGATCAAATGGCGCGAACAAGCTGCAAGAGTAAAACCGCCAATGAAAGAAAGCAAAATAATGGAGGTGTTTATTCAAGCATAGGATGAAACATATTATCAAGACTTTTTACCTGCATTAGGCAAGCCGTTCATTGAGGTCCTTAAAATGAGGGAGATAATAGAAGAGGGAATTAAGACTGGTCGCATTATGAGTTTTACAACATTGAAAGTGACTACTCAAGTAATTCAAAAGGGTTAGGGATGTGTTGGTGAGAAAAAAATGAGGAAGATGCATCTGCAATTATAGTTGGACAGTAAGAAAGGTCAAAAAGACCACGTCGTTGTCGATCTTAGGCTCAAGATCAAGTTTATGCCCAGGCTCTACATAATCACTCCCAAAATTCATTATACTCTATTCCTGCACATCCATATCCAGTGTATAATGCACAACCACATGTTCAACCCTCATCTTACCCACAATGGCATACCCCAATGCCCCAGAGTCATCCTCTAACTCCACAAACGTACCAAAACCCTTCTAAGCCAGATTTTCTATCCAAGCCAAACAATGAAATGAGGTAGAAGTTGAGAGATAGCTTCACACCAATTGGAGAGTCATATGCCAGTTTATTTCAGAGATTCGTACAGAAAGGAATGATCACTCTTCTCCTTGGGCACACCCTTAATCAGCGTTCAAGAAATTTTGATCCTAACGCACGATGTGCGTATCATTCTGAGGCTTAGGGTCATAGGATTGAAGATTGTCGAGATTTGAAAAGAGAAATTGAAAAGATGATTCATGATGGAACAATTATGGTTCAGAACATTGATAGTGAGGGAAGCTCTAGTCATGCTGATATGCAAACCAGCGGCTAAGTTGTCAAGCTGAGCAATTGAGAATGCACATATCTCCCTACTAGGAAGAGGTCTGGTAGTTTGTTTTTTCTTCTTTTCTATTTTTTGAATTATTTCAGGGTTGTAGTTAGGGATCTATCTTGTTTTGTCCCTTTGTTGTTTATGTTCAAACCCTTCTATCTTTCATTTTTATTAAATGGAGTGTCCCCTTAATCTTTGTTTTTTAAATATGTGTTATTTGTTTGTTTTTTTGACATAGTATATTTTATGTTGACTCTAGTGATATGATATGCTAGTAAAATTTACAGCTAGATCTTAACATCCAGTTTAAGAATGAACATTGAATCAGAGGGTTAAAGTTAGAAAAAGAGAGCATCTGAGGAAATAGATAGAGTGCTGGGGCACTTGGTGATCAAGTTGAAACCTTCTTTGAAAATTAAGGCTATTATTTTGAAAATCATGAGAATAACGTGGTCATCAATTGAAAGACATATCTCAATTAGGTCAAATAGTTAATGTGTGATCCTATGTCAAAAGGAACAGGAAGAAAATCAGCTCCACGAAGTCACGAGTCCTTCAGCATGAGGAATGTACAACAAAAATGGAGTTGTATGTTGGACAAGTGTAGAAAAAGAAGTGACATACATGCTCAGTTGAAGTTAGTGTTGTTAAAGTGCCACAAATGATATTCATCTTTCATTTTCATATTGCATGATATGTACTTGCATTTGTAAGAATTGATATGACGAAGGTCTTTCATTCTACTATCCAAACATCGTGTCATCCTTTGTTTACCCATTTGAGTTTTAGTCCTATTTTATTTTATATCCCTCTTTTGGAATCATATAGAGTCAACAAAGCTTAAAATAAAAGGTGTCGAGCAAAACAGTAGAGTTAGAAAATTTTCAAAAAAAATAAAGAAGAGAAAATGTGTCCAAAAGGAGGAAAAGAAGAGCGTCAAGAAAAATAAAGTCAGAAAAGTCCCAAAGAGAAAAGAGTCAACAAAAGAGAAAAAAAAAACTTAGAATCAAGTGAAAAAAAACAAGATGCCGAAGCTACGCATGACCTGACTCTCCTTTCTCGGGGGTGAGATACATAGGCTGCTGATAACGCTCAATCTACAGCTCTCGTAAGAGTGTAAAGCGGTCGCTAGCAAATATAGAATCCAACTGGGTTGGGTATCGATCCCACAGGGAATAGCTTGGTCAACAAGTAAGTAACGATTACTAGACTTTTAGTGCAAGTCTCGTAAGAAGGGGGGATTGTAATGCCGTGCAAAATATTAAAGTAAAAACTGAAATAGCAAAGTAAACACAAAGAATAGTTATTAAGTTGTAAACAATGAGAATTGAGGAGTTGGGGGTATGTCCACCTTATGAGTTTACGTCTCTATTAGCTATGAGTTATGCGGAATTTAGACATGCATGTGCTTATAGATAATTGTATTTGATGGTAAATCCAGGCGTCTTTCGACCTATTCGAGGATTATTTCACTTTAACTCTTTCGAGCTTAAAGCGTGTCTAACGGTACGAATTCTCCAAGAGGTTAATCCAGTTACGGCACTAACTGTTTAATAGGGGATGGGACCCTACTACCTTGACATTATCTCTTTTCCAGACAGATAACCTTTCTTTCGAAGAAGTTAAATGTTATACTGGCGTATTCTTGCGTTTGCAACCACAAAGAATTTAGGTTAAGATGAAGAGAATAATGATATAAGCAGCATACGTGTCACGAACTCACAAACTCATAGTAATAGATAGTATCTCATACGGCTTCCATAACCCCAACAGAGAGGTTTAGTTACCCATGAGTGCGAAGGAAATCACAATTGACATAGTTAGTATACCACAATAAGAATTTCGTGTAATAATGGTGTGGTAGGCGTTAGCCGAGAACTTCCCTAGCAAGTAACGTTTCTCTTGTTGTGAAAAAATAGATGAATAGAAGAAGAATAAAAAGTAGAATTAATGGAAGAATTAGAAGTAGTAGTGAATGTATAATAGAAAGATGGAAAGAAGATGTAAAATCTCTAGCAAAATAGGGTATTTATAATACCCATATCCTATTCCTACTAAGCTAATGAAATACTTAACCAAATCCTACTAAGCTAATAAAATATTTAACCAAATCCTACTAAGCTAATGAAATACTTAACCCAATTGTACTAGGTTAATGTATCATTATCCTAATCATAATAAATTACTGCTAGTCCCCAAAGTCTTCAGAATTGTTGTTTTAGCCCGGGACAGGTTTCCCATGCATCACTTTTGGTCCTTAGGCGTCCAAGCTTCCTTTTCTCCTTTCGTGAAGCTTTCATTGGCGTCAAGTAATCCCTAAAATGCTGAATTCTGCATCTTTTATACCTGAAACTTTGCTAATCATGTTCGTTAGCTCACTTACAGGAAAAAGTACTAAAAGTGCATGAAATATATAATTTGTTCTCAAAACTAGGCTAAAATATGGGTAAAATATAGCACTATAGGCGTGTAAATTCGCCTATCATCAACACCCCACACTTGAAGCTTTGTTCGTCCTCGAACAAACTATCATGTCCTTCTAAACATTAACTTAGGTTTTCACAGTAACAACATAAAATATTCGTCAAGACAGGCACAACAATTACCAACAAAGAGTAGTTTTCCAATCATTCGTAGAAACAATTCAACCTCCAACATAGACTCGTGATGGTAGTTAATTCATATCCAAAATTTAAGGCACACAGAATCATACACAACTATCCAAAACTCATCAACCATGTGTGTCTCACAATATATTGCCCATAATCACTCACAAGCATAGTATATTTATCAAACATGGGTATAGAAATATCCTTGCTCTCGCTCTCACAGAGAATTCATATGCAGCAACTGATGACCATAGGCTTTCCCTTAGTATAATGGTCCACTAAATGTCAGAATGCTAAGCTTAGGATCAGCTAGGTCTTTTACGGGTTGTAATGTAGGCTAAGGGACAGGTAGGACTATTTTGGCCAGAAATAGTGACTATGTTCCTAAGCGTTTTAATACATCACATTGTATCATTAACACTTTTCTTTCCAACAACCTTTCTACTTTCTTTTATTCTACCACCCTTTTTCTCCTCTTTTATTTTTCAATTTTAAGCAACTTTTTAGTTTTCCTTTCCGTTTTCTTTTCATAACATACCTCTTATGATAGCACTTTCTTTTTCATAACACATTCAAGCACCAATACATTCTAAAGCATCATACTCACCCAATTTCCTCTTATTTTGTCACATGACTTTATACTTTAAAGCACTTAGGAATTTGGATCAAATTATGGTCTTGAAAAAAAAATGGATTAGGCTTACATATGAGGTTGTCAAAGAAAATAGGCTAAAGGCTCAAAAGGGTTAACTAGGATAATGTCCATGGGTAGGTAAAAATGAAGGTAAATAATCATAGGTTGCCAAAGAAATGCCTAAATCATCTCCTAAACTTGCACTCTTTATTTTTCGCTTTACATACATACCAGGCAAGTTCTAGCATCAGCCACAAACATAGAATATACTATTATCTCACACACACAAGGCACATGGTCGACTTTATTGGGAGTAGTATAGACTCTTGCCCCAACAGATGAAGGAATTAAACCACACAATATCACATAGTGAGTCACAATTAGAGCCTAAACGTCTCAATAGTCATGATGTTAGCACAAACTCTTGTTATAATCTCATATTGACTATTAGAATAATTTTATGTGAAGCTAAGTAAGAAAAATTTTACTACTAAAAAAATTGAAAAAAAAACAAAAAAAACAATTTCGAAAAACAACAAACTAAGCAAACAAACATAAATAATTGCAAATGCGGATAGAGAAGTAAAGCATGCAAATACCACCACCCCACACTTAAACGGGACACTGCCCTCAGTGGAAAATAAATACGAAGAACCTGGTTAGTCGGACTCCTCCTCTATGTCGGGGGTCATGCCCCCTTCGTCGGAATCATCATGGGAGTCGTCGTCATCAGAATTCTCCTCCATGTCAGAGTCTGGCATGCATCGATCATCATCGTTTGGCACATCATCATCAAGAGGTTCCTCAAAGTAGGTACCTACTCCACACATCTCCCTCGCCTGCATATTCATTTGATAGTCATGGTCCAGCTGTTGGTGCTCTGCAGCAGTTGGAACACGACCTCCGCTCATCATGGTGAACCGTATTATGCCATAAAGATGACGGAAGAAACTCTCATCTCGAGCATGTCTCTCCGCAGTAGTAAGGTTGACGTCATGTGTTGTTTCAGCATCTTTGACCTTTGTGAGGTCAACCTTCTTTGGGTTATGTGGGAGTTTGTGATCAGCTGGTTCCTCTTTGATGTCTTCCTTCCGCAAGATTGTTGTCAACAGGTTGCCAAAGGTGAAGTGGGACCGCTTGTGTAGTTTGGCCTTCCGCATTGTAGAACGAATGATTGCCCCAATGTTGATAGGGACATTCGTCATCAATGTATAGACCAAACACACTCTATCTCTTGTTATTTTTGTGTACTGGGTCCCAGGAATAAGGCAAGAGTTGACAATACGCAACCACATTCTTGATTCCCTATTCAAAGGAGCATAGGGGAAGGTGTTGTGTCGTCCGGTGTCTTTATGTCTGCTCCACCTTGCCATGGATCTACTTCCACAAAGTGTGTGTCGAATTGCTCTATAAGGAGGTCTGCTGTACAGCACTTTGAATGGTGCTGGATCGACTGAAGGCAAGCCAAGAAAGGAGTTGATCAAATCCGCATTAAGTTGTAGAACTTGGCCCTGAATCTTGACTTCGCTGCCTGTGATTTTCGGCGACCAGTTGGCATAAAATTCTCGTATCAAATCAAGATTGCATTCTCCCATGTCACGGAAGATGAAATCCAGATTTAGTGCCATGATTTTTGCCAACATGCGCGGCTCCTTCTTCGCTAGGCTGTCCTTGTTGATCAAGTCGACATGAACATATTTTCTTTCCTTGTTGTTCCTATACCATTCCTTGGCTTCCTCCTCAAGAACCCATTTCATTCCAAACATGCGGCGTGGTAATTGCATTGAGGATGATTCTCCTTAGTCCTTGCGACCTCTTTTCTTGCCCTTTTGGGAAGTGGTAGCCTTATCTTGCCTTTCTTTAGGTGCCATTGTACCTGAGAGTTAAACAATGTTCCTATTAGCATCAGCTCGATATATACAATCTATACACAAGCAGTAGGGGTACCACCCCACACTTAATTTTGTTGAAACAAATTAGTGAAGTGAAAGTGGTCTATTACTTAGACTTCATCGACATACGTTTTAGGAGTTATATTCCGACAAGAAAATCAGAGAGGTAGCACTTCTTGCAACCTTTGCAATACTTTCATGTTAGTCATAACAATACTACTACATAGGGATGACATCATGGTATAGTTTCTATTAATAATCACAACCTCCTGTGTCGGTAGGCAACTATAAGTCTTATTCCGATGAACGGGATATTCTAACATTTAAGTATTCAAGTGACAAGATTATGCAATGTTCATGACTATATCGATTCCGCAAGTAGTATGACAATGCACCAAAATCAAATTCAAGTCGGAAATAGTTTAAGATCATCCTAACGTATATGTTCCATCACATGGTTTTGTATCAACAATTCAAACACATTAACATCACCAATATTACTTCAAGATGTAGCAATTTATAATAGAGATAGCAACGTAGTACTTACGAGAAATAGATGAAGAACAAGAGAGTACTTACGTGATTGAAGCCTTTGGAGATGTTCTTGTGAAGTGGGAGAGCAAAAAGAAAAGTTTTTGGGAGGATTTGGATACTATGTGCGGCGCCTAGGTCAAGTTTTCAATGTGTTTATGTTTCAAGACTAAGTCCCCTTCATATAGGAAAAGAATGGGTCGGGTTTTGACCCATTTAAAATCGGTTTTGGAGACAAAAAGTGACCATAGGCGGCGCCTTTAGCTTTGCCTATGCATGGTATAGGCGGCGCCAAATGCAAGCATTTGCTAGCATAGGCGGCGCCTAGTGCAATGCCCTTAGTGACCATAGGCGGCGCCTTTAGCATGGCATATGAGATTCCGAGACCAAATACTTTAGCATAGGCGGCGCCTATGCTATAGCATACTTGAGCATGGGCGGCGCCTATGCCTTTGCACACTAGATTCCGAGACCTTAGGCTATAGTATAGGCGTTGCCTTGTTCGTGGCCTAGTTTTACCTAGGCCTAGCTTTGCTCGGTGCCTATTTTGTCATGAGCAATGCTCAATCCATAGCCTTATGCATCTTAATTCCAAACTTACCACCTTTACCATACACTACATCCAAATCGTCATTTGAAACCAATCTCCTCGTTGAATACCTCATGCACCCACATTTGCTCAAAACCAATGAAAACGATTAGTACAATGGGTTGCCTTAGTTTTGGTCGTGGCACGACTCTTATTTTTGGATTTTTATTAATTAAAAGCAAAACATATACTAAAAAAATGAAAAACGATAAACGATGGGTTGCCTCCCATCTAGCGCCTTATTTATTGTCGTGGCTCGACATAGTTACCTCGAGTACTTAGACTTCGTCGAGATAAGTGATGGCCATATAATTCATCAAGTCAAGAGGACCGATATAAGGTTTAACACGTTGACCATTCACCTTAAAGATAACACCATTGGTGTCTTCCAACTCAACTACTCCAGATGAGTAGACTTGGATAACTTTGTATGGTCCAGACCACCTAGACTATAACTTACCTGGGAACAGCTTCAATCTAGAGTTGAAGAGAAGCACCATATCATCCTTTTGAAAGTTTCGTCGAACAATCCGTTGATCATGATACTTCTTCATCCGCTCCTTGTATAGGTCTGACCTTTCATATGCATGGAGACGGAACTCATCTAATTCGTTCAGCTGCTCCAACCTCAGATTCATCGCATCATCCAAATTCAAATTCAATTGCTTCAACGCCCACAATGCCTTATGTTCGAGGTCAATGGGTAAATGACAAGCCTTCCCATAAACTAGTTGATAAGGGGACATGCCAATGGGTGTTTTGAATGCAGTCCTATACGCCCATAGTGCATCATCTAGCTTCCGAGACCAATCCTTCCTATTGGCTACCTTATGTTGCTTCACACCATACTTGGCCAACACGGATTTGAATAGCTTGTTGCAAAAGTGAGATCCTCCATCACTTATGATAGTACGTGGTACTCCAAAGCAAGAGAAGATATTCCTCTTCAAAAATGCTACAACGCGCTTTCCCTCGTTGTCGTCCAATGCTACAGCTTCAACCCATTTCGAGACATAATCTACAGCAACTAAGATGTACTTTATTCCAAACAAATTCACGAATGGACCCATGAAATCAATGCCCCACACATCAAAGAGTTATACCTCAAGAATTTTCGACATGGGCATCTCATGGTGTTTCTAAATAACACCTTGTCTTTGGCATTGGTCGCATCTTCTAACAAAGTCATAAGAATCTCTAAATATCGAAGGCCAATAATATCCACTTTGCAATACTTTCCTTGTTGTCCGATTACCTGCGTGATATCCACCAACTTGGGAAGTGTGGCATGCTTCCAGTATATTAGGCACCTCTACATGGGATATACATCATCAAATAATACCATCCGCACATCGTCGAAACAAATATGGCTCATCCCAATAGTAGTGTTGTACGTCATGCATAAACTTTCTCTTTTGATGGTATGATAAATTGGCAGGTATTACATTACTCACCACAAAATTTGCAAAGTCGGCATACCATGGTAACTTTTCTGTTATCGTCGCTAGGATCTCCTCGTCAGGGAATGCATCATCAATCTTGATATCAGGCTGCGCCACATGCTCGTTCTCAAGTCTAGATAGATGGTCGGCCACTTGGTTCTCGCAACCTCTTCTATCTTTAACTTCAAAATCAAACTCTTGCAGCAGCAATACCCATCGAATTAATCTTGCTTTTGCATCTTTCTTTGTCATTAGATACCTAAGAGCTGCATGGTCTGTATGAACGATCACCTTAGTACCTAATAGATAGGCACGAAACTTCTCAAACGCATACACAACCTCTAGGAGCTCTTGTTCTGTCACAGTGTAGTTCCTTTGGGCTTCATTGAGGCCCTTACTCGCATAGTAGATAGGATGAAATAATTTCTCCTTTCTCTGACCAAGCACAGCTCCAACGGCTACACCACTAGCATCACACATGACTTCGAACGGGAGAGACCAATCTGGTGCTACCATGATAGGGGCTTCAATGAGTTTTACTTTGAGGCATTCGAATGCCTTTAAGCAATCTTCATTGAAGTCAAACTTCGCATCTTTCTCCAAGAGTTTGCACAATGGACTAGCAATTTTGGAGAAGTCTTTGATGAACCGACGATAGAAACCTGCATGGCCGAGAAAACTACGAACTCCCTTCACCGAAATTGGAGGCGGTAGCTTCTCAATGACTTTGATTTTGGCTTGATCAACCTCAATCCCTCTTTCAGAGATTTTGTGCCCAAGCACGATTCCCTCTTTTACCATGAAGTGGCACTTCTCCCAATTCAGCACTAGGTTGAATTCTACACATCTTTGCAATGCCATGCTTAGGTTCGCCAAGCACGCTTCAAAAGACTCACCAACAACTGAAAAGTCATCCATAAATACCTCCAAAGTGTCTTCAACCATATCAGAAAAAATAGACATCATACAACGTTGAAAGGTGGCTGGTGCGTTACATAGCCCGAATGGCATACGTTTGAAGGAAAACATACCATATGGGCATGTAAATGTTGTCTTCTCTTGGTCTTCGGGTGCAATAGAAATTTGATTATAGCCTGAATAACCGTCTAAAAAGCAAAACCATCCTTTCCCCGCTAATCGATCTAGCATTTGGTCCATAAATGGCATTGGAAAGTGATCTTTGAGTGTCCAAGAATTTAACTTTTGGTAGTCCATGCATACTCTCCATCCAGTGACGGGTCTGAGTGGAATAAGCTCATTCTTCACATTCGCGACCACCATCATGCCTCCTTTCTTGGGAACACATTGTACCGGGCTTACCCATGTACTATCAGAGATTGGATACACAACCCCCGTGTCTAACCTCTTGATAATTTCTTTCTTCACCACTTCTTGCATAGGTGGGTTTAGACGTCTTTGATGCTCAATGGTAGGTGTGCAATTCTCTTCAAGCTGAATTTTATGTGTACAAATCCTGGGTGGAATACCAATAATATCCGCAATGGTCCATCCAATGGCTCTAATATACTTCCGTAGAATAGCAATAAGAGCTGTAACTTGTTGCTCACCCAAATCTGCTGCAACAATGACTGGAAGTGTGTTTCTGCTTCCTAGGAATGCATACTTTAAATGTCTTGGCAGCTCCTTCAATTCTAATGTGGGTGGCACTTCAATAGATGGCTTAGCTGGTGGTGTGGGTCAATTCTTGAGATCAAGGTCCAGCTTCTTGGGAGCATAGTGATATGTCCCTAATCCTGATAGAGCACAAATAGTTTCTTCACAATTTTCAGCATCCTCATTCTCTCCATTCATGAGCACAACCGCCAAAGGGTCATCAATAATTTGCTCTTCTTCAAGTAATTCTTTCTCATCATCAAATAAAACATCAGCCACCGAGAATACACTTAAATCTTTGGATTGCTTCATTGATTTGCAAACATCAAAGCGAACTACCTCGTCATTTATTCGGAATGAAAGCTCATTAGCTCTCAAATCAATGAGCACACTTCCTGTAGCAAGGAAAAGGCGCCCCAAGATTATGGGAACTTCTGAGTCTGCCTTACAATCCAAAATAACAAAGTCTGCTGGAAAGATAAATGAAGAAACCTTTACCAAGACATCACATAGAATACCAACAGGTCGTTTTACTGACCTATCCGCCATTACGAGCCTCATATTGGTTGGAGTAGGATCACCCAACCCCAACTTCTTATAGATAGATAATGGCATCAAATTGATGCTGGCTCCTAAGTCGCATAATGCTTTGGCAAAATTCAAAGATCCAACGGTGCAAGGAATAGTGAAAGCGTCGGGGTCAGCCTTCTTCTGAACTATTGATCGGGTAGCGATTGCGCTGCAGTGATGAACATCATCTTTCAACTCATAACTTGCTGCCCACTTCTTTGTCAAAAGATCCTTCATAAATTTTGCATACCCAGGCATTTGTTCAAGTGCCTCCACCAATGGAACATTAATGGTCAGCTGCTTTAACATAGTCATGAATTTGCTGAACTTTGTGTCATCCGCCACCTTCTTCAATCTTTGAGGGAAAGGTGGTGGTGGGTATGGAATTGTTATCTCAATGGATTTCTTCTTCTCTTGCTTCCGTTTTTCAGATTTTTCAGGTTGCAATCCATTGGGATTGATGTCATAGACGTTGTGCCCTTTTTCTGCGGATTTTTCTCCATTTGTCTTATCATCAATATCCACTACTTTGTCATCCACTTGCTTGATTTTTGCTGAAGTTTCCAGCACCTTACCACTCCGGGTAGTAATGGCCATGCATGACCCATCATTCCTTGGGTTTTGCACAGTATCGCTAGGTAAGGTGCCAGCCTTTCTTTGATTAAGTGCTGCTGAAAGTTGGCTCAATTGTTGCTCTATTTGCTTGATTGAAGTGGAATGAGAATCAACTATTTGTTTCATAGAGGACAAATCATTAACTACCTCCGTTACTGCAGCGCTTGTTGCTTCAATATTTTGGCCAGCATGTCTTCCATACTTCCAGAGCTAGATGTGGTGGTGTCACGTCTTCCAGGGGGAACGTACAAACCACTCTTTTCATTCTTGTACTTCCAACTACCTTGGTCCTTGTTTCTAGATTTATCATAATAGTTCCAACCTTGGTTTCCTTGGGTATTCCCTCGGAAACCCCCTGATTGTTCAAGTAGTTGGCCTCTTCTTCCGAATTAGATTCGTGTCTTCCTTTTGACGCAATAGCTTTCACTTTTTTGGTCTTCCCTGATAATAAATGCTTTGTAAGAATATCTACTTGTGTTTTCATGTGCGCCATATCTTGATCACGTTCTTCTTCTCTTCTTCTTTGGTCTGCAGTCATGCCAATAGATAAAGTGGGGCTTGCTACCTCAGAATCCCTGGTATGCCAAGCTCTACTTTGCTTCGTCATACAATCTAGAATATGGCTTGCTTGACCAAAGGTGAGGTCCATAAAAGATCCTCCAGCCGCATTATCCACCACTGGTTTAGTTATTGAATTCAACGCTTTGTATAATATCTCCATTAGGTGAACATTAGTCATGTGATGATTTGGGCATCTCGCTAGCTTTGTCTTGAACCTCTCCCATGTTTCATGAAGGGCTTCATTTGGAAGCTGACGAAAGTTGTTTATTTCATCTCTCAATTATGCTCTTTTGGATGGAGGAAAGAATCTTTCTAGGAAAGCATCTCTCAATTGCCTCCAATTTGTAATAGAATCAGGAGTCAGCCCATTCAACCATAGAGTTGCCTCCCCAGACAAAGACAATGGAAATAGACGTAATCGAATTGCATTCTGACCAACACCAGGATTGTCAAATGACTTGCATGTAGAAATAAAGTTGATGAGATACATATTCGGATCATCGCCTGCTAGTCCACCAAATAATCCCTTGAGTTGCAATAACTGAATCATTGTGCTTGTGATGTTGAACTTGGCTCCGGGCGCTAATGGTGGAGGAATTATGGCTCCAGTGGCTCCTGCTCCATCAAGATCATCATCATCATCGTCAAAAGCTGGTTTCATGGGTTGGCGATCATACCTAAACCGAGCTTGACGACCTCTTCTGTTGGCAGGTGTTGCGATATCAGCATCATGCCTTGGGTTTAGTAATTCGTCGTCACCTAAATCCTCATCATCAGGATTTGTTGCTCGCCCAAGGTTATCAATGTTTTGTTGATGTACTTGGGCGGCGGCAAGAGCAGCTAATCTCGCCTGCTCCTGTTGAGCAGCCATTCTTTCGATTTCCATTTGTGCCTCCATTCTGCCAATTCATTGTGGTTCAGGATTTATAGGTAATAACGGTTGACCAGAACTTCGAGTATGGGGAATGCACTAAATAAAAACCTGCAGTAAACAAAAACAACAACTAAAAGTAAAAGTACAATAATCTTTGACCAAAGGGTCTAATAATTATCACAAACTTAATTGACACTCGTATTCCCCGGCAACGGCGCCAATTTTTGATAACGTTTGATCTACAGCTCTCATAGGAGTGTAAAGCGGTCGCTAGCAAATATAGAACCCAACTGGGTTGGGTATCGACCCCACAGGGAATAGCTTGGTCAACAAGTAAGTAACGATTACTAGACTTTTAGTGCAAGTCTTGTAAGAAGGGGGGATTGTAATGTCCTGAAAAATATTAAAGTAAAAACTGAAATAGCAAAGTAAACACAAAGAATAGTTATTAAGTTGTAAACAATGAGAATTGAGGAGTTGGGGGTATGTCCACCTTATGAGTTTACGTCTCTATTAGCTATGAGTTATGCGGAATTCAGACATGCATGTGCTTATAGAGAATTGTATTCGATGGTAAATCCAGGCGTCTTTCGACCTATTCGAGGATTATTTCACTTTAACTCTTTCGAGCTTAAAGCGTGTCTAACGGTACGAATTCTCCAAGAGGTTAATCCAATTATGGCACTAACTGTTTAATAGGGGATGGGACCCTACTACCTTGACATTATCTCTTTTCCAGACAGATAACCTTTCTTTCGAACAAGTTAAATGTTATACTGGCGTATTCTTGCATTTGCAACCACAAAGAATTTAGGTTAAGATGGAGAGAATAATGATATAAGCAGCATACGTGTCACGAACTCACAAACTCATAGTAATAGATAGTATCTCATACAGCTTCCATAACCCCAATAGAGAGGTTTAGTTACCCATGAGTGCGAAGGAAATCACAATTGACATAGTTAGTATACCACAATAAGAATTTCGTGTAATAATGGTATGGTAGGCGTTAGGCGTGAACTTCCCTAGCAAGTATCGTTTCTCTTGTTATAGAAAAATAGATGAATAGAAGAAGAATAAAAAGTAGAATTAATGGAAGAATTAGAAGTAGTAGTGAATGTATAATAGAAAGATGGAAAGAAGATGTAAAATCTCTAGCAAAATAGGGTATTTATAATACCCATTTCCTATTCCTACTAAGCTAATGAAATACTTAACTAAATCCTACTAAGCTAATGAAATATTTAACCAAATCCTACTAAGCTAATGAAATACTTAACCCAATTGTACTAGGTTAATGTATCATTATCCTAATCATAATAAATTGCTGCTAGTCCCCAAAGTCTTCAGAATTGTTGTTTTAGCCCGGGACAGGTTTCCCATGCATCACTTTTGGTCCTTAGGCGTCCAAGCTTCCTTTTCTCCTTTCGTGAAGCTTTCTTTGGCGTCAAGTAATCCCTAAAATGCTGAATTTTGCATCTTTTATACCTGAAACTTTGCTAATCATGTTCGTTAACTCACTTACAGGAAAAAGTACTAAAAGTGCATGAAATATATAATTTGTTCTCAAAACTAGGCTAAAATATGGGTAAAATATAGCACTATAGGCGTGTAAATTCGCCTATCATCAGCTGCCCTACTCAGGGCTCGGTCCAACCAAATAAACAATTTAGAGTCACCCAGTCAGAAGAAACTGAGGCATAAGTTAATCCTCATTGTTTGAGTCAATTCCAAAAGTTGTAAGTCCTACCTCACTTCAAGTGTCGTTTGGACCCCATGCCATCCTTTCTTTCTAACCTTATCCAAAAGCCAAGTTACAACCAAAGAAAGACCTTCAGATCAATCTTTGAGGATGCTAAGACGGAGCATGCAAGGGATATAATGATGCATTTGGGAACTATTTGTCTTCCTTAGCATAGGGAATCAAGAGAGAAATAAAAATGAGAGTCTTATTGATGAAAACCCTTACAGGCACCATAAGGCGATGGCAAGTTAAGAGAAATAAAATTGAGAGAGTCTTATTGGTGAAAACCCTCACGGGCACCATAAGGCAATAGTGAGCCGAGAGAAAATGAAAGAATCTTGCTAGCGAAAACCCTTCAAGGAGTCACTAGCCGAATGGGGTCTTAAATGCAATTGACCAAAGAAAGCAACTGAGTTTCAAGGCCATTAACACAACAATAATAGGTAGAAAGTTTGGATGAAAAGATCAAGCAGCTTAATCCAAAATGCATGGCATAATCATTAGTGTTGACTGTCATTTTTAGATGAATTTTTCGTTTCTTTATTTTAAAGGGGGACATTCATTATCTTTTCTTTCTTCTCTTTATTTTAATTTTATATTTCTTAAGTCAGTTATCAAAACAAAAATTGTCATTATTTTTTTTGTTTCTTGTCTTTGAGTCAAGTCCATGTCAAAACAAGTGAGAAAAGATTTCAAAACTGGCTACCAGCTTCTTTAATTGCACAAAGCAAGAAAAAAGCTAGCACATGAAAGAGACATGATTGTAAGCCCAAAGAAGGCATGCAAGAAGTTTTGTCAACAGAGAAGTCGGGGAACTCATGGAAATACCAAGATTCAAAGGGTTTATTTGAGAAACACGACAAAGCAGAAATTTTGTGTTTGTTTCAGAGCCACTCTTAATAAGCTGAGTTTGAGTCAATGATACAGCAAGTCAATGACATATGCTAATGGTTATAAGCAAATCTAAATGTGACGGGGGAAGGAGCAATTACCTCAAAAGCTAAAGCCACAAACTAGCCACCATGTTTTTAAACTCACAAATTTTCTTTGTATGTAATAGGAATACATGTTGCATTCAGATCAAGGATTTCAGATCCTAAACATCAAGGGCCATAATTTCTCACCTCACCAAATTCACGCGGCAAGGTTGCTGCACAGGTTTAGTAATCAAAACCATGGTAAAACTCATAATTCAAGATCTCTAGGAGACGCACTTCCTTTTTTTGGTAATTCAAGCAGCTTTGGTAAGGAGACGCACTTCATTGTTTTGATAATTCAAACAACATTAATAAGGAAACACACTTCCTTGATTGGGTAATTCGAATTTTGCTTCTTAGGTAATGCACTTCCTAACTTAACTCCTGATTCCTAGAAGACGTACCTTTTAGTCGAGTCATTCACCTTGACTCCTAGAAGACGTACCTTTTGGCCGAGTCATCCCCTTTGATTCCTATAAGACGTACCTTTTAGTCGATTCATCCCCTTTGATTCCTATAAGACGTAACTTTTAATCGATTCATCCCCTTTAATTCCTATAAGACGTACCTTTTAGTCAAGTCATCCCTTTTGATTCCTATAAGACATACCTTTTAGTCGATTCATCCCCTTTTATTCCTATAAGACGTACCTTTTAGTCGAGTCATCCCCTTTGATTCCTATAAGACGTACCTTTTAGTCGAGTCATCCCCTTTGATTCCTATAAGACGTACCTTTTAGTCGAGTCATCCCCTTTGATTCCTATAAGACGTACCTTTTAGTCGAGTCATCCCCTTTGATTCCTATAAGACGTACCTTTTAGTCGAGTTATTCCAATTGATTCCTATAAGATGTACCTTTTAGTTGAGTCATTCCCTTTGATTCCAATAAGACGTACCTTTTAGTCGAGTCAGCCCTTTTGATTCCTATAAGATGTACCTTTAGTCGATTCATTTCCCTTGATTCCTAGAAGACGTACCTTTTAGTCAAGTCATTCCAATTAACTCATAGAAAATGAATTTCTTTATTTGGGATAATTTTCTTTTCAGTTTTGATGTGATTTCAGGAGCCTGCCCGAAACACAGGGCGAGTAAATAAAAAACCAAGCAACAAGTTGATGAAATAGCAAGTCAGGAACCCACCTAGAGAATAGGGTGAAGAAATTGAAAGCATAGCAACAAGTTGATGAAATAGCAAATCAGGAACCCGCCTGGAGAATAGGGTGAAGCAATTAAAAGCATAGCAACAAGTTGATGAAATCGTAAGTCAGGAACCCGCCTGGAGAATAGGGTGAAGAAATTGAAAGGCAAGCAACAAGTTAAAGAAATTGCAAGTAAGGAGCCCACCTGAAGAACAAGGTGATGAAATAGCAAGACAAGAGTCAAAGAAGCTGTATAGATATAGTTTTTATAATTTCATTTACGTTTTAACTTATAATTTTTATTTTTGATGTAATAACAGAGTCGCGGACCGGAACCTCGACGGGACCTCACTCGACTTTCCAACTCGGTATCGTCCATCTTCTTCCAATCCTTTGAGATATGTGTCAATTGATTCCTTCGAAACTTGGGTGGGTAGGATTTCCTAAGTCAGGACTCGATTGTCCTTCTTCTTTCTTTTTTTTTCCTTTGATTAATGGTCGGGACAAAATTCTGTCCTGTTGTCTACTTCTTTGTCTGAAAATACTTCGTGTTTACATTTAAAGGGGGCATGATGTAGACACCTAATTTCATCCCTCCCCGATATTGTTTTACCCATTTTTACCTTATCCTATCGTGTACCCTCACCCATGTGATTATATCCCGCAAAAATATAAAAAATAACAAATATTCAATAAATCTCTAACCTTATCCTAACCACCTACCCCACTCCCTACCCTACCCCACATGACCCCCCCACACATTTCTTTTTCCACTTTTGATAATATGTACATACAATGAGGAGGATATGCATACAAAAATGGGCCCCACATCAAAAGAAAATTCATTCACCATTTCCATTTTAACATATATATATACACATAGAAGCTTCCAAAATTGGGGGAACCCACTCACAAAAAACAATTCCACTCACCCTAACATAGACTAGACCTCACGCCATTTTTTATTTTTTTTTCTTCTTCTTCTTCTCACACAGAGCACGCACACAAATATACACGACACAACAATAATTTCAAGGGAGCTCTCAGATACACCATCACCAATATAGAAAATATTTTTTGGCTTCTCTTCTTCTTCACCAAGACACCCTCACTCACCATAAACCATACACCACATCACAGTAAATCACGGACGGAAAAGAGGACTCTATTTTTTGGTTTCTTCTTCACTCACAACAACGATAAGATCAGACACACGAAGAGAGGCTAGTGATTGAGAGAGTGAGAGAGTCACAGAGAGAGAGAATGTAGGGTTTCAGGAGTGTTTACTGTTCTGGCGATAGACTCGCCGGAATCATCTTCAGTCAGCCATCTCTGATCGAAAATGCGTCGGAATTATCTTTAGTTTTCTCCCTTTCATAGTTTGTTAGAGCTTCGGGGTGACGGGGAGGTGAATTTTAAGCTGTTGAGGTCGCTGGAGCTCTGAAAACACGAATACAGTGATTCTGAGCCACCATCGTCAAATCCATCATTAACGACAGATCATTGACCAGTTTCGGTGACCAACACTTCAAAAACAGCTCAAGCCACCTAGAAATCCACCAAAATCACTGAACCAGCCGCACCGCCAGTCCAGTTTTCTCCAAAATCCAGCAATCCACTTCCTTTCCCGTTACTATCGATGCTCATCGGAGCTCCGGTGAGTCATAAAATATCGAAAAAAAATAGGGGAGGGGGTCATCTTAGGTATTTTGGGATTCGAGTTCGAGCTTCGTCCGTGGTTCATTAGTTCCGAGGCTCCCGTGTTGAAATCAGATCAGTTGGTCAAATAAAAGCCCCAATTTAAGGTCCATCTCTTTATCTCATTCTTATCCTTAATTAATTTTTATGGTTGCGTGTGTTGATTGCAATCACCTCGACTTTACTCTTTTTTTATGCGTGATGTGAATGATGAATGTCGAATGATATTGATTGGGAATCGTTGAAATATTATCGTTGATTTGTTATGTTGGAATATTAGTTGAGAATTAATTTGGGGTGGAATGGATAAATCACTAAAAGAATGACTAATGATCAATTTTGATTTATTGTTGTTAGGTTTAATTTGGTTTAAGTATGAATATTGTTGAACACGGTAGTAGCATGATTAGGTCGTTAAGTCGATAGGCAAATTCTAGGTTTTGGGGTAGGCAACTCATGAGATTCTAATCATCGAATGTGTAAATATTTGTGTTGAGTGATTTTTCCTATTTTTATTGCATTAAAAATGTACTCATTTATCTGGGAAATGTCTTAACATCTCATATACCCGAAGGATGTTCGTGATGAAGGCTCGAAGCATCCGGTAAAGAATTGGAGCATAGTTTAGAATTAGTGTAGGTTTACTTTTTAGTACCCTTTTTAATTTCGGTTGTAATAATTGGACTGAACATTATATTTTGGATTTGTTTTGTTTCGTGTGTTTGATTGATTGTTTTATGTGTTTTTTGTGGTTTATACATTTGTAATGTCAAAAATAACCGATACACTCCACCAAGCGACCGTGGTCGAACCACAGGATCGAGGGATGCCTAACACCTTCCCCTCGGTCAACAGAATTCCTTAGTCGGAATCTCTGTTCGCGGATCAGTTTATAGAGTAAAAATCATTTTGAAAAAGGATATCCAAGGGTGACTTGGCACACCCAATTTACGCCAAGTGGCGACTCTGAATAAAAAATATAAATAATCCTTTTTGGAAATAAATTTTTATTTTTTTTCACTTAAATAATAAAAACCTTTTCGAACCTTAAACCATAATCTTTTGGAGTATGAAAAAGGGGTGTGACAAAACTTTCTTGAAATTGAATCCCCAATTGAAACCCTAGCTTATTCTTGAGAGAAAATTGAGAGAAACTAGTTTATATTGGGTTCCAAATAGCTGAATCTCGTGTAAGAGGGCTTAAATAGGGGTGAGAAATTGATCATTTTAACCCTGGATGCGTCTTTCAATTATAGTGAAAATTTCCCGAACTGGACCCCTGGCGCGACGCGGCGCCATCGCGTCGTGTCACTAGAATTTGACAATTGGGAAATAGGGGAATGGAGTGATACAGAGCCATCGCGTTGTCACTTTGTTTGCGACCAGGAAGTTTGGCGCGACGCGCCACTATCGCGGACCCCTACTGGAATTTTAAAAATGTCATTTTCTCTTGTGAGGCGTGCCACTGACTAATATGGTGTTGTTTTACGACGGGAACTTGAAATAGTTATAACTTCTTACCCGGTTATCAAATTTAGGCAAATCTTATAGCAATAGAAATCTTATTGAATTTCCCACATAACAAAAAGTGAAAATCTTAAAAATTCCTCATGGAATGAACATCATTCAATTTAGAAGATAATACTAGACATTTTTGAGACAAAATTAGTTAGGAAACTTTGGGGTATTACAATAAGACTTCTGTCAGCTCTGAGCAGCCCGAAGTCTTTCTCTGATCAATTGGACTTTTTCTAAGGCATCAAATACTAAGTCAGGCCCTATAACTGAAGCTTCACTAACTACGAACCAACCGAACAGAGGCCTGCATCTCCTACCATAGAGAGCTTCAAATGGAGCCATCTGAATACTGGAATGATAGTTGTTGTAGTATGCAAACTTAATCAAAGGCAAATGATCATCTCAACTACCCTTGAAATCAATTGCACACGCCCTTACTATATCTTCCAAGGTCTGAATGGTCCTTTCTACTTGACCATCTGTCTGAGGATGGAATTCTGTACTAGATAAACTCGGGTACCAAGACCCTTTTTAAATGCTTTCTAGAAATGAGAGGTGAACTCGGTACCTCTATCTTAGACAATAGACAATGGAACACCATGAAATCTAACCAACTCTCTGATATAGAGTTTGGCATAATCCTCGACTGAATAAAAGGTATGGACTGGAAGTAAATGAGCTGATTTGGCCATCCTGTCTACAATGACCCAAACTAAATCATGTTGATGATGAGTATGAGGTAAACCCGTCACAAAATCCGTGTTTACTTCTTCCCACTTCCAAGTGGGAATTAAACTCTTGTATAGACCCACTAGGCTTCTGATGCTCAATCTTAACTTGCTGACATATTGACCACTTAGCCACAAACTCTGCAATATCTCTCTTCATCCCACTCCACCAATAGATCTCCCAAAAGTTGTGGTACATCTTGGTGGACCCTGGATGAATCGAGTAGCGTGAACCATGCTTTTATGCCAGGATTCATTGCCTCAAGTCATCTACACCTGGAACACCGAGATGATCCTGACAACGCAACATACCATCTCCCCCTTGGGATTAAACCTCTACTTTCTGATCCTTGACTGACTCTTTCAACTTGACTAGGCTGGGATCTCTATCTTACTTTTCTTTCACCTCAGAAACTAAAGATGGCTCTGAACTACTCTGAACCTATAATTACCTTCTTCTGAATCAACAAGGTGGACACCTAGTCTGGCAAGCTGATGGCCTTCCTGAGCTAGCTTCTTCTTACTGTCCTCAACATGAGCAACGCTACCCATAGACAACCAACTGAGAGTGTCAGGCACTACATTGGCCATGCCCGGATGATAAAGAACACTCATGTCATAATCTTTCAAGAGCTCTAACCACCTTCTCTAATGAAGATTGAGATCTTTCTGAGAGAATACATACTGGAGGCTTTTATGATCCATGAACACATCTACATGAACACCATACAAGTAATGCCTCCAAATCTTTAAGGCAAAAACTATGGCTACTAACTCAAGATCATGAGTCGGATAATTCTTCTCATGAGGTTTAAGTTGTCTGGAGGCGTAGGCTATGACCTTACCATGCTGCATGAGAACACAACCCAAACCTACCCTAGATGCATCACCATACACTACGAACCTATCTGGACCATCTGGAAGAGCCAAAACCAGAGCTAAGGTAAGTCAAGTCTTCAACTCCTTAAAATATTCTCACAAAGATCTGACCATTGAAACCTGACTTTATTCTAAGTCAATCAGTACATAGGAGACGCTATAGATAAAAATCCCTCAACAAACCATCTGTAATAGACAGCCAGTCCCAAGAATCTCCTAATATCTGATGGATAGACGGGGCGAGGATAGTTTCTTACTGCTTCAATTTTTTAAGGACCAACTCTAATGCCATCACCGAAAATGATATAACCAAGGAATGCTACTGACATTAGCCAAAATTTGCACTTATTGAATTTAGCAAACAACTGATGAATTCTGAGAGTCTGCAATACTGTTCTCAGATGGTCTGCATGATCATGCTCACTACTAGAATAGATGAGGATGTCATCTATAAATACTATGACAAATATATCCAAGTACTATTTGAACACACGGTTCATCAAGTCCATGAAAGCGGCTGGGGCATTGGTAAGACCAAAGAACATGACTAAGAACTCAAAGTGATCATATCAAAGTGATCATACCCAGTTTGGAAAGTTGTTTTTGGAATGTCACATTCTCTGACTCTAAGTTGATGATAGCCTGATCTGAGGTCTATCTTAGAGAAATATCTGGAACCCTAAAGTTGGTCAAACAAGTCATCGATTCTAGGAAGTGGATACCTGTTCTTGATCGTGACTTTATTGAGCTAATGATAATCAATGCAGATCCTAAGAGAACCGTTTTTCTTTCGCATGAATAAGACTGGTGCACCCCAAGGGGACACATTAGGTCTGATGAATACCTTATTAAGGAGATCCTTCTACTATTCTTTGAATTCTTTGAGTTCTGCTGGTGCCATTCTATATGGCAGGATAGATATAGGCTGAGTATTTGTAAAAAGATCAATACCAAAGTCTATTTCCCTTTCGGGAGAAATCCCTGGAAGATTTTTGCGATAGACATCTGAATATTCATTTACCACTGGAACTGATTCAAGACTGGGAGTTTCAAAACTAGTGTCCTTAACTCGAACAAAATGATAGACACATCCCTTAGATATCATTTTTTGTGCCTGAAGGTAGGAAATAAGCTGACCTCTGAAAGCTGAAGTACTACCCTTCCACTCTAGGACAGGTTCCTTCGAAAACTAAAACTGGACAACTCTATTTTTGCAGTCGACTATGGCATAGCAAGAATGAAGACAATTCATGCCAAGAATGACATCAAAATCAGTCATCTCTAATTTGACTAAGTCTGCTGAAGTAACTTTCTGAATATCATAAGAGGATAATTCCTGTATAACCGTCAGGCTATGATGGTTTTACCCACTGGGATAGAGACTGAGAAGGGATCTGCAAGATTTTTAGGACTGACTCCAAAATCAACTTCTATGTTAGGAGTAATAAAAGACAAGGAAACTCCTGGATCTAGCAAAGCATAAACATGTACATGAAAGATCTGTAATGTACCAGTGACCACATCAAGAGAATTTTCCTGATCCTATCGGGACTGAAGAGCATAAAGTCTATTTGGGTGTTGCCACTAGTAGCACTGGAGATGGCACCCTGCTGATTCAGGCGATCGAACTGAGCTGAGAAACGATTATGCTAACCCTAAGGACTTGGATGGGGAAAATCTCTGACTTTGTGGCCTAGCTTTCCACATCCAAAGAAAATATCACTACCAGCTCTGCAATTACCCTGATGGTGTTTGCCGCATGCCTGATAAAAAGGATGGGTGCGGGCACTGGTAACACTACCCTGAGACTTAGAGCCTGGTGCCCTATCTTTGTTACCATCTCTAAACTTAGGAGCTGGAGCATTGGCTGAGGAAGGAGTTGGAACGGATGACTTAGGATAGAATTGAAAATGATTCCCTCCTTCCAACTTTGATTGAGCAAAGTTGAAACTAACTGTCATTGCTCTCTTATTTTTCTTTTATCTCATCTTAATCTTATGTTCTTCTATCTGTTGAGCATGGATCATAATCCTGGCTATGTCCATCTCACTTATCAGCATTGCAGATCTACACTCATTTACCACACTATCATTCACCCTAAAAACAAACTTACTCATCTTACCCCTGTTGTCTGCCACTACATGAGGAGTGTATCTAGCTATTTGAGTAAACTTAAGAGAATACTCTTTCACCGTCATGTTGCCTTGCCTGAGGTTGATAAAGTCTAACACCTTAGCTTCTCTCAACTTTAGGGGGGAGAATCTGTCTAAGAAGGCAGTGGAAAACTCCTCCCACTCATTAGGCCCTGTATCTATGGCCCTCTATGCTTTCCACTATTTGAACAATGTTTGAGCCACATCCTGCAACTGATATGCAGCTAGCTCAGCACGCTCAATAGTTGACACTCTTATGATATCTGTAACCTTCTGAACTTGATCAAGGAATTCTTAAGGGTCCTCATTTGTCTTAGACCTAAAGAAAGATGGAGGATTTATTTGGGTGAAGTCTCGAGTCCTGGTTATAGCTAAATTGGCCACTGGGTTGGACAGAATGACAGCTGGTCATTTGTTCTGAGCAGCAACTGATTTATCAAGAGTGGGGAATACAGCTCTAAACTCTGTATGAGAAACGTGTTAGGCTAGGGGATCTGCCTGAATGGGCTGAGGGGCTGACTGATTTTCTTTTCTTCTTTTGGGAGGCATGTTCTATAAATAAAGAGGGAGAAATGGATTAGACTGAGATTTAAATTTAAGTTCATGCTCACTGGCACGACATGAATACTGAATAAGGGAAACTGTTCCTAAAACATCTTATAGCCTCTTATACATAAATGTGGCGCGCAACACACCCATGCACAAGACTCTACTAGTTGCGGCTTTCAGACTTCCTAGGACTCCATTGAACCTTAGGCTCTAATACCAAGTTTTTAACGCCTCTAATCTGACACCCAAAATGCCACACGATGCTCATGACCCCGAAAGACCAAAAGCTAACCCATGACTGATATCAGTAGCTGAGCACTGCATAATTTACTGTATAAATATGGAAAAAAGGCTAAAAGTCCATAAGGTTCAAATATCTGATAAATCATAACATCTAAAAATAAGGTATATTAATACCAAAACAATTTAAATAACTTTCTGAACATGATAGCCAGAAAGCCTCTAAACTGTCTAAATAGGGAGTTGGTGGGACATGTCCCCCAACTAACTCCAACTACTGAAATAACTAAGTATTGAAAAAATGAAATAATCAAATAATAATATCCTTGAATGATAAGGACTCACTGCTAGTCTATCTACTGAACGGCGAATCTACTAAGGATGCTTTGGAACTCTTACTTCTAAACCTATGGTATAAAATATTATAGTGCAAATGCATCAGTACAATTGAAGGTACTGGTATGCAAGTGAAGTAGGTTGAATGCAAGGGTTTTATATGCATGAACAATACTAACTGACTGAACAACATGAACGTGAGAATACATGCAAGAATACGTGAACTGTGACTCAGATCATGACATCACTGAATCTGAATACTAATAACATAAATTCGTATAACTGATATACTATTATCTGAATGATTGTGTCTAACAGCCATGTTTCTGACGGAACTAGCTGAGTTTCATACTGAACTGGGTGACTGTATCTGACAGTTCTGAATTCTGTAGAACTATCAAAGTTCTATTATTGAGACTGAGACTAGGACTGTAACTGTGGGAAGTAGTTATATAATGACATGCCCCAATGAAAGCAATATAGATGAGTTGGGGTCAATTTGTAACCCCAATTGAAAGGGTGTCAATATTACGCCACAGGTAAAGACAAGTTGTGACTGACCTTTATCTAACAGGGACTCTACAGAAAATGGTGGGAACCTCATCTAACAAGTTAAGCCACCTCATCTACCCTCATCTAGAAGGTTTGATGTCTCAGCTTATGCTGGCTAAGTTCTGGAGCGCAAGGACTGTCTATAAGAATCACACCCTTACTAACAAGTGAGTTACCATCCTTGGACTCACTCGGTACTGAATCCTACTCCCATTTGAATAGACATTGAACTTGATCATATTGGAAGGAATTGGACTGAGTTTACTGGATTATGTTGACTGATGAAATGTTACTGATTTCTATCAACTAACTGAGTTCATGAGATTACTGAGTTTTCCTGAGTTCTGTAACTGACTGAATTCTAGTGATCATGTCTTGAATAAGAGTATCGTGAAAATTGACTTTGGCTCTAGGCACATTGCTAAATTATCGGGTACAAGTACCCCTAGGACTCGATAGCATAAAACTGACAAGACATGACACTTTTTGAACACATGGCTATTGTCAACATTTCACAATACAACCATTGAGATATTTCAGGAAGAATTTATCATTCAAAATCTTGTACATAGATAGGAATGCGTATAAACATGCCATATTTTCATAACTTCTAATATCATGAACATTTCATCAAACAACTACAATGCACAACAATCGTATGGAGGTCATATTTGAACATAAGGGTAATATGAATTCATCATTAAGGTTCTATTGAGTCATAATGCACAAGTATTATTCTTTTAGGCATTTTATCAAATACCTAGTATGCATAAATTAAGGCTTAGGCATGATATCAAATTAATACAACATGATTCCATAATTCAATTCAATTTCATGAATTTCAACCCCATACTAGCGTAGTTGCATGAACAACACATAAAGATTCCAACTTGGGAATCATACATCAATAACTACATGAACATAATCAATCTACAACATAAACATCACAATTCAAAATTTAAAATTAGATTCTTCGATTTCATGGACGAAAGGAATCCATGAATGAATACTTGACATAACTTGGATGAAAGATTATTGAAAATTAACGGTAGAATCTCTTGAATTTAAAGCTCCTATGAAAACCCTAGACTTGTTCTTGAGAGTATTTGAGATAAAAAACAATATTTTGGTAAAATAAGGGCTGAATCTCGTGTTTTTGGACTTATATAGGGGTAGAAAATTGACTCTTTTGCCCTTAAAAATGTGGACATTTAATGACTGAAATTGGGCATCGACGCGATACCCGACGCATCGCTTCAAGACTTAGTAGCTTCACTGATAGTCCTTGCAACAATGTTAACCAACGCGATGGGCGACGCGCTACACCAAGATTGCGTTGGTCCATTGTTTTGGGACACCAAACGTTGTCTAATCGAGGTCCAAAAAATTTGAAACTTTTTTGGGAACACCTATTGACCCATCTGAATATGAATTAACAAAAATACTGACCATTAAAGGATATTAAGGTTGCGAAATGAGATTGTCAACTTTTGAAGCTCAAAAATAAACTAAGTCTGGGAACTTAGCTAGAGTTTTCTAAGTCTGGGACCGCTTGACAAGCTTAAAGTACAGAATTAAGCTTAGAAATTTTTGTGGGGCCTTACATATCTATATGGTAAACTAGATGAAATTGGTGAAGATATACTAATAGCAAATAAAAGAAAATAATCCCACATAATTGATAGAATTGTTGCTTTTGGTTTAATTTCTAAATAACATATACTATATTTGGTGGGAAAGAAAATGTTTTACATGGAAAATGTTTGTATATAATTATTTAAATAATATTTGTATCTAGATAAATACAATGGGAGATAAGGGTGGGGTACGAGTGTGGGTGGTGGGGATAAGAAGCTTTTCCTTTTCAACTTTGTTACACTATCACGAGTCATAGAGCGACATTAATGAATATCAACAAAATATGATTTCAACGTGACATTAATGAACATCAACGAAATATGATTTCAATTCAACAGAATTAAAAAATCTAGAAACGCAGGTACATCGCATCAATGATGTGACAAGAAATTGTAGTACGATAAACAAGTTGGATAAATCTTTTTCGTTGCTGAAAAAAAAAAGTTTCCTCTTCCTTTTAGAACTATTTTTTCGTTGCCTTGAATAATTAAGGTGAAAATTAAGATTAAATAAAATATATTAATTATTTCGCAATTAAAATGTATTCTTTCAAAAAGCAGATATAAAAAGAATTGCAATATAGTACTTTTATTATTAGTTTTTGTATATCTAGATTTTAATTTTAAAATATTGAATTAATTTAATCTTATGTTATTTTTGAGTTGGTTTATATATGGTCAAAAAATATTTTTGGGACTAAACCCTAACATAAAAAGCCTTTATCCTGGTATATATATTCCTTCTCCACGCTATGACGAAACCCTATCATAGTCATTATTGTCCAATTACATATTATAATGGCAAAAAAGAACTTAGCCTTTGATTATATTGCTTGCAATCTTCCTAGTGATATCCTATTTCTCATCCTTGCTAGGGTACTAGTTAAATCTTTGTTACATTTCAAATCTGTTTGTAAGGCGTGAAATGTTATGATCTTTGACGATGAATTTAGGAGAACTCATCGCGATCAATCCAAAGCGGTGGCCGTGAAAAGCTATTGTTACACAAATGTTATTCTAATTTTTATACTAATGAATTCAAGTTTAGAGACTTGGAAACTCCCCAATTAGTTACGATAGCAAAGTAAGTTTTTCATCCAGAAAAATTCCGAAAAGCTATAATCTTGTGCTTGTGTGATGGCTTGTTGCTTTTAAAGAACCATGGTGGGTACAAAGTACATGTTTTGTGGAATCCATCTACCGAAGAATATCAAACTCTTGCATGCCCTTATTTTAATGACAAGCGCGAAGTTCCAAGTGGTTGTGGGTTGTGTTATGATTCTAGTGTGGATGATTACAAGGTTATATTTATCTAAAAGCGAAATTATTCTATCTATTATCTGAATAACAGTTGTTGGACAGAGAAAGCAACTTCCCTTCGTGGAGTATTAACATTAGTACAAAACTTTTCCTTGTCTCAGGGCATTAGTATCGGAGGTTGTGTATTTTGGCCACACCGTGTAGTTAGAAATTCTATATTAGTATACTTTGATGGGAAATCAGATGAACCGAAATAACTTCCTATGCTAGATTTTGTAGGTGAGAGCACTTGCTTTTGGTATGACTAGTTTCAAAAGTTGCCTTTGTTTATATGGCAGCAATAAAGAGAGTGTAAGACTGGACATATGGATCATGGAACCAAATGGCTGGAAATTGTTATTGAACATATGCAACTTGCACGTCACTTGCAAAAGTTTTATAGATAATAGAGTGCTATTGTGTTGCACTCGAAGTGGTGAAACTCTCTTTCAAGGAGTTAATTCTTGTAGACTTTCTATATATAATCATGGGAAACTATATTTTAGGGAAGCTAAAATATCCAAAGATTACTCCAAGAACTGGTGGGAAATTCTGAGAATTTCAACTTTTTTGGATACTTTATATCCCTAATAACATGAAGGCCAGAAGTAGCAAAGCAGCTACTATTGGGTTCATAGTAAATGAGAGGTGTGAATGGAAAATGGAGAAAATCAAGTGCAAGAGAAAAATTGAGATCACACCAATATGGAAAGTGTACTGAAAAATAGAGAAGCTTACTAAATTCTCCCACATTGGTGGGAGAAAGAAGCTTTAAAGTGTTTATATTGTGAAACACACTCCCATATGGATAAGTTAGGCAAGGAATAAGAGATGCCTCACTCCGTCGTCATCGTCGCTTTCTTGGATTCCGATCTGGATCCGAAAAATGATCAATCAATTAGATCTATCTTTTTGGACAAATTTTATTTGATGATCCGAATCTACCAAAATGCAACAGTATTCTCCATTTATGCATGCATACAATAGCAGATGCAATGCTTCAGAAATTTTGAACTGATTTCGAACAGAACTAATCTTTCAAAATAGTTGCACTGTTTCGAACTGATGTGTTGTTTCAGAAGGATGCAATCCTTCAGCAAAAGGACACACTGATTCATGGAGAGAGACGACTGTTCAGGAAAATATGCAATCTTTGGATGAACAGACATGAATTTACAGAACATGTGTAACCTTTGACATGAACCATTGCCTCTTTTTAGAAGAGGCATGTTATGGCTATAAAAACCTGCTTTCTTCCACAGGTTTTGATACGAAATTTCAGAAAAAAAATACTCTTCTTGTCTTCAAAAATTTTGTGTGATCATTCAAACTGTTGAGTGCGTTCGACGAGTCCATAACCGCTATATTTGGATTGAAGGCCATTTTATCCTGGGAGGAAAAATTCTATAACCTCGGTACAGTGAGGGGAATTGTTTCCTTAAGAAAAATCTGTGAATTCGGACGACTTGACCTTATTAATTTCTATTTCATCTATTTTCTGGAAAAAAATAAAATAAAATACACCTCTTGGAAAGGTCATTTTGATCTTGTGTTGAGGGTATTTGATATATTTCATTGTGTTCTTGTTTATACTTGAACTCTAGTTGAATTTGTTGTTCTGCATATATAGATTCTGTGTACCCAAAATACTACAAAATAACAGTTACAACAACAACTATGAGTAGAGAGAGCCTCAATCCTAATGTAGTTGCCTGTGAATTGTGATTATTCATCATGTATTGACTAGTTTTATTATTTATACTTGGTTTTCAATCTGTGCTTATGTGATTGCGTGGTGCTTTTACAGAATCCTAGCTAAGGCCTGCAAAAATTATGTTTTGCGAAATTCATCTACCGGAAAATATCAAACTCTTTCGTGTCCTGAGAGTCATTGTTATTACAATGATGATCATCTATATGTGTCAGCTTATGGATTAAGCTATGATTTTAGTATCGATGATTACAAAGTTATATTGACCTATGACTTGTTTTATGTTGTTAACTCATTGATTAACAATTCTTGTTTGGTCTTTGAATAAGGGAGAAGCTGGCCAAACTATTTGTAGATAGAGCTTCTACAATCATATACTTCGACATGAAGTTAGATGAAGTGAAAAAGCTTTCATCACCTAATTTTATCACTACGAAGGCCTTGTTTTGTTTGGATACTTCATCACGGAGCACTCCAACATATGGAACACTACAAATGTTACCGTTAGCATTAAATATGATTCATTATGTATTTTCAATAATATTAAATTTATATATTCAAAGGGTGATATGCTAAAATTACCCTTTCATTTACTAATTTTTTTAATTTTTGTGCCAATAGAAATTAAATGTGGATAAATAAAGATAAACGGAGGAAGTAATAGTAATTCTTCTTAATTAAGGGTTTTGACCAGATTTTTATAAACACCACAAAAAAATAGTTACTTTAAAAGCTACAAAGAGTTGACATATTCTTTAATAGAAAATTTTTAATCAATTGATGTTTTTGACCAAATTTTTATAAAGAAAAAGAAAATAGTAAAAATTTCATATATGATTAGTTACTTAATAATCCCTCAATAACTAATGGTAAAAATTTTATTAATGAGATATTTGACTAGATTTTTTTATAAAGAAAAAAAGAGTAACTTTAAACAGTACAGCGAAGTGGTTTTTTAAAATCTAAAAAGAGTACTTTTTAAAATTTTAATCAAATACATATTATTATTTTGATATTGAAAAAATAATTTTAAATTTACCCGCTAATAATTTTTAAAAGTTTGCCCAAACTAGACGTGTTGAATGTGAAAATTTAAATTTTTAAAGGATCACTTTTGTGTGTGTGTATATTCAGGACGGATTCAGGATTTGAAGGTTGAAGGATCACTTTTGTGTGTGTATCTATTCTTAAAAATATTTCAAGTTCCAAAAAACAGATCGAGACTTTCACTCACAAAATTTCATTTTTTTTTTTTTAAATAATATGTATATCCAGACACATGTTTAGGTTGCAAAAACCAACAAATTCAAGAACTCAAACTTTCAAATTCAAAATCTATGACCAAATGGCAGCTAAATTAATAACGTCCATTTTCGGGCCCATAGAATGGAAAAGATCCAATTGAAATGGATACAATGTGACTCATAGCCACGTACTCCAATCCTCCAAACCACAACCCCCTACCTTAAAATACGAGTCTTATACAACATGAATCTAAATTTAGTTAGATACACAAGACAAGTAGATAAGTTACTTAGAGTCAAAACACAATCAAGAAAATACCAAATTACACTAGATTACACACTAATCCACAAGATTATTGGAACAAATACCAAAGTGGTAATACAAAGAGCAATACATACAATACAATACAATACAATCCCTTATATAAAACCTCTATTCCCTCCTTTACTCCTTGCCTCTTTTAGCCATTCTTTTGTAGCCACAATGCCAAAGAAGAAATTGCTTACCAGCATCAACACACCAAATCGTTCCAAAAAGAAGAAATTACATAAAAGGAAAATTACATTTGAAGATGATACTTCCATTTTTCCAAGTGAGATCCTTCTCAACATTCTTACAAGGTTACCAGTTAAGTCTTTGTTACGTTTTAAATCTGTTTCTAAGCCATGATCTCTTCCAATGAATTCAAGAAAAGTCATCGAGATCAATTCAAAGCTTTGGGACATGAAAAGCTCTTGCTACAAAGTAGATATGTTTTCGAGTTTAGAGACCTCGAAAGTTCCCTATTAGATTTGATGGAAAATCAACAGTTTCCCCTAAAAAAATCCCAACGTGCTGAAGTATGGTGCTTATGTGATGGCTTGGTGCTTTTAAGGAACCCTAGGGCCTA
The DNA here is from genome assembly GCA_030864225.1 of Capsicum baccatum var. pendulum. Lineage (NCBI taxonomy): Eukaryota > Viridiplantae > Streptophyta > Magnoliopsida > Solanales > Solanaceae > Capsicum > Capsicum baccatum. Next base: position 134,527,229 of record CM061558.1, read on the forward strand.
CAAAAATTATGTTTTGTGAAATCCATCTACTAGAGAATATCCAGCTATTTCAAAGCTACAAAGAGTAGACATATTCTTATCACAATAAATATATCTCCATCTTCTTCTTTTTTTTTTGAACAACTTTATTTATGATTAGTAATTACTAAATAATCTCTTAATAATTATAGAGAATTTATGATTAATTGACAGTTTTGACTAGATTTTTATAAAGAAAAAAAAAGTAAATTTAGAACTCAGTATATAAAAATAGTTATTTTCTAAAGCTATAAAGAGTAGATATATTTTTATCACATAAATGTAACTCCAACTTTTTTTTTTTTTCTGAACAACTTTATTTATGATTAGTTACTAAATAATTCCTCAATAATTAATATTTTAATTAATTGAGAGTTTTGACCGGATATTTATAAAGAAAATAAACAATAACTCTTATTAACCCTCAGTAACTCTTATTAACCCCTCAGCAACTAATAGTAAATTTTTATTTATGAAGTGTTTGACCAGATTTTTATAAAGAAAAAGAAGTAACTTTATACAATACATGGAAGTTTTTTCAAAGCTAAAAAGAGTACTTTTATAAAATCTTAATCAATTACATATCATTATTTTGATATTGATAAAAATGATTTTAAGTTGACCTGCTAATAATATTTAAAATTTTGGCCAATCTAAAGGTGTTGAATATTACTCACTTACAATTCTTTTGTAATATTATGTGAAAATTTAAATTTTTAAAGGATCACTTTGTGCGTATATATATTTTAAGTTTGAGGTAATATACTACTCTTGCGAGATAAAGCACGTTTTGGTAAGAGTTCTTAAAGGTGTCACATAACGGTTAATAAAGTGGGTTGAGAGCCATACAAATTCAAATTTAAAATCTAGTAAAAATAAAAATATTAGGTAATTCTGATAAATACTTATTTGCAATAGCCTGTTACCTTTTCGGCAATTACTTCAGTTTTTGAATACATAAAATAACCTACTTATTCCTCTTTATGATGATTTGATGACCTTTGACACGGTACACTTTGTTCCACACAATATTGGTTTCGTCTTTTACTTGTACAACTGGCCTAGCTAGTAATTTTAAACTAAACTTTGAAATTGCTCGCCACCTTTCATCTTTCGAGTTCATTGTTAGGAAAAAACTAAAAAGAGAAAAAAAAAATTCAACAGACACAAGTCCTCGGGACTTGATACTTGCATGGATAAAGTTACTCTTAAGCTTTGAAGTCGTAGCTTGCTGGTTTTTCCATCATCCAATCCACAACAAATCGAATGAAACCTGGCGAAAAAGAAGTGGTCCAAGGGTCGGCCCTTTCACCTATAAAAAGGATTCTTCCAAGAAAGTTTGACTTTGGCATCCTCCCAATTCATATTCAACCTTCGCAAGGCCCATAATAATTAAATGATCTTTTTCGTGACAATCTATACTTAATGAACTTATTCGGTGAAAATTTCAATTAGTTGAATAAATTTTGAATAGTAAATAATAATTAAAAAAAAAAAGACCAACAAGAGTTATGGTGGATCATTCAGAACCCATTTACCCTTAAGAAGAGAACTTTGTTTAAACCCTTAACAATTGAAAAATCTTATCTAAAGTATTATTGTCCTTGTAAATGAGTCTTACAATGCATGTATCTTGCCTAGTGTTTGGCCATGAATTTTAAAAAATAATTTCAAGTTTCAAAAAACAAATCGATACTTTCACCCACAAAATTTAAATTTTTTTAGCAAAAAAAAATTATGTATCCAAACACATATTTAAGATTAAAAAAAGTAACAACTTTAAGCGCTCAAACTTTCAAATTCAAAATCTATGACCAAATGACAGCTAAATTAATTATAACGTTCATCTTCGAGCCCATAGTATGAAAAAAAATCTTATTGAAATGGATTAAAGTGACTCATAGCCACGTACTCCAACCCTCCAAACCACATCCCCCTACCTCAGAATATGAGTCCTATATATACTAACACAAATCTGAATTTAGCCAGACACTGAAGACAGATACATAAGGTTACTTAGAGTCATTTGTGTGGTCAAACAACCGTAACGGCAAAAATGGGCCATTTTCGAGCCAATTCGGTGGGCGTTAGACTGCAATTGTTAGGGTGAGCATGGGTCTCGAGTGTGATTTAGGCAAAAAATCGACCAACGTCCCCCACGAGCTGTGAAACAACTTTGGGTGGTTTGTCCCCAAAATCGACCAACGGCCCCCATACGGGACTTGGAGTGGCTTGGGGTAGTCCAGCGAGATCGGTGGGGTCATTCGGGTTGTCAAACCGGCAAAAAGGTGTGAGCGGGCCATTTTCGATTCAATTAGTTGGTGTTAGCCCACAATTCTCGAGGTGGGACCGGGCCCGAGCGCAATTTAGGATGAAAAATAATTGACGGCCCCCCAACGAGCTGTGGAGTGGGTTAGGGTGGTCCGACGAGGTTGATGGTTCCATTTGGATGGTCAAACGAGTAAAACGGTGCCAACATGCCATTCTTAGGGCTATTTTGGTGGGTTTTAGCCCACAGTTCTCAGGGTGGACTTAGGACCTGAGCATGATTTGGGCCAAACACCGACCAATGGCCCCTAACGGGCTGTGGAGCAGCTTAGGGTGGTCCGACGAAGTCGGTGGGTCCATTTGGGTGGTCAAACTTTCAAGTTCAAAATCAATGAGCAAATGGCAACTAAATTAATAACGCTCGTTTTCAAGCCAATAGAATGAAAAAGATCCTATTGAAACGAATACAATGTGACTCATAGCCACGTACTCCAATTCTCCAGCCCACCCACCCACCCACCTCAAAATACGAGTCATATACAACAAGAATCTGAATTTAGCCAGACACGTAAGACAAGTACATAGGTTACTTAGAGTCAAACACAATCAAGAAAAAATCAAATTACACTAGATTACACACTAATCCACAAGATTATTAGCACAAATACCAAAGTAGAAATACAAAGCCATGAATTTTAAAAATTCATCTTCAATATCCATTTTACCATAGATATTTTTATCATAATTTGAGCATCTATACTTAAAAATAATTTCAAGTTCCAAAATACAAACCAATACTTTCACTCACAAAATTTTAATTTTTTCGCAAACAAAATATATATCCAAGCACAAATTTAAGTTTAAAAAAACAGCAACTTGAAGAGCTTTAACTTTCAAGTTCAAAATCTATGACCAAATGATAGTTTTCTATCATTATAAATAATTTTAAGATATAATTATGTAAACTCGACTTTACCTAAGTTGGATCTTTCGGAAACATCTTTATCTTCGTGAGGTGGACAAGATCTGTGGGCATTTTGCTCTCTCCTTGTCCTACGATAACTTCAATAGTATGAAATTACAAAAAATATTACCACAACCTCATGGACTAAATCACTAAGAAAATAATAATGAGAGATACATATTCTAATTTTTAAAAAATAAATACTACTTTTTAATAAAAAAAATAAATTAAACAATAACCTATATTATGTGAGGAGACTTTTGTGGTTAACCGTCTTGCACTTAATCTTTGGTGCCTCATGAGGATATACGGAAGAATACAACATAAATGTGTCACCCATCTATACGGATTAACAAAAAAATAAGCAATAAATAAAATCACCATATAAATTAAATGAATTACTTCTTACAAGCAAAAAGTTTGAAGACTGGTCTATCAAATTAACTGGACATTGATGTTTGAAGATACATGATTTTGATGGACATGCAGACAAGAGACTACCTTTTCCTTTTAACCTTCATATGAACATGTATATGATATATTAACAAAATAAATATACATTGTAAATTGAATTAGTTAAATTTAGACAAATTACAAAATAAAATTATACCCACGTTTCTTATTAGTTTTCACCTAAGAAAACATGTTAGAAAACTTTTCTTTTTTAGGAAGTTTTTCTCATAATATAAACTACGTATTAATTTTCTTTATATTTAATCACATAAAGTTAAAAGAAAACTACCATATTTTTACGAAAAGTTCAAATAAAACCTATCATTTTTTAGGAAGTGTTCTCATGTAAAATCTACCAATAAAATTTCGTTCCCGTGTGTTTTGGGAGTCTTTCAATATATTTTAATATTCAATATTATAAAATAATAATGTAACACGAATATTAACAAATAAATACATATTGTAAATTGAGTAAGTTAAATCTAGACAAATTAAAAAAGAGAATTACTTCTTACCATATATTTCAGAATTCCTAATTTAAGAAAAAATCTAATCATATATTTTAAAGTTCTAATACCATATATTTAGGAGTTAATACTATATATATAATTATATAATTAAATAATAATTTGAGAAAAAAATAGTAAAATGATAATTTTGTCTAAAGCGGAGACTTTTAATGAAGGGCAAAAAGTTCAAATTACTTTTCTAAGGGTCCTCACACTTTTAATATATATATATATCTTAGTTTCTCCCAAATGTAGAATTTTGATTGTAACTTATTCTATTTTATAATGTAACACTTAGTGAAATTAATTTATTTAAATAAGATATAATTAATTGATTAAAAATAATTAAATTTAATCATCTATTTATTTAGATATAAATTATTGTATAAAGACATTTTTGTAATAATTATGTTCAATTAATAATCCTTGTTCAACTAACATTAACATTTGCAGTAATTATTAGTTAATTCAATTTAAAAATAGACCATAAAAGTATTGTTTCAATAAATAATTTGTGAGTGCAATAATAATTACCAAAATACTTGATCAAGATAAAATTTAAGTAAAAACACAATAAAATTTTATTTAAATCAACTTTAATTATTTAATTAATAGAGTAATTGCATTATTATCACTTATCCTATTTAAATTATATTTTAAATTTACTTGTAAAACTTGGTAAGATTGTATCAAATCAAATAATTAAACATTTAATTTAATTAGATTGGAAAAGATATTATTTAATTTCGTTTCAATCTCCAATTACTTTGAGTGGTTATATAAACTATTTGCATAAGAATTTTCACTCCTTCCAATATATTCTAGTAATTCAAAAGAGTTACCCCATTAATTACGTTTCAATCAATCTCCAATTACTTTGAGTGGTTATATAAACCATTTCACACTTAGCACACTTATAGGCTATTGGTTTGAAATCTCTCTTTTTTTTCACTCACATTTGTGACATTGTGTTTGTTACTATTTCTTGTTTAGTTTGTAGAAAATGGGTAAAGCTAAAAGCTGATTACAAAGACAAGTCAAGGTAGGGATGGTATGTTTAGTACTGGGCTTGGTCCAACCAAATAAACAATTTATAATTATCCCGTTGAAAGAAAATGGGTAATGGTATGTTTAGTACTGGGCTTGGTCCAACCAAATAAACAATTTATAATTATCCCGTCGAAAGAAAATGGGTAAAACTACGAGGTGGTTCAAGGGGGTGCTTGGGATGAACAAAGACAAGGAATATAAAAATAATCCTTTTTTGAAACAAATTCTTATTTTGTTACTTTAGAATTATCCCGTCGAAAGAAAATAAAGATTTGTTTCGAAAAAGGATTATTTTATATTCCTTGTCTTTGTTCATCCCAAGCACCCCTTGAAGCACCTCGTAGCTTTACCTATTTTCTTTCGACGGGATTATTCTAAATTGTTTATTTGATTGGACCAAGCCCACTACTAAACATACCACCCCTACCTTGTCTTGTCTTTGTAACCACCTCGTAGCTTTACCCATTTTCTACAAACTAAAACAAGAAACAGTAACAAACACAATGTCACGAATGTGAGTGAAAAAAAAGAAAGATTTCAAACCAATAGCCTATACGTGTGCTAAGTGTGAAATGGTTTATACAACCACTCAAGTGATTTGAACTTTTTCTATTTCATTAAAAGACTCCACAATAGATAAAATCGTTTTTGCACATTTTTTCTTCAATTTATAATACTAACTATAATAAATAAATAAATATATATATATATATATAAATTAAATGAAAACGATTTTCTACTTTTATTTGAAAACCTAAATTTACCATAATATTTTGTTAAAGACCTCCAACTCCAACGAAATTATTGTATAAAAAAAATTCTAAGCAAAATAAAGTTCTAATGTTTCACATAAAATAGATTACAAACTCCCAAAAGAAGAAAAAGAAGGAAATTTTTCTTTCAAAAAGTAAAAGCAATCCGTAAAAAAGCAGTAAACTGTTTCAAGAGAAAAAAGGTGTTTCTTTTAGGTTAGGACTTGGGACTATTATCTTTTTATTATAATATTTGATTTAGGAGATTATATTTTTTGCCAATTTTAGAAGTCCTTTTTTACCTTGTTATGAATATATTATTTGGGTAATAAATTTTTATTTATATTACGTTTAGATTTTATTGATTATAAATAATAAATTGTGCTTTTATGTTTGTAATAATTTTGTTATTGGATCTCCAATATAATGTATTGGTTTAAATTTTAGGTTTTGAATTTTTCTATTACATTGATTTTATTGATCACGAATAATGAAATATTTTTTCATGTTTGTATTTATGTAACTTTTATTATTGAATCTATACCGTGACTTTATTGTTTCTAGGTTTTAATTTTTTTTTATTACATTGAATTTATTGATCATGAATAACAAGCTTACGTTAAAGGGTAACTTTGTGATTTCTACTCAAATAACAAGTTTATAAATTTTGTGTAAAGATTATGTTTAATTATATTCTTTTGATATCTTTATTATCGTATTATTTTGTTATAGTTTACAGGTAGTAGATAAATGTCGGTCGGCATTGAAAAAAATAAATTTAGTAAAGGTTAGGTTTAATTGTATTGTTTTGATATCACTATTTTGAGATTGTTTTGTGTGTAAAGATTAAGTTTAATTGTATTATTTTGATATCTCTATTATCATATTATTTTGTTGCAGTTAACAGGTGGTACATGAACGTCGATTGACTTTGAGGAATTTTTTCGTAAAAGTTAGATTTAATTGTATTGTTTTGATAATTCTATTATCGTATTGTTTTATTGTAGTTTACAGATGGAAGATAAATTTCGATGGACTTTGAGAATTTATTTTTTTTGTTAAATGTTTGGTTTAATTAAATAATAAAAAAGGCTCAAAAATGTCCCTGAAATATTTGAAATATTTCAAAAATACCCCTCGTTAGTTTTTTGGCTCAAAAATACCCCTCCGTTAATATTTGGCTCAAAAAGACCCCTCTCTCTAACGAAATTCGAAAAAGGATCAAAAATACCCCTGAACTATCTGAAATAGATAAAAAATATCCCTCGTTAGTTTTTTGGCTCAAAAATACCCCCTCAGTTAAATATTATTCTAAAATTATTTAAAAAATAAAAATAAAAAACTGATTATTAAAAAAAATTATAAATTTTTTTTTAAAAATGAAAATAAAAAATGGCATTGAAGATCCAAATTATTAAAAAATAATTATAAAATTATTTTAAAAATAAAAATAAAAAATTGATTATTAAAAAGAACTTATAAAACTTTTAAAAATAAAAATAAAAAATTGCAATGATTATCCAAATTATTAAAAAATAATTATAAAATTATTTAAAAAATAAAATTAAGTTTATAATTAGTTTTTAATAATTTGGATACTCAACGCAATTTTTTATTTTTATTTTTTAAATTTTATAATTTCTTTTTAAAAGTCAATTTTTTATTTTTATTTTTTAAATAATTTTTTAATAATCAATTTTTTATTTTTATATTTTAAATAATTTTAGAATAATATTTAACAGAGGGGTATTTTGAGCCAAAAAACTAACGAGGGGTATTTTTGATCTATTTCAGATAGTTCAGGGTTATTTTTGATCCTTTTCCGAATTCCGTTAAAGAGAGGGGTATTTTTGAGCCAAATATTTAACAGAGAGTATTTTTGAGCCAAAAATCTAACGAGAGGTATTTTTGAGTTATAAATAGTTTAGGGGTATTTTTGAGCCTTTTCCGATTAAATAAATTCTCCACCGTTACATGTTTAAAAGATGTTGAATTTAATTATCGTATTCTTCTTTATTATTTAAACAAATATCTTATTTAATGTAACGTTTAAATTCATTAACATGAGGTAAACGAGCGAAGCGTATACCTAATCTAATATATATAATAGAGATAAAGTCTGTGTACACTCTACCTTTCCCAGGCTATACTGGGAATGTTGTTGTCGTATACCTAATTTAGTAAACTTGAACTTCTAGAAATGCTTGAAAAGTGTATCTTGTGGTTTGCTGTTGTTTGTGAAAGTTTATGCTTTGCTTTCGTTTGGAATTGTTAAATATCCAAGTTTTTTAATGTTATTGAATTTTAGAGCCTAGAACTTTTAGTTTTTTAATGTTATTGAATTTATTTATAAATAACTGTACAATTCACGTTATACCAAACTTGTACCTATGTGCAGTGGCGTGCGGAGCTAGCCTTCTGTTCGGGGGTTCGGCCGAACTCCTCTTTGGCAGAAAAATATATTATTTATACATGATTAAAATTATTTTTTATGTGGTTACAGTAGGTGTTGAACCCCCTTCGACTAAGTTTTTTTTGAATATGAAACTCCCTTAGTTGAAATCCTAAGTTTTCTTTGAATATGGAACCCCTTCGTTGAAATCCTGGCTCCGCCTCTGCCTATGTGACGCTTAGCTAGAAGGTTTTGTTTGTCGTCTTTACGTGTAAGAACATGAACTGTACATGTATATGTGAGTTGATCAATTCCTTTTGCCAATGTTAGGCATTTTATGATTGACACTATATGGTAATTAAATGAAATCGTTCACTTCTCATTCTCTAATAACTAACCGTACAATTCACGTTATCTCAAGTATGTACCATTTCTCATATACTAATTTTACTTTTAATGTAGAATCAATACGTTCAAGCAATTGAAGAGATCAAAAGGAATCAGTCGATAGATTATCGAGACAATCAAATCATGCTATCAGAGGACGAAGCTCTCTCTTAATGGCTGGATGTAGTTGGTGGCGTGTATAAGAGAAGGACGTATGACCTTTGCTCTGAGAAGAACTTTCATCACCTCCGGTGCGGATTGCAAGGTATAGGGGGCTCCGCCACCATTCCAGATAAGCAATTTGAGAAGATGCGACAAGAATTTTGAGAGCTTGCTAGGAAGTACGAGGAGGAGCAAAATAGAAGGATGGAGGATGAGCGATATAGGATGACACTTGAGTCAGATGTCCAAGGATTCAAGGCTCAAGTGAATATCTTAATTTAGCTTCCTTGTTCTCCGCTTCCTAGCTCTGATGATGATGGCGGAGAGGATGAGGATGATGATGAGGATGGAATGGAGTATTAAGTGTTGTTTTTACTTTAGGTTCTTTTGGTACTTATTTGCATATTGTTTAAGTTGGATGAATATGTATGAAGTTTGGTTGCTTAATTTTAATGTTTGAATTGTTTCCAAAGAAAAAAAAAACAGTGGACACACGGAATTTCACTTTGCAAATTCCAACCTCCATTATTGTGGGCACCCAGTTGACCTTTAACCATTCTTTTTTATGCAACTTTTAGCTCACCCTCTTTCCCCCTTAGGGGTCGTTTGGTAGAGTCAGTGGCGGAGCCACTTCATCCGAACTCCCTTGGTCGGAAAATTATACTATTTTTATATAGTCAAAAATATTTTTATATATCTTTAGCAAATGTTGAACTCATATATTCTAGGAAGTCTAGTTAATATAACAAAAAATAATTAAATAATAAATTAAAAAATAGTAAAAGACAGTTTGGTCTAAAAAAGAGTCTTTTAATGAAGGGCAAAAAGTTTAAATTACTTTTCTAAGAATCTTCACACTTTTAATATATTATAGATTATAGATATAGATTATAGATATAGCTTATATATTTATAGATGATAATATTAAAAAATACATACAATAATATATCCATGGTGTAAAAATCTTCATAAATCAACCAAACAAACTTGAATATACTGAAAGCGAAAAAAATCACTCGGATTATGGTATCTCTGCGTGTAAATATAAATATAAGGTAGGTTAGTATATTTATTTCTAAAAATTACACAAATACACAACTTATACTTTCAATATTACAAAAAATCCTAACTCCCTAAACATATTACAAAAATTCCAACATATACACAGACTTCTATGTATATGTCGGCTATGTTATGTATATTAATAGAGAGAAAGTAAAGTAATTAAAAAAGTGGGAGAGAGTATAATTACTTTTAAAAGATTGGTATTTATGTTATTTATACTATTTATTTTAGAGTTCTAATTATGGTATATTAGAGATAAGAAAGGAAAAATGATTTCTCTATTTATAATATATTAAAAGTTTGAAGACCGTTAAAAAAGTGATTCGAACTTTTTGCCTTCATTAAAATACTCTGCAATAGACAAAATCGTGTTTTCACTTATTTTCTCCAATTATTATATTATTAAATCAATCACTCCTAAAATATATGGGAAAACCTAGCAAAATAAATATATGAAAAGATTAAGAATCCTAAACTACATAAAATATTTATGAATTCTAAAATATATGAAAATAAATTAACAGTCCTGAAATATATATGTAAAGAATCACATTTATTTATATTTTACCTTTTTCAACATTTTCTTTTGATTGCAAATAGAAGGTCACATATATCATAAAATAAATATATGAAAAGAAATTAATTTTGTATTTTTAAATGTATGTAATTAAATCAAATGTACAGTGTCTTTTTATACCAAAAATACATTATATATAATCACTATATAGGTACGGTGAATTTTTTTAAAAAAATTGTAATTTGCTTTCTTTGCGTTTAGGTTCCTTTTAATTTGTGATCCTTTTAACCGATCATGATTCATTATAAATTTAGTGTTTTGTGTGTAATTAATCAAATTTAAAATTGAGGTGCAAGAGTTCGTTCACCCTTGTTTTTTTTTGGCTTCTCATCCGGTGTCCGATATGTGTATTGGAGCCTGACTAATTCAAATTCATGTCGGATAGAGCCCCATATGGAGGGTAGCGCTCCCAACAAAGTTTTCTTGTAAGGTTTCATATTTGATGTCTTTTTTGTTTGTTTGTTTAAATTTATCTTCAATATAAGTTTGTCTTTGTTTATTGTTATTTTAAATTAGGGCTTAACAAAATTGAAGATCCATTAACTTCTAAGATAATTTTTTTAATAATCTTTTATTATTTATATTTATCTTCGTAACTAAATCATTATTGATTGATTCTTTAATTATATGTTTGTGCAGATGCAGAAAGATTAATGTGAAACATGTGGACAAAACTTCACATATTCCTATTAAAATAAGAAGAAAAAAATGATTTACCTTAACTAAAAAATAGTACACGTAATCTATAATCTTTTCAAAAATATCAATTATTAGTATTTACTTCTACGATTGTATTTATTTGCCAAATATAAGGTACTATAATTAGGACTATTTTAATAATGGTGATTTTTTATTTTTCCAAAAATATATATTATTAGTATTTATGTATAGATGTAATTTTAAAAAATAGTAAAAAGACGATCTTGTCTAAAGGAGAGTGTTTTAATGAAGGGTAAAAAGTTTAAATCACTTTTATAAGAGTCTTCACACTTTTAGTATTATTAGTTTAATCGCACATGCCTCGCACGTGTAACTTTTGATTATTTAAAATTAAATAAATTAAAGTGCAAAAAAGTTCAAATCATTTGTCAAAGATCTTTCACACTTTTAAACATAACATATATTTTACAATAAGCACATATATATTTTACCACCAAAAATTTTAAGTGGTTAATAGATCATCATTTTTTGCATTTTGTTTTTGTATTAAATTGGGTCGAGGCTATTTATTCTTCAACTGTGTCCAAAGAAGGAATAAACAAGGAAAGGTGAAGAGAAAGTGAGAATGACATTGGTAAGAAGGAGTTTAAACTTTGAAGTATTTTTCACCATTTTACTACTAACCTCAAGTCTCAACACAATTATGAAGAAAAAGAAGTAAAATTTAAAAAGATATTAAGAAGACCTAAGACTCGTTTAACTATGAAATTTCTTGATTTTTTTTCTGAAATGATTTTTCACTTTATATATATATAAACAGGAAGCGAAGATAAGGGATCCTTTTTTTAATTTACGAAAAAGGCTCAAAAATACCCCTCCCTCTAACGGAATTCGGAAAAGGATAAAAAAATACCTCTGAACTATCTGAAATGACTCAAAAATATCCCTTTATTAAATATTTGGCTCAAAAATATCCCTCCCCTTAATGAAATCCACCAAGCATGCCACCTAGATAAAAAAAAAAACTACGTGACTATGCCACATTACCATCCACATGTAAAATGTTAGTATTTTTTTAATTATATGACATTCCTTTCTTCTTTATTTTTATTTTTATTTTTATTTAAAAACGTGAGTGAAACGGAAAAAACTTACACGACTTTTTAATTTTTAATCAAAGTAAACAAACGGTGATTACATAATATTTTTTTTGAAAAAAATTATTAAATGTAACATCGCTATTAGCTAATTCTTTTGATCATCTAAAAAAACAAGTTTTTTCCTGTTAATAGGTTTAAAAGTGTGAAACCCAACAAAAGAGTTTTATTAAACTGATAAACCCATTAATTATTAGTCCAGTATAAAGGTTAAATTAAGATTTACTCGTAAAAGTAACAAATTTCAAACTAAACTTCAAATTAGTTACTCAAAAGATGTGTCTGGTTTTGCTAGCTTTTACTCAAAATGTTTATGTTAAAATAATTTAATAAATACCTCCTCTAATCTAAAATTAATGAATATTTGAATGTGGCACACATCTTCAAAAAGTTAATGAATGACATAATTAAAAAATAATTTATCAATATTAAGTATCATTTTACATCTTTTAAAACTTGTTCTAAAAATAATAAGATTATTCATCAAAATTAAATTTAGAAAAATGAATTCATTTCGAATGATTAAACAAGTGTTAAAAGAAATTCATTTATTTTGAAAAAGAATTTACATGTGATAAATTCAACTCAATTGTTAGTACATCAACATTTGCTAGCTTAAAAGTTAAAATTCTAGCTCCTCCTCCGAGTCAACATCAGATCAAGATCAAGCTGTCTCCCATCCCAAACGACAATAAAAAGATGAAATTTAGAACTTTTAAAACACTAATGAAAAGGTGAAATCTAAAACTTTTAAAACACTAATGAAGTAATTAGCAAAAGATTGGTTTTTTGATTTTTCCGTTTCACTGCTTTTAAAAAAAAACAAAAACAAAAATAAAAATAAAGAAGAAAGGAATGTCATATAATTAAAAAATATTAACATTTTACATGTGGATGGTAATGTGACATAGTCACATAATTTTTTTTTTATCTAGGTGGCATGTTTGGTGGAATTTCGTTTAAGGGAGGGGTATTTTTGAGCCAAATATTTAATAGAGGGATATATTTGAGCCATTTCAGATAGTTCAGGGGTATTTTTAATCATTTTGGAAATTTCGTTAGAGGGAGGGATATTTTTGAGTAAAAAATCTAACGAGGGGCATTTTTAAGCTATTTCAGATAGCCCAGGGATATTTTTGAGCCTTTTTCGTTTAATTTATAAGCTTATAAAATTAGTCTTGCAAAATAATTACAAACATCATAGGTGCTTCCAACAACATCGACATTACACATGCCAATATTTATGCCTAAGTGACGTACTTATATAAATGAACTCTAATTTTAAATGCCATTAAACAAATCTAGTTTTAAAAGTTTTAAAGAAAATCAAATGTGTTTAAAATTAGAAAAGTATTGAATTAATCAATCCGGTCAAAAAGGGATTGATTTTTTGGAAAAGGTACTTTTAATGGGCTTACAATTTCTTTAAAATTTAAATAATCAATCAAATGTGTTTAATGTGATTTAAATTAGTTGAATTTTAAAGTACTTATATAAGTTAAAAACATTGAAAAGTACTCTAATTATGGTATACAATGTAAATAAGTCAAATATTTATATAAAAAATTTAATCAACTTTATTAAAAAAAAATACATACATGCGGAAGAGAGAAAATTTGAAACTCTTACCATATTAATTTGGACTTATTAATTTGTAAATTATATTCTTCTTATCATATATTTTAGGAATTAATTATTATCATATGTTTTAGAATTTCTTAATTTTTAAATTGTATTATTCTCTTATCATATTTTTTAGAACTCTTTAATTATTGAGTTCTCCTAATACATCTTACCATATATTTTTTGGACTCCTTAATTTATTATCAATTTTATAAAAATAATGATACAATAATTGAAGACAAAAAGTGAAAAGATAATTTTGTCTAAAGTGGGGTCTTTTAATGAAGGGTAAAATGTTTAATCAATATTTTCAAGACTCTTCACACTTTTAATATTACTAGTTTAGGATACGCGCCCCGCGCGTGTACCTCGCTTCAATGAATTCAATTTTATAAAATCACTTTGATACTATAAAAAAAATATATCCCTGCAATTGTTTTAGCCATTATAGTAGTTTTTTTATCTTATAAATTATATATTTATTTAAATGATATAGCTTGTAACTAAAAAAATATTAAAAATAATGACGATATACGTTTACTGACAATTCAAACAATTGCATATTATTAAATTTTAAAAAAAAGTTCATATAGAATTAGAATGACTAACCAAGTTATAATTGTGATGAAATTTAACATCCAAGAAATACGATCAAAATTGTAAATAAGTCGATATGAACAAAAATCATAAGAAAATTCTCAATCAACAATCATTTATCGAGAATACATAATAATTTGTTATTTTGAACTTCAAATTTTATATAAAATAATGTAAACAAAGTGAGACAACTATCATTAATTAATTAGTTAAAGAAATCCTTAGTTAAAAGTGATTCAAATCTAAACAATCTAAAACTTAATAGCTATTTAGATTTTATAAAATGCATCACTTTTTGATTTATAAGGAAACTCTTCATTAAAAAAAGAAAGAACGTTTTTTTTAAAAAAAAATTACTTCAGGATAGTTATGATTTTATTTTGGAAACTTAAGGACTTTTTTTTCCTCAAAATTTAACAAAACGTGTTTTCTATTTTTTTCCTCAAAAATTTAAATTAGGTGTTTTCTTTTCTTGAAACTTTATGACAGTTAGTTGGTTTTTGTATTTTATAAGGAAAAGTTTTCAAAAGATATTTTTCTTTTGTATATACGTCTCCTTAATTTTAAATATTATAATAATAATTGAAGAAAAATTGTAAAATGACCTTTTTGTCTAAAGCATAAACTTTTAATGAAAGGTAAAAAGTTCAAATCACTTTTCTAAGGGTTTTCACACTTTTAATATTATATATCTATATATATATATCTTAGTTTCTCCTAAATGTAGGATTTTGATTGTAACTTATTCTATTTTTTCTATTTTATAATGTAACATTTAGTGAAATTAATTTATTTAATTTTTATATAATTAATTGATTAAAAATAATTAAATTTAATCATCTATTTATTTAGATATAAATTATTGTATAAAGACATTTTTGTAATAATTATGTCCAATTAATAATCCTTGTTCAACTAACAATAACATTTGCATTAATTATTAGTTAATTCAATTTAATAATAGATCATAAAAGTATTGTTTCAATAAATAATTTGTGAGTGCAATAACAATTACCAAAATACTTGATCAAGATAAAATTTAAGTAAAAACACAATAAAATTTTATTTAAATCAACTTTAATTATTTAATTAAAAGAGTAATTACATTATTATCACTTATCCTATTTAAATTATATTTTAAATTTACTTGTAAGATTTGATAAGATTGTATCAAATCAAATAATTAAACATTTAATTTAATTAGATTGTCAAAGATATTATTTAATTTCGTTTCAATCTCCAATTACTTTGAGTGGTTATATAAACTATTTGCATACGAATTTTCACTCCTTCCAATATATTCTAGTAATTCAAAACAGTTACCCATTAATTACGTTTCAATCAATCTCCAATATTCTAGTAATTCAAAACAATTAACCCATTAATTACGTTTCAATCAATCTCCAATTACTTTGAGTGGTTATATAAACAATTTCACACTTAGCACACTCATAGCTATTGGTTTGAAATCTCTCTTTTTTTTTCACTCACATTCGTGACATTGTGTTTGTTACTGTTTCTTATTTTAGTTTGTAGAAAATGGGTAAAGCTACGAGGTGATTACAAAGACAAGTCAAGGTAGGGATGATATGTTTAGTACTGGGCTTGGTCCAACCAAATAAACAATTTATAATTATCCCATCGAAAGAAAATGGGTAAAGCTACGAGGTGGTTCAAGGGGGTGCTTGGGATGAACAAAGACAAGGAATATAAAAATAATCCTTTTTCGAAACAAATCCTTATTTTGTTACTTTAGAATTATCCCGTCCAAAGAAAATAAAGATTTGTTTCGAAAAAGGATTATTTTTATATTCCTTGTCTTTGTTCATCCCAAGCACCCCCTTGAACCACCTCGTAGCTTTACCTATTTTCTTTCGACGGGATTATTCTAAATTGTTTATTTGGTTGGACCAAGCCCAGTACTAAACATACCACCCCTACCTTGACTTGTCTTTGTAATCACCTCGTAGCTTTACCCATTTTCTACAAACTAAAACAAGAAACAGTAACAAACAAAATGTCACGAATGTGAGTGAAAAAAAAGAGATTTCAAATCAATAGCCTATAAGTGTGCTAAGTGTGAAATGGTTTATATAACCCCTCAAAGTGATTTGAATTTTTTATCCTTTATTAAAATACTCCGCAATAGATAAAATCGTCTTTGCACATTTTTTCTTCAATTTATAATATTAAATATTAACTATAATAAATATATATAAAAATTAAATGAAAAAAATTTTCTTATTTTAGTTGAAAACCTAAATTTACCATAATATTTTGTTAAAGACCTCCAACTCCAACGAAATTATTGTATAAAAAAAATTCTAAGCAAAATAAAGTTCTAAATGTTTCACATAAAATAGGTTAAAAACTCCTAAAAGAAGAAAAAGAAGGAAATTTTTCCTTTCAAAAAGTAAAAAGCAGTAAACTGTTTCAAGAGAAAAAAGGTGTTTCGTTTAGGTTAGGACTATTATCTTTTTATTATAATATTTGATTTAGGAGATTATATTTTTTTGCCAATTTTAGAAGTCCTTTTTTACTTTTATATGAATATCTTATTTAACGGAGGGTTATTTTTGAGCCAAAAATCTAACGAGGGTATTTTTGAGCTATTTCAAATAGTTTAGAGGTATTTTTGAGCTTTTTTCGATTAAATAAATTCTCCACCGTTGCATGTTTAAAAGATGTTGAATTTAGTTATTGTATTCTTCTTTATTATTTAAACACATATCTTATTTAGTGTAACGTTTAAATTCATTAAAATGAGGTACACGAGCAAAGTGTATACCTAACCTAGTATATATAATAGAGGTAAGGTCTGTGTACACTCTAACTTTCCCAGGCTGGAATGTTGTTGTCGTATACCTAATTTAGTAAACTTTAACTTCTAGAAATGCTTGAAAAGTATCTTGTGGTTTGCTGTTGTTTGTGAAAGTTTTTGTTTTGCTTTCGTTTGAAATTGTTAAATATCCAAGTTTTTTAATGTTATTGAATTTTAGAGCCTAGAACTTTTAGTTTTTTAATGTAATTGAATTTATTTATAAATAACTGTACAATTCACGTTATACCAAACTTGTACCTATGTGCAGGGGCGAGCGGAGCTAGCCTTCTGTTCGGGGGTTTGATCGAACCCCTTTCGACGAAAAAATATACTATTTATACATGATTAAAATTATTTTTTTATGTGGTTATAGTAGGTGTTGAACCCTCTTCGACTAAGTTTTCTTTGAATATGGAACCCCCTTTGTTGAAATCCTAAGTTTTCCTTGAATATGAAAAACCCTTCGTTGAAATCCTGGCTCCGCCTCTGCCTATGTGACGCTTAGCTAAAAGGTTTTGTTTGTCCTCTTTACGTGTAAGAACATGAACTGTACATGTATATATGTACATGTGAGTTGATCAATTCCTTTTGCCAATGTTAGACATTTTATGATTGACACTATATGGTAATTAAATGAAATCGTTCAGTTCTCATTCTCTAATAACTAACCCTACAATTCACGTTATCTCAAGCATGTACCATTTCTCATATACTAATTTTACTTTTAATGTAGAATCAATACGTTCAAGCAATTGAAGAGATCAAAAGGAATCAGTCAATAGATTATCGAGACAATCAAATCATGCTATCAGAGGAAGAAGCTCTCTCTTAATGGCTGGATGTAGTTGGTGGCGTGTATAAGAGAAGGACGTATGACCTTTGCTCTGAGAAAAACTTTCATCACCTCCTGTGCGGATTGCAAGGTATAGGGGGCTCCGCCACCATTCCAGATAAGCAATTTGAGAAGATGCGACAGGAATTTTGAGAGCTTGCTAGGAAGTACGAGGAGGAACAAAATAGAAGGATGGAGGATGAGCGACGTAGGATGACACTTGAGTCAGATGTCCAAGAATTCAAGGCTCAAGTGAATATCTTAATTTAGCTTCCTTGTTCTCCGCTTCCTAGCTCTGATGATGATGGTGGAGAGGATGAGGATGATGATGAGGATGGAATGGAGTATTAAGTGTTGTTTTTACTTTAGTTTTGAATTATGATAATTTGGAGTGTTTAAAATAATTTGTTTTGCTACTTGTTTGTATAGTTCTTTTGGTACTTATTTGCATATTGTTTAAGTTGGATGAATATGTGTGAAGTTTGGTTGCTTAATTTTAATGTTTGAATTGTTTCGGAAGTATTTTCTTATTGTTTTGTTGGTTGTATATTGATTTTCTATCGAAATATTTAGTTTTGATGCAGTAAAATGTCAAAGATAATATCATATTAGCAATGAGCTTAGGGAGGGATATCCCTCAATGAAAATATCAAATTATTTTTTTATTTAACTTAGCGGGGGATATCCTTCATTATATTTAAATTTATAAATTTTATTAATTTTCACGTACCCAGGACCGTCCTTTACTAAATAATAAATTAATATTATATATATTTTTAATATAGCAAGAGATGTCTTTCACTAAATAATAAATTAATATTATATATATTTTTAATATAGCAAGGGCCATCCGTCACTAAATTATAAGTTAATATTATATATATTTTTAATATAGCAAGCGACGTCCATCACTAAATTATAAAATAATATTATTTATATTTTTAATATAGCAAAGGATGTCCCTCAATACATTATATTGTCACACCCCTTTTTTATCGTGAAAGATTGATTTTAAAGTTCAAAGGGGTTTTTATTATTAAAGGTGATAAAATGAAGAATTGTTTCGAAAAAGGATTAGTTTTACAATTAACTCAGAGTCGCCACTTGGTATAATCCGATATGCCAAGTCACCTTTGGAAAATCCTTTTCAAAAATAATTTGACTCTTTTAGACTAGTTTGCGAGCAGAGATTCCGGCTAAGGAATTCTGTTGACCGAGGAGAAGGTGTTAGGCAACCTTCGATCCCATGGTTCGACCATGGTTGCTTGATAGAGCGTATCGGCTAATTTTGACACTAAGAATATATAAACCACATAAACAAACAACAATCAAACAAACAGATACAAATCCCAAAAATATAATGTTCAGTCCAAATTATACTGTCTCAAAAATAGAAAAAATACAAAAATGTAAATCCTATTCTAACCTAATTCTAGATTAATGCTCTACCCGACGCCTTGAGCCTTCATCACGAACATCCTCCGAGTACAAGATACCTCGGGGTATTCCCCGGAGAATAAGTACATAAAACCTCGGGGCATTCCCTGGTAAAATGAATACATTTTTTCAATTTTATGCGTTAAAACTGGAAAGAACCATTCAACAAACATTCACACATTCAACAAATCACCATCTTCCAATTTCTACAATTTGCCGACCCAAACTCAATATTTGCCTATCCACTTAACGATCTAAATCATGATACTATCAATTTCAACAATATCCAACAATGAATTAAAGTTAATCTAAATTCACTTTTATCAATGTTTTAATTCCCGCCCCCGAATCTCACATGATTAAACCAATTCGACTATCAAATCACTTTTCAAAATACGAATTCAACATCAGACACATACCCCAACAAAGATTCAAAAACTTAAGCATACCGATCATTCATATCCACAACAACAATCAACATTTGCTCAAAATATTAAAAACCACACCATAAAATCATGATATCAACCAATTTCGATATAATAAAAAAAAGGTAGAGTTAAAAGATGGACCTTTTGACAATTGATTTCATTGGTAATAAGATTTAACAAATCCCAGATTTGGGATCCCGAATAGGACCTCAACAACGACGAACTCCAAACTCGATATCAAAAAGCTCAGGACTCAAAACTGAATTCAATAAATGGGTCAAGACGATCAGAAACCCTAATCCTCGAACCAATAACGGATATCGATGACGCCGAAATAAAGATAGCAGCAAAAAAAAAAATAGACCCATATACAAAACTATCATGAAAAACCTCTCTGAAATAAGACCACTTTCAGTGACAAACTCCTCTCACCAGCCGTCCTATTTCGATCGATTTCAGCTCACCACCACCTTATCCCTCTCTCTCCGATCTCATGATCTCGCTCTCGCTAATCTCTCTGATTCTCTCTCACTCCCCGATTCTCTCCGGTGTGTATATTCAGTTTCAACGGTGTGTGTTTGAAGTCAGAAAAGGAAAATAATTCCCCAACCCCCCTCAAAATCGCGTCTGTGCATGTGTATTTCATCTATGGAGTATGTGTGTCATGAGTTTGAGAGTGACCGTGAGTTTCTCTCTGTGAAGAAGATGAGATGATGATGATTTTTGTCCCTCCCCTCATCTTGATGTAGTGTACGTGTTCCCCCCTCTCTTTTCAATGTATATTGTATATATATTATGTGAGTTAGTGGTCCCCCCACCCCCCAATTGGATAGAATATGGTATGTATATACCTTTTACTTTGTGAAAAAAAAACATGGGGAGGGTCACGTGGAGAGAGGGTGGGGTAGGGTGGGTTGGTTGAGATAAGGTTTGTTAGGATAAGGGAATATTAGAAATTTAATTTGTTAGAGATTTATTAAAGTTTTGTTATTTTTTGTATTTTTGTGGGGTATAATCACGTGGATAAAGGTGTACGATAAAGTGAGGTAAAAATGAATAAATTGGACTTGGGAGGGACAAAATTAGGTGTCTACGGCATGCCCCTTTTGAATGTAAACATGAAGTGTTTTCAGACAAAGAAGTAGACAACGAGACAAAATTTTGACATGACCATTATTCAAAGAGAATGAAACAGAAGGAAGGAGTGAAACCGAGTGTACATCAGGACATCCTAACTACCCAAGTTATAAAGAAATTGAGTCCCAGGTATCTCAAAGAGTTGGAAGAAGAGAAACTATACCGAGTTGGAGAGTCGACTGAGGTTCCATCTAGGTTTCGGTCGCGGCTCTGTCATTACATCAAAAAATGAAAAATTACAAGAGTTAAAAAGATAAATAAAATTACAAAAGTCCTATCTATGCAGCTTCTTTTGAACTCTTGACTTGAGTTTTATCACCCTATTCTTCAGGCGGGCTCCTGACTTGCAATTTTTCAATTTGTTTCTTGGCTTTCAATTGTTTCACCTTGTTGCTTGACTTTCCATTTATTCGTCTTGTGCTTCGGGCGGGCTCCAATGTTGCTTGAGTTATCAAAACAAGGAAGTGTGTCTCCTTACAAATGCCTCTTGAATTACCCAAACAAGGAAGTGCGTCTCCTTACAGATGTTGCTTGAATTACCAAAATAAGGAAGCACATCTCCTTACAAATGTTGGTTGAATTACCCAAATAAGGAAATGCGTCTCCTTACAAATGCTTCTTGAATTACCCAAACAGGAAAGTGCGTCTCCTTACCAATGCCTCTTGAATTACCAAAACAAAGAAGTGTGTCTCCTTACCAATGCCGCTTAAATTACCTAAACAAGAAAGTGTGTATCCTTACCAATGTTTCTTGAATTACCCAAACAAGGAAGTACGTCTCCTTACAGATATTGCTTGAATTACCAAAACAAGGAAGTGTGTCTCCTTACCAATGCTGCTTGCATTACCCAAACAAGGAAGTGTGTCTCCTTACAAATGTTGCTAGAAATACTCGAACAGGAAAGTGCGTCTCCTTACCAATGCCTCTTAAATTACCAAAACAATGAAGTCCGTCTCCTTACCAATGCCGCTTAAATTATCAAAATAAGGAAGTGTGTCTCCTTACCAATGCTGCTTGAATTACCCAAACAAGGAAGTATGTCTCCTTACAAATGTTGCTAGAAATACTCAAACAGGAAAGTGCGTCTCCTTACCAATGCCTCTTAAATTACCAAAATAAGGTAGTGTGTCTCCTTACCAATGCCACTTAAATTACCAAAACAAGAAAGTGTGTCTCCTTACCAATGCTACTTGAATTATCCAAATAAGGAAGTGTGTCTCCTTACAAATGTTGCTTGAATTATCCAAACAAGGAAGTGCGTCTCCTTACAAAAGTTGCTTGAATTTCCCAAACAAGGAAGTGCATCTCCGTACAAATACCGCTTGAATTACCAAACAAGGAATTGCGTCTCCTTATAAATACCGTTTGAATTACCAAGCAAGGAAGTGCATTTTCTTACAAATGTTGCTTGAATTACCAAAACAAGGAAGTGCGTCTCCTTAAAAATGTTGCTAGAATCGTCCAAACAAGGAAGTGCGTCTCCTTAAAAATGTTGCTTGAATTGCCCAAAAAAGGAAGTGCATCTCCTTACAAATACCGCTTGAATTACCAAACAAGGAATTGTGTCTCCTTACAAATACCGCTTGAATTACCAAACAAGAAAGTGCGTCTCCTTACAAATACCACTGGAATTACCAAACAAGGAAATGCGTCTCCTTACAAATACCGCTTGAATTACCAAACCAAGAAAGTGCGTCTCTTTACCAATGTATCTTTAATTGTCCAAAAAAGAAAATGTGTCTCCTTACCAATGCCGCTTGAATGAAACAAACAAAGAAGTGCGTCTCTTCATAAATGCCGCTTGAATTATCCAAATAAGAAAGTGTGTCTCCTCACCAATGTTGCTTGAATTATCCAAACAAGGAAGTGTGTCTCCTTACAAATGTCACTTGAATTACCTAAACAAGGAAGTGCATCTCCTTACAAATGTCGCTTGAATTACCAAATAAGGAAGTGCGTCTCCTTACAAATGTTTCTTGAATTACCCAAACAAGGAAGTGCGTCTCCTTACAAATGTCGCTTGAATTACCAAACAAGAAAGTGCGTATCCTTACAAATTCCGCTGAAATTACCAAACAAGGAAGTGTGTTTCCTTACAAATATTGCTTGAATTACCAAAATAAGGAAGTGTGTCTCCTAGAGATATTGGATGATGAGTTTTACCATGGTTTTGATTACCAAACTTGTGTAACAATATTGTCTCTTGCATTTTTGGAAGTGAGGCATTGCAACTTGTGATGTTTAGGCTTTGAAATCCTTGATTCGAAGGTAACATATGTTCATGTTTCATACAAAGAAAATTTGTTAGTTTAAAACATGGTGGCTGGTTTGTGGCCTTGATTTTCGTAGCAATCTCTCTTGCCCCTATCACATTAATCTTACTTTCAACCTTTAGCATATGTCATTGACTCGCTCCATCATTGATCTGACTCAGATTATTAAGAGTGACTCTGAAACAAACACAGTATTTCTGCTTTGTGATGATAGGCGATATTACGCGCCTATATCAATATATTTTGCCCATATTTTAGCCTAGTTTTGAGAACAAATTATATATTTCATGCACTTTTAGTCCTTTTTCCTGTAAGTGAGCTAACGAACATGATTAGCAAAGTTTTAGGTATAAATGATGCAGAATTCAGCATTTTATGGATAACTTGATGCCAAAGAAAGCTTCACGGAAGGAGAAAAGGAAGCTTGGATGCCTAAGGACCAAAAGTGATGCATGGAAAATCTGTCCCGGGCTAAAACAACATTTCTGAAGACTTTGGGGACTTGCAGTAACTTATTTGGATTAGGATAATAATACATTAACCTAGTACAATTGGGTTAAGTATTTCATTAGTTTATTTGGATTTGGATAATGTTACATTAACCTAGTACAATTGGGTTAAGTATTTCATTAGCTTAGTAGGATTTGGTTAAGTATTTCATTAGCTTAGTCGGATTAGGATATGGGTATTATAAATACCCTATTTTGCTAGAGATTTTATATCTTCTTTCCATCTTTCTATTACACATTCACTACTACTTCTAATTCTTTATTTAATTCTACTTTTTATTCTTCTTCTATTCTTCTATTCATCTATTTTTCCACAACAAGAGAAACGTTACTTGCTAGGAATTCACGCCTAACACCTACCACACCATTATTACACGAAATCTTTCTTGTGGTATAATAACAATGTCAATTGTGATCTCCTTCGCATTCATGGGTAACTAAACTTCTCTGTTGGGGTTATGGAAGCCGAATGAGGTACTATCTATTACTATGAGCTTGTGAGTTCGTGACACGTATGCTGCTTATATCATTATTCTCTTCATCTTAATCTAAATTCTTTGTGGTTGCAAACGCAAGAATACGCCAGTATAACATTTAACTTGTTCGAAAGAAAGTTTATTTGTCTGGAAAAGAGATAGTGTCAAGGTAGTAGGGTCCCATCCCCTATTAAAAAGTTAGTGCCGTAACTGGATTAACCTCTTGGAGAATTCGTACCGATAGACACGCTTTAAGCTAGAAAGAGTTAAAGTGAAATAATCCTTAAATAGGTCGAAAGACGCCTGGATTTACCATCGAATACAATTCTCTATAAGAACATGCATGTCGGAATTCAACACACTCATAGCCAATAGAGACGTATAACTCAGAAGGTGGACATAACCCCAACGCTTCAATTCTCATTGTTTTACAACCTACTAAACATTCTTTCCTTTTACTTTGCTATTTTCAGTTTTTACTTTGATAATCTGGTTACACTTTACAATCCCCCCTTTTTACGAGACTTGCACTAAAAGTCTAGTAATCGTTGCTTACTTGTTGACCGAGCTATTCCCTGTGGGATCGATACCCAACCCAGTTGGGTTCTATATTTGCTAACGACCGCTTTACACTCTTACAAGAGCTGTAGATTGAGCGTTATCACTTTGCCATGCTTTTCAGGTAAACCCTTTGAACCTTGATATTTCCATAAGTTCCTAGACTTATCTGTTGACAAAAATTTTTGCATGCCTTATTTTAGCTCACAATCATGTCTCTTTTATGTGCTGGCCTTTTGACTTGCTTTGTGCAATTGAAGAAGCTGGTAGCCAGTTTTGAAATCTTTTCTCACTTGTTTCAACATAGATTTGACTCAACGACAAGAGAAAAATGACAATGATTTTTATTTGAGTAACTGACTCAAGAAAGATAAAACAAAAATAAAGAGAGGAAATAAAAGACAATGAATGTCCCCATTTGAAACAAAGAAACAAAAATTTATCTAAAATGATAGTCAACTCTAATGATTATGCCATGCATTTTGGATCAGGCTGCCTGATCTTTCCATCCAAACTTTCTACCAATTGTTGTTGAGTTCATGGCCTTGAAACTGAGTTGTTTCCTTTGGTCAATTGCATTTAAGACCTCATTCGGCTAGTGACACCTTGAAGGGTTTTTGCCAACAAGCCTCTCTCATTTTTCTATCTCGGCTCACCATTGCATTGTGGTATCCATGAGGGTTTCTCACCAATGAGATTCTCTAATTTTCATTTCTCTCAAATCACAGTCATCTTATGGTTCCCGCAAGGGTTTTCACCGATAAGACTCTCTCATTTTTATTTATCTCAACTCACCATCGTCTTACAGTGCTCGTAAGGTTTTCACTGATAAGACTCTCTCATTTTCATTTCTCTCCTGATTTCTTATGCTGAGGAAGACAAGTAGTTCCCTAAATACGTTATCCACATCTATTGCATGCTTAGCTTAAGCATTCTCGAAGATTGATCTGAAGGTCTTTTTTTGGTTGTAACTTGGATTTTGGATAGGGTTAGAAAGAAAGGATGGCATGGGGACCAAACGACACTTGAAGTGGGATGGGACTTACAACTTTTGAAATCGACTCAAATAATGAGGATTAACTCATGCCCCAGTTTTTTTTTTACTGACCAATTCTAAATTTTTTATTTGGTTGGACCGAGCCCAGAGTAGGGCAACCTACGTATCTCACCTCCGAGAGAGGAGAATCAGGTCATGCGTAGTTCTGGCAACTTATACTTTCGCTTGATTCTGGTCTCTTTTCTCTTTTTTCCTTTTATTTACTCTTTTCTTTCTTTTTTTGGACATATATTCTTTCTTTTTTTTCTCTCTTTTTTTGTTGAAATTTTTCTGGCTCTATTGCTTGCTCGACATTTTTCTTTTGAGCTTTGCGGACTCTATCTTGATTTCAAAAGAGGGGTATGAAAAAAAATAACACTAAGGCTCAAATGGGGTAAACAAAGGATGACACAATATTTGGATAGCAGAATGAAATGCCTTCGTCATATCAATCCTTGAAGATGCTAGTACATAGCATGTAATGTGAAAATACCTGATTAATATCACTTATGACATGTTTTACAACACTAACTTGCCCCGAACATATGTACCACCTTTTCTTCTACACTTGCCGAACATACAACTCCATCTTTGTTGTACATCCCTTACATTGAATGACTCATGCTTTTGTGGAGTTGATTTTTGTTCTGTTCCTTAGGATAACATATTCACTATTTGACCTAATTGAGATATGTTTTTCAATTGATGACCAAGTTATTCTTGTGATTCTCAAAATAATTGCCTTAATTTTCAAAGAAGGCTTGAACTTGTCACCAAATGTCTCAGCACTCTACCTATTTTCTCAGGTGCTTTCTTTTTCTAACTTTAACTCTCTGATTCAATGTTCATGCTTAAATTGAATTTTAAGATCTGGCTGAAAATTCCGCTAGCATGTTATAACACTAGAATTAACCTAAAATATACTGTATAAAGAAAATAAACAAACAACACATATTTAAAACACAAAGGAAAAAGGGACACTTCATTCAATTAAAATAAAAGATAGAAGGGTTTGAACATAACGACAAATGGACAAAATAAGATAGATCCTGAACTACAACCCTGAAATAATTCGGATAACAAAAAAATAAAATAAAAAAAACTACCAGACCTTTTCCTAGTAGGGAGAGAGGTGACTTCCCAATTGCTCAGCCTGACATCTTAGCCACTGATTTGCATATCAGCATGACTAGAGTTTTCCTCACTGTCAATGTTCTGCACCATAATCAATTTGTCTTGAATCAGATTTTCAATTTCTCTTTTCAAAGCACGACAACCTTCAATACTGTAACACAGAACATCAAAATGATTTGCACATCGTACATTAGGATCAAAACTTCTTGAATGTGGGTCAGGAGTACACCCAAGGAGAGGAGTGATCATGCCTTGTTGTGAAAATCTCTGAAATAAACTAGCATACGACTCTCCAATTGATGTAAAACTATCCCTCAATTTCTGCCCCATTTCATTATTTAACTTGGATCGAACATCGGGCATATAAGGGCTTTGGTATGTTTGTGGAATTGGAGGATGACTTTGAAGAGTTGGAGCGCGTCATTATGGGTAAGGAGGGAGTTGAACATATGGTTGTGCGCAATATACTAGATATGGAGGAAGGGAAATAGAGTATAATGGATTTTGGGTATGATTATGAAGAGCTTGGGTATGAACTTGGGCTTGAGACTAACGACAACGACGACATCGTCTTCTTGGATGTGTCCGTTCTCCAACTACAATAGCAGTGTCAATTTTCTCATTCTTCTTCCCTCCAGGTTCCCTTAATTGATTGCAATATTATCCCAAATATTTTACAAATTCCCATGTCCATCTTGCTCCTCAAATTTCGACATTTCAAAGATTGGAGAAAGGTTAGCACTTGGAGGCATGCCCCAGTCTTTGTATGAAACATCTTCTTCCCCCGAAGGTCCTAGAGAATTTTTCATAGCATTTTCTGCACTCTTTATTTTTTCAACCATTTTCTCTGACTCTTCTGGCGTACTGAACTTCTTGTTAAGAAATTTTGGTGGTCCAGTTAACTTAAAAGTAGGATCAAGAGTATAGCAATGATCACTAAGAGTATTGAACAAGGGTACACTAGCAGCATGGGGACGCACAACCGTTGGGCGAGCCAGTGTGGCAGTCCCAGTAGAGGATTGAGCAACAAAATCATAGATGACATGTGGTGTTGTGAATGTAGCAGGCTTATGCTGAGGAGCTAGAGGAAAAAAGGTAGAAGTATTGAGATACTTTTGGCTCGGAATGAATTCTAAGTCATGTTGCGGTGCATCAACAACAGTAGAAAACTGACTTTGAAATTTTGTTGAAAACTCGAGGTGTTTGTAGGATCAATAAAGGGAAATAGGGAGGAGGCAACCCACTAGCCCAAGATCGATGCATTTATGTCATTTATTGTCTTAGCCTCCTAATCTCTTGCTTCAAACTCTCTTTTTCCTGATTTTTTGTTTGATCCATGATGTCACTCTCTATATCTTTGTTGGACACAACTAACCCTTTGGATTTGGTGTGATGTGAAGGACCAACTAGAATGCCACAATCCAACCACCTTAAACTGACTCAACAAAAAAACAACAAATGTGTTAGAGTTAAACACCTTTCAAAACCTCTTTTTCCTTCTTTTTTTTTTGAAAAGATCACCGAACCCGAGAAGGGATCCTACGTATCTCACTCCCGAGAGAGGAGAATCAGGTGTGCGTAGTTCGTGAAGTCTTGCCAAAATGCCAACTAAACTCTTTTTTCTTTTTTTCCTTGAAATAACAAATTATCAAAAGAATTGACGAATTTTTTTTTGGCATTTTTCAAGTTTAAACTCCCTATACAAAATGAAACCTATGATTACCAAAGAAAAATCTTTTTGGATTTTCGATTTTGAATTTCATATGAAAATGAAACTTAAACCTATTAAAGAAAAAATCTTTTTTGTAGTTTTCTTTTAAAGGTGTATATGAAACACCTACTCTAATAAAGGGTGAAGAAAATCTTTTTTTTTTTTAATTTTTCAAATAAGATCCCGAACCAACAATAGGCTGCCTACGTATGTTACTCCTGAGAGAGGAGAATCAAGGATGCGTAGTTTGTCCAGATTGGACAATTAAGGATTAAATGACAAACTAAACCCTGGATTGAGAGACACAACAAAAGACAAACAAATAAAATCTTTTTGGATTTTTAATTAGAAACTAACACCAACAACTATGAAAGAAAAAATCATTTTGATATTTTCGTTATATAAAAATGTACAAAGATCCTATTGAAAGGATTTTTTTTTGGAGTTTTCGAATTGTGAATACTTACTAAAGAAATAAAAGGAAAATCTTTTTATCATTTTTGATTTTTTTGGGCAATGAGTCCAAAAAAGTAAAAAAAAATATATTTTTTTTGAATTGTGAAAAACAAAAGCCATAAAGAACCCTAAAAACTACCAAATCTTTTTTTTCACTCTTTTTTTCTTCCTTTTTTCAACAACTTTCTTCCTACACACGTTGCTTCTAACTCATGCTTTTGCCTAAATCAGTCTGTCAAATGACCTCATTACCCTCAAAGATGCAACATTTAGCACATAGGAATGCTTTAGAGGTGAGTTTCCTACAAAGGACCAAGTGGGCCCCGCTAGGTCTTCAATATGATGTACATAAGCATGACCTAAAGGCTGACCTACATTGGGGTTCACTAACAAGGCTATTCGGGGGAGTGTATGGTCGATAGTAGCTGCTTTGCTTTCCACCTACTCTATAACACCGACGACTCCCCCCCTAAAATAAGGGTGACTCAACTAGAGGTCGTGTACAACACGTGTACTACGAACTTATTGCAGAAAGAATGATTCGGGTTATGCACATAATGCCAGATATAAAGCGGTAACACATAAGATAAAAATTGTAAACAAAGAGCACGTAGACACTCAACAATGATAAGACAATAACACAAAACAACACAAACAAAATATTTATACACCTATAGTGTCAAACTAAGTCGATACAACTCCTAAATAAGCTCGAATTCTAAAAAGTCCCCAGTAGAGTCGCCAGAGCTGTCACACCCTTTTTTTATCGTGAAAGATTGATTTTAAAGTTTTAAAGGGTTTTTATTATTAAAGGTGTCAAAATAAAGAATTGTTTTGAAAAATGATTAGTTTTACAATTAACTCAGAGTCACCATTGGCATAATCCGGTGTGCCAAGTCTCCTTTGAAAAATTCTTTTCAAAAATGACTTGACTCTTTTAGACTGGTTTGCGAACAGAGATTCCAGCAAAGGAATTCTGTTGACCGAGGGGAAGGTGTTAGGCACTCCTCGATCCCGTGGTTCGATCATGGTCACTTGATAGAGTGTATCGGCTAATTTTGACACTAAGAATATATAAACCACATAAACAAACAACAATCAAACAAACAAATACAAATCCCAAAAATATAATGTTCAGTCCAAATTATACAGTCTCAAAAATAGAAAAAATACGGAAATGTAAATCCTATTCTAAACTAATTCTAGACTAATGCTCTACCCGACGCCTCGGGCCTTCATCACGAACATCCTTCAAGTACAAGATACCTCGGGGCATTCCCCGGAGAATAAGTACATAAAACCTCGGGGCATTCCTCGGTAAAATAAATACATTTTTTCAATTTTATGTGTTAAAACTAGAAAGAACCATTCAACAAACATTCACACATTCAACAAATCACCATCTTCCAATTTCTACAATTTGCCGACCCAAACTCAATATTTGCCTACCCACTTAACGATCTAAATCATGATACTATCAATTTCAACAATATCCAACAATGAATCAAAGTTAATCTAAATTCACTTTTATCAATGTTTTAATTCCCGCCCCCCGAATTTCACATGATTAAACCAATTCGACTATCAAATCACTTTTCAAAATCAAAATCAACATCGAACACATACCCCAACAAAGATTCAAATATTTAAGCATACCGATCATTCATATCCACAACAACAATCAACATTTGCTCAAAATATTCAAAACCACACCACAAAATCATGATATCAACCAACTTCAATATAATAAAAAAAAGGTAGAGTTAAGAGATGGACCTTTTGATAATTGATTTCATTGGTAATATGATTTCAGAAAACCCAAATTTGGGATCCCGAAAGGACCTCAACAACGACAAACTCCAAACTCGATATCAAAAAGCTCAAGACTCAAAACTGAATTCAATAAATGGGTCAAGACGATCAGAAACCCAAATCCCCGAACCAATAACAGATATCGTTGACACCGAAATAAAGATAGTAGCAACACAAAATAGACCTGTATACAAAACTATCACGAAAAATTGCTCTGAAATAAGACCATTTTTAGCGACGAACTCCTCTCACCAGCCCTCCTATTCCGATCGATTTCAGCTCACCATCGCCTTATCCTTCTCTCTCCGATATCATGATCTCTCTCTCCCTAATCTCTCTGATTCTCTCTCACTCCCCGATTCTCTTTGGTGTGTATATTCTATTTCAACAGTGTGTGTTTGGAGTCAGAAAAGGAAAAAAATTCCCCAGCCCCCCTCAAAATCACGTCTGTGTGTGTATTTCATCTATGGAGTATGTGCGTTGTGAATTTGAGAGTGACCGTGAGTTTCTCTCTGTGGAGAAGATGAGATGATGATGATTTTTGTCCCTTCCCTCATCCTGATGTAGTATGCATTTTCCCCCTATTTTTCTATGTATATTGTATATATATTATGTGAGTCAGTGCCCCCCCCCCCCAATTAGATAGAATATGGTATGTATATGCCGTTTACTTTATGGAAAAGAAATATGGGAAGGGGTCACGTAGAGAGAGGGTAGGGTAGGGGTGAGGGTATAGGATAGGTGGGGTAGGGTGGGTTGGTTGAGATAAGGTTTGTTAGGATAAGGGAATATTAGAAATTTAATTTGTTAGGGATTTATTAAAGTTTTGTTATTTTTTTGTATTTTTGTGGGGTATAATCATGTGGATAAAGGTGTACAATAAAGTGAGGTAAAAATGAATAAAATTGGACTTGGGAGGGACAAAATTAGGTGTCTACAGCATGCCCCCTTTGAATGTAAACATAAAGTATTTTCAGAAAAAGAAGTAGACAATGAGACAAAATTTTGTCCCAACCATTATTCAAAAAGAATAAAACAGAAGAAAGGAGTGAAACCGAGTCTACATCAGGACATCCTAACTACCCAAGTTATGAAGAAATTGAGTCCCAGGTATCTCAAAGAGTTAAAAAAAGAGGAACTATACCGAGTTGGAGAGTCGACTGAGGTTCCATCTAGGTTTCAGTCGCGGCTCTATCATTACATCAAAAAATGAAAAATTACAAGAGTTAAAAAGATAAATGAGATTACAAAAGTCCTATCTATGCAGCTTCTTTTGAACTCTTGACTTGAGTTTCATCACCCTATTCTTCAGGCGGGCTCTATACTTGTAATTTTTCAATTTGTTGCTTGGCTTTCAATTGTTTCACCTTGTTGCTTGACTTTTCATTTATTCACCTTGTGCTTCGGATGGGCTCCAATGTTTCTTGAGTTATCAAAACAAGGAACTGCATCTCCTTACAGATGTTGCTTGAATTACCCAAACAAGAAAGTGCGTCTCCTTACAAATGTTGCTTGAATTACCAAAATAAGAAAGAGCATCTCCTTACAAATGTCGGTTGAATTACCCAAATAAGGAAGTGTGTCTACTTACAAATACTGCTTGAATTACCCAACAAAGAAATGTGTCTCCGTACAAATGTTGCTAGAAATACCCAAACAGTAAAGTGCGTATCCTTACCAATGCCTCTTGAATTATCAAAAAAAGGAAGTGCATATCCTTTCCAATGCCGCTTAAATTACCTAAACAAGGAAGTGTGTATCCTTACCAATGTTTCCTGAATTACCCAAACAAGGAAGTACGTCTCCTTACAGATGTTGCTTGAATTACCAAAATAAGGAAGTGTGTCTCCTTACCAATGCCGCTTTAATTACCAAACAAGGAAGTGTGTCTCCTTACCAATGCTGCTTGAATTACTTTAATACCCCAAAAATTTTTTTGTTGAAACTTTGTGCGTAAACGTGTTGGGTTCTATCTTCTAGAATGAATTATAAATTTTTCGTGTGGAGTGTCATATACTATGACCCACCATTACGTAGAGTATCGAATAAGATTTCCAACGATATGTGGATCATCCAAAATGGACACCCAAGCGACAAGTTATGAACATTCCGATCGAACCGTGAATAGTAGTGAACAGTAAAACATGAAGGAAAAAGTACTGAGGCCTGACGTATTTTTTCTCCAACATTAAACAATCATAACTCCTTGTACATAATGATCTGGGTGATCTACTATATATCAACGGAAAGCTCTGCGAGTCCTCTTTCCTATGAAAGTAGCTATCCAATTTGTCTATCGGAGCAAAAAGTTATGGTCGATCTACTTTAGCCTATCAAAAGTGAATTTTTGGGTCAACTTCAAACGATCATAAATCATCGTACACAATGATCTGGGTGAGATATTATATATCAATGGAAAGATATGAGAGTCCTATTTCTAATGAAATTGGTTTCATCCAATTTGGATATCGAAGTAAAACGTTATGGTTGATCTACTTCAGACTATCAAAACAGTCCACCAAAGGACAGATTCGAGAATTCTTTGATTTTTAGGGGCGTTTTGGTCATTTCCCCTTACCCAAAATACATCTAAACCCTATATTAAAGCCTATTAGAAGCATTATATGTTAAATTTCATCAAATTCTTTCAAAAAGAAAACCCTAAGTTCCCACATCCAACTTCAAGAACCTCCAAAGTACACAATTAATTCTGCAAATTTATTCAAGATTCCAAGTTACTAGTTCAAGAACTCCAAGAACCATCATTCAAAGGCACGATTAATATCTCAAAAATGAGTATCGATCTAAAGTTCATCACTCAAGGTATATGAGTTTTTTCAACAATAACTCTTTTTCGTACTTGTGCCCAAAAGTAATTTTCTTTACAAAGGCATGATTTTTATTTGATTTTTACGAATTTAAAGCATGAACCCATATCTTATGATGATTATTATGAAATCTTGATGTTTATGATTTTGAAAGATGAATTTACATGTGTGGAGATATAAAGAATGAATCTTGAATGATAGTTATCATGATTTTGATATTTGGGTCGTGAATCCCCATTGGAAATTGTGTTTTTTTAGAAAGTGTGTGTTATAAGCACGTTGAGGTTGAATATTTGAGATATTTTGAATGATTTGACCTTTTGGTCTTAATGGAGTTATTTTGAACTCGAGTGTGAAAGAAATCCACAATGTGGTTAATTTTGATAGATGGGAAGCATGATGGCTCCCGATGTATATTTATATATTATTGAAATTGTTTTGTTGTGGATTGTCTTTGAAATGATCTGAGCTAAGTCCGAGAGAAATCTTTAGCACCGAGTGGGTGGTATAAAGCAACCTTACTTCCCTAAAACTACGTGCCCCCGTAGGAGTAAGCCTAAGACTGATTTATATAGTGATCACTAGTTTGTGTGGATTTGATATCAATAGTCCTACTCCGATGGCATGGATAGGACGGCTCTCCCCAACTTTGTTTGTACGTTGGACTCCATATAGCTCACATGGTTAATGTAGGTTATAGGATCTCCCTGTGTGTGTGTGTTTCCTTGTGTCTATGGTGAATGGTGAAGTGATTTGAAAGTGGAATTGTGAAAGTTATTCTTTCGAAAGATTTAAATGATATTTACATTATGAGAATTGATATTCTTGATGAGCTGAAAGTGATTGACAAATTATATGATGACTCACATGTGTTATTGTACTTATTTCATCCTTTCATGATTATGATGATTTTCTTCGGGCTATGTGAGTCTTTCATATATCCTGCATATTTCTTATAAATATTTATGATGATGATGTTTATACAACTACATACACCCCCATATACTCGGTTCTTTTCCATGGTACTGACCCACATCTTCGAATGTGGGCTGCATTTTCTCGGAATGTAGGTTCAGGTGCTCAGTTCTAGGTTCGACAGTGATTCTTCGGGCACGCTGTTCTATATTCTCTGTTGTGGTGAGTCCTCATGTTCCAAGGACGTGATGTTTGATGTTAGTTTTACGGAATTGTTTACATTTGATAACTTAGTATGAGTTAGTTGGGGCATGTCTCAATGGCTCGCTGGTTTTATTGATTTTCTTAGAGGCTTGTCAGACTAGTATAGATGTTAGAAGTTGACTAATAAGTCGTATTTTATTATCTTTCTGAAATTCTTTTATTCTTGGATGATGATTACTTTGTTGATATTTGAGGGTTATTTATGCAAACCCCGTTGATTTGTGTTGAACTAAATGAAAATGGCTCAAAGGGTTAGCTTGGGGCTACTCATAGCCTCAAACACCGTGTGATGCTCCGGGACCCATTTTCTGGGGTATTACAAACTTGATATCAGAGCCTAAGGTTTTAAGGTGTCCTAGGGAGTCTGACAAGCCGCGTTAAGTAGAGTCTTGATCATCGGTGTGTAGCACGCCACATCTATGAGCAAGAGGCTATAAGACGTTTTAGGAAAAAGTGTGATTCTTTATTTCAGAAGTCTATCGTGCTTAAAATGTCTCTCTCTGCTATTGATTCATGCTCTTCTCTTTCAAAAATATGCCTCCACATCGAGCGAGAAGAAATAATGATGGTCAGTGATGTTAGGCATATTTACACGCCTAAATTACCTTAATGTACCCATATTTTAGCTAAGTTTTGAGGACAAAATATATAATTCATGCACGTTTAGTCCTTTTTCCTGTAAGTGAGCTAACCAACGTGATTAGCAAGTTTTCAGGTATAAATGATGAAGATTTCAGCATTTTATGGATAACTTGACGCCAAAGGAAGCTTCACGAAAGAAGGAAGGCAGCTTGTGGAAGTCGATGGACTGAAAGTAACGCATGGAAAACCTGTCCCGGGCAAAAACAACATTTGTAAAGACTTTGGGGATCAGCAGTAACTTATTAGGATTAGGATAATGATGCAGTAACCTAGTAGGATTAGGATAAGTAATGCAGTAGCTTAGTAGGAATAGGATATGGGTGTTATAAATACCCTATTTTGCTGAAGATTTTTATGATTCCCATCCATCCATCCACCCATCCATCAACCAAATTCTGCCACCCTCATCCTTATTCCTCCCTATTCGATCCTTTCCCCTTTTCTTCACAAATTCGTTGTTGACATTATTTTTCATCTATTCGACTTTTAATTTTTACGACAAGAGAAACTCTATTTGCAAGGAATTCACGCCACAAGTGCTACCAAAACATACTTCACGTGAGATTTTTATTTTGGGATGATAAAGTCTATTGTGATTTCCATTGCACTCATGAGTAGCTGAACTTCTCTGTTAGGGTTATGGATGCCTTATGAGATACTATCTATTGCTATGAGTTTGTGAATTCTTGACACATATGCTGCTTATATCATTACTCTCTTCATCTTAATCTAAATTCTTATGGTTGCAAACATATAGAATACGCTAGTATAGCATTAACTTGTTCGAAAGAAAAGTTACATGTCTGGAAAAGAGATAATGTCAAGGAAATAGGGCACCAACCCCTGTTTAAAAGTTAGTGCTATAACTGGATTAATCTCTTGGAGATTTTGTACCATTAGATATGCTTTAAGCTCGAAAGAGTTAAAGTGAAATAATCCTTGATGGTCAAAAGACGCCTGGATTTACCATAGAATACGAATCTCTATAAGCGCATACATGTCTGAATTCCGCATAACTCATACGTATAACTCATAAGGTAGACATAACCCTAACTTCTAATTCTCATTGATTAAAATCTTACTAAACACTCTTTCTTTTTACTTTGATATTTTCCGTTCTTACGTTACTATTTTGATACTCTTAAATTCACGCTACGCTTCCCCCTTTTTATGAAACTTTCACCAAAAGTCTACTAATCTTTGCTTACTTAGTGACCAAGGATTCCCTGTGAAATTCGACACCCAACCCAGTTGGGTTCTATATTTGACAACGACCGCTTACACTCTTACGAGAGCTGTAGTTTGAGCGTTATCAAAAATTGGCGCCGTTGCCGGGGAATACGGTTGTCAACTAAGTTTGTGATAGTTAGTAGACCCTTTGGTCAAAGATTATCAGATTTTACTTTTAGTTGTTGTTTTTGTTTTATTCAGGTTCTGTTCAGTGCATGCCAAATACTCGAAGTTTGGGACAACCATTATTACCCATAAACCCTGAACCGCAACTTATTGGAAGGATGGAGGCGCAACGTGACATTGAAAGAAGGACTGCTCAACAGGAGCAGGCTAGACTAGCTGCGTTGGCCGCTGCCCAAGTACATCAGCAGAATATTGATAACCCTAGGCAAGCAACAAATCCTGACGATGAGGACCTAGGTGATGACGAGTTACTAAACCCTAGGCGTGATGCTGAGGTGGCCACACCTGCTAGCAGAAGAGATCGTCAAGCTAGGTTTAGCCCTGAACGTCGAGCTATGCAAATACCGTTTGATGATGATGATGATGATCTTGACGGAGCTGGTGCCACAGGAGATATTATTCCTCCGCCATTGGCACCCGGAGCCAAGTTCAATATCACTAGCACCATGATTCAGTTATTACAACTCAAGGGATTTTTTGGTGGACTTGCAGGTGATGATCCGAATATGCATCTGGTTAACTTTATGTCTACATGCAAGTCATTCGACAATCCTGGCGTTGGACAAAATACAATTCGGCTGCGCTTATTTCCATTGTCTCTATCTGGTGAGGCAACTCTATGGTTGAATGGGCTGACTCCTAATTCTATTACAAATTGGAGGCAGTTGAAAGACGCTTTCCTAGAAAGATTCTTTCCGCCATCCAAGAGAGCACAGTTGAGAGATGAGATCACTAATTTTCAACAGCTTCCAACTAAAGCTCTCCACAAAACATGGGAGAGGTTCAAGATGAAGCTAATGCGGTGCCCAAACCATCATATGACCAATGTCCACTTGATGGAGATATTATATAGGGCTTTGACTTTGGTGACTAAGCCAGTGGTTGATAATGCAGCAGGTGGTTCATTCATGGACCTCACCTTTGTTCAGGCAAGCGATATGCTAGACCGGATGACAAAGCAAAGTAGAGCATGGCATACCAGGGATTTTGAGGTAGCAAGCCCCTCTTTATCTATTGCCATGACTGCAGAACATAGGAGAAGAGAAGAAGAACGTGATCAAGATATGGCGAACATGAAAACACAGATGGATCTTCTTACCAAGCATTTATTTTTAGGGAAGACCAAAAAAGTAAAAGCAGTTGCGTCAAAAGGAAGAGACAAATCTAATTCTGAGGAAGAAGACAACTACTTGAACAATCATGGGGGTTTCCGAGGCAATGCCCAAGGAAACCAAGGTCGGAACTATTATGATAAATCTGGATATAAGGACCGTGATCAAGGGAGTTGGAAGAATAATTCGGACAGGAGTGGTTTGTATGTTCCTCTTGGAAATTATGAGGCTGTGGCGTCTGGCTTCGAAAAAATGTCTATGGA
This sequence comes from Capsicum baccatum var. pendulum, assembly GCA_030864225.1. NCBI lineage: Eukaryota > Viridiplantae > Streptophyta > Magnoliopsida > Solanales > Solanaceae > Capsicum > Capsicum baccatum. Next base: position 134,565,924 of record CM061558.1, read on the forward strand.
AGATATGATGGCGAACCTGTTGAAATGAGTAGAGGCAACCAATACGGGAGTGAATGAGGTGAAGAACGACTTGTCTTCAATAAATCAGTTGGTTGACTCACATTCCACTGCAATAATACAACTAGAGCAGCAATTGAGTTAACTTTCAGCAGCAATTAATCAAAGAAAAGCCGGCACTCTACCTAGCAACACTGTGCAAAATCCAAGGAACGATGGATCATGCATGGCTATTACTACCCGGAGTGGTAAAATGTTGGACAGTCCATCCAAAGGCAAGCAGGTGGTTAATGATATAACGGATAATGTTATTGATGCAGAATGTGAAGAAGCCGCAGAAGCTGAAGTGAATGCGCATGACGTTACCCCTAGGTGTCTGCAACCTGAAAAGATCAAGAGTCGAAAGCAAGATAAAAAGGAAGTGGTGGAGAAAACGATTCCTCTTCCACCACCACTTTTTCCTAAGAGATTGAAAAAGAAGGCTGATGATACTCCTGAAAAGGTTAAAAATCGGAAGCAAGATAAAGAGGAAGCTGTGGAGAAAACTATTCCCCTTCCACCACCACCTTTTCCTCAGAGACTAAAGAAGAAAGCTGACGATACCAGGTTCAATAAATTTATGACTACGTTGAAGCAGCTGACCATTAATGTTCCGTTGGTAGAGGTGCTAGAAAAGATGCCTGGGTACGCAAAATTTATGAAAGATCTCTTGACAAAGAAGTGGGCTGCAAGTTACCATCCGGTAGATAACGTTCATCATTGCAGTGCAATCGCTACAAGATCGTTAGTTCAGAAGAAGGCAAACCCTGGTGCTTTCACCATTCCTTGCACTATTGGATCTTTAAATTTTGCCAAGGCATTGTGCGATCTAGGTGCTAGCATCAATTTGATGCCACTATCCGTCTACAGGAAGTTGGGGTTAGGCAATCCGACACCAACCAATATGAGGCTCGTGATGGCAGATAGGTCGGTAAAACGACCTGTTGGTATCTTAAATGACCTGTTGGTGAAGGTGTCCACCTTCATTTTTCCTGCAGACTTTGTGATTTTTGATTGTGAGGTAGATTCGGAAGTTCCCATAATCTTAGGATGGCCCTTCCTCGCAACTGGAAGTGTGCTTATTGACATGAGAGATAATGAGCTTTTATTTCGAATGAATGACGAAGTGATTCATTTTGATTTATGCAAATCAATGAAGCAACCCAAAGATCTGAACGTGTTCTCTGTAGCTGATGTTCATTATGAGGATGAGAAAGCATTATCTGTAGAGAAACAGCTTAATGTTGAGCCATTGTCTGCCGCGCTGCTGAATGTTGAGCATGAGGATGATGAAGATTACGAAGAAACTATGTGTGCTATAACAGGATTAGGGTCCCATTCTCATGCTCCTAAGCAGTTGGACCTTGATATTAAGAATCGATCTTCACCAACAGCGAAGACTTCCGTTGAAGAGCCCCCAGTGCTAGAATCGAAAGAGCTCCCCAAGTATCTAAGGTATGCGTCCTTGGGAAGCGGAGATACACTTTCGGTGAGTGTAGAGGCTGATTTAGGTGAACAGCATGTAGAGGCTCTCATCTCTACTCTAAAGAGGTACAAGAGAGCCATTGGTTGGTCTATTGATGATATAATTAGTATCCCACCTGGGATATGTATGCACAAGAGTTATATCGAAGAAGATTGTATGCCTACAAGTAAGCATCAGCGTCGTCTGAATCCATTCAGAAAATGATGCACCATCTATCTCGATAAAGTCTAAGTAATCGAGATAGCTATGTCGTGCCGCGATAATAAATCAAGCGCTTGGTGGGAGACAACCCATCATTTTTAATTCTTTTTGTTGTTTTCTTAGGATTTTGTCGAGCCACGACCAAAACTAAGGCGCTTGATGGGAGGCAACCCATTGTTCTAATCATTTTTGTTGTTTTTGAGTAAATGTAGGTGCAAGAGGTGTAAAGGAGGATATTGGTTTCAAATTTTGATTTGGAAGTATTGTATGTTGAAGGTGGTAAGTTAGGAATGAAGAAGCAAAAGGCTATGGGTTAGGCATTGCCTATGAAAATATAGGCAAAGAACAAGGCAAGGCCTATGTAAATCTAGGCCACGAACAAGGCAAGGCCTATGCTATGGCATAAGCTCTCGGATTCTAGAGTGCCATAGCATAGGCGCCGCCTATGCACAACAATACCATAGCATAGGCGCCGCCTATGCAAAAGCCTTTTTTCTCTGAATCTAGTATGCCATGGCATAGGCGCCGCCTATGCCTAACAATGCCATAGCATAGGCGCCGCCTATGCTATGACCTTCTGCTCAACTAGGCAAAGCATTAGGCATGGCCTATGCTATGGCCTTCTACTCAACTAGGCAAAGCTAAAGGCGCCGCCTTTGCCTCCCAAAACTCTCAAAACTTTTATTTTTGCTCTTTTAACTTTGCAAGAACTTCTTCCGAGGCCATCAACCAAGTAAGTACTTCTTTGCTCATCTTTTATATTACGTAAGTATTACAATACTATGCCTATAATAAGTTGTTAAATCTTGAAGTAGTGTTACTGATTTGAATGTGGTTGATACAACTAAGTAAGTGAAAGAATATGTATGGATGCTCTTGACTTGTTTCCAACTTGTATTTGATTTTGATACACTGTCATAATTTTGCGAAATCGACATGGTCAAGATAATTGCATAATCTTGTAACTCGAAAGCTTACATGTTGAAATGACTTGTTCATTGAGATGAAAATCATGGGTGACTACAAACATGCGATGTTGTGATTATTTCTATGCCATAAATTGATACAATATCTATGTAGTAGTTTTGTTCAAAAGATGCATTAGTCCAACCACGAAAGCATTGTCAAGATTGCATAACTTTAAGATGACAAGAAAAGTATGACTGCACTGATTATATTGTTGGAACATAACACCTAAACGTATATCGATGAAGTCTGAGTAATCGACATCGTTCACTTCATTAGTTTTTACCAACAAATTAAGTGTGGGGTGGTGCCACTATTGTCTGCTTGTCGATTGAATCTTCCGAGATGAAGGTAACATGACTCTATTGAGATCTCAGGTAGAATGGCACAAAAAGGACAACAAGGAAAAGAAAAAGTGCCCACCTCACAGAAAGGTAAGAAAAGAGCAAGCTGAATCCTCCGTGCTGCAAATACCTCGACGCACTCTTGGAATCAAGTGGGGTACTTATGAGGAACTTCTGATGACGACGACTCTGATGATGATTCCGATGAAGGGGGTATGACCCCAGACATAGAGGAGGAGTCCGACTAACCAGGTTCTTCTTATTTATTTTCCACTGAGGGCAGTGTGTTCCGTCTAAGTGTGGGGTGCTGGTATTTGTATGCTATACACCGTTATCGGCATTTGCTTATTTATGTTTGTTTGTTTGCTTATTTATGTTTGTTTGTTTTATTTTTTTAGTTAAATTTTAGAATTTTTTTAAAATAAAAACTTTGCATAAAATTGTTCTGATAGGCAGCATGGTATTATGACAAGAGTTTGTGATAAAATCATTACTATTAAGACATTTAGGCTCCAAGTATGACTCACTATGTGATAATTGTATGGTTTAATTCATTCATCTGTTGGGTCAAGAGTCTATACTGCTCCCAATAAAGTTGACCATGTGCCTTGTGTGTGTGAGATGATAGTATATTCTATGTTTGTGGCTGATGCTAGAACTTGCCTGGTGTGTGTGTGAAGCGAAATAAAGAGTGTGAGTTTAGGAGATGATTTAGGCATTTCTTTGGCAACCTGTGATTGTTTACCTTCGTTTTACCTACCCGTGGACATTATCCTAGTTAACCCCCTTTTGAGCCTTTAGCCTATTTTCTTTGACAGCCTCATATGTAAGCCTAATCCATTTTTTTTCAAGACCATAATTTGATCCAAATTCCTAAGTGTTTTAAAGTGTAAAGTCATGTGACAAAATAAGAGTAAATTGGGTGAGTATGATGCCTTAGAATTTATTGGTGCTTGAATTTGTTATGAAAAAGAATTGCTAACATAAGAGGTGTGTTATGAAAAGAAAAAGGAAAAGAAAACTAAAAAGTTAGTTATGTTTAAAATTGAAAAACAAAAGAGGAGAGAAGGGGTGGTAGAATAAAAGAAAGTAGAAAGGTTGTTTGAAAGAAAGTGTTAATGGCATAATGTGATGTATTAAAGCGCTTAGGAACATAGTCACTATTTCTGGCCAAAATAGTCCTACCCGTCCCTTAGCCTACATTACAACGTGCAAAAGACCTATTTGATCCTAAGCTTAGCATTCTGATATTTGGTGGAGCATTACACTAAGGGCAAGCCTATGGTCATCAGTTGCAACATATGAATTCTTTGTGAGAGTGAGAGCAAGGAAAATCTTATACCCATGTTTCGAAAAATGCAATACTTGTGAGCGATTATGGGTAATATCTTATGTGAGACACACATGGTTGATGAGTTTTGGGTAGTTTGTATGATTCTTTGTGCCTTAACTTTTGAATACGAATTAACCATCATCACGAGTCTATGTTGGAGGTTGAATTGTTTCTAGAAGTGATCAGAAAACTACTCTTTGTTAATAATTGTCGTGCCTGTCTTGATGAATATTTTGTGTTGTTACTGTGAAACCCTAAGTAGATGTTATATGGACATGATATTTTGTTCGAGGACGAACAAAGCTTTAAGTGTGGGTGTTGATGTTAGGCGTATTTACACGCCTAAATTACCTTAATGTACCCATATTTTAGCTAAGTTTTGAGGATAAAATATATAATTCATGCACGTTTAGTCCTTTTTCCTGTAAGTGAGCTAATCAACGTGATTAGCAAGTTTTCAAATATAAATGATGAAGATTTCAGCATTTTATGGATAACTTGACGCCAAAGGAAGCTTCACAAAAGAAGGAAGGTAGCTTGTGGAAGTCGATGGACTGAAAGTAACGCATGGAAAACCTGTCCCGGGCAAAAACAACATTTCTAAAGACTTTGGGGATCAGCAGTAACTTATTAGGATTAGGATAATGATGCAGTAACCTAGTAGGATTAGGATAAGTAATGCAGTAGCTTAGTAGAAATAGGATATGGGTGTTATAAATACCCTATTTTGCTGAAGATTTTTATGATTCCCATCCATCCATCCACCCATCCATCAACCAAACTTCGCCACCCTCATCCTTATTCCTCCCTATTCGATCCTTTCCCCTTTTCTTCACAAATTCGTTGTTGACATTATTTTTCATCTATTCGACTTTTAATTTTTACGACAAGAGAAACGCTATTTGCAAGGAATTCATGCCACAAGTGCTACCAAAACATACTTCACGTGAGATTTTTATTGTGGGATGATAAAGTCTATTGTGATTTTGATTGCACTCATGAGTAGCTAAACTTCTCTGTTGGGGTTATGGAAGCCTTATGAGATACTATCTATTGCTGTGAGTTTGTGAATTCTTGACACGTATGCTGCTTATATCATTACTCTCTTCATCTTAATCTAAATTCTTGTGGTTACAAGCATATAGAATATGCCAGTATAGCATTAACTTGTTCGAAAGAAAAGTTACATGTCTGGAAAAGAGATAATGTCAAGGAAATAGGGCACTAACCTCTGTTTAAAAATTAGTGCCGTAACTGGATTAACCTCTAGGAGATTTTGTACCATTAGATACGCTTTAAGCTCGAAAGAGTTAAAGTGAAATAATCCTTGATGGTCAAAAGACGCCTGGATTTACCATAGAATACGAATCTCTATAAGCGCATACATGTCTGAATTCCGCATAACTCATAGTCAATAGATACATATAACTCATAAGGTGGACATAACCCTAACTTCCAATTCTCATTGATTAAAATCTTACTAAACATTCTTTCTTTTTACTTTACTATTTTCCATTTTTACGTTACTAATTTGATACTCTTAAATTCACACTACACTCCCCCTATTTACGAAACTTTCACCAAAAGTCTACTAATCTTTGCTTACTTAGTGACCAAGTATTCCCTGTGGGATTCGACACCCAACCCAGTTGGGTTCTATATTTGACAACGACCGCTTACACTCTTACGAGAACTGTAGTTTGAGCGTTATCAGTCAGCAACCTCAACCCACTGACCCATTGAATGAAAACGTGTCTCATACTGAATTTCGGGCAGCCTTTCAGGCACTGGCCCAAGCTGTTACTGTAAATATTCAGTCCAACCCGGCCCCGGCTCCACAGCAGCAGGGAGGTGATTCAGCTGCTGCTAGGATCCATGACTTCATGTGAATGAATCCATTGGAATTCTATGGGTCCAAGTCTGATGAGGATCCACGATTGTTTTTAGAGGAGGTGTGGAAGATTACTCAGGTGATGCATGTATCTGAGGAACATAGTATGGAGTTGGCTGTGTATAGGTTGAAAGACCTTGCTTATGACTGGGTTGTTGCTTGGAGGAAAAGTAGAGGTGAGAGAGTTGTCCCTACAACTTGGCAAGAGTTCCAGGATGCATTCCTGGATAAGTTTTTCCCTTTGGAGATGAGGGAGGCAAAGGTGGAAGAGTTTATGAACCTACGACAGGGCTCTATGACTATTAGAGAGTATTGTCTAAAGTTTAATCAGTTGGCCAAGTATGCTCCTGACTTAGTGGCTGATAATCAGGCTAGTATGAGTAAGTTTGTGACTAGAGTGTCTAGTTATGTAGTTAAGGAGTGTAGGTCTGCTATGCTGAATAGTGAGATGAATCTTTTTAGGCTGATGACTCATGCCCAATAGATTGAGGCAGACAAGATTAAGGAGAGAGATAGAATGAGAGGGAATAAGAGAGCTAGGTCCGAGCAGCACGGACAGGGTCAGACTAGATCACAGGGAGGGAGTCGCCCTCAGTATCAAGATCGTTCATCTATGCCAGCACCGTTATCTGCTAGTGCTCCCGTGCCTAGAGGTAGGCAGGAGAAAGGTAGTAGGTTATATGCATCCAGGTCTCAGTACAGTATTGGCAGTAAGCTAAATCGTCCCCTGTGTCCTAAGTGTGGTAGGGCTCATTCGGGTGAGTGTTGGGGTGAGAAGAGGGGTTATTTCTGGTATGGTGACATGGGTTACAGAGTTAAGAGATTGTCCACAGGATGGACAAGGGCATCGTGACTATTGCCCTCAGACCCAGACTCAGACTGTTAGTGCTTCAGTTCCAGCGACTCGCCCAGCCCCAGCTCAGGGCGCCTCTTTTAGCAATGCTGTCGGGCAGTGCCAGAATAGATTCTATGCTTTACCGTCCCTCCAGAAATAGAAGGACTCTCCCGATGTTATTACTGGTATGCTTCGTGTATTTCAGTTTGATGTGTATGCTTTGTTGGATCCTGGATCCAATTTCTCATATGTTACACCTTTGGTTGTTGTGAATTTTGAAATGAGTCCTGAGATTATTCATGATCCTATCCTAGTTTCTACCCCAGTGGGTGATTCGATTGTTTCCCAAAAAGTATATAAAAAATGTCATATTACCGTTCTTCATAGAGTCTTGTTGGCTGATTTGATTGAGTTAGACATGGTAGATTTTGATGTGATTCTGGGAATAGACTATTTATATTTCTCTTATGCCTCTATTGATTATCGGACATGAGTGGTCAAGTTTTAGTTTTTGAGTGCATCCATGTTTGAGTGGTCTGGGAATTCTGTGTCACCCAAGAGTCATTTTATCTCTTACCTCAAAGCTAGAAAGCTCATTTCCAAGGGGTGTATTTACCATTTGGTTAGAGTCAAAGACACTAAGTCTGAGACTCCAACTCTCCAGTCTGTTAACATTGTCAATGAGTTTTCTGATGTCTTTCCGGATGATCTCCCAGGGATACCTCCTGATAGAGAGATAGAGTTCGGGATTGATCTTATTTTCGATACTCAGCCCATTTCTATTCCTCCTTACCGTATGGCCCCTACAGAACTTAAGGAGTTGAAAGAGCAACTCAAAGATCTACTAGATAAGGGTTTCATAAGGCCCAGTGTTTCTCCTTGGGGTGCTCCTGTGTTGTTTGTAAGAAAGAAAGATAGCTCTTTGTGTATGTGCATTGATTACCGCCAACTGAATAAAGTCACCATAAAAAATAAGTACCCCCTTCCGAGAATAGATGATTTGTTTGACCAATTGCAAGGTGCAAGCTATTTCTCAAAGATAGACCTTCATTCTGGCTATCATCAACTCAAAGTTAGGGAGTGTGACATCCCGAAAACCGCTTTTCAAACTCATTATGGCCATTTTGAGTTTCTTGTTATGTCTTCCGAGTTGACTAATGCCCCAACAGCTTTCATGGACCTCATGAATCGAGTGTTCAGACAATATCTGGATATGTTTGGCATAGTGTTCATCGATTATATACTGGTGTACTCCCGTAGTGAGGATGAACATTCTGATCATCTCTGAACTGTCTTGCAAACCCTTAGAGATCACAAGTTGTTTGCCAAGTTTAGTAAGTGTGAGTTTTAGCTAAGGTCAGTTGTTTTTCTGGGTCATATCATTTCTTCCGAGGGTATTAGAGTTGATCCCCAAAAGACCAAAGCTGTTAAAAATTGGCCTAGACCTATTTCTCCGACTGATATCCAAAGTTTCTTGGGTTTAGCTGGCTATTACTGCTGTTTTGTTGAGGGTTTCTCCTCTATAGCATCTCCTATGACTCGGTTGACCCAAAAGAAAGTGAAGTTCTTATGGTCTGAATCTTGTGAGAAGAGTTTTAAGGAGTTAAAGACTCGACTCACTTCAGCCCCTGTTTTGACTTTACCTGATGGTGTTGATGGTTTTGTGGTGTACTATAATGCTTCGAGATTTAGGTTGGGTTGCGTATTGATGCAGAAGGGTAAGGTGATAGCTTATGCTTCTAGACAGTTGAAACCACATGAGAAAAATTACCCCACCCATGACCTTGAGTTGGTTGCTGTTGTGTTTGCTTTGAAAATCTGGAGACACTATTTGTATGGTGTCTATGTTGATGTTTTCACTGATCATAAGAGTCTACAATATGTGTTTACCCAGAGAGAATTGAATCTTAGGTAGAGACGATGGTTAGAATTGTTAAAGAACTATGATATGAGTGTGCTGTACCATCCGGGCGAGGCCAATGTTGTGGCGGATGCCCTAAGTAGAGTGTCCATGGGTAGTGTTTCGCATGTGTTAGAAGGTAAGAAAGAGTTGGCTCGTGATGTACATCATTTGGCTATATTGGTGGTTAGGTTGTTTGACTCTGCTGAAGGTAGTATAGGGGTTCAGAGTAGTTCCGAATCCTCCTTGGTTTCGGAAGTGAAGGAAAAGCAATACTTAGATGCTAGTTTGGTTAGACTGAAGGAGTCAGTCAAGGACCAAAAAGTAGAGGTTTTCTCCCAAGGGGGAGATGGTGTGTTGAGGTTGCAGGGTAGATTGTGTGTCCCGAATGTTGATGATCTGAGACAGAGGATTATAGTTGAAGTGCATGGGGCGCGATATTCTATTAATCCTGGTACCACCAAGATGTATCGAGACTTGCGGGAAATCTATTGGTGGAGTGGCATGAAGAAAGATATAACAGGGTATGTAGCTAAATGTGCAACATGCCAACAGGTTAAGGTTGAACACCAAAGACCTGGTGGTATGATGCAAGAGTTTAGTATTCCCACCTGGAAGTGGGAAGAGATAAATATGAACTTCGTGATTGGTTTACCTCCTTCCCGACGCCATCATGATTCCATTGGTTGATAGGTTGACTAAGTCTGCTCATTTTTTGCCTGTTCATACTTCATATACTGCTGAGGATTATGCTAGATTATATATTCGAGAGCTAGTCAGACTGCATGGAGTTCTCTTGTCTATCATTTCGGATAGGGGTACTCAGTTCACTTCGCAATTTTAGAAAGCTTTTCAGAAGGGTCTTGCTACCCAAGTGCTTTTGAGTTCAGCTTTTCATCTGCAGACCGATGGTCAGGTTGAGTGGACCATCCAGACCTTAGATGATATGTTGAGAGCTTGTGCACTTGACTTTAAGGGAAGTTGGGATGATCACTTACCATTGATAGAATTTGCTTACAATAACAGTGTCCACTCTAGTATTGGGATGGCTCCATTTGAAGCCTTATATAGGAGGAAGTGCACATCACCCATAGGTTGGTTCGAGGTGGGTGAAGTGGCTGTGAGTGGTCGTGATTCGGTATTTGAGGCTATGGAAAAAGTTAAGTTGATTAGGGAAAGGTTGAAAATTGCGCAGAGTCGTCAGAAGTCATATGCGGATGTTAGAAGGAGAGACCTTGAGTTTGAAGTTGGTGACCTAGTGTATCTGAAAATTTCACCCATGAGGGGGGTGAAGAGATTCGGAGAGAAGGGGAAGCTTAGTCCCCGTTATGTTGGTCCTTACAAAATTCTTAGCCGTGTTGGTAAGGTAGCTTATGAGGTCAAGTTTCCTTTCGAGTTGTCCTCTGTTCATCTAATATTCCATATCTCCATGATTAGAAAGCATATTAGCGATGCTGTGGTAGTGAATTCCTCTATGAGTGCTGACATTCAAGAAAATCTTTCTTTTGATGAGATTCCTGTTGAGATTCTTGATTTCAGTGTCCGAAGACTAAGGAACAAAGAAGTTCCCTTGGTCAAGGTGTTGTGGCGAAACTAATCTGTTGAGGGTGCAACTTGGGAAGCTGAGGCGGATATGCGATCCAAGTACCCGCACCTATTTTCCGCAAACTCCGATCAAGCCAAAGGTACCGTTCTTTCCTAACTCATGCACTTTAGATAAAAGTTGCAGCAGTTCAGCTGTCATTTATTATGTGTTCAGCTGTAGTTTCTTGAATTTATGCATTCTATGTTGCATTCGGAGTGAGAAATGATGTGGTGATGAGTCTAACGAATGGTTTCAGCTGTATGCTCTATTCCCTATCTAATCTTGGCATGTCTAGCGTCATTTGAGGACGAATGTTTCCAAGGGGGGATGATGTAATACCTCGGGAAATTTTTTATTGAAATTTTGTGCGTAAACGTGTTGGGTTCTATCTTCTAGAATGAATTATAAATTTTTCGTGCGGAATGTCTTAGATTATGACCCACCATTGCGTAGAGTATCGAATAAGCTTTCCAACGATATATGGATCATCCAAAATGGACACCCGAGCGATGAGTTATGAACATTCCGATCGAACCGTAAATAGTAGTGAACAGTAAAACATGCAGGAAAAAGTACTGAGGCCTGACGTATTTTTGCTCCAACTTTAAACAATCATAACTCCTCGTACACAATGATCTGAGTGAGATACTATATATCAACGGAAAGATTTGAGAGTCCTCTTTCTAATGAAATTGGTTTCATCCAATTTGGATGTCGGAGTAAAACGTTATGGTTGATCTACTTCAGACTATCAAAACAGTCCACCAAGGGACAGATTCGAGAATTATTTGATTTTTAGGGGCGTTTTGGTCATTCCCCCTCACCCAAAATCCGTCCAAACCCTATATTAAAGCCTATTAAAAGTATTATATGTTATATTTCATCAAATTCCCTCAAAAAGAAAACCCTAAGCTCCTACATCCAACTTCAAGAACCTCCAAAGTTCACCATTAATTCTGCAAATTTATTCAAGATTCCAAGTTCTTAGTTCAAAACTCCAAGAACCATCATTCAAAGGCACGATTAATATCTCAAAAATGAGTATCGATCTAAAGTTCATCATTCAAGGTATGTGGGGTTTTTCAACAAGAACTCTCTTTCGTTCTTGTGCCCAAAAGTAATTTTCTTTACAAAGGCAAAATTTTTATTTGATTTTTACGAATTTGAAGCATGAACCCATATCTTATGATGATTATTATGAAATATTGATGTTTATGATTTTGAAAGATGAATTTACATGTGTGGAGATATAAAGCATGAATCTTGAATGATATTTATCATAATTTTGATATTTGGGTCATGAATCCCCATTGGAAATTGTGTTTTTTTAGAAAGTGTGTGCTATAAGCACGTTGATGTTGAATATTTGAGATATTTTGAATGATTTGACATATTGGCCTTAATGGAGTTGTTTTGAACTCGAGTATGAAAGAAATCCACAACGTGGTTGATTTTGATAGATGGGAAGCATGATGGCTCCCGATGTATATTTATATATTACTGATATTGTTTTGTTGTGGATTGTCTTTGAAATGATCTGAGCTAAGTCCGAGAGAAATCTTTAGCACCGAGTGGGTGGTATAAAGCAACCTTACTTCCCTAAAACTACGTGCCCCCATAGGAGTGAGCCTGAGGCTGATTTATATAGTGATCACTAGTTTGTGTGGATTTGATATCGATAGTCGTACTCCGATGGCAAGTATAGGACGGCTCTCCCCAACGTGGGTTGTACGTTGGACTCCATGTAGCTCACATGGTTTATGTAGGTTATAGGATCTCCCAGTGTGTGTGTGTTTCCTTGTGTCTATGGTGAATGATGAAGTGATTTGAAAGTGGAATTGTGAAAGTTATTCTTTCGAAAGATTTAAATGATATTTACATTATAAGAATTGACATTCTTGATGAACTGAAAGTGATTGACAAATTATATTATGACTCATATGTGTTATTGTACTTATTTCATCCTCTCATGATTATGATGATTTTCCTTGGGCTATGTGAGTCTTTCATACATCTTGCATATTTCTTATAAATATTTATGATGATGATGTTTATACAACTGCATACACCCCCATATACTCGGTTTCTTTCCATGGTACTGACCTACATCTTCGGATGTAGGCTGCATTTTCTCGGAATGTAGGTTCATGTGCTCAGTTTCAGGTTCGACAGTGATTCTTCAGGCACGCTGTTCTACATCCTCTGTTGTGGTAAGTCCTCATGTTCCGAGGATGTAATGTCTGATGTTGGTTTTACGGAATTGTTTACATTTGATAACTGAGTATAAGTCAGTTGTGGCATGTCTCAATGGCTCGCTGGTTTTATTGATTTTCTTAGAGGCTTGTCAGACTAGTATAGATATTGGGAGTTGACTAATAAGTCGTATTTTGTTATCTTTCTGAAATTCTTTTATTCTTGGATGATGATTACTTTGTTGATATTTGAAGGTTATTTATGGAAACCCCATTGATTTGTGTTGAACTGAATGAAAATGGCTCAAAGGGTTAGCTTGGAGCTACTCGTAGCCTCAAGCACCGTGTGACGCTCTGGGACTCGTTTTTCGGGGCGTTACAATTACCCAAACAAGAAAGTGTGTCTCCTTACAAATGTTGCTAGAAATACTCAAACAGGAAAGTGTAAGATTAAATTAGGTGTCTACATACATTTTTCTGGCAAATCGTAAGATTAAAATAGAAATGGTTGAGTGTCGAAGTCTGACACTACTTAGAGAGGGTCTCCCTCACTAATAATTAACAAAGCTCAAATTAATGAGATAACTTATAGCGTTGACTGCCTTCACTTAACCGCATGGCTAAAACAAGACTTTTTAGTAGTGAGCTTTCTTCTCTCTCTTTGGAGTCATCTTTCCAACCCCACACGATATATATATCTATGATCACATGCATACATCATATCATTTTAATTAGTTGGCCCCTTATATTAATAATAAAAATAATATAAACATACATCATAACATGAAATTTGGATCAAACTAATGTTAAATGAGGAACAAATTCAATGAGTTTGTCTGATTTTTCATGATCAAAATGGTGAAAACGCATGGAGAATACAATACCTTAATTTAGTGTGCAATTTTCACGTTAAAAAATAGACGAATCATTAAATATATTTGTACCGAAGGTGCTCTATCCTCATGAGCATTCAGTGAATCTTTTACATTTTAAATAATGAGCCTTTAATATTAATTTTACTGTTCAAGAATCTGAAAAAAAAACTATCATTTTCTAAACTGATGGGACAATAGAGGACAATTTTTTTCATACTCTAAAGGCTCATGCAAAGCAATGCACCTTCAATGCATCTAGGCTCATGCAAACAATGTACTTAAGATTTAAAACTTTCAAATTAATTAAAATTCTTATTTTGATTTAGATAAAAAATAGTAATATTTAACATTTTTAAATAAATCAGAATTTTGCTTCATATAATAAAAGGTCTATAATACTATTTAAATAGTATTTTAATCAATTCTAGAATCATATGAGTGATTGTTGTATTTTTTTTAAATATTTTATTTTTGTTTTTGATTGATAATTGATTGGAGTTTTCTCCTTGCATCCGTTACAATCATCCTTTTTATTTTTCTCTATTTAGTTAGTTAGTAAATTTAAAGATTATATGTGTGTTACACATAATCAATAACTGACTATGGATTCTCCTCTTTTGATAATTTCTCAGATTTCTTTTCAAGTTGAATATTTTTTATCAAAAAATTATACTAAACAAATATTTTGCAAGTAGTCGAAAAAATCAACGATTTATATCTTTTTTTATTCAATTATTTTTATAGAAATTGTAGTTCTCTTTTCAATTACTGCAAGCTTTACTCCTTTCACATATATTTGATAGTTTATAAATATATTTGCTATTTATTTCGAAAATATGTAATACTAAATTTTTAAGGCAACATTATATAGTGTTCTTATTATAATGATTCTTACTGATTTGGTTATTTTTAACCCCTCTTCGTCAGGGTTTATGCGCTTTTTATTTGCTATATCATACAGTTCATGTTGAAAATAATTTATTTGTTGAAATTAGAATTTTTTATTATTAAAAAATAAATCTTTCTTTTCCAGATTGGAATTAATATTTTTGAGTGCAAGTTAATATAGCTTGAATCACATTTATGAAATACTTATGATTTTTAAGTTTGTTTTTCAATCCTTCTCATAGTCGTGTCGATTTCAAATTGTATTATTGATTTTTGGCCTCACAAAAAAATTGAAGACTTATCTTTTTGAATGCTAAGTAATTTATTATTTTTAATTACTTATTACAAATAAGTAGTATGTGAATTCATACATGGTACATTTATACATTCAATACACTTACATTGCTATTTTGTTATCTTCAGTTGTTGCCTTCTATTAATACTTTGCTTGAAGGTGCATTGCTTCGCATGAGCTTTTAAAGTATTCAAAAGTTGTCCTTTATTGTTCCATCAGTTCAGAAAATAACAACCTTTTTCAGATTTTTAAACAATATATAATATTGAAGGTTCATGACTATTAATAAGTTTTTGTTTAAAATGTAAAAGATTCACTAAATGCTCATTAGAGTAGAGCACATTTAATGTAAATATATTTAAACGGTTCCTCTATTTTTAACGTGAAAATTGCATATTGAAGGTGCTCCATTCGTCATGCGTTTTCACCATTTCGGTCATAAAAATCCTGACAAACCCATTTATTGAAATTGTTTCCCATTTAACACTATTTTAATCCAAAATTCACCTAAAGATATCACTATCTCCATCGCCATATCCGAACAAATCTCAGGAAATGTAAGCGAAAATCTTAGTGGTCGAAAGACCTAGAAAGCACAGGTTCGAAATCAAGAGTTAGGGGTTCCTGAGATACAACTTATAAGACGATGGATGATCTAGGTGAACAAAATACAACCTTGCAGATGAAGCCACGGTCGACGATAGAAGAAGAAGTACTAACCAGTACAGTCGCAGCTCAAGCTCAACGGAAAATCGAAAGGCTCCTACAAGATAACCAAAAAGAAAGAAATATGATAGCGGACCGATATAAGAAGAAAATACAAGTTTGAATTCGTGACCTCCTGATCACATACCAATAATTTTACAGGTTATTTCAACACATTGATACACAGTGCTACTAGATATAGTCAAAGTCAAAGCCCATTTGAAGTGAAGTGCACTGTCAAAGATTTTCTTGTACCCTTTTCTCTAATGTACGGATACCCACCATTCAATGGCGGCGCCGCCGCCGGCTTACCCGTAGAACCAATGTCACCGCACAACGGCGGAATCAGCAACTGGAACACGGCGGAGTTACCTCACAACGGCGGAGGAAACAGC
Source organism: Capsicum baccatum var. pendulum (assembly GCA_030864225.1). Taxonomy (NCBI): domain Eukaryota; kingdom Viridiplantae; phylum Streptophyta; class Magnoliopsida; order Solanales; family Solanaceae; genus Capsicum; species Capsicum baccatum. The sequence goes on from CM061558.1 coordinate 134,581,851, forward strand.
GGACTCAGCAGCTGGAACGGAGCAGTACCACTGCGTGAAGGCGGACCCAGCAACTGGAACGGAGCAGTGCCACCACATAACGGTGGAGGCAGCAACTGGAACGGAGAGCCGCCGCCGCATAACGGTGGAGGCAGCAACTGGAACGGAGCAGAATTACTGCACAACGGCGGAGTCAGCAGCTGGAACGGAGCAGTACCACCGCATGACGGCGGAGTCAGCAGCTGGAGCAGAGCAGTACCACCGCATGACGGCAGAGGCAGCAACTGGAACGGAGCGCCGCCACCGCATAACGGTGGAGGCAGCAACTGGAACGGAGCAGAACTACCACACAACGGCGGAATCAGCATATGGAACGGGGCGGCACCACCAGTAGGGTATCACAGCCCTAATTTTTCCATCCAAAGACCTAATTTTCTGCGTTTTTCAGTCCAACCAAACCCAAATACCCAATTCCAGCGTCCTCAGCCTCCTAAGGGTTCCTCTAATCTCAGTGAAATTGTTCAGAAAGTTGATAAGGCTGCAAAGAAGGCGCGGCGAGACCTTATAGATGCAGGTGAAAATGTATCTACTTGGAAAGTATCTCAAGCTGCATTGGCTATAGTTAAAGCTGATTCTTGGGAGTCTTTAGGCTTTCAAATGCAGCGAGTCCCTCTCTCAATAGCCTCATACTTATCCAAGGGAAGGTACATTTTCGTATACTGATAGTTTTGTGAACCATGCTTTGAACAAAATCCTAGGGAAGCTACATTTTCAGATCTTATGAAGAACCTTAAGAAAATTCCTTTAATTCCCCTTTCAGATGGTAATTATGGATCACTGGATGAAGGTGCAATTTGGTTGCAGTTTAATTCAATGGGCGCAACGATTGATGGTGACTATGCGCCAGAAACTTTCCCAAGATTGCATACTAGTCTTAGAACTGTGAGTCCTGCACTTCTTTCTGCTGCTTCTGCTCTTGGCACATCAAATGGTGAATCAGCAGTAGTAGATAATGTTATTAAGATGCTGTATAGAGATGATGTCCAACCGTTATTGACACATCAAATTGTAAAGAAGCATATTCTGCCATCTATCTACAGTGAGAATTATGGAGAAGGATACAGAGACTTAATGACAGAGTATGTTGCCTTCTTGATGTTCCACTTGCAATCGAGTTGCCCCAACTGTCAATTAGAAAAGGAGCAAATTATCAGTGAAGTGCGTGGTAGTGCTTTTTGCCAGTGTGACTCTTGCGTATGTCAATGTCCAGAACTCCACAACAACAGCCTATATTTTGCATTTCTTCCTCTTAGAAAGTATGGGTTGAAGTATAAATTTCAGGGTGATTTTGTGTTGCCTTCATCTAGGGACGAAGCTAATGGCGATAATGCTTGGAACCAGTGGTTGTTGTTGGAGTTTCCTGGCTTGTTTGTTAGTACTGAGAGGTCATTGTTTTAGCGATAATCCAGCAAAGGGTGTTGCAGTTTATATGAGCTTTGTTCCCCTTGTAGGGGAGGGTCATGGTTTCTTTTCTTGTCTTCCTCAGATGATTCTTTCTAGATTACGCATGTCAAACTGTTTGATAGTAGAAGGTGCAGGAACTGAATGGGTTGCTCCGTCAAAAGTTTTGCGCAATTGGACGGAAGAGTCTCGTAAGCTCTTGCCTGATAGCTTGCTTCGCTATCACCTTGGTGTTGGATTCTTGCATAAAGATATAGTTCTACCAGATTTATTAGCTCGGTCTCTTGGAGTTGAGGAGATGGACTGAAGGTTCTATTTCAGGTTATAACTTCTCTATGCTCTTCAGAAGATGGTATAAAGTCAATGGGTTTGGGATGGTTATCTTCATGGTTAAACAACGTTTATACATTGTTGACAAACGGGCAAGACTTAGCAGGTTTTGGGACAGAATTGGATCTCATGAAGGACCTTAAGAAAATTCCATTTATTCCCCTTTCGGACGGTAAGTATGGATCACTAGATGAAGGCCCAATTTGGTTGCATTTTGATTCCACGGGTGCTGCGATTGATGGTGACTATGCACCAAAAACTTTCCCAAGATTGCATGCTTGTCTTAGAACTGTTAGTTCTGCACTTCTTTCTGCTGCTGCTGCTCTTGGCACATCATGCTGTGGATCATCAGTAGTAGAGAATGTTTCTATGATGCGGTACAGAGTTGGTGTCCATCAGTTATCCGCACATCAAATAGTAAAGATACATATTCTACCTTACCTTTACAGAGACAAAAATGTACAAGGACATAAAGAAATAATGACTGAGTATCTTGCTTTCTTGGTGTTCCATTTTCAGTCGAATTGCTGTGACTGCCAATCAGAAAAAGAGCAGATTATCAGGGAACTGCGTGACAATGTCTTTATTTTGACTAATCATGGGTGCAGGCGCCCAATAGAGGTTCCCATCCATTTCAGCAAAGAATATGGAAATCCCATAGATATGAGTCGATTAATTCAAGGATTAGATCTTACATGGCATGAAATTGATGATACGTACTTAAAGCATCCAATCAATAGAATGTTATCTGGAGGTGTATTAAAGTGGCGAAAGTTTTTCCAGGAAATGGGGATCAGTGATTTTGTACAGGTTCTCGAAGTTGAGAAAAGTATGTCTGATGTATGCCCTCTTCCCATGAATGTGACATGGGATAAAGATTTGATGCCCATAGGATCAATTGCAAAAGATTGGGTGTCTGAAGAATTTGTCAATATGCTGTTACAACTGTCTTCTACTCGTGACAAGGAAAAATGCCAAGTACCTCTTGGAGGTACTTGATAGATTGTGGGATGATTATTTCAGTGATAAGGCTACTGTCTTCTATTTCACTTCTGATGGAGAAAGGAAAATTTTTGATTCCTCATTCCGCAGAATCCTCTGTGATGTTCGGTGGATAGCGTCAACTCTCGATAATGAGCTCCACTGTTCAAGGGAGTTATTCCATGATTGCGAGGCTGTGCGCTCAATTTTTGGTGATAATGCTCCTTATACTGTTCCCAAGGTTAGTGATCTTGACTGAATTTGAGGTAGAGATCTTGAGTCCCAAATAGAATGTCTTAAATCAGTCTCGTTAATTGTATATTTAGTAATCATCACACTTTTGAGGTTTTTGTTGGTCTAAGACTCTACGTAAAGAAAATGACTAAGAAGAAATTTAAAAAATTAAACTTCAGCCTTATTTAACAGCTATTGGGATGATTGACAAGACAGTCTAGAGTTTTATCGAAGTTTCTTAACCTGGTAATTTGTCTTGTCAGTGAAACATTTCTACGAGTAGCTTTGACCTGCTAATTTTTCATGTAAATGATTGTTTATATGAGTGTGCTAATAACAGCTTAGCCATACTAAAAATATGATGTGGTTGATTTTTCACATATACTGGTACAATGAACTAACTCTTCTAATTTGTGCATTATTATTGCTGTGGTAGAGAATTAACTTAGTGGACAGCTTAAACATGATCTATTTTATGTCATCCAAGCCTTGGTTCAATGGCATGAGTAGAACAATGTGGGATGAGTGGTAGGCACATATCAAGAGCTTGAATCTTTCAGGTGAACCAATCTGGTATTTAAGTGAAGGTTTGGGTAGGCCCATTATCCATTGGGTTCTGAAGCTAGGAAACAGCGGATTTCTAGGTTATCACAGAAGAAAAGAAAAATGATCTAGTTTTATTTTATTTATTTTGTTCTAGTTTAGTTTTACTATCACAACTTTTTTCGTGGTTTTGGTTAGAAAACTGTATGTCTGAAAAGCCAGCTTGAGTTAATTTGACTTCCAGGACAAGTTAGATTTTCGTTTGAGATTTTTCTATTATGCTCAATTATTGTTCTGTTCACATCTGTGAATGCTTGTTTTATTTATGTTCCATTGATATGTGAGAGTACCTTAAAGATATTACTTTAGCTTCTTCCTGGTATAGGGTAGTACCAAATCATATTTTTGCTTGTGTTTTTAGCTTGAATTTGGTTGGACTTCTTCCTTTATCGCTGCTCTTAGTTAGAGCTAATGCTTTTTGTTTTTTGGTGAGACAGGTGAGAAGTGAAAGGTTGTTAACAGCTCTTGGTTTGAAAACCCAAGTTACAGCCGATGACACGCTAGCAATTCTTAAAGTTTGGAGAGCCAAAGCACCCTTCAGAGCTAGGTATTTGATCTTCCTTCAGCTGAAAGCGATGTAAAACCAGCAAGATGGTTTATGCTCTCTTTTACTGAAAAATATTGTTTTTTTTTTCAGCAATTTCTTTTCCTGTGGATTTAAATAAGAAATACAACAACAACAACAAACCCAGTGTATTCCCACATAGTGGGGTCTGGGGAGGGTAAGATGTACGCAGTTCATACCACTACCTCCGAAGAAGTAGCAAGGGATTTAAATAAGAAATAGTTAACTAAAATATGAATACTGTATGCTGCATGAATTGGTTGCATATATCACATACTAAGGTTGTTGGTAGTGGTCTGCTATTTGATTGATGGTCATTTCTCTTTCTTTTTCTTTTCTTTGTTAAGTGATGATCATAGTGTATAACAACTACCTTCATTTAGGACGTTGAAGCCTTGTCAAACTTCGTAAAAATGTTCCTTTGAGTCCTGTTTATATTGTTTTCCACAACATTGTCCGATATCAGTTAGTCCTACTGAAATCCTAAAAGAATGGACTCTCAGTTTTTCTAGATAATCTGAAAGAATGGCTACAGAATTTTTAGTGCTATGTGGGAGGCTGACATTGGGCTCAGAATGTTATTCTTTTGAAACATGTGTGTTCCTATTTCCCTTAAATGTAATGCATGTCTTGGAGTGGTAACTTTTCTCTGTTTACAAGAATAGAAGGAAAGCTAGAAACAAATAATTTGTCTAGTGATTGCCTCTTTCAATGTTTAATTATGACTTGTATGATACAATGATCAAGCACTGTCAAGCCATGACATGTTCCCTTTCAACAATTTAGGGTCCTGAAGTCTAAAGGTTTAAGCATGTCCTTCATCGTGAGATCTTCTTTCCTCATTATTTTGAACTAGCACACTCATTCATTAAATACTTTTCAGTGTGTCACAAATGTCCAGATTTTACACATTCGTGTGGAATAGGATGAATACTTCAGAGAGAAAAGTGGTTGAAGAATTACATGATGGACCTTCTGTGTTTGTCCCTTCTGAGTTTGGTGTTTCACTTGAAGATGTTGTCCCTGGTGTTCTGTTGTCACTTAAAGAAGTCTTTTGGTGTGATTCAACTGGTTCTGTGGACCAAGTGAAGATGGTCTCTACAAAATTTGTCCAACACACAGTCCAACAACATCCTGTTGCCAGAATATTATGTAACTTGTACCCAGGCCTTCAGGACTTTTTTGTTAATAGATGTGGAGTGGATGAGTTCCCTCATTTCCATGGATATGTTCAAATATTGCTGCATTTATCTGCAGTTGCTTTACCTTCACAAGTAGCTAAGAAAGTAAGCCATCTTTTTAATAAACTTAATTTGTCATAGTCGTAAATGAATGACTGCTAACAATGCCAGGTTTTTATTAGTTTCTGAGGTTAAAAATGATTTTACATTTGCTTTTCAGGTTTTCCGTATGTTTCTCAAGTGGGCTGATGAGCTAAAATCTGGCTCTTTGAGATGTGAAGATGTTGATTTCTTGCAAAAGTGTCTTAAGGAAAAGCAGCATCTGATTCTTCCCACTACAGAAAATAAATGGGTATCTCTCAACCAATCCTTTGGGTTCATCTGTTGGTGTGACGATGATAAGTTAAGAACGGAATTTGAACATTTTGATAATATTAACTTTCTCTACTTTGGGGAACTCAATGATGAGGAAAAGGAGATTCTCCGAACCAAAGTTTCTATCTTCATGCGCAGATTAAATATTCCTTCTCTTTCTGAGGTAAGCTAAGTTTCACCCTCCTCTCTTTTCGTTCTTGTCCACATGCATATCAAATAAAGACTAGATATTTCTTAGATAGATGATATATAGACCCACTGGGCTTTCCTACATCAATGAATCACTCTGCTCCATTTTTTATTATACATGGTTTACCATTTTCTGTCATTCTTCGCAATCAACTTGAACTTTACTATCTATTTGGCCAAATAGAAGTTTTTTTTACTATGACCATCCCAAATAATTTAAAGCACTTTTTTATTGTTGGTATGTCATTGCTTTTGTATTTTATGTAATTGTTTTTACTATGACTTTTAATTGCTTCAAACAATGAGTCACAAATAATCCTAACTAAAAGCAGACAGCTCTTTGAATCTCAACTTTGAAAAGTTGGATAATTATCAAAATTATTGTATATTGGATGTTGAGATTAGTTACGTTAATCATTAACTGATTCTTATAGTTGTAACTTTATGCCTGTTTAGAATTTTTTAAATTTTTTCTATAATTGTAGACTTTACTTCCAAGAAGTGCATGTTCACTTTTCGTTTCGGCTTCAAGCCCCAAGGACCTCAATTTTTGGTGCTTTCCACATTTAAAAAGTTGTTCAAAACTTAGTTGATCGATGTCCAAAACAAAGCGGAAGATTCAATAATTTAATTCTTCTATATGGAATCGTGTAATGCTTTGGGTGGATGAAGTAGTTACGAAAGTTGCTAACATTCTATGTTGGCCTTGTTATTGTTAATGAAAGACTTTACCTGATAAAAGTCTTTCAACACAACTTAGTTCTTGATATCAACTTCTGAAATCCAACTATACTTTTTTCTGGTTCAAATGTGTATCATGTACTAACGCTATTCTAATTATATGGTTTTCTTTCCACTATGGAACATGGATATAGGAACTCATTCACTTCCTTTGTTCCATATTGATTGTCCTATTTACTATTTTGGTTTTGTTCCAAATTGTGTCCACTTCCATAATACGGAAGTTTTCCCATACTATTCAATACTTTCGTACTATTTTATTATTAAAAAGGTACCATGAGGCCCATTTTTTTCTCAACGTTAACCTCTCATTTGCAGGTTGTGACCCGTGAAATCATATATGATGGTCCAACAGACGCTTGCTTTATAGCGTCAATGGTTAACTGGGCTCTTCCATATGCTCAGCAGTATATATATAGCATGAACACAGACAAGTATTTGCAGCTCAGCCAGTCTGTATTTGAGAACTTGAGGTGTCTAGAGATCGTTGTTGTTGAAAAGTTGTTCTACAGGAATCTCATCAAAAGTGTCCGCGTAGAATCAGAGAAGCAGTGTGAGTGCAATTGTCTGCTAGAGGTAATGATCACGCTAGCATCTACAAATTCTTTTATAGGTGGAATATGCTACTTACTTGAGATTAACTATTTTGAAAAGCTGCAGTTTGCTAGCTGTTCTCGACACCGCCAAAAAGAATAACTTGGACCCTTTAAGAGAAAAGGATTTCTATTGATAATTCTTTTAATCGGTTACCACTACTGACGTTTTGTGGGTGACTAAGACTAAATACATAACTAAGGGTCAGTTTTTGAAATATATGAAATTGAAGACTGCTTTCTGCATATTCCAAGACTGTAACGCATACTTCTAATATACTCTTGTTTATTTCTTCTTGAGCTCGCTCTAAATTCTAATGGTGGGCAGGCTGCTTGGTGTGAAAGATGGCCTGGACACCATGGTCAAAAGGAAAATTAATTTGCTTTCAAGAAAAACAATTCTTCATTAAATAGGGAAAAAGTAAAATAGATAGCTCTTTTTCCAGCTCCGGGGAATGTTTGTCTTGACTTGTGGAAATCTAACTTGATTATGAGTGCATATACAACACTTACTTTTGGTATATGCTTTTTGTATGTGGTCTTTGTCTATTTAGTTGTCAGTAAAATCTTATTTTTGGTATATGCTCCAGGGAAACGTCCTGTATGTCACTCAAGAATCAGATTTTGATTCGATATTCATGGAGATTTCTCGTTTATTCTGTTCTAGAGATCGTCACTTGCACATGGCAAACTTTCTTCATATGATCACGACAATGGCAAAGTCAGGTTCCTCTGAGGAGCAAATTGAGTTTTTCATTCTGAATAGCCAGAAAATGCCCAAGCTTCCTGTAGGTGAATCTGTTTGGTCACTTGCGAACATTCCATTGTCAACCGATAGTGTGACGTGGTTGATGACTATTTGTGCTTCTAGAACAATTGGTGAGACAAACACACTGAATTTCAAGAAGAAACCGGGAGGCAGCTCAAATTGTGTTCATGGGGAAACTGATCATGCTGTCCATGATTCTCGTGCTATTGTTATGAAGACACAGGCAGCCAGTAGCATCCAACCAAGGAAGGAAGAGACTGTCGAAGAAGTGATAGAAGAAACACCTGCTCAGGCTCCAACTCAGATCACTTGTGTTCGCAATGATTCAGTAGCCCCTCTGGACTGCAAAACTAATCACCATTTACACGACTCTCAGGCAAGTGCTGACAAGACACTGGCAGCCGGAGGCATCCTTTCAAGAAAGGAGGAGAGGATTGAAGAAGTTATAGCAGAAACATCTGTTCTGGCTCCAACTGAGATCACTTGTCGTCTCAATCATCCAGCACCCAGTGCAGACTGGAAAACTGATCATGGTTTCCGTGGTTCTTGTGGAAGCGTTATGAAGATGCAGGCAGCCAGTTACATCCAACCAAGGAGGGAGGAAACTGTTGAAGTTGTAGAAGAAACTTCTGCTCTGGTTCCAACTCAGGTCACTTGTGTCCGCAATGATCCAGTACCCACTAATGGGAAAACTGATCATGGTTTCTATGGTTCTAATGCAAGTGTTATGAAAACACAGACACCTAGTCGCAATAATCCGGCATCCTCTGCATCTTTACTAGGCTCACGAGACCCTGATCATATATGCGATGTGCTTGTACCTTCTACTGTCAACGCTGTGCATAGTTCTCCTTATAATGCGACTGCACAACAACACCTGAATTATAGCTCATTTGATATGAAAGAAACAGGTCAGCCTTCCGTAGGCATGGGTTATCCTCAACAGACGCTAACGGATAGATTCTCCGATCATGTACATAATATGCTGATGCCTTTTACTGTGAATGCAGCAGTTAATAATGTGCCAGCGCTACAAGACCTGAGCTATAACTCATTTGATGCACGAGAAAGGGTTCAGTTGTCTTTTGGCACGGTTGATCCTCAACAGGCATTGTCAACTGGCAGACTCGGAGAATCTGCTGCATATAATTACTTCGTGGGAATATTTGGCGAGCATTTCGTGAAATGGATCAACGAAACTAATGAGACGGGGCTTCCCTATGACCTTGTGGTGGCAGGTAATGAGTATATCGAAGTAAAGGCAACTAGATCAGTGACAAAGGATTGGTTCCATATTAGCTTGAGGGAATGACAGTTTGCACTTGAGAAAGGTGAACTTTTTAGCATTGCACATGTTGTATTATCACCTCATAATGCAGCAAAATGACTCTTTACAAGAACCCAGCCAGACTTTGTTGTCTTGGTAAACTACAGCTAGCTCTTATAGTACCAAAGTGACAAAATTTTTTAGATGTATGTATGGCTAATTCATCTTTCAGATTTAGATAATAGAATATGATAAAGAAATTTTTGACTGCCTTCTTCATTTTGTGTAAAACAGAAGTCAGAGCTCTTTGGTTTAAAAGTGTTCCCAGGTAAAACAAAAGTCAGTTGCCACTATATCAATACACCATCTATCATGAAAAGTTGAAATTTTAACGCCATTTTGAATAATGCAACAGGCTTCTCCCTATTGTAGAAATGCAGGTAAAATTGCATACAATAGACTCTTTTGAACCGACCCTTTCCCGATTCCCAGGTATATCAGAAGCTTATACTGACCTGTGTTGTATAAAAAATTGAGCTAAATATAAATCACACAAACCACCATGATGCATGTTCAAGTAGCAGCAAAACATGTAAGCAAATTTTCAAGAGAAACAGTAGAAAACTGATAATCAGAAAAAGAATCAACTAGTTAATCCATGTCATCTTCTGTGGGAGTATAAAAATATGGTACACTGGGAAACAACTAATTGTACAGTCAAAAATTAACCACTATTCGGTCGAGTCAAAACTATTCCAGACTTTCATTTACATTACATTCTGCAAAACGGGAAAAGAGAAACAAAAAATTGCAACTGTTTGCTTTGTGCTGCTTCCCCGAGCCATTTCCTGCACAAGTTTGGTATTACAGGTTCGGCTCAAAAGAGAAGTAACTTCTGCTACTGAGTTTTTGGCTTCTGGATCTTCACATATGGGAAAAACCCAAACAAGTGCTTGATTTTGGGATTCCATTCACGTTGCTGAGCACGGCAATACATCAAGAACGTATTTGCAAAGTACGAGTTGAAGCCCATTAAGACGTGCCACACTGCATGGCCTTGAGGGTTAACGTACCAGCCCTGAATTTGCTTGCAGAATAATCTATCACATAGCCAGCAAGCAGCTCCGATCGATAAAGTCGCCACATATAACTTAGCTAGACGCTTTGCCAACTTGTCTTCTGTATGAATGTAATACTTATACGCACGAGGAGCGCAAAGAAGGCACAATAGTGCATAGTGTACTTTGAAACCAATGCCAAAGCGAAGCTGTGAATGCACAATGGCAAATAGCGCTCCATAAAGGAACAAAAAGGTGGGCATCGTACTTCGATAATGCCAATCTGGTGAATAAAGGATATAAATATACAGAAGCATCTCCCAGACCATTGGTGTCTCATCACCTTGCTGCTGCCTGTGAATTTAATACACGGATCATAGTACAAAACAATAACGGGACACATAAAACACAAAGGCAGACAGTATTTTCATCACTGCTGTCTCCTAGAACGCATAGAGAATCCAAATTTGAAAGTCAGGAAAGGACTCTTAACAAAAAAGCAAGAGGCACACTGAAGGTGGCTTTATCTTGTTATTACAAATATTTCCACCTCGGAACAGAACATATAAATAACAAGCGCCACTTTCACAGAACCAATACGGACAGTTTCTTTACAAGTCAAAATCTTCCCCTCCCAACTTAGTACATCAAAATCAAAAGTTGGGAGGGGATCTGTATATGAGGCTGACCAAGATTTTGTTTAAGAATAGTATATAGTACTAAATCATTGCTATGGCATAATGCATACAGACGTAGTCTTTCCTTAACATAAATCAGTTAGTCTATCACTAGTTCTTTCATGAACATTATTACTTAATGAACTAGAAACTTCTTGACAGGATCAACCATGCATCCCTGTGCTCCTCTTTCCACTCTTTTATAAAAGCAGAATTAGTTTTGGCACTAATATAGTTTTCAAGAATGAGTAGCCAGGAGATTTGGAATAGATGGGACCATCCTACCAATAAAGTAACAAAATATGCAATTTGTGTTCATCTGCAAGGAAATGCCAATCAATTTTTCGAAGGAAAGCTCATGGAAAACATATTACACGATGTTGGAACTATTCACTCACTCAAAACTTCACAAGCCAATATTTTAGATACCCAACATACAGGAATTTTTTTTAAAAAAATCCAAATCTTCTATCTTTATTCTCTTAACAGGTTCAGTCTAAAAAAAACATGACCATACAAATCCTACAAGGAGGGGGGTGGGATTGGGGGTAGCTTCAATTCAGCAAGAGTTTATTAGCTGCTATGTTGCTCAGACTCTTCAAAAATATCAAGCATGTGTATCAAATCCTTCAAAAGTAATGCATTTCCGGAGGATCGGACACAGTGCGGCAAAATTTTTGAAGAGTCCAAGCAACATAGAATGGCTGTCAGGCCATGATACAAGTTCTCAGTTGCATAAGGTAGTGATAATTTGCAATCACATTAGCATGCATCATATAGTATCTTCAGTTCAGCATCTTCCTGTTCAAATATACCTCTACAGAGATGTACACAATATGGACATCTCCTCGTACTTTAGCAAACGAAGGATGACAAAAAAACATGTGCATACATACATGTCTATTATCCTACTAGTAAGCTTTACAGAGAATCTAACAGAAAAGAATGGAAGGAGTGCTTACATCTGCCGCAAAGTGGCATGATATGTCATGCTTCCTAAGGCAAGTATTATGTTTGATATATGTAGGATGCTGAACCTTTTCTCAAACCGTTGTCTGAGGGCGTTCACAAGACCAATTAGAGCCAAGAGAATGCATGGGATATTTGAAATGGTGTTGAAGAATTCTGCAATATAGGATGACTGCACATAATTTGGCTCACACCACTCTTTAGATGTCACTGGGCCCCAAAAGAATATGCCATCCGCCATTCTGCAATCTTACTTAGAAAAAGTCAGCTTGTAGGCACATAAAGTATTTGAAGCAAGTATGTTACTCGAGCACTTTGACATATCTCAATAGTTAACATTTAATTAACGAGAGAAATTTTCTAAATATATCCTTAGAAAGATTATAATCAGATGTGAATGAACCCAATTGCAACATTAACGTTTTGACTATAACTTCAATACAATTACCATACACACAAACAATGATCGTAGATGAACCACAATGATAGACACAACATGAAACTGAAAAAGAAGAAGGGACAGGGACCAAAGAACTCTCAAGACAGTATTGAGTCACAATATGCATATGACACTACGACGCAGAATCTCTGTGTAAAGGATATGCTAGTGCTCATGGCAGTTTGGTGACATTTCATTATCTCAAAATTTGGATCCAGATATAAGTACCACCGAACGCGTTAATTCAGATTTCATTTCCAATAGCTTTTTGTTTTTATTCCTAGCGGTTTTATCTCATGTTAACTTTAGGCGACTTTGGCATTCAAAATTCTAAGATCAAATATTATTCAGAAAATTGGCTAAATTGACCATCAAAGTCTTAGATCCCTAAACTGGGTCAAATGGAGTAAATATGAAGTTATGATTACATTATTTCTTCTTATGAATTGATCAATCATCTCCTCTTTTTTCAATGCACATATCTTAAGGCAAGAATATCTCACTGAAAACTGGAGTGTAGTTGCTCCCATAGATGATCGGATGAGATTACTTGTAGTGAGAAGAGCAAATATATCACTAAACTAATATACCTAATGAGGTTGACATTGCTTGAATTTTTTTCTCAAGAAACAGTTTCATTAACTTTTTAAGTAAACATCACCCAATTTAAGTTTCAGCACAAGGAAATAGGAAGTCTACCCATCCTTCTCTATGCACCATAAGTCTGTACAAACCATTGAGAATAATGTACAATAAGCGACTAACTCAATTACAAAAAAAATTCATAGTGATCTATCCCCACTATATCAGTAAGGATAGGTATTCTTTCAGTTCTTCTCTAACTGAGTGAATAGATGAAAAGTTCAGTAGGTGCTTATAGTTTAATTGATTGAATATGCAACAGACACCTAAAAATTAATTTAATCAATTATGATAGGAAAAAAGAAACTCAAACCAAAAGCATGACACTTAACTCCAATTTGAGAAACTACTTCAACACATGTTCCTAGACCAACCCTTCCCAAAAAAAACTACGAAGAAAGCCTTGCCGCAAATCATTATCAATGAAGTTATTCCATTTTAGTGCAAACTTTAATCATTTGTTCAGAGCAACCACCCAATCACTAACCCAAACAGTTTCCATTCAAGAAAATTTATTCCTCCTCTTTCATGAACTAATGTGTGAAACCTCAATTAGTGTAAAGTTGAACATCAACATTACCGTGAGCTATTACAAGCATTCCCTTACAGGCCTACACAGTATACAAAGCAGTACTGTCTGAGAAACCATCTTTCAGCTACAATCTCAAAACTTTTTTTTTCTTGTTTCTTCTTTTCATTTAGACTACGGTGGTGCTTAGCCCAACTTGCACCCACCTCGACTAATCCACTAATCGACTGAGCATCCTCCTACAGCACACAACCAAAGGCGCAACAGATAACATCTATACTCTCCAACATACACCCCTAATACAGTCAATGACCTAAATATAAAATCAATTAAATTTCCACTAACCCAGAAATAAACTATTAATCCATACAATCGTTAACAAAATCCAACTTCAAAGATCCATTTTTTACCCCCATTAAACCACATCCTACACTGTTTTATCAAACTACAACATCACCCTTGACACTACTCAAAAAGAGGCAATCTGATGCACTAAGCTCCCGCTATGCACAAGGTCCGAGAATGGTCCAAATCACAAAGGTCCTACATTTCTGCAAAAGTCTGTTCCCACAACTTGAACCCATGACCTCCTAGTCACATAATAACAAATTTACCAAATACACCAAACATCACCCTAAACACAATCCTAAAAAAGCCAGTACGATGCACTAGGCTCCTGTTGTGCACGAAACTAAATCACAAGGGTCAAGAGTCTGTTCCCACAACTCGAACCCATGACCTCCTAGTCACATAACAACAAATTTACAAATTACACCAAACATCACCCTTGACACCTAAGTTGCTCGGACTCTCCAAATATGTTGCCGCACCTGTGTTGGATCCTCCGAAAATGCACTACTTTGAAGGATCCAACACGCCCCTCATGACATTTTCGAAGAGTCCGAGCAACTTAACTTGACACTATTCAATAAAAGGCAGTCTGATGCACTAAGCTCCCGCTATGCACAACGTCCAAGAAAGGTCCAAACCACAAGGGTCCTACATTTCTGCAAGAGTCTATTCCCACAACTCGAAACCATCACCTCCTAGTCACATAACAACAACTTTACCAATTACCCCCAATGCTCCCCTTTCACCCCTTACACTATATTCCCATAACAAAAATACCCAAAAATATTTTAACCAACATTAGATCCCAAAAAAGTATCATATTTTCCAAAAAAAACACCCCTCTTCCCCCTTTTTCCCCCCTTTTTCCCCAAATACACACACACACATAGCAACAAATACATGTAAATATAGTTGTACTACAATACGCAATCATTTTCCCCCCAAAAAACACATTTTTCCTCCATTTTCCCCAAATACACACATATAGCAACAAATACAAGTAAATATATTTATACATAATACGCAATATTCTATTTATAATAAAGAAAAATACAAACAAACCTTTCAACGTCAGATCCAAATTCCAAATCCTACAAATCTTCAACAAATTTGCTTCTTCCAATTCCAACAATACAGTGTATATTATGTGTGTGTATATACATACATATACATACATATATATAAACACACACAGTATATCTCTCTCGATCTCGATTTCAATTTCTTTTTTGCTTTTTTTTCTTCTTTGCTAGGGTTACGGGAAAATGAAAATGAAAAAAAAGCATATAGGAAAAAAAATAATAGATACAGTAATTAATTAATAAGAATTTTTTTTTTTTTTATGGAGTATAATTTAAAAAAGAAAAAGGGAGATTCCTTAATCTAAGGGGAATTTGAAACTTTTCGGAGGGGAATCTTTTGTTGATCGGCCTGTTTATTTTTACTTGCTACTGTTTCACTTTTTCGAGGTTAATTTTCGTTTTTTTGAGGTTAATTTGTATGAAATTTAATTGATTTTAAGGTGATTAATTTAGTATTTTGAAATGAGAAAATATTTTATTTTCATCTTGAATTATATGCGAAAAGGCTAAGACACATCCAAACTTTAGGAAGATTACCACTGAACTAATTAAAATCGTATTTTTTACTATCTTAATACCTACGTGGCACAACACACTGAATGGTCTACATAGGCACAACACACTGAAGTTATGTACAGGCACACGTATGTGCTATGTAGGCACTAAGATTGTCAAAAATAAGATTTTAATTAAACCAGGGGTAATAAGACTCTCCTAAAGTTCGGGTGTATCTTAGCTTTTTTCGTGTATAGTTAAGGAGAAAATAGAGCCTTTTCTCTTTTGAAATTAAAATTTAGATGGTCGAAAATTGTATGAAAAATATTGTAAATTATGATTTTTGTCATATCAATTTTTAATCGCAGTTCGTTCTAAAATCATTAAAATAATAAATTATTAAATTAGTTGACACACCATGTGAGGTAATAAGTGTTAAGAGAAGAATCTTAGGACATGCCAAGGGGATTTATTTGAAAAAATAGTAGTAACTCATAACAAATTAAGTAGCCGTTTGAACATAAAAATAAAAATTAAGTAATTTTTTTTGGAGTTGGAGTTAGAATTGAAGATGAAGTTAGAGTTGGAGTTGTGTTTGACCATGTCTTTTTTAAAAAAAAATTTAGACTTTTGAAAAATCCTTTTTAAATATGATTTTATGCCCTCAACTTTTAAAAATTATCAAAATCACCCAACTACTAATTTACCTACTAACATACAATCAAATGTTGAGAAAATAATTTATATGTTTTTAATTGATAAAATAATTAATAACAAACTAATTATTATGATTGTTATTCTTCTAAAATTTGAATAAAAATATCACAAGCAGGAGCTAAATAGATTTATCTAACCATAATCGATTAAATAGATAACAATATATTTTAATAAATATATTGACAGATATAAATATATTTTATATATTTTTAAATTTTTTGATGAAAATTTTTAATTATTTTCACTTGAATTAATTATTTTATTGAATTTGGTCTTTTTAAAAAAATTACGTTATTTTGTTAATAAGAAGGGTTTGTGTAAAAATTTAAAGATTGGAGTTATATAAAATAATAATGAAAGTTGAAATTGGAAGTGGAAAAAAGGGAAAACAACAAAAAGTTGTTTTCCATTTTCGGAATTTTATTCCGGAATTGTTTTTCAAAGTTTCATGGCCAAACACCATAATTTCCAACTCCGGAAAAATTTTTCGGAAGAAAGAGAAAAATATCCATGGCTAAACGGGCCCTTAATATTGCAACACTAAATTGTGAAAATCAAATGACAAATATTTGATTGGCTTTATTTTATCCTTCTAAAAAATGTGAACAAAACAATGGATTTTATGTTAAAGGGATGACAAAACTGATCTTGGAGTCATGCTAGCTCCGCCCCAACAACACTCAAATTATAACAACATTGATTTTGACATTCGCAGGCAGTGGCGGAGTCAGGATTTTCATTAAGAGGGTTTAAAAGTATACATGCGAACTAATCGAAGGTGACAGCCTAACTATGTGTAAATAGTAAAAATTTTCACCGAAGGGAAACCCCTCGACCAAGTGTAGCTCCGTCCCTGTTCGCAGGCTGCATAATCATTTCATTTGGATTCAGTAAGGCTCCAACGCTTTAACGCCATGCTAAATAGAAGCAAAATTGACCTTCACGAGCATACATAGCTTCAACTGAATCCAGTATTTTCGACACAAAACATAGATATGTAGTGTAAGCCTATTGTCGAATTACACATGGCCAACTGTAGCTCCGTCCCTGTTCGCAGGCTGCATAATCGTTTCATTTGGATTCAATAAGGCTCCAACGCTTTAACGCCATGCTAATTAGAGGCAAAATTGTGTAGCTTCAACTGAATCCAGTATTTTCGACACAAAGCATAGATATGTAGTGTAAGCCTATTGTCGAATTACAATGAGTTCAGCTCAAGGAACTTTAAAGGTTGAACGCATCAAATTTAAATCAAGAATCCGTCTCTGGTCAGATAACATAACATAATATAAAATATGAAGACATTATTACATTCCTTACACTTTGCCAAAAATATAACCTCCACAATGGAAGAGCAAAAAAAGAACTCTTGTATATAGTATGTTCCTTCTGTAAAGGAATATAGTATAAGTAACCATTTTTATGTGGCTAATCTAGACACTTTCCTCAATGCATTGGCAAACTCTTCGACGGTTTCATTCCCGCTGGTGTAAGTGATCGATGGGCTGTCTGGTGGAACGATGTCTTCTCTTAGGTAGCTCCCTGATGTTCTTAGCAGATTTTCTGAACCTTCCTCGACAGCACCTTTCACGATCAGTGTTTTGTGAGTTCCGGCTATAAGTTCCTCATAATCCGTGTCTCCAGTTTCACCGAGGATGACACACATGTTTGCCACGTTCAATTTCCAACGTACAAAAAGATACCTACAAAAATGACAGAGAGTACCTAGTGAGATTGATACTTCTTGTTAAACATCAACTCAAGAAAGCAATAGGTGAATGGGGATAGTCAGTCCCGGAGAAGTTATTTCCCCTTAGACGACTAATATGACCACTAGCCTTCAAGCCCGTTCCTGAGACAGGACTAAAGCATGCCACGAGCAAAGAAGTACTCGGAGATGCTGATACTCCAACAAATCTTCCTATATGTAATGACGGATTCTTAAGCTAAAGACCGTTACATCCAATCCCACAATGACCATTTTTTTTCGTGTAGAATGAATTTGTTGTGTATAAAGGCCATTTTGAAGATAAGATAAGGTTTGGGCTCACCAACACAGTTTACATGCCTTAATAGTGTTTCTACTCATGGATTAATGTCCTATTATAGCTACCATCTTCTTAACTTATACCCTTTGTTAGTGATGAAGACTAAGATCCAGAAAAAGTTGCAGGTCTTTGCAAAAAATCCCATCAAACGAGCTGCTTTTCAAGCGAACTCAGTTATCTTGCGGAAAGTGAAAACAAAAGCCTAAATGAATAAGCAACTAAAGCCCTGCGATTGTTTTTCTCTTAGCAAGTGAAGTTCATCACGTTTACAATGCTTTGACATCCTAACATTTGCAATATGTGCATGTTAAACTGAAAAAGAGCTCGCCTACATGCTGAAAAGGTGCAGTTAACACCTTTAGTACAAGATCAACTTGCTATGATATCAAATGAGATGGGCAAGCAACAGATTAGCAAACTTTAGCCTTTAATATCAAGTTGGATGCAATCAATAAAAGACGAAAGTTTTTAATGGTTTATAAGTCTTCAAAGAGACTAATCGTGAACAACGTATGATTGCCATTCGCATACATGAGAAACATTGTGAAACAAATCGATGAGGTTAGTGATCCAGACCAAGGACATTACAACAATATGTGATATAATTTCCAGGTTGACGATTAGCCCATCAACCTGGAAGACAGTACCTGAGTGCCTGTGACCGAGATGCAAGCAGAGGAACAACTTGCATTCTTGTTGAATTCCTGCAGTACATCAAATGGCAGCGAAGACCCCTCATCCTAAGCTTCTGTCTCATATCATCGACCTTCTTTGCCTGACGAAAGATTAAACATACATATGTTACTTAGAATACATTAAGCTATTAGATATAATGGTTGAATTTCTTGTTCAGGAAAAAAAGATATATCCACCTTACTCCGATCCTTGATCAAGAAAGAAATGCAATGGGAATTGCTTGATTTCACATCTTCCTCAATAGCATTAGTTACAGATTTTTCCTCTTTACCTTCTTGTGTATTCATTAATTTCCAAATCGTTTTCCTTAAACCATCGCCACCCCACCGATACTCAATATGTGATGAATAATCAGGGTCCGGAGAAAGCTTGCCTTGTTCTTCAGTGCAAGTTCCTGGATAGTACACTTCACTCCCACTGCTACAGATTAAAGCATCAAAATCATTTACTTTGATGTTCCCGGATTTTAGAAATGCTGTCAGTTCGGACATTGACATTGCTGTTGAGATGGCAAATCCTGATACTCTTGCAATCTGTGGATCTGACTTAGTGGCCTTAAGAATCTCTTGGATTATCTGAATCATTTTCTTTTGAGGAGCTCCATCTGTGTCATAGCAATCTAGAGCAATTACAACTAATTTACGTCGCCTCCTTAACATGGGATATTTGCTAGGAACATTGTCCTTTTTGTCTCCCTCAGGCTCCTGTTTACCTGTCTCCGGTTTCTTCATTTTGCTTAAAACCCGATTAACCTGGTCTTGTACGGCATCAGCAGTTGCTGATGCATCAAATGATTCATTTAATGATGTCTTTTCTCCATCAACAGATAGTCGCAAGGACATATCTTGCACGTCTTTGAGTGAATCATTCAGGGACGACTCTTCTGCAGCCAGTTCATCTGATGGATTGTCAGTTTTCCATTGCGGGTGTCTCATTCGACATGCAGCAACTCTAGTTAAGTATGTTCGACAATGTTCAGGCCATGAGAAGAGGTGTATGTTCTTCCAACCATTCTTCCTACACTCGGACCACAGGTTCTTTTCTGATACTAATTTAAGTAGTGCATCAGCAATTGCTTGCTGATCATGTGGATCCACAAGCAATCCATTGTGGAGTGCCTAATAAGGAGAAGTTTCCACAATTGTCATCAATAGATTATTTCATGCTTATATAGCAATAATAGGATTAATGTATAAAATGAAAATTATGCTGATCCTTCGAATAAATCCTTTTATTTTTATGTTCCTTTCCATTGGTACCTTATCGACAACTTTGGGATAGAGTAATATGATAGGATATCATGCTCCAATTGTTATTAATGCAACGGCAAACCATAGTAGAAATCGAATTAGTGATGAACGAGAGGAGTGAGGGTAACTAAAGCATGGAACACAGGTTCTTTTACCCGATGAATATCAACTGGACCACCGTTCTTAGTAGCCACCATAGGAAGTCCATGTGCAGCAGCCTAAAGAATTGTACAGATACATATAATCAAATTTAGGAATTAACAATAACAGAAACTTGAAGGAAAGTGCCGGAAATGGATTAAGTTCAGAACAAACCTCAATTAGAGTAAGTCCAAAGGGTTCAACTAAAGCTGGATTTATGAAGACGCCCTGTGAAGTTTCTATACCATGAGAACCATCATCATGAGGAAAATATTACGCAAATTGCAAGGACAAAAAGACTTAAAAAAACCTTTGTTTTGCCAGCGAGACGGTATATCTCTGGAACGTCGCTTTGCTTATGATGTTTTGGGAACGCAACTTGGCCATAAAGGTCATACTTATCAATCAACTTCAGCACAGTTGTAAGAACACTAGCATTTCCCGCGGACATCTCATCTATGTCATCTCTATTTCCCATTATAAGTGTCTGCATCAAATATTTTACCATTGTATTAGTATTTGACGTACAATATGATTCATTCTCAGCAAGTTTAGAAATTGTGTCAGACAAATTTACCAGATTCGCAAGCTCCCTTAGCGGGCGACATTCTCCAAAGGCCTTCACAAGAGTGGTTATATTCTTTTTCGGGTCTGGTCTGGACAATGCCAGAATCATTGGCTTGTGTGGATTTGTTAGAAAACGCATGACCTGCAAAAACACACGTACTTGAGCCGAATCATTATTTGCACGTGAGCACAGCGACATTTTTATTAAAGTTTGCTACCCACCTCAGACCATATAGTGGGGACTGATTTAGGAGATTGTCCATCAGCATTAGTGAGCGCTGCAAGATCGCTATCAAAATCTGTTGTTTCCTCCTGAACCACAACACTACTGAAGTCCATTCCGGGAGGAATAACCTACAAGTTTGTGTAAAAGACTCTCAAAAACCCCAACTACAAATTTAAATATGGCAATAATTTCTAATTAAAAAAGGGGAAGCCCGGTGCACTAAAGCTCCCGCTGTGGGCAGGGTCACGGGAAGGGCTGAACCACAAGGCTTATTGTACGCAGCCTTACCTTGCATTTCTGCAAGAGGCGATTTCCACGACTTGACCCCGTGACCTTCAGGTCACATGGCAGCAACTTTACCAGTTACTCCAAGGCTCTCCTTCTGTGATAGTTTCTAATAACAGCATACAAATAATTTTTCCTCGACTGTCCCAGACTTCATGCAGCTGTGTTAGTCAATATCCTTGTTATAAAGTAACCTACCATAACCCCAATCACAGCCAGAGAAAGAACTATAACTGTAGGAGGCAGGCATATGAAAATCTGTCGATGGAGGCATTTGTGACCATCTTAGGAACATATGAAATTACGAATTTCAGAGAGTACACTCCTTAAGTTACCACTGATTCAGTCCCTAGTTTTGAAGTCACCAGGCACCAGCCTACTAGATACTTCTTGTCAGAGAGAATAATGAACATCACCGACATCTATCAGTTTAAAAGGGCATGCTTATTTGATGTTTTCTACACAAGCTTTTGGACTGCATTGATGGGACAATTAGAAATATGAATTTCTTGGGAACAGCAGTATAAGAACTTAATGCCGTGAAGTTATATCGCAAGATCTCAAACGTCACATTACTTTCCCCACATGACCACAAATGTATATGAACTGTGGATCTGACATATCTTTCATCAAATCTTGACAACCATGATTACCGGCATCTTGACTATGGAAGTACGGAATTAGATTTCTCATTTTACCAATTAAAGAAAAACTGTGAAAAAGACATTATATATGTGCATGCATGAATTGTGTGTCTACATATATATTTCATGAAACGGCATTCTTACCGCCATCCTTGGCATGTAACGACCATGGCAATTGACTCCTCGTCTTGCACGAGCTCTTAAAACTTTCTCAAGTTTAACATCAAATCCATCATATAGTCCCCATTGTTCATCAATCTCCTGTTTGGTACTTGTGATAACGAGTTCTGCAGCATCCAGCGAGAGCTCCTCGCCTTCAATCCTCCTCATGATCCTGTATGTTGAATTAATATCCTCTTTTGATTGTCTCGCTTGCTTGATAAGCTGTTCTAGCTTGTTTCTACCAAGTGAATGTCCTGTTAGGACCATCGGAACATTTAAAGCGCCTGAAAGGAGAGCAGCACTATCCCCTGCATCTGCATAATGACCGTGGATTACATGTGGCCAAACAGGTTGGCCTCCACCTATTTGTTCACCCAAAGCCTTTGACATATTAATGATGTGAGCAAGAGCGCCATCTACAAACTCCTGAATATAAGGCCACAACAATTCTTTCCGGAGGTACTTATCACGAGGACCAAAGGGTATCCTTATGATATAAGCTCCGCTGCTTTCTCCATGATCAGTGTCATCACCATCTTCAGGACCTGTGTTTAACATCTCTGCAGGCTCACCGTAGCTCCAATCCACTTCAGGTGACGCAATTTGGCGAGTGAACAGATCAACTCTATATACACCGGGCATCTTAGCAAGTGCTTTAGCAAGCTCCACAACATACTTAATCTGAAAATTGGATAGACTCGGATAAGGATCTTAGTGATAAGAAGGCAACTTGAAAAGAAGTTATTCCCATACCAACGAAGATTATCAAGTTTACCTGACCGCCCGTATCAGAATCACGGCCAAGCTCCATATTCTCACCTCGGACCAGTCCGTGCAAGCTGGTCAAGAAGATTGATAAATTAAAACTTGTACCCCATTCAGTTACTAGCATAGTCAAACACTTGCAGCTTAAAAGGAAGTCCATATTGAAAATACCATCACTTAGACAAAATCTGATAGGCTAGCAGTACAAACTTAACCACGGAAACAGTAGAAATACAACCTGAATCTGGACTAGGTACAAATTACAAAATCACAAATATTAAGTTACGATATGGCGATCCAAATCTGATTCCAATTCTGTTAGAATAATAAAAAGTGGCGATTTGCACTTGCAAATCAAGATTGATTAAAGTTTTGACCTGACATTAGCTTAATTTAGAAGAGAACGGAATCTGCGTTTTTCATCTTCACATGATGGAATGACAGACCCCCAAGAAACAAGATTTTAGCAACACGGAGAACCAGATGTATAACACAGAATGGAAATAAGTATTTCAAAACTACTCTAGTTTGCTTCAAAACATGCGTACCTAACTAGGATGATATAAAGCTTCTTTTCCTTTTTATTGTCCGACCACACTTCCAAATTGGAAAAGTTCCTCTGAAACCTTTTCCTCGGGCTGTCAAGTGTTGGTGTCTCCCCTAAAACATCACCCTTTTCCCCTTCAGACAAGTCCTCTGACATGTCCTCTGTAACGTCTTTGCGTCCTTGTTCTCGTTCCATTCTTCTGTTTGTTAACCTCTGGAGGTCTTCCCATTCCAACTATGAAAAGAGTGGAGTGTTTCAGAAGAAGAATTCTCTTTGATAAGTATGAAGATTCAAAAAAAAAGCTTCTTTATATCTTAAATAAAGATGAGGTCGAATATCTTGCAACATAATGACATAGTTACTGAATACGAAAATGGAAAATATATGTTAAGTTGCAACAATAAGTGGAAAATCATGCCACTATGCCAGTACATTGGTGAAACAATAAAATGAAAGAATTACGAGAAGATTCAAAATCTGTAAATAATTCATCGTCCACGATCTTCAATAAATAATTCAATGTGTTGTGATTAAAAAGAAAGCTTCATCGCTACAATGAAACATTGAGTTCTGACCATTATGGTTTCTCTAATCAACAATGAAAGACGAGTACATTTTCTGTAGAACGGATTCCTATGTCTGGCCAAAACATTGAATGTTTTACTGAGAGGACTAGAATTTAAACAGCGAACGACCAATCAGAATGAGTTGTTTTAAACAAAATTTCTATACTCCTCTAGATTACTTGTTTCTAGAGAAACGAATAAATAAGAGAACACAATTCTAAGGATGGGGAAAATCAAAAAAATCATCGTGAAGCAAGAGGAAGGTTAACAAGCAAATTTGTATACAAAGTATGATGAAAGTGGAGAGGAGTCTAAAATCACAATAAAAAGTAAACTTAGAGAAAAGTGCAGAACTTCCTCAGCATACAACATTTAATCCAACAGTGACTAACTTTCAGCAACTGCTCGATTGAAGGTTTAGATTTGGCACAAGCTAAAACTAGAAATGATCAAATCCTCTTTCCTGAAATAATAATTGACCGTAGAATTTTCATCCACACATGTATCTCCCATAATGGAATCAAGATTTTCACCAAGGGGATATAGTAAAAAGGAATTGTCCTTATATATCTCGGGTGAAGGTGGTTCGGATATATCTCGACAAGTCAAAAAGAGCAATTTTATCAAATTTCCTCTATGTTAAGTACACTAATAATTGAAAGCTTATTCCCAAATAAGCAAAATATACTGAAACAACAATCAAAGCTACAGTATACAGTAACATACACAAACATGTAGGTAGAGAAAAACACTGAGTATTCTTTCCCATCTGCCTAAAAAGCTTTGATGGATCGGTAGAGTTACTCGGTATTTGTTCTAGTGGGAGTTAGCTGCTACCTGGTGAATAGTCGAGGCGTGCGAAAGCTGTTGGCCCGAACACCACCATTAAAAAACACATGAAAATTAAATGCACAAAGGAATGTACAAATATCATGCTTGAGAAAATCCTGAAAACACAAAGCACAACATACAAAGACAAAAACCTTACCAATGCCCCCAGTAGCGGACCCAGGATTTAGGGATCGTGGGTGCTCGAAAGGTTCGAACACATATATTGACGCTCAAAGCTTTAAGATTCCGCCTGCAAACTAAAGCACCCAACCATCTTCTTAGTTCATTGGGTGCTTTTCTAAACCTTATACTAAATTTTATACCTTTTTATATAATTATACCTAACCTGCGTCGAGTTTAACGAGTGCCGGAGCACCAAAAAATAGGCTATAGGTCCGCCCCTGAATGCCCCTTTATTCCACAACCCCAAACAAGTTACAAGCACACAAATAAAACATAGAGCACAATCAAAAATCAAAACCATTTTGACATTCAACCAATTCAAGAAATGAGCAGAGCTGTAAAACACAAGGGAAAATAACAAAGAAACCCCTGACAAAACTTGTGTTGCTCGAACTCTTCAAAAATATCGGTGGGTACCTATTGGATACTCCAAAAATGATGTATTTTTGAAGAATCCGACATGGGTGCGGCAATATTTGTAGAGAGTCCAAACAACATAGGACAAAACCATTTCCACATATTCATCCAAATTTCCAAAATGATATAAACACGCTACTCCCTCCGTCCCAGTTTATGTGAAGGTTCAAGTACAAGGACAAAATAATTAATTTTGACTTTGAATTCGGCTATAGATTTTTCAAATATTTTAAAATAATATTAGCATACTTAAAATTGAGAAATTTATAATTAAAAAACTGTTTGACCCCTTGAATAGGAAAAAGAAAATGGGACCAAGAGAGTATTTCACAACATCTTTTGCATGGAAAAAAATAATTAAAACTTAGAACACTCAAGGTTCAATTTCCAGCGAAGATAAAAATACTAGATAATTTCTTTATATATGTCCTAGCTTTGGTCGACAAAATTACCATATCCGTGAGAAACAACAGCTGCCTTTAAAATTAATCGAGGTGAGCATAAAATGATTCAGATAAAAAGAAAAACAGCTCGATGCATTAAAGTTCCCACAATACGTGTGGTCCAGGGAACAACCAAACCATAAGTTCTATTGTCCGGAACCTTATCCGAAAGTAAGATGACTCAGATACCACGATTATTAAAAGAAATCATTAAAGCATAGAGCCCTAAGGTTCAGACAAGAGGAATTCTTGGATGGAAAACATCCTTCACCCTTCTCCTTCAATCTCGATGTCGTAGGTTCGACTCACAAAGGAAGCAAGGGGTAAAAAAAAAAAAGAAGGTTCAATTTCCATCGAGAACAAAACATTAGGTGATTTCTGCGCATCTCTCCAAGCTGGATACAAATACCCGTGGGAAATAGCGCGTAAAATCATTCAAGTTACACACAAGCTAATTCAAACATGATGGTTATAAAAAAGAAATCATTAAAACAGAGAGCTAAAACAGAAAAAACAGATATGCAAACAAACAAAAAAAGAAAATAACTAAGGTTCAATTCCTAACGGAAACAAAAACATTAGGTGATTTCTTCTCATCTGTCCTAGATGGAAACCAATGCTGATAGGAGATAGCTCATCAAATTAATCGAGATGCACACAAGTTGACTCGAACACCGCGATTATGAAATCAAAATCATCAAAACAGAGAGCTAAAACAGAAAAACCAGATATACAAATAAACAAAAAAGGAGAAGAACTAAGGTTCAATTCACAATGAAAACAAAAACACTAGCTGATTTCTTCTCATCTGCCCTAGATAGACACTAATACCGATAGGAGATAGCTCATCAAATTAATCAAAATACACACAACCTGACTCGTACACCGCGATTATAAAAAAAATCATTAAAACAGAGTTCGAAAACAGAAAAAACAGATATACAAACAAAAAGAAAAGAAAAGAACTAAGGTTCAATTCCCAACGAAAACAAAAACACTAGCTGATTTCTTCTCATCTGTCCTAGATAGACACTAATACCAATAGCTGATTTCTTCTCATCTGTCCTAATCTGTCCTAGATAGGCACTAATACCGATAGGAGATAGCTCATCAAATTAATTGAGATGCACACAAGTTGACTCGAACACCGCGATTATGAAATCAAAATCCTTAAAACAGAGAGCTAATACAGAAAAAACAGATATACAAACAAAGAGAAAAGAAAAGAACTAAGGTTTGATTCCCAACGGAAACAAAAACACTAGCCGATTTCTTCCCATCTGTCCTAGATAGACACTAATACCGATATGAGATAGCTCACCAAATTAATCGAGACGCACACAACCTGACTCATACACCGCGATTATGAAAACAAAGTCCTTAAAAGCAGATATACAAACAAAAAAGAAACAAAAAACTAAGGTTCAATTCCCAACGAAAAAAAAAATACATAGGTGATTTCTTCCCATTTGTCCTAGATAGACACTAATACCGATAGGAGACAGCTCATCAAATTAATCAAGATGCCAACAAGCTGACTCGTACGCCACGATTATATACTCGGAATCATCAAATAACAGAAAAACAGACATACAAACCAAAAAAAAAAAAAGGAAAAGAACTAAGGTTCAATTCCCAACGGAAACAAAAACATTAGTTATAGCTCATCAAATTAATAGAGATGCACACAAGCTGACTGGTACGTCACGATTATATACTCAGAATCATCAAAACACAGAATGGCAACAGAAAAATAGATATACAAACAAACAAAAAATGAAAAAGAACTATGGTTCAATTCCCAACGTAAACAAAAACACTAGCAATAGCTCTCATCAAATTAATCGAGATGCACACAAGTTGACTCGTACACCGCGATTACAAAAACAAATAAAACCATTAAAACAAAGAATGTAAACAGAAAATAAACCTGTTTCTTCTTTCGAGCAAGATGCCAAATACGCCAACACATATTCTCCAATCTTGAACTCCTCTCCCTTGTGTTCCTTGTTGCTACAACTTTTATCCATGTCCTATGTAAATCAGTTTCATCAACCCCTGTTACAACTTCCTCAACAAAATACTTTGTTGGATTAAAATTTGTCCTTTCACCCAAATTCAAATGTTGTCCTGATGATGATGAAGATGCTGCTGCTGCTGTTGGTGTTTTATCATCAATGGCTGATGCTCCACTGCTTAAAATAGCTTCTAAATACCCATTAATCCACTCATTTCCAGCCATTTTTGCTCACAAAAAATGAAAACTAAGCAAATGGGGTTCACTAAAATGTCAAAAAGATTGAATCTTTGTAATAAAGATTGATTTTTTTCCAAAAAAAAAATTTATGATTCTTGAATTTTATTCATATACCAGCCATTTTTCTCCTCAAAAAACACCAAAAAAATGGAATATAACCAAATGGGGTTCACTAAAATATCAAAAAGATTGAATTTTTTTCCGAAAGAAAAAAAAATCTTGAATTTTTTTTTTTTTTTTTTTTTTGGTTTTTTTGGGCTACAAAATTGTGGTGAGATATGAAAGAGAGGCTGGCTGATTTTGTATATTATGGGAAGGAGAAGAGGGAAAAGGGAGAGAGCCACGTGGCAGTTTGAAGGTGGGACCCAGGGAGTGACACGTGGAATTTATGAAATATAGGACTTTTGGAAAGACAAAATTAATAAAGGAGGAGAATGAAGGAAGGAAAAGAGTGGACACAAATTTTAAGGTTTGTGCGATTCCCAATGCAAAGTGGGCGCCTACTTTGGATGGGATGATGAGAGGGGTTTTAGGAGAATTTAATGGCTATTTTTTAAAATAAAATATAAAAATTAAAAAATTATTTTTTGATAAAAGAATTTGGACCTTAGATGATAATTATAATAAAAAAAATTCTCAAAGTAATTAAATGAAAGCATTTATAAATATTTTTTCTTTTTGAAGTTGTTATGTTAATGTAAAATAGTGTACTCATTTTCAGGTTGTTAGGTTGAGACACACGTAGCAGAGTTAATGTTAGGTTCGAGGTGTGGAGATAAATTATGAAAGATAGAGGATTTAGGTTGAGCGTGGAAATGTGGCTTGATGCACAGGTTATTTTGAGGAAAGACGGTTTCAAGTATCTTAGGGTTATAATTAGGGGAGTGGAAACGTTGGCGATGATATCACATGCAGTATTGATACGGCGTGAATGAAGTGGAGACTTGCTTTCGAAGTCTTGTGTGATATCATCGAAATTTAAACGTGAAGTTTATAGAGTGATGGTTAGATTGACATTGTATGGAGCAGAATGTTTGTCAATTAAAAACTCCCACATTCAGAAAATGCATGTTGTGGAGATAAAGATATTAATGTGGATGTGTGTCATATTAGGTGTGATAGGGTCAGGGGATATTCGAGAAACAGTGGTAGTGGCCTCCATGGAGGACAAGATTAGGGAAGTAAGATTGAAATGGTTTGGACATGTGAAGAAGTGAGGTGCTGACGCTCCAGTGATCGAGACGGTGTGCGAGGTAGCATATAGTCGATGCGAGAAGAGGTAAGGATAGGCCTAAAAAACTTTGGAGAGAGGTGATTAGACAAGACATGGTACAACTTCAGGTTGTTGCGGACATGACCTTAGAAAGGAGGGTGTGAAGGACACGTATTAGGGTAGAAGGTTAGTTGGGTAGGGGTATTGTCTTGTCTTGCTTTTTTAGCGTCTATGCTTATCGGTGTTTGTTGTTGTACTAGCTGTCGCGTTGTAGCTCATGCTTGTGATATCTATCATAGTCTGATGTTCATTGTGTTTCGACTGTTATACTATCTTATTGTTGTTCTCGTTTCTCCCATGTAGACTTTGCATCATTTCCTTGTTAGCTACGTTACTACATTTTCTTCATTGTTTCCTTCTCCTTTGTATTTGAATTTCAGTGTTAGGTTTTGACATTATTATCGTATGTATATGATAGTACTATAGTTATGAGAATATTATCGTAAAGTTAATTTAAATAGATAAAAATACTTTTAAGTTAACCAAATTTGAATTTCAAAACTTGGGAGAAATAAAGTTGATATACTATATAGGTAAACTAAGAAATTCCACGTTGGAAATATGCAATATTGATGAAAATAAGAACTTAGTGGTGTGAATGCTCTATGTTTATAAAATATGATATGGTTCATTAATTAAAAAAGAATCTAAGTATCAGATTTTTGCTATTTAATATTTATCTAATTACTATATTTATCATTAAATTTTCAAGAGTAGTTCTTTAAATTTTGACAATTTATTAGAAAAATCTTTCACATAAATTTTGTTTTGACTTCAAAGGGGAATAATCTAATAGTGAGAAATGGGAAGTAATTTTGAATTCAAATTTTCTTTGGTTTATTTTGCTAGAGAGAAGGTTAATTAATTTCATAATAATCATAGAACTATATTTGTTATAATAATAAAACCATAAAATTATTTTATTATCTTAAAGGTAATTCAACTTTACACATTATAATATATAGTAAATTCATTAAATTTTGTCAACTTGTCAAGCATGACACTATAATTTTTTTTCTAAAAGAGTGGTTTGAAATTAGGTCATAAGGTACATATTTTTGATACATGAGATAATTTTTGAGGTTGAATTATGATAAAAGTTTACTATTACGTGGTGATCCAAAATTCCATTGAATTATGATAAAAGTTTACTATTACGTGGTGATCCAAAATTCCATCTCAAGTCTTGATTTACCCAATGCTAGACCCTAATATTATGTTATTGGTCATGTTCCATTTGTCTAGTTCTCAGCATGCAAAGAGAGAAAGAATACAAAAATAAAAAATAAAAATATATATATATTTTTGCTAAAAGAATTTGAACCTTAGGTGATAATTATAATAACTTTTTTCTTGAAAGTAATAAAAAGAAAGTCTTTATAAATAATTTTTTCTTTTTGAAATTGTTATATTAATGTAAAATAATATTCTCATTTTTAGGTTGCTAGGTTGAGATACGTAATAGAGTTAATGCTAGGTTAGAGGTGTAGAGACAACCTCTGGAAGCTAGAGGATTTAGGTTGAGCGTGGAAGTGTGGCTTGACACATAGGTTATCTGTTATTCCTAAAAGAGATAGTTTCAAGTATCTTGGATTATAGTTTGGGAGAGTAGAGAAGTTGACGATGAAATCACATACAATATTGATACAGTGTGGTTGAAGTGGAGTCTTGTATGGTAAGAAACTATCACTGAGACTTGAAGGTCAGTTTTATAGAGCGGTGGTTTAGACTGATATTATATAGAGCACAATGCTGGTCAGACAAAAATTTCACGTTCAGAAAATGTATATTGCGGAGATAAGGATGTTAATATGAATGTGTGAGGCATACTAGGTGCGATAAGATTAAGGAATATTGGAGAAAAGGTGGTAGTGACCTTTATGGTGGACAAGATTAGGGAACCTAGATTGAGATGGTTTGGACTGTTGGGTTCATAGTATATGAAAGAAGTGTGAATATAAAAATGGAGAATAAAATGGTGGAGGGGAAAGAGACACTAAAATGGAAAGTGTACTCCCAAATTAGAAAGTTTACTCTTTCTCCCACATTGGTGGAAGAAGATAACTTGAAAGTGTTTATAATCAAGAACACTTACTCCACATGGCAAGTGAGGCAAGAAATAATAGATGCCTCGCACCGTCGTCGTCGTCCCTCGCTCGGCTCGAATTTGGATTTGGATTTGGCAAATGATCGATCGATGAGATCTATCTTTTTGGAAAAACTTTATTTGAATTACGAAGAATGCCAAGGAAAAATGCAGTAACAAGTGAACTGCTGCATTGTTTTCAAACTGAATGGTTCGAAATGATGCTTCAGAAGGATGTAGTCCTTCAATGAAGTGACACACTAATTCATGAAATGAGATGGCTGTTCAGGAAAAGATGCAATCTTTGATGAACAGACATAAACTTACAACAAAGGTGTAACCTTTGGAGTGAACCATTGCCTCTTTTCAGAAGAGGCATGTTGTGGCTATATAAACCTAGTTTCTTCCACAGGTTTAGTACGAAATTTTCAGATTAAAAACTCACTTCTTGTCTCAAAAATATTCTGTGTGATCACTCAAAATGTTCTGTGAGTTCGAAGATATTCCAACCGTTTGAGGTACCACTACTGTTGGTCTGTTAGCCATTTTATCCTAGGACGAGAAATTCTACAACCTCGGGTACAGTGAGGGGGATTATTTCCTTAAGGAAAATCCGTGAATTTGGACGACTTGGCTATTTTCTGTTTCATCTTAATTTCTGCAAAATAAAATACACCTCTTGAAAAGGTCATTTTGATCTTGTGTTGAGGGTATTTGATATACTTCACTGTGTTCTTGTTTATACTTGAACTCAAGTTGAAGTTGGTGTTGTAATTGATACGATTCAAATGGCCTCCTTAGCTTTCAATGACATCATTCGAAGTCGGTACGTGGGGCATCAAGCTTTAGTCACATTAAGGAAACGGGATCCTACATGGAAGGGCGATTTGAGTACACCAAAGAGTAATCCCACGTGTGAAAGATTGCTTGGTGCATTGAAAATTGAGGACTCAAGGTTTTAGGCCTTCATTAAGAATATTTTGGTTACTTAGCCTTGTCCAAGTAACACTCCATGACCACCCCTTTTCATTAAGGGTATTGTGGTTATTTTGTTATGTAATAAGTTAGACTATAAATAGGTTCTATTAGTTCATTTGCTAGTTAGTTTATGAAAGATGAAAGATTGAAACACTTCAAATCCTCTCTCTTGAGAGTAGACCACCTTATTATAGTCTTAGTTAGGACTTGGAAAAGTCATCCTTATTATAGGGCTTGGAAAAGCCAATATTATTCTTTGCTTGAAAACGGTGGATCTTGAGGTGAGTCGATTACCTTGGCGGTCACTGTAAGAGTGCGGTTTTGATTATTACATTCATTAGGAGTTAATGTTGAAATATACTTGGTTCTTAATCTTGTAATGATCTTGGTTTCACTATCTATCCTTTCATTATTTTGCAAATCCGTGTGTTTTTGTGTTTGTCATCTTGTATCTCTTTGTGTTTCTTGTTCTTCTCACGTTTTGTGGACAGTTTTGGCATCTTGGTGGACTGATTTGTATCAGTAATATACAGATTCTGTGTACCTGAAGTACAAACAAAAAATAACAATCTTAAGGAAATAATTAATTTTACAAAGTTTGTATTGCTTGTTTTTGGAGATTAAAGTTTTAACTTTCTACTCCGCCTGTACTTAACTAGGGATTTGAAGTCATAAAAAATTCGTCACAAGTTAAAGATCATTCGGTTGACAATTAGAAGTCATAAAAACTTCATTGTTAACTAGAAACAAGAAGAAAAGTTGAAAAATTATTTAACTTTATAAGTAGTATTCTGAAAATACTAAATTTTTCTGTCTTGTGTTGACAGAAAAGATGACTAACAAAAGTCAAATGATAGATGCGACAACGTCTGTGGGGGCAACTAATATTGCCACATCAAGTCGCACAAATGCTCCGCCAACAATGGCACCGGCGGAGAAGCCCCAAATTTTTTTGGGCATTGACTTCAAGCGGTAGCAAGAAAAGATGTTTTTTTACCTTACCACTTTATGTATGCAACGGTTCACTAGCGAAGACGCTCCTGAGGTACCCGAGAGAACCTCGAACAAAGACCGCTTCATTATTGTAGAAACTTGGAAACATTCAGACTTCCTTTGCAGGAATTATATTCTGAGTGATCTCCAAGATGACCTCTACAATGTTTATATTGGAACCAAGACATCAAAGGAACTGTGGGGGGGCACTTGAACGAAAATATAAGACGGAGGATGCGGGAATTAAGAAATTCCTTGTTGCACGATTCCTGGACTTCAAAATGATAGATAGCAAATTTGTTGTGTCTCAAGTATAGGAGTTGCAAGTCATCATACATGATCTCCTAGCAGAAGGTATATCTTTGAAAAATACCTTAGTTGAACAAATTAAAAATGTTCTTAATACTCTCATAAACTGTTTTGTAGGTTTAATTGTGAATGATGTTTTTCAAGTAGCAGCGATAGTTGAGAAGCTACCACCTTTGTGGAAAGACTTCAAAAACTATTTAAAGCATAAACGCAAGGAGATGACTGTTGAAGATCTTATTGTCCGACTTCGTATTGAAGAGGATAATAAAGCTGTCGAAAGAAGATCAAAGGGGAATTCTATAATTAATGGAGCACATATTGTAGAAGATGACCAAAATAATTCCAAGAAAAGGAAGAAAGCTGAACAAGGAAGCAATCAATCCAAGAAAAAATTCAAGGGAAAATGCTTCAACTGTGGCAAGATTGGCCACATGTCCACAGATTATTGTGCCCCAAAGAAAGACAGGAAGAAGGATCAAGCAAATATGATTGAATCCAACAAAGAATGTGATGATATGTGTGCTATGTTCTCAGAATGCAACTTGACGGAGAATCCTCGCGAATGGTGGATAGATTCTGGTGCCACCCGTCATGTATGTGCCAACAAAGAGTTGTTTTCGTCATTTGCTCCAGCTCAAGCAAAAGAAATGATCTACAGGGCTAACTCTGCTGCTGCTAAGGTGGAGGAAACAAGAAAAATTTGCTTAAAGATGACTTCCGGCAAGGTCTTGACACTAAAAAATGTGTTTTATGTTCTGGAGTTACGTAGGAACTTAATTTATGTTTCACTCCTAGATAAGAACGGATTCAAATGTGTTACCGTTTCTGGACAAATTGTAATTAGCAAAGGAGAAATGTATGTAGGAAAAGGCTATCTGACCGAAGGCCTTTATAAGATGAATGTAATGACTGTTGAAATAAATAAAAGTTTGAATTCTTCTTATTTGCTTGAGTCTTATGATTTATGGCATGAACATTTAGGCCATGCTAATTACAAAAAGTTATGAAAACTGATTAACTTAGAAGTTTTGCCAAACTTTGAGTGAAATAAATTAAAGTGTCAAACGTGTGTGGAATCGAAGTATGCAAAGCATCCTTATAAGTTCGTTGAAAAGAATTCCAATCCCTTAGACTTAATACACACTAACATTTGTGATATGAAGTCAACACCATCACGTGGTGGGGAAAAGTATTTCATAACTTTTATTGACAATTGCACTAGATATTGTTATGTTTTCTTGCTAAATAGTAAGGATGAAGCAATAGATGCGTTTAGGCAATATAAAACTGAAGTTAAAAATCAGTTAAAAAAAAGATCAAAATGATAAGAAGTGATAGGGGCGGAGAATATGAATCTCCCTTTGCGCAAATATGTGTAGAGAATGGAATAATCCATCAAACTAAAGCCCCATATTCACCTCAATCTAATGAAATTATGGAAAGAAAAAATCAAACTTTGAAGGATATGATGAATGCCTTACTTATAAGTTCTGGATTACCATAAACCTTATGGGGAGAGGCTATCCTTACGGCCAATCGTATACTCAACAGAGTTCCCATAGTAAGACACAATCAATTCCTTACGAAAAATGGAAAGGAAAGAAACTCAACTTGAAATATTTCAAAGTGTGGGGGTGTCTAGCGAAGGTTCAAGTTCCTATACCTAAAAGGGTTAAGATAGGACCTAAAATGGTAGACTGTGTGTTCATAGGATATGTTAAAAGTAGTAAAGCATGTCAATTTTTGGTTCATGAATCCGAACATTCGGATATTAATGAAAATACGGTAATTGAATCAGACAATGCTGAATTCTTTAAAAACATCTACCCGTATAAAATTAGACATGAACAGTCTAGTGGAGGATCTAAATGACCTCTAGATGAACCAAGTGAGAATGTACATAATGAAGATAATCTAAGACGTAGTACGCGTCAAAGAACGTCAACTTCGTTTGGATCAAATTTTGTAACATTTCTCTTAGAAAATGAGCCTTAAACATTTAAAGAAGCGATGTCTTCGTTAGACTCATCCTTCTGGAAAGAGGCAGTCAATAGTGAGATAGATTCAATCTAAAACAACCATACATGGGAATTGGTTGACCTTCCTCCCAGAAATAAACCGTTAGGTTCTAAATGGATCTTCAAAAGGAAAATGAAGGCGGATGGTACTATTGACAAATACAAGGCGAGACTTGTAGTAAAAGGCTTCAAACAAAATGAAGGCCTTAATTACTTTGATACATACTCGTCAGTAACAAGAATAACCTCAATTCGAAAGGAGATTTGGATGTGAAGACCGCAATCCTAAAAGGAGATTTAGAGGAAGAAATATACATGGAACAACCTGAGGGTTTTGTGGTTCCATAAAAAGAAAATAAGGTGTGTAAACTTGTTAAGTCACTTTATGGACTAAAACAAGCACCTAAGCAATGACATGAAAATTTTGACCAAACCATGTTGGCAAACGGATTCAAGATAAATGAATGTGACAAATGTGTATTTATTAAAGACACACCAAATCACCAAGTCATTATTTGTTTATATATGGATGATATGTTGATCATCAGCAGAGATATTTGTGACATAAATGCAACCAAACGAATGCTCGAGATCAAGTTTGATATGAAAGACCTTGAAGTTGCAGATGTGATCTTAGGTATAAGAATCTATCGAACTCCACAAGGGTTAGCATGGTCACAGTCTCATTATATCGAAAAAGTACTTGACAAGTTCAAGGATATGAAATTTGGTATTGCCAAGATTCCATTAGATGTGAACTTTGCACTTCGAAAGAATGAAGGTGAAAATGACTCACAATTGGAGTACGCAAGAGTATTGGGATGTTTAATGTATATAATGAACTATACACGACCAGACATAGCATGAGCAATTAGTAAATTGAGTCCAACAAAAATCATTGGATGGCAATGAAAAGAGTTTTAGGGTATCTTAAATACACTCAAGATTATGCTTTGCATTATAATAAATATCCTGCGGTACTTGAAGGATATAGTGATGCAAATTGGATCATCGGATCGAACGAAGTAAAAGCCACAAGTGGATATGTATTTACTATTGGTGGAAGAGCAGTCTCTAGAAAATCATCTAAACAGACTTGTATTGCTCACTCTACAATGAAATCTGAATTTATCGCATTGGATAAAGCCGGTGAAGAAGCAGAATGGCTCCGAAATTTCTTAGAAGATATTCCTTATTGGCCCAAGCCAGTGGCACCAGTATGTATACACTGTGATAGCCAAGCGGCAATAGGTAGGGCAGGGAGCATGATGTACAATTGTAAATCTCATCACATACGACGAAGACATAATACCGTTAGGGAACTTCTCTCTAGTGGAATTATCACTATTGACTATGTAAGTCAAAGGATAATGTGTCGGATCCACTTACAAAAAGCATATCTAGAGAAGGAGTGGAAAAAATATCCACGGGAATGTGTTTAAGGCCTAGGACGAGTCAGCATGGCGGTAACTCTACCTAGCAGACTGGAGATACCAAGAGCAAGGTTCAAGGAGATCAAATAAAGTTGTGTCTGACAGGTTCAACATTGTCAATTACCCAACCCATTCTCATGATGTAGACAATGTATAGTAAACTAGGATAAGACTTAAGATGGAAAGTCTTTTAATGATTATCCAAATTTGACAGATTTGACCAAATAGTTTAATCTACAGGATTGAACGTTTAGAAATCACTTATGCGAGGGTGAAGTGGAAGCCGCTTCAAAGAGAATGTTAGTAAAGGCCTATTCTCTAAGCTCTCATGAAACTGGGACGTGTTCATGGCTGAAAAGAACAAAACCATGAGAACCATAAACGTTAAAAGGATGGTTGTGTGACATGTATTGTCTAGGTGTACATTAAAGCTCGACGGTTCAAAGATATAAAATGTACCGATTGACCGAGTGCATCTGATGCATGTTCACTACGGAAAGTTCAAAGGGAAACCCGCTTATCCAGATGCAATCAGTCTTTGCTTGATGATCACATACTTGTCCGTAATTTTTTTTTACGAAAAATAGTCATTTCCTATTCATGTGGGGGATTGTTGGGTTCATAGTATACGAAAGAAGTGTGAATGGAAAAATGGAGAATAAAATGGTGAAGGGGAAGGAAACACTAAAATGAAAAGTGTACTCCCAAATTAGAAAGTTTACTCTTTCTCCCACATTGGTGGAAGAAGAGAACTTGAAAGTGTTTATAATCAAGAACACTTACTCCATATGGCAAGTGAGACAAGAAATAATAGATGCCTCGCGTCGTCGTTGTCATCGCTCGTTGGGCTCAGCTTCGGATTTGGATTTGGCAAAAGATTGATGAGATCTATCTTTTTGGACAAACTTTATTTGAATTCCGAAGAATGCCAAGAAAAAATGCAGTAAAATTTTTTCTGCAATTTCGGACCTCCATTTATATATACATGCAGTAACAGTTGCACTGTTTCAAGTGAACTGATGCATTATTTTCGAACTAGTGCTTCAGAAATAATACATTTTTCTAAACTGAGGCTACAGAAGGTTGCAATTGTTCGAAATGATGCTTCAGAAGGATGTAATCCTTCAATGAAGTGACACACTAATTCATGAAATGAGATGACTGTTCAGGAAAAGATGCAATCTTTGATGAACAAACATAAACTTACAACAAAGGTGTAACCTTTGGAGTGAACCATTACCTGTTTTAACCTTTGGAGTGAACCATTGCCTCTTTTCAGAAGAGGCATGTTGTGGCTATATAAACCTGATTTCTTCCACAAGTTTAGTACGAAATTTTCAAATTAAAAACTCTCTTCTTGTCTCAAAAATATTCTGTGTGATCACTCAAAACGTTCTGTGAGTTCGAAGATATTCCAACAGTTTGAGGTACCGCTACTGTTGGTCTGTTAGCCATTTTATCCTGGGAGAAAAAATTTCACAACCTCGGGTACAGTGAGGGGGATTATTTTCTTAAGGAAAATCCATGAATTCGGACGACTTAGATATTTTTTGTTTCATCTTAATTTCTGCAAAATAAAATACACCTCTTGGAAAGGTCATTTTGATCTTATGTTGAGGGTATTTGATATACTTCATTTTGTTCTAAAATACACCTCTTGGAAAGGTCATTTTGATCTTATGTTGAGGGTATTTGATATACTTCATTTTGTTCTTGTTTATACTTGAACTCAAGTTGAAGTTGGTGTTGTAATATACAGATTCTGTGTACCCAAAGTACAAACGAAAAATAACATGGACATGTGAAGAGGCGATGTGCAAACGCTCCAATTAAACGGTATGCGAGTTTGGATATAGTCGATGCGAGATGAGGCAGGGATAGGCCTAAAAGACTTTGAAGAGAGGTGATTAGACAGAACATGGTACAACTTAAGATTGTTGAGGACATGACCTTAGATAGGAAGGTGTGAAAGACACGTATTAGGGTCAAAGTTTAGTTGAGTAGGAGTGTTGTCTCGTCTTGTTTTTTTACCGTCTATGTTTATTGGCGTCTGGTGTTGTACTAGTCGCCGTATTGTAGCTCATGCTTGTGATATGTATCATAGTTTGATGTTTATTGTGTTTCGATTGTTAATTAGTTGCATCATTTTGTCGTTGTTCTTGTTTCTCTCATCTAGACTTTGCATCGTTTTTGTGTTACTTACGTTGCTATATTTTCTTCATTGTTTTCTTCTCCTCTGTGTCTAAATTTGTTGCACTTGATCTAGGATTCTTTCGGAAACAACCTCTCTACTTTCACAAGATAATGTAAGAACTATGTACCCTCTACCCTCCTCAGAGCTCACTCGTGAGATTTCAGTAAAGTTAATTTAAATAGATAAAAATACTTTTAGGGTAACCAAATTTGAATTTCAAAACTTGGGAGAAATAAAGTCGATATACTATAACAATAGGTAAATTAAGAAATTCCACGTTGGAAATACGTAATATTGAAGAAAATAAGAACTTAGTGGTGTGAATGTTCTATGTTTTATAAGATATGATATGGTTCCGTTAATTAAAAGAAAATCTAAGTATCAGATTTTTGCTATTTAATATTTATCATTGAATTTTGACAATTTATTAGAGAAATCTTTCACATAAATTTTGTTTTGTCTTCAAAGGGGATTAATCTAATAGTGAGAACTGGGAAGTAATTTTGAATTCAAATTTTCTTTGGTTTATTTTTCTAGGGAGAAGGTTAATTACACATTATAATATATAGTAAATTCATTAAATTTTGTCAACTTGTCAAGCATGACACTATAATTTTTTTTTCTAAAAGAGTGACTTGAAATAAGGTCACAAGGTGTATTTTTTTGGTACATAAGTTAATTTTGAGGTTGAATTATGGTAAAAGTTCATTATTATGTGGTGATCCAAAATTCAATTCAAGTCTTTATTTACCAGATGCTATACCCTAATATTATGTTATTGATCTGTTTTATACTATAATAATACTTGCATAATCATATACTTCCTCCGTTCCACATTATCCCTTCCAAATTTTTTAATTTGATTTCCCATTTTACTTGTCTTTTTTTATTAATTAAGAAGAGACAAAAAAAATTTCATGTTTTACCTTTTGCATTAATTACTTTTTCTTCAAATTAAAATGTAAACATCATTTAATAGGGGTACTATGATAAACTAGGCATGTTATTAATTATTTTTTTTAATCAATGTGTCGTCTTAATTTGAGATGGAGGAAGTAATAAATAAATTTTTGAAATTGAGTTAGACTTAAAATCATATTTTACCTGTCATTATCTTTAATTTGTTTATTCCTTTTTGGATGTGTTCTTTAGTTGTTTTTACTCCCCCAAAAAAAAAAATTAATTCATATGGTAGTATTTGACTGGCCATAAAATTCAAAAAAGAAAAAAAAATGAAACTTATGATCCAAAACAAATTATGGATATTTGTATGGTTATAATCGTCCCATTAAAAAAAAAAAATTTAAATAATAAAGTATAATATTTTGTTAAGACAAATTAAATGTCACATAAATTAGAACCGTAGAAGACCTGCCTATACAGGAATGGCTTAAGCCCGTTAGTGGCCTAAAGCCAAAAATGAATCGGAGGCCTTAAGGTTTTGAAAAAAAGTAATATTTTTTTAAAAAATATTTAAGTCTATTCCTTAAGATATAAAGTTGTTAATGTATATCATATCAAAGTATTTTGAGAACTCCTTTCGTTTTAATTTGTATATCTATTTTTGTTTGACACGATATTTGGAGTTTGATAGAGCAAAGAAAATCTTCAAATCTTATATCTTAAACTAAAGATATATAGAATATATCAAAATATTCTTTAATATTATGGTGTTAAACATGTCTTGTGAAAAAAATTGAGACTAAAAAATTGACAAAAAATAATTCTTTTTTTATGAACTAAAAATTAAAAAAAGTAGTACAAAATGCGTTATTTTCTAAGGCATAGAGCCGCCCCTGTGCTTATAGGAATTCTTCTTGACATCATTTTCTTATTTATAATTTAGTGCATAAATAGGATATTTTGGCTGTAATAATTTATTTATTTATTTTTTTAAATTATTGTATTATGTAACTTTTTAATTTAATATTTCAAATTACTTATTGTCTTTTTTTTTTGGTAAAAATTACTTATTGTCATTTCTATCACTTTCATATTTTTGGTGTCTTTACTCACTTTTCCTACACTTTATCCTCTCTTTGATTCTTCTTGTATACTTTACAAATAGCAAATGCCCAACTTTAGATTTGCAACTCAATCACCACCAACAATTGTTTGGTATTTTTTTTATTTTTTTGGAAAAAATAACATAAACATACACCTTAATTTATTATATTTACATAAATTTTCATTCTTACAAAGTAATTATAAAAATATCAACTAATTATGTATCTTCGTTGGATATATCGGGAAGTTAATTATGTATCTCGACATATTCAAAAAACGGAAAAATATTCTGAGAGCTAATTATGTATCTTTATAAGGAAAAACTGTATCTTCGTTGGATGTATATGTATCTCGACAAACCCAAAATCAGAAAAAATATACCGCGAGCTAATTATGTAACTTTAAAAAGAAAAAAAAATATCTTTGTTGGATGTATCTTGAGCTAATTATGTATCTCAATAGACCCAAAATCAAAATTTTCAGTAATTATACAAAATGTCGAGGTTTGTCGCTTTTTCTTTTATTTTTAATGTCGAGTGAGATAGTTTAGTTATATTTCTATATCAACGTTTAAATATAACAGTTAGTATAAGTATAAAATCATGGTACATGAAAATGTAAAAGCAGACGAGAAAAACCTAAAATTGCATGCATCGACGCTCTACCGTCATTATTTTGATTCCTTTTATGCAATTATGAGCTTCACGAAGCTTTATTAACTGCAACGCGTTGTCTCTAAAGACATATAATCTTTAAAAATCCATGCAGACGTAACAAAAGATATAGAGAGAGCATAATAGAATATTTGTATAAGCGATACCAATCCGTAATTGGGAATTTGATATCCTTATTAAAGTCCGATTAATTTAGATTCGCACCTAGTAGACTCGATCAACTATTTATA
Organism: Capsicum baccatum var. pendulum; assembly: GCA_030864225.1. Classification (NCBI taxonomy): domain Eukaryota; kingdom Viridiplantae; phylum Streptophyta; class Magnoliopsida; order Solanales; family Solanaceae; genus Capsicum; species Capsicum baccatum. Next base: position 134,624,301 of record CM061558.1, read on the forward strand.
TGCCAATATAAATACAGAAAGAGAATATTTTAACATTTTATTTTATTTTTTTATTTGATACTAGATATAATATAATGTTAGTATGAAATGAACAGAACAACAGATGCAAGTGAGAGAGACATCCATGTGAAGGAAAATAAATCAATCAATTATAGGAGAAGTACCCAAGAATAATAGAAGGAATTAAAGCCAAAAATAGTGACACACATATCAAGTTAGGCCAAAATTTGCCTTCATTTTTTTGTTTGTATTTGATTAATGGCAAAAATATCCAAAAATGATTGGAAATGTTTTTTAAAATTTTGGAAAGCAACTTGTGTGTAAAAGGTTAAAGATGCTAAAGGTGACAAGGAGATAAGAGTTTGGTTGATGGTGGCTAGCTACTACTTGTTGGGATGATGATATGCTTGCCACAAACTTTTGAATCAATAGAATAGGTTTATTTTGTCAGTTTCAATTTATATGAGTTAGTTTGACTTGATACGAAATATGAAAAAGAAAGATTTTTTAAAAAAATTTATAGTTTAAAATAAGTGATAGATGTTTATATTCATTAAGAATAAAATGACACTTTAAAGTTTAATTGTTGTTAATAAATATAGAAGTATGTTATTCTTGTTGGGACTGACTAAAAAAAAAATGAGACGTATAAATTGAGACTACCAAAAATTAGTTCGCGTAGGAATAGACGTATTGGTTCACGTAAGGGTGCACGTAGAATACTTATTCATGTTCAAGCTGGTTTCATTAATACCATTATCACTGTTACATATGTACAGAGTCAAGTAGTTTCTTCGTCCTCCGTTGATACTTCTGAATTCAAAGGTATGAGAAGAGGAACAATGTTTGGTGCTCAAACTGCAACAACAAACGCTATTCGTGCCGTAGTAGATCAAGGTGTGTAACGAGAGCAGAAGTCATAATAAAAGGTCCCGGTCTCAAAAGAGATGCAGCATTATGGGTTGTATTATGTACATCATGTGGCAACAATAAATCACCATTTTGCATGCATTGATGTCTTTCAACATTAGTCTTAACCTAGATAATAATTCTGGCTCACACATCTAAATCAGCTCGTATTATTCATCGATTAGACTAAAAGAGTGATTGATCAGTTAATGCAGAAGTGCATGCATGTACTTGATGTGGCCATTTGTACATGTTGTGCCTATTGGTTCGGCCCTTCCCCAAATGAGAACTATTTTACGATAATACTTACGCAAAGTTGAGCGATTTTTTAACTTCAAAGTGACTTTATGTGATGATACTTAGATAAAATTAAGTGACTTTTTCGTTTTCTTAAAAAAATAATTAAAACTGAAGATTTTTAATTATAAGCTTTAAGTGCATTAATCATGATAAGATATATATCACATATACTATAATAATCTACATTTGATGACATGTAAATGCCAAAAGTGCAATAAGATGGATATTACACGTACTATAATTATCTTTACAATTTTAAACGTGATCTTTAAAAGTGTCCCCCTCTCTCTATATATATATTGTATTACTAAGAAAATAAAAATTTTATAAAAGAAATGTAAAAGAAACATCACTTTAGACCAAAAAAAAGGTCCCATATATATATAAACTCTTTCACAAGTTTACATATAAATATGCAGTAAATAGAAATTCACTTTATGAAAGTTTCTTCGATATATATTACCTTTTGTTTTTTACATTAAATCAATAAATAAAGGCAAAATATATTGATACGCTAAAATTTGTTAGTGAATTTCCTTTAGATACTACGATATGTTCCGATTAAGTACTTAAATACATGATAAATTATTTTTATTAGACTCTTCCTATGCAATATTTTGAAAACTCTTTTGTGTATATTCTCGAGCGTCTATTGCATAAATAAATTAACCACTTAACTTAAATAGATGTCATATTTTTAAGTTGTTCACTTATCTACGTAATATATAGGTGTGCGGTGTGCGCTTTTGGAGATATATAGACACACTTTTTTTTTAACTCTTTTTGTGAAATTTTATGTCTATAATATAACTGATTTTATGAAAGTTTCTTGGATATATATTGCCTTTTTGTTTTTTTGGCTATTGCTTTTTTCTTCTGCATTTTTGTGTCGATGAATAGACCATGATGAATTATGTAAGGACATATAAAATTTCCTACTTCGAAACTTCTTTTGAGTCGAGGATCTATAGAAATAATTTTCTTGTTCCCATAACAGTAGGACTAAAGTCAACGCAAGGCCGGGTCTATGTCCTATTTTGTGGTGCTCCGACGCATATTATTAGATATAATTATGTAAAAAATATATTAAAATAGACATGAGATTTAGAAAAGCTCCCAGAAAATGAAGAAGATAGTTAAGTACTTTGATTTTTCGGACAAACTTAAAGCCTTGGATGTCAATGTGTGTTCGAACCCTCCAAACACCCACGACCCCTAAATTTTGGATCTGCCACTGAATCAACGTACATTTCATTCTCCCCAAATCATATTTGTCGGATTATATTGAATATCTTATTGTTGTTTTATTTTGATTAAATTAGATAACTTTATAGCTTTTATTGTGCCTTTATGCATATTGGTAGGTATATAAAGGCAACACTAATGAATGGTGAATAACTAACCAAATGATGCTAGTAAAAGTTGTTTTTCTCAAAATTCATGTGAGAATTAGGTGCACAAAATTTAATAGGATTTTAATTCTTACAAGAGCTTATTTATGGTAATATTTGGAGAATGTTAAGGATTGAAAATGTTTTAAATATATAATATAATCCATCCTACCAATTTTGGAGTCTTTATGGATAGAATTACTTAGTAGATACAAGGGCGGAGCTTGCTTGGAGTGAGGGGGTTCATCATCCGAACAGCCTCGGCTAGAAATTATACATACTATTTATACATGATTGTAATTATTTTATGTATGTGTAGTAGACATCGAACCACATTCGACTAGTTCGCGTGTTTACTAACATATTACTTCTTTATATTTTGAATTGCCTTAGTGAAAATTCTAGTTCTGCCACTGTACATGTGCTGGTGGGGGATTATCTTGTAAAATTAGTCGAGGTACGTGTAAGCTGACCCGAATACTAACATATCATGTTAACATATCTTGATTCTTAAAAGATAGGGGTATGGCCCATGACAGCACGGGTCATACCCGATCAAATATGCCCAGTGTGTCCTTAAATTGAAAACTTTTTGACTTTTCACACGCACGTTAAAGTCACTCTTTAGAAAAATAATAAACACAGAAAAAGGAACCTACTTAAAGAAAAGTTGGGCCCAAGGCCCTTCAGCCCATGAACCTACTTAAACCCAACCCAGGCCCAAATCCATAACCCAATGATCCAAATGAATTGCTCCACTTAGGATCGTTTGGTAGAGTGTATAAGATCAATACAAAATATAGTGTATTAGTAATATTTGCATTAGTAATGCTTGTATTACTTATGCATGTATTATTTCTTATACATTGTTTGGTTTGATGTATAAGAAATAATACATCTTACATAATTTCTATAAAAGAAATGTTTGTTTACAAAAATACTCTTCTTTGATTTTGTACACTTTTATGTAACAATTTTTTTTTGTCATCCCAAATATAATTAGTATTGTTGAACTAGTATATAGAGGTTTCGGATTAATTGCAAGACCTTCGTCTTTGCACATGAAATATTATGCCAACGGATTAACATAGTCGAAACAAAAACAAACTATAAGACGTAAAATTAAGAAATAATCTCAATTTTTTTTAATCCTTTTAAAGACCTCCGAAGCAAAGCAAAAATATGTAACAATTATTTAAATCAATTATTCATTGTTGTAGATTAAAATGGCGGGAAAAAAATTGTGAAATGTTTTGAAAAGATTCACTATTGCAAATTAAAATGGCGGGAAAAGGAATGGTGAAATATTTTGAGAGGTAAATTGAGGGGTATTAAGGTCATTTAATAAGTTAATGCATTTATTAAAAATTTTGCATTACTAATACATAGAAAATGAGTGGTATTAGTAATACACACCTTAATACACAATAGAGTGTATAACTAATGCTTGCATTAGTTATACATTGACTAAAAATTATACCAAACGAGGTATTCATAATATACATTAATCAATACATGCATTATTTTTGTCAATACACTCTACCAAATAACCCCTTAGCATCATTTGATAGAGTATATAAGATGTGTATTAATAATGCAGAGATTAGTAGTGCTGGGATTACTAATACTAAGAATTATTATGCAGTGCTTGGTTTGATATATTGAAAACAATATGTATTGTTATATTTTTTACAAAATATTGTTTGTTTACAAAAACACACTCGACACATTATAACTTTATGTATTTTCTTTGCAAAATTTTATTATTATTTTTCTAAAAATAAAAAAAATCAACAGAATAACTAATAACTTACTTTGAAATTTTAAGATTTGATCATTCACTTGCAAGGTTTTTTTTTGTTATCTTTTTTTAATGGAGTATCTTGATAGCTTGAAAAGAAATAACTCACATTGAATAGATTGAAAAATATTTAGAAAAAAAAATTAAAGAAATTTGAGGGTATTTTGTCTTTACTCATATTTATCCATTGATTACTAATCCCACCGAATTGAGTGTATTAGTTATACAGCCTATAATACCATGTAGGGTATATAGCTAATTCATGTATTAGTTATACATTGCTTCAAATTTGCTATCAAACAATGTATTAAATAATCCATTATTTAATCCATGAATTATCCAAATAATACATCCTACCAAATGACTCCTAAATAAATATCAATAGAAAATCTCATTTAATTCCAAGGACTTAAAAGAGTCAAAATCATTCTTATAGATATTGCTTGATTGATTAGTGGTTGATTTTTAAATATTTGTTCATTTAATATCCCAATAGTTTTATGTATGTATAAAAATGGATTCAATTTTATTAATTTTTACAGGGTAAAAAATAGTCTTTTTTCTTTTTAAAAAAATGAATCATTCTCTATTCAAAACAATTTTCATTTTCTTCCTCTTCTCTTTTCATCAAACACAAGCAATTCATTTTCGCCTGAAATTTTTAGTTGTGATATTTAATGCTCTATCAAATAATAATGTCCCGTTAACACTTCGTTGTCAGTCTGGAGATAACAATCTTGGATATCATAATCTTACCGTTGGCCAAAGTTTCAATTTCACATTCCGTGAAGATCCTCTTTGGAGAACTCTTTTCTTTTGTCATTTTTGGTGGCATCCAAAAGATATTAGTTTCGATGTGTTTAATAATGGGATAAAATGTCTTAAAAAGGGACCAACTTATAGTACGAAATGTATATGGATTGCAAAGTCAGATGGTTTTACTTTGAATGGAGTTAAAATACATGACTCCTTAATGGGATCTATTGAATCAACTCTTGCTTATGGTCCTGTATATTTTAATACTCAGCCAAATTTATAATTATCTTTGACGGATGTAAATATTCTTCATGCTTTGACTCTAAATGTTAAAAGTCATGGGTATGATTATGTCCCTGGATCTGAACTTATCGGATTATCTTACCGCATATATTATCGCTTACTATCAACTCTAAATCATCGATGGTAGTTAATAGATGATAATTCTGACTGTACTATGCTTATTGAAACAAATTTTATAAAATCTAGAGTTACTACTCGAAGACCTATTAGGTGGGATGAAATTGATTTCCCTCAAACTTGGATTTTAAACTTAGTTACTTCTCCAAAACAATTGGCGGAGAACGTGACTAATTCAGAGTTAACGCAAGTAACTCAAAATTCTGATGGACGGATTTGTCTACAATTCGATAGTAATCCCCAGTCTATAGAAATTCTTTTTCTTTACCAAGAAGACTTCCTTCAATACATCATATTTCTCCCATCGAACCTGCGGAACCTAACTATGGTCCAGCTAGGAATCGAGAGGCCTCCTTGCATACTATTAATTCTGCGGATTCGCATGTTACGCCTAAAGGTGTAGAAAAGATAAAGATCAACTCAAAAACTAATATAGTTCAAGATTTTGATAATGAAAATCCTACCCCATCTGAAATGGATTTTGACATCAATTCTGTTTAACCACGATGACACAACTTACTGATTTTAGTCCTGGTTCTCAGGCAAGAAAATATATTCAGAAAGAATTTTTTGCTGAAAAATGGAAAACTTTTAGGACATGATTTTTTGATACTTATACTCCTGATGAATTGCGAAATATTTCAGAAGAATTTTATGAAATATGTGTCTTACATAATAAAATTATCTTTTTTGTACCATGGTTTATGTCTGCATACTTGCCGTCCTATGTCAAAATAATCGAAAGATCTTATCAAAATTCTGATGGTACAATTACTCAAGCTCTTTATCCTCCCGAATCTTCCTTTATATTACCTAATAATACTGGCATGACTTTTTCTGCTTTCCAAAAATTTGTCAGTGAAGATGTGGGAAAAATTACTGTCTCCGAAATAAATAACCTTATCGCCCAAAATAATTATTTGAGTCTTTATGTTAAGGTTTTAGGAGAACATATTTCCTCTCTTGATAAAAAACTTGACGAACTTATTGAGTTGGTTAACAAACTTAGTACCCAGATGAATTCCTCGAATATTCCTTCTACTTCCAAAACCACTGACGAAGAAGGATATATTTTATCTAAACCTTGTATTCAAAGACCTCCTGAAATAGAAGGATTTGAAAAAATTTCTCACCTAGACCAATTAGAAAAACTCTTAGACAAAAAATTTTCTCGTTTGAACATTCAACCTCTTAATATTTCTGATGATTTTGTTCAAAATCTCGAGTCTAATTTTGCTGATAATATTGAATCTACTCAAAACCCTGGAGAGGTAATCTCTTCCGAGCTAAATAAGCTAAAAGGCATGATAAAAAAACAACCGGGAAGAAATACGCTGATATTCTCCGAATGTCTACTGTTTATTATCCACGTTCAACTCCTCAAGATGTTCTGATAGAGGAAAGGGAATGCAATCAAACAAATACTTCTTATAGTGGAGAAGCTATTTATGAATGGAATATTGACGGATTACCTGATCGACAAATCTCTATTCTTATTCATCGGATGTCAATGTATACAACTATTGCCACAACCACTTCTTCACCCGAAAATTGGGCCAATCGTACTGACCTAACAATTTGTAAAATGATTGTTGCGGGATTCACTGGCCAACTTCAAGGCTGGTGGGATAATTTCCTTGATGACGATAAACGCGAGGCTATTTTTAATGCCACCAATGATAATTCAGGAAAAGATAATCTAGGTCGACCACTTCGGGCAGGAAGACCAGATGCTGTCTATACCCTTATGCTGACTATTATTGAACATTTTGGAGGCAGGTTTACCAACCAATATGAAAACATTAGAACTCTTCTTAATGGTTTAAAATGTAAACACTTAGGAGAATTTAGATGGTATAAAGATACCTTTCTTAGTAGGGTTATGAATTTACCCGAAAGTAAGTATGACCGTTGGAAAGCTAAATTCATTGATGGTCTTCCACCTTTATTTGCGAAAAGAGTTAGAAAATCTCTTAGAGGATCTTATGGAGAAGTCCGGTATTCTGAAAAAACCTATGGTCAGCTTATTGTAGCTTATACTCAAGAAGGCTTAGCCCTTTGCAACGAGTTGAAACTAGCTAGACAAATTAAGCTTGACAAACTCAGAGAAAAAACTCAATTAGGAGACTTTTGTGAGCAATTTGGCATGGATAAACCCTTAGCACGAAAACCCCAAAAATATTCCAAACCTAATAAATCCTATAGAAATAAACGTTCTAGGCATAGAACCAAAGAAGAACGAGAAGCTAGAAAAACCTTTCGAAAATCTACCAGATTCACAAAAAATAGATCAAAAAGGGACTTAACCAAAATTAAGTGCTATAAGTGTAACCAGTATGGCCATATAGCTCCAAACTGCAAATTACAAAAAACTAAAATCCTTAGGACTTTCTGAAGAAGTTCATGACCAAGTGTATAATTTATTGTATACCTCTGATTCTGATTCTAATTCTACATCTGAAGATGATTTTGAATTACCCGATTCTGACAGTGAGCTAGACCAGGTTAATAAATGTAATGACTGTGATAACGATGTTTGTAATTGTGATGAAATGATGTATAAACTTCAAGCGCAATTCGAAGATCTTGAATTAAATGTTCAAACTCTTACTGCTGAAAATGTCCTTGAATTACTAAAAGAAGTTACTGATGAAAAACTGCGTGAAAAAATTCTTAATTTTGCTACTCAAAAAACTTCTGCTAGTTCTAGTATCCCTAAAGATCACTTTTTTGATAATCATCACATGTCTTATTCCTTAGCTGAAGTTAATCGTCGTCTTGCTTTGAGTAAAACCTCGGGTAGAGATACTACCTTTGATGATTTAAAAATCGAAGTTGAGCAATTGAAAAAGAAAATTATTTCCTTAAAACAAAATCAGATGATCTCCGATCATAGAATTTTGAAAATTGAAGAAAAGATTATTGAAGTCCCTGAAAATTCTTTTATCTCAAAAGGAAAAGAAAAGGATTTGGAATACTCTAAAAATTCTGAAATTGATAAATTTAGTCCAGCAGAAGATTTGAAAAGAGATTATTTCTTGGGGATGATGCAAATAGTTACTGCTCATAAATGGTATATAAATTGCACTATTTCAATAAATAAGGAACTTTTCATCACTAATATTGCTATGATTGATAGTGGTGCTGATGTTAGTTGTATTCAAGAAGGTTTAATCCTAACCAGGTATTTTGAAAAAACTACTCACATAATAAAGTCTGCATCTGGTCATACTCTTGATATCAATTATAAATTGCCAAATACTCATATCTGTAAAGACAGAGTCTGCATTCCCCATTTCTTCTTTTTAGTAAAAAATCAGTTATATCCTCCTATTATTTTAGGAACACCTTTCATAAATGCTATTTACCCGTATACTCATATTGATGCAAATGGTTTCAAGGCCACTTATAAGAATAAACAAATTTCTTATCCTTTTGTTACTCATCCTGTAACCAGAGATATAAATGCCCTTATCAATATGAAACAAAATCAAATTAATTTTTTACAATTAGAATTAATGAGTATTAATATTTTCGATACTTTAAAATCAGTAAAGGTCCAAGAAAAAATAAAAATGATTTCTAATCAATTGATTCTTGATATTTGTGCTGATCATCCCAATGCTTTCTGGAACCGAAAAAAGCATATTGTTTCTCTTCCTTATGAAAGTGACTTCAGCGAAGAAAAAATTCCAACAAAATCTCGTCCCTGTCAAATGAATACAGAGTTAGTAGAATTCTGTAAAACAGAAATTGATGGTCTTCTGCAAAAGGGTCTTATAAAACCTTCAAAATCTCCTTGGTCTTGTACAACTTTTTATGTTAATAATGCTGCTGAAAAGGAACGAGGAGTACCTCGGTTAGTTATAAATTATAAACCTCTGAATAAAGTTTTAAAATGGATTCGATATCCTATACCAAATAAAAAAGACTTACTTTCCAGATTATATGATGATAATATATTTTCTAAATTTGATTTAAAATCTGGTTATTGGCAATTCAAATTGATAAAAAGCATACTTATAGAACTGCTTTTAATGTCCCTTTTGGACATTATGAATGGAATGTTATGCCATTTGGTTTACAAAATGTTCCTTCTGAATTTCAAAAAATTATCAACGACATTTTTAATCCGTATATGGATTTTATCATCGTCTATATAGATGATATTCTTGTATTCTCAAAAACTCTTGAATCTCATTTCAAGCATTTACATACTTTTAAACAAATTATTATTCAAAATGGCTTAGTGATCTCCAAGCCCAAGATAAGTTTGTTTCAAACAAATATTAGATTTTTGGGACATAATATTTCTCAAGGGTCTATTGAGCCTATTCAACGAGTGCTAGAATTCGCTAAGAAATTCTCCGATGTTATTACTGATAAAAAACAACTTAAAAAGTTCCTTGTTAGTCTCAATTATATTTCACCTTTTTACAAAAATTTGTCTAGGGATTTAGCTCCTTTATATGATAGACTAAAAAAGGATCATAAAACTCCTTGGACTCAAGTTCACACAGATTTAGTAAAATTAATCAAAAACCGAGTTCAAACTCTTCCGTGTACATCTCTTGCAAATCCTAACTGGTTGAAAATCGTTGAAATTGGCGCTTCTAATATTGGATTTGGTGGAATACTTAAACAAGTCAATCCCCATACAAAAACAGAATGTTTGATTCGATTTTATTCTGGTAAATGGACTGAAAGTCAGAAAAAATACGCCACTGTAGCCCATGAAATGCTAACTATTGTGAAATGTGTTTTAAAATTCCAAGATGATTTGTATAATCAAAAAATTATAATTAGGACTGATGCTCAATCCGTTAAATTTATGTTTAATAAAGACTTCAAACATGATGCTTCTAAATTAATTTTTGCGCGATGGCAAGCTAAATTAGCCCCATTTGATTATGAAATACAATATAAAAAGGGTAGTGAAAATTCTTTACCTGATTTTTATCTAGAGAATATTTGACATGAGTTTTTACACATATTTCCTCTCTGAAAATTATTATTATTTAATATAATATAATATAATATAATATAATATAATATAATATAATATAATATAATATAATATAATATAATATAATATAATATAATATAATATAATACATGTACTTTCAATTTATTTTTAATAATAATTAAAGTTCAATTACTTTAATTTATATAATAGCGTGTGTTCAAGAGACCAAGTGGGTAGGGTCTAAGGCTAGGGATGTGGATGGGTACAAGCTTTGGTACTCTGGGAGCGAGAGACATAGGAATGGAGTTGGCATCCTAGTAGATGAAGAGTTTAGAGATCAGGTAGTAGAGGTAAAAAGGATCAACGATAGGTTGATGACTATTAAGTTGGTCATTTGGGGGTTTACCCTGAACGTGTGTAGTGCTTATGCGCCGCAAATAGGCTTGGAGGGGGAGGAGAAGATGCGGTTTTGGGAGGCTTTGGATGAGGTGGTGAGAGGCGTGCCTAGCTCGGAGAAGATTGTTGTAGCAGGAGATTTCAACGGGCACATCGGGGCGTTATCGGGAGGCTTTGGTGATGTGCATGGTGGTTTTGGTTTTGGGGAAAGAAATGAAGAGGGGGCTACTCTATTGGAGTTCGCGAGGTCCTTTGGGCTGGTGGTGGTGAACTCGGGCTTCCCGAAGAAGGACAATCACCTGATCACCTTTCGAAGCGCGATAGCCAAGACCCAGGTTGACTTTTTGTTGCTTAGGAAAGGGGATAGGATGTTGTGTAAGGACTGTAAGGTCATCCCGAGTGAGAATCTTTCGACCCAGCATAGGCTCTTGGTTATGGATTTGGGTATAAAGAAGAATAGAGAGAGAAGGGGTGAGAAGTGTAGACCTAGAATTAAGTGGGGCGGCCTGACGCCAGTGAAGGCGTGAGAGATAGGAGAGAAGTTGGCGGGAATGGGGGTGTGGGAGCGTAGGGGGGACATGGATAGTATGTGGGATAGGATGGCTAGGTGCATCAAGGAGAATGCTACTGAGGTGTTGGGTGTTTCTAGGGGCCGGGTCGGGCATCATCGGGGGGATTGGTGGTGGAATGATGAGGTTAAGAAGAAAGTGGGGGCCAAGAAAGGGGCGTATGCTAAGTTGGTTGAGAGTAAGGACGATGAAGAGAAGCGGGTAAACAGGAAAGAGTACAAGTTAGCTAGGAAGGAGGCTAAGTTAGCAGTCACTGCGGCTAAGACGGCGGCCTTTGAGAGCTTGTATGCAGGGTTACAGGAGAAATGAGAGAAAAAAAAGTTGTTTAGACTCGCTAAGGCCAGGGAAAGGAAGGGTCGTGACCTCGATCAGGTAAAGTGCATTAAGGGGAAGGACGGTACAGTGTTGGTGGAGGATGGCCACATTAAGAATAGATGGCAGTCGTATTTTCATAGGCTCTTGAATGACGAAGGGGATAGAGCTATTGTGTTAGGGGAGCTGGAGCACTCAGAGGAGTGTCGGGATGTTAGGTATTGTAGACGTTTTAAGGTAGAAGAGGTTAGAGAGGCTGTTCGCAGGATGCGAAGGGGTAGGGCGACGGGGCCGGATGAGATACCGGTGGATTTTTAGAAGTTCGCTAGAGAGACTGGTGTAAGGTGGTTGACTGGATTGTTCAACGAAATCTTCAGGACGGCGAAAATGCCCGAGGCTTGGAGGTGGAGTACCATGATCCCTCTCTATAAGAATAAGGGTGACATTCAGAGTTGCAATAACTATAGGGGGATTAAGTTATTGAGTCACTCTATGAAGATTTGGGAGAGAGTGGTCGAGGTGAGGCTGAGACGGATAGTGTCTATCTCGGAAAACCAGTTTGGATTCATGCCTGGCCGCTCGACGACGGAGGCAATTCACCTGGTACGGAGGTTGGTGGAACAGTATAGGGAAAGGAAAAAGGACCTGCACATGGTGTTTATCGACCTGGAGAAGGCATACGACAAAGTCCCCAGGGAGGTGCTGTGGAGATGCTTGGAGGTGAGTGAAGTCCCGCTGGCATATATCAGAGCAATTAAGGACATGTATGATGGTGCAAAAACTCAGGTGAGGACGGCGGGAGGAAACTCAGAGCATTTCACTGTCTTGACAGGTTTGCATCAGGGATCTACTCTTAGTCCCTTTTTGTTTGCTTTGGTGATGGACGTGTTGACGCGGCGTATTCAAGGGGAGGTGCCTTGGTGTATGTTTTTTGCAGATGATGTAGTTTTGATTGATGAGACGCGAGGGGGTGTGAATGACAAATTAGAGGTGTGGAGACAAACTCTTGAGTCTAAAGGGTTCAGGTTGAGCAGAAGCAAGACAGAGTATTTGGAATGCAAGTTTAATGACGTGAGGCTGGAGGAGGAGGTGGTAGTGAAGTTGGAATCACAGGAGGTATGTAAGAGGGATAGTTTCAAGTATCTCGGGTCCGTGATTCAGGGTAACGGTGAGATTGACGAGGATGTCTCGCACCGTATTGGGGAAGGATGGATGAAGTGGAAGCTCGCGTCGGGGGTGTTGTGTGAAAAAAAGGTGCCGCCCAAGCTGAAAGGCAAATTCTACAGGGTGGTAGTCCGTCCGGCCATGTTGTATGGAGCGGAGTGTTGGCCAGTTAAGAACTCCCACATCCAGAAAATGAAGGTGGCAGAAATGCGGATGTTGCATTGGATGTGTGGGCTGACTAGAGGGGATAGAGTTCGAAATGAGACTATCAGGGAGAAGGTTGGGGTGACTCCAGTGAAGTATAAGATGCGGGAAGTCCGATTGAGATGGTTCGGGCACGTGATGAGGAGGGGAATGGATGTCCCGGTTCGTAGGTGTGAGAGGCTAGCTTTGGATGGTTTTAGGCGAGGTAGGGGTAGGCCGAAGAAGTACTGGGGTGAGGTGATTAGGCGGGACATAGAGCAGTTACAGCTCACCGAGGACATGACCCTAGATAGGAAGATCTGGAGGACGCAAATTAGGGCAGACGGCTAGGGCCAGTTTGGGTCGCTAGTGTAGGGAATTACTTGGGGGGTATTATTCTTGTTAGGATACCTTGTTCCATGTTTTATTACGAATCTGTTTGCTGTTTGTTGTTTGCTTTCCTCTGTTTTTATTACCTACGGGTGTCAGATTTATGTTATGTTTTCTTGTTCTATGTTGTACTATGTATATGTGTAGTATCTTGTGTCTCGAGCCGGGGGTCTATCGAAAACAACCTTTCTACTTCTTTAGAGGTAGAGGTATGAACTGCGTACATCTTACCCCCCCAGACCCCACTATGTGGGAATACACTGGATTTGTTGTTGTTGTTGTACTTTAATTTATATAATACGAGCCTCCAATTATTTAATTTTATATATAGCATATTTTACTCATTTGATGGGTCATCTTGAATTTGGTCATTTGTATCAAGTCAACAAATAGATACTAAAAAATAGCATTAATTTTGCTAGTTATATCTAGCATAAAAATAAATTCGACATTGTCCGCTTTGGGCTCAGGCCCGCACGGCTGTAAAATACATTACTAGGGAGTAAAGCTTGCTTACTTACATACCCAACATTCCTCCTGTGTTTTGCCGATGTGGGACTCTTTCTCCTAAGTTAGGGTGTCACATACACCACCCTCCTTATGGACTCAGCGTCCTCGTTGAGGTTTGCCCTACTGAATGGGATTTGCCTAGACTCAGGACTAAGGTTTGTCCTGCCTTATCGGGATTTGCCTACACTCAGTTTGAACTCTGGCTCACATCGACAGAGCTGACATAGGAGCGGTTCTGATACCATTCTTGTTCACGACCCGAGCCAAGGTCCTGGCCGCGATAAGCATCCCGAACCACGAAGGCCCAAAAAATCCTTTATCCCAATCCACTAGTGATATTATCCGTTTTGGACTCAGACCCACACGACTTTAAAATGCGTCACTCAAGGCCTAAGTTGGGGTGTCACACAAGCCCTCGTTACTAACCTTGTTAATGATTCATTTAATTTCATCCGTTACTAACCCTGTAGCATCAAACACATTAAATGGAAAAATAAAATACAATAACACAATTAATTGATTATTATTATTATTTTAGAAAAGGATAATAGACATATAGCTTATAACATTATGGCCACTTATATATTTTAACTCCATTCAAATAAAATCCATCTAAATTTACCGACCAAATGCATGTGTGAGTACGAGAAGGTCCTTTCTTTATACATCTATTTGCATCGTTAAACACATCAAAAACGTTCTGCTTTGCATCCCACCAAAAATGACAGAAGAAAAGAGTTTTGTGAAAAAACTGCTCTTTGAATCTGAACTCAAAACTCTGATTGTATATAAGATCGTGATATCCAAGATCGTTATTTTTTGACTGACAGTGAATTTTTAACGGCACAGAGCTATCTTTTAGGTTGTCAATAATCGAAACCACATATATGGTGTGAGGGAGTGCCGCTTCTATGAGATGAAAAGAAGTAGAAAGGAGTACAATAAAAATCATAATATTGATTAATGGATAGTTTATTTTTTGAGAAAACATTTTTACTATGGGTAGCAAATAAAAAGTTGGATCTATATATATGTGTAAGTTATAAATGTATATAACTTTGAGATTATGATAAATTAAATAGAGATATCAATTTGACCTAATCAAATAATAAATTAAGGGTAAAGAGCTAAAATTTGTTTTGAACTTTGAAAAGTTTGACCCTTTTGATGGGCAAATTTGTTTCATTTGGCATGGTATTTTTGATTACAACAACATATCCAGTATATTCCCACATAGTGGGGTCTGAAGAGGATAGAGTGTATGCAGACTATATCACTATCTCAGATGAAGTAGAGAGGCTGTTTCCGATAGACCTCCGGCTTAGAACCGGTAATAGTATCACAAATACAAAACATAAATGCATATAAACTAAGTACAGTATGCAAAATAAACTAATACCGCTAGCCACAAGATAATACTAAAAACTATCTAATCAAAACCATAGACATCACTTAACACCACAAACAAAAAACTTCAGACATAAAAGAACGTTCCCTGCTGTTACCGACGCACTACACCTCTTCCACTAGTTTTGATTTTTTCATATAATTTAAGGATAAATTTAATTCTTCTCTTAATTTGGATTTTTTAAAATTTGACCTTTTTTGCATGGTCTAAATACAACTTTGATCATTAAAAAAAGTATGACTTGCTACAGAATCCCGAGTCCCGTTTCTATGAAATGAAAAAAAATAAAAGAAATAAAGTGAAAATTATAATATTGATCAATGAATAGTTTATTTTTTGAGAAAATATTTTTACTGCACAATGATGTTCCACTTATACTTTGTTGTCAATCTAAAAATAACGATTTTCGATATCATAGTTTTACACTTGGCCAAAGTTTAAATTTTACATTTCATGAGAATGTGTTTAAAGAAAGTGAGATATATGTTAGAGTTATTTATTTATTAAATTAATTATGAGAAGATCATTTAAAAATAGAGAAGCTTTTAGAAAAATTAAAGAATCTTTAGTTAGTAATTATTCAGAATATATAAGTTTAAATAAAACAAAAGAAAATTCACAAAAATTAACCTATCTAATTACATTAATATCTAGTATTGAAACAAAATTAATAACCCATTTAAAATCTAGAAGAATGAGACATATACCACCTAATTATGATAAAATAAGATTTAGATATCCACCAAAATATTATAAATGAATAAAGAGCAAAAATACAAAGAATTAAAACAATTTATCTCTGAAAAACGTAAAGAATTAAAAATAAGAAAAGAAAGATTACATTATAATATATTTACCGGAGTTAGTAAAAATTCAATAAATATACAAAAAGATGAAATATCAAAATTAGAATCACAAATAGATAGTTTAGAATATGTATACCAACATGAACTATTCACAATAAAATGAATAAAGAAGAATTTATAATAGATGAAAAAATATATGAAAATCACGAAGGATCAAAAATAAAAATAGTATTTTCTAATCTAGGAAGAAGGTATAAGAAAATAGGAGAACATTTATATCTAATGTTAGAAAAAAAAAGAATTAAAATTAGAAGATAAATTAACAGCAATGGTAAGAATAGAAAAAGAAAATGAAGAAATAGATAGAAAAAAGGAAATAGAAAAAAATTAAACAACAAACTACGGAAGAAATACGAAAAATAGAAGAAATCAAAAATAGTAGAATTGTTGAATTAGAAAAAGAAGTACAAATGTTAAAAGATTTATACGAACAAAGACAAAAAGAAAAAGAAGAAAAAGATAAAGAACAAAAATTACTAAACGAGATAAATCAATTTAAGGAAAAATTAGAAATAAATAATATAGATATTGAAGAAACGGATAATTATGATTCAGAAGATAGTGAAACATATACGGAAATATTAACAAATATAAAAGATTTAGAAATTAACGAAAAACAAGAAAAAATTAATGAAGAAAATTTGGAAAATAATAATACAGAAATAAATACTCTTGACAAAAAAGAAGATGAAAATATAATATCTAAGACAACAGAAATAAGAAAACTTATATATTATAAAAATAAATTTAAAAGATATAATGAA
Source organism: Capsicum baccatum var. pendulum (assembly GCA_030864225.1). Classification (NCBI taxonomy): domain Eukaryota; kingdom Viridiplantae; phylum Streptophyta; class Magnoliopsida; order Solanales; family Solanaceae; genus Capsicum; species Capsicum baccatum. The sequence continues at coordinate 134,641,406 of CM061558.1, forward strand.
TATGACAAATGGACATCAAAACAAATAGTTAATAAAAATTATAACTTTTTAGATCTAGACTGTGTAATAGATACAGAAAAATCAATACAATTATGGATAGGATATATGACAAAACAATTATTAGATAATAATATAAACATAACAGATGCACCAGAATATATAGAAAAAACATTAATAGGATCAGTAAAACTATGGTTTTCAAATTTAATCGAAAATAGTAAAAAAGTATTAAGAGTTAATAAACCTACAGAAGGAACAACATCAACAACAACTAAACTAACACCTATAGAATTATTGAAAAAATATGAAACAGCTATAAAAGATGAATTTGGTAGTATGACAACATTAGAAGAAGAACAAGATGAAGAAAAAGATACAAATAGTAATTTAATGATAAAATTAACAATATGTAATATGTGTTATATAAACGAATATACTTGCGCATTTAAAGAATATTATTATAAAGGAGCATATAGTATAGAAGAAAATAAGGAAATAAGAAAATTATATTTTAATAAATTACCCGAACCATTTAGTTCAAAAATAATAAAAAGTTGGGAAGAAGCAAAAATAGTAGATACATTAGGAGCTAGAATAAAGTTTTTACAACAATGGTATAGAAACTTATGTGAAAAATATAGAGAAGAATTAAAAATGGAAAAAACATTAATAAGAAATTTAGCATGTTGCAAAAATAAAATAGCACCCCAATTCGGATGCGAAGAAAGATATTATAAGAAAAGAAAAAGACATAAGAAATATAAAAAATCAAAATAAAAATATAAGAAACCAAGAAAAAGATATTATGTAAAAAATTACAAAGATAAAAGACCATATAGAAAGAAAAAATCTATAAAAGAATGTACATGTTATAATTGTGGAAAGTTAGGACATTTAGCTAGAGATTGTAAATTACCCAAAAATCCAAAAAATAAACAAATATCCGAAATAAAAATAGAAAATACAGAATATATGCAAATAGATTATATAGACTATGAATTAGAAAGTGAAGATAGTATATATGAAATTTCAGAAAACGAAACAGATACTGAAATAGATGAATCGAATGACTGAAGAAGATATAAAAATAATAACAAAGGAAGAATATTTAAATGACGAAGGAACAGAACAAAAGATAATATTTGACAGTAATATATTTGATGAAATAAAAGGAAAAGAGTTAGATTTAAGTGTAGAAAAAATATTTAAAATACCAACAATAAAAAATATTTTTAGTAGGAAAAAAGATGAATATTATGTAGTATGCCAAAAAGAACATGTAATAGACTGCAGATATGCAAAAGGAAAAGCTAGTATACCACTTGTAATAAAAAGAATAATTAATAAAGAAATAAATGATATAAAAAGTAAAGGAGATCCAATAAAATATGTACACTTTAGAGGTACAGAAATATTAATAAAAGCATGTTTTAGAGAAGGAATAGAGACATCGATAAAATTATATTTAGCAGATGATAGAATTATAAAACCTATAGAAAAAAGCATAATAACTGCCGTAAAAGAAAATTTAATATACCAAAAATTTAAATTTATAATAAGTGCAAATTATTCAGTAGCAGTAACAGATAGAAATATAGATAAATCACTAGTATTATATTGGAAAATATCAGGAATAGAATTAACCCCAGAAAGTAAAATATTTACCGCGAGATGTAAAAATCTATATGTATTAACAACAAAACATAAAATAACAGGGAAAAATAAAATTATCAAGATACAAATAGATAGCACATTTGAACAAATTGTAAAAACAATAGATTATAATGATTATAGCTATAGAGACATAGATATAGAAGAAAATTTAGAAATAGTAAATGATAGAATAAGTACAACAAAAAGAATAGCTAATGAAAAACCAGAGTCATCGAGCTCATAAAAAAGAACGAGTTATGAAACAAATTCAATGAGTAATCTAAATCAATATTACATAACAGGAAAAATAAATGAAAAAGAACATTTAATACTATTAAATACAGGACAAGAAGAAAATTATATAGCAAAATGTTTAGTAAAAAATGAAAAAATAAAAACTGATAATGATATATGCCCAGATCTACCGAGAAGTTTAATAAATAGTAAAGATATAGCAGAAAAAGAAATAATAATAGGAGGAATTAGAAAAATAAAAATAGAATTTGAAGTAAAAGAAGAAATGCAAAAAACAGATATAATATTAGGAATAAAATGGTTAGAACAAGTAAAACCATATAATATAGAACATACACAATTAGTCATAACATATAATAGGGAAAGATTATTCTTAAGAAGAGCCTTAACATAAAATGAAAATATATGTATTAATGAAGATAATAGTAGAAGGATATTATAGTAGATATTATACGCCTATGATAGATACAGGAGCAGAAGCTAACTTATGTAAATATAATTGCTTACCAGAAAGTAAATGGGATAAATTAAAAATACCAATAGTAGTTAAAGGATTTAATAATGAAGGAAGCTTAATTACTTATAAAGCTAGGAATGTAAAAGCACAAATATGGGATAAGATATTGACAATAGAAGAAATTTATAATTATGAACTAACATCAAAAGATATACTTTTAGGAATGCCATTTTTAGATAAACTATACCCACATGTAATAACTAAAAACGATTGGTGGTTTACAACACCATGTAAACAAAAAGTAAGAGCAAAAAGAGTTAATAATAAAATAAGAAAGAAAACTGATTGGATAAAAGGAAGTGAAAAAAATACACAAAAGTTAAAAAATATAAACACTACTGAAGATACAATAGAATTAGTAGTATTTTCGATAAATAAAACAGAAATAACTATATTTTCAATAAATAAGATAGAAATAGTTAAGAAAAAATTAGAACAATTATATAGTGAAGATCCATTAAAAGGATGGGAAAAACATAAAACTACCATAAAAATTAAATTAATAGGTAAAAATAGTATAATAACCCAAAAATCATTAACATACAATTTTGATGATTTAAAAGAATTTAAAATGCATATAGATGGATTATTAGAAAAACAATATATACAAAAAAATAATAGTAAGCATAATAGTCCAGGATTTATAGTAAATAAACACAGTGAACAAAAAATAGGAAAAAGTAGAATGGTTATTGATTATAGAAATTTAAATGCAAAAACTATAACATATAATTATCCAATACCTAATAAGATATTAAAAATAAGACAAATCCAAGGATATAATTATTTTAGCAAATTTAATTGTAAATCAGGATTTTACCACCTAAAGTTAGAAGAAGAATCTAAGGAATTAGCCGCATTTACGGTACCACAAGGATTTTATGAGTGAAATGTATTACCATTTGAATATAAAAATGCACCAGGTAGATATCAACATTTTATGGACAATTATTTTAAACAATTACCTAATTACATAGTATACATAGATGATATATTATTATATACAAAAACTAAAGAAGAACATATAAAATTATTGGAACAATTTACAGATATAATAGAAAAATCAGGAATAAGTCTAAGTGAAAAGAAAGCCGAAATTATGAAAAACCAGATAGAATTTTTAGGAATACAAATAGATAAAAGTGGAGTAAAAATGCAACAACATATAGTACAAAAAATAATAAATTCGAAAGAAGATTAGATACAAAAAAGAAATTACAATCATTTTTAGGATTAGTAAACCAAGTAAGAGAATATATTCCAAAATTAGCAGAAAGCTTAAAACCACTACAGAAAAAATAAAAAAAAGGATATAGAATATAATTATAATGAAGAAGATAAAAAACAAGTTCAAAAAATAAAATTACTTTGCAAGGAATTACCAAAATTACAATTTCCGGATGAAAATAGAAAATTTATATACATAGCAGAAGCAGATGCCAGTGAATATAGTTACGGAGGAGTACTTAAATATAGATATGAAGCAGAAAAAATAGAACACCATTGTAGGTACTACTCTGGTACATTCAACGAGACAGAAATAAAATGGGAAATAAATAGGAAAGAATTATGTTCATTATATAAATGTTTGTTAGCATTTGAGCCATATATTGTATATAACAAATTTATTGTGCGAACAGATAATACACAGGTACGCTGGTGGCTAACAAAGAAAATACAAAGTTCAGTTACAACAAAAGAAATTCGGAGACTAGTTTTAAACATATTAAATTTTACATTTGTAATAGAAGTAATCAGTACTAACAAAAATGTTATTGCAGATTACATATCAAGACAAAGCTACACAAACTGAAATGATAGAAGAAAATATACATGAAAAGATACTCAACGCCCTGACTACGCTTTCATTGAAAGTGGACAGTATGGGTACTGAGATAGTAAAGATGGGTACTGAGATAGAAACGCTAAAGCTAAAGACTAGTGAAGATAAACTGAAGTCTATAGCTATGAATCAGCTAACTCAGCAATGCGCAGAGCTATGTCGATCGGAAGACAATAAAATTTCAGAGTTAGAAGGAGATGTTGGGATACTCCATAAAACCCATAACGTTTATCAATCTACTTCTGAAGGTACAAGCAAAGGAGTTAGAAAAAATATGAACCTAAACAAGCTATTTGACAAACCATATACACCAAATACATCAAAAGACCCCATATTTATACCCCAACAAGTTACCACATATCGAGATAGTCTAAACCAAGACAAAAAGACATACAACTACACAGCCCGCACATATATAGAAAATATCTACAACGTACAAACCTTTTTAAATAGCAACTCCAAAGCTACAAATATCCAAGAACCAGATACAAATTATATAACCCAAAAATTGATCGGATACAATAAGCTAATTGCCTTACCTGAAACAAAACCAAGCCTAGTTAAAACTTGCTATGAATATGGAATACTTAGTACCGTATATACCACAGACGGAACTGAGATATCCACTATACCAGAGATATATGAAGCATTTATCACTTTTAAAAGAATAACCAAAGGTACTTTATTTTTTATAAAAATCTACACGGCACCAGCAGAGATATTATTTGATGAAGTTAAAAAACCTATACAAGTTGTAAAGATAGGAATGACACGAGATATGATTATACCACAAGATATTGGTTCACAGCCGGAGATACCTAGAATCGAGATACCAAAATTTTATGCGAACAAAAGAGTTATCGGACTATCTACAATTTTACAAGAGCTAGCAAATACATATTGCAACCAAAATCCTATATGGAGCTACTATTCAAGAAATCATGTATTAATATATTCAAATTCAAAAGAGTTACGAGAAACAGATATGGAAACTATTAGGCAATGGATTATCACGTTGCTTAAACCAGAAACAAAACCTATCGCCAAAGCTATTAGAGAAAAATTTATTTCAGAGGAATTATTGACCAGATATTGCAAGACTATTGGACACAAATATCCAGACCACAGATGTTCAAAATGTCATGGAGGAGATAATGACGTCCCAGCAGTGCAGCTAGAATAAAAGAAGATAAGGACGACAGCGGGAAAGATAAGACTAGAGCAATAATGGAGATACAGCAGATATGACAAAATAGACGGAAGACTTATTTGTACAAAGTTGTTTACGTAAAGTTAACATTAGTTAGTAGCATTTAATGAGAAGTTAATGTAAAGTTTGAAATTTCAAAGCCTTATAGGTTTAGGGTAGGTAGAAAGAAAGACTTTTAAGTCTTTTTAGTTTTTTAGTTTTTTAGTATTTTATTTAATAGTTTTTTAGACGGATGTAAAAAGTTTGTATACTTCCATTCTATAAATAAGAGAAGGAAGGCATTGCCTTCCCTTCTTACATTCAAGCCAAAAAACTCTCTCCATTCCGTTCAAAAATATTTAGCCCAGTTAATTAAATATATACACTGCAATGGAAAAAGCTATGAAACAACAAACCTGAGAAATATCAAAGCTACCGAAACAGGTATATCTATTTATGATTATGAATAGCTAAATTCATAATTCCCGACAATCATGATATGATAAAATAGATTCATATTAGTTACTTTATAGTAGAATTATTCGAAGAATAATATGTTAAGAAGTTTATTAGCAAAGTGGAAACGGAGAAAAATCCTAAAGAACTATGACATCCTAAAGGTGAAACCAATGAGGCAAGAAGTCGTGGCGGGGAGTAACCAGAGTCGAGGCGCTGTTTAAGGGAGAAAGTATCCGAATTACCATGCTAGTAGTGACTGAAGAACATGTTATTTAAGAATAATCTAGTATATAGTAATCTGAGATGACTATATTTTATTATGTACATGGTTGAAGGGAATATTTTGAAAAAAACAATTTTATGATAATGAATGATAATATATCTGATGTCATGGTAGATAAATTTAAGATACTTATTTTGTATGTACTTAGAGATATAGATGTTGCAGATATAAGAAAAATTATATTAGAAAAAGCATTTGGAAAAAATTATACGGATAGAATAAATTATATACCACACATACCTAACTACTCTTATAAATATTTATTATGCTAAGTTACGTAGAACTTTTAGAAAAAGATATGCGAAATATACAATTACTAGAAAAACAGCTAAAAATAAATATAGTTAGATACATGGAAAATAAAAAATATATAAAATCTCTTAATAAAAATATGCAAAAACCACTAAGGATAAAACAAACAACTACAAAATATCAATTTTAGAAAATAGCTCATTTAGACTACCTTAGAATTTTAATCTTATACATACTTAAAGATATAGAAATAATAGATATTAAGAAAATGATATTAGAAGAAATAATAAACTACGAAATTGAAATGATAAATTCGTTAGAACGAATATACGAAGACATTTACCCAGAAGGATATTATTCAGACCAAGATTGTGGATGTTAGAATATATTAGAAAAACTAGAGAAAACCAAGATAATCTAAATAACGAAATTAATTATAGAAACCATATTAGAAAAATAATGGAAGATCTAAAAGAAAAGTTAATATGGATAGAAAAAACTTTAGAAAATTTAGAAAAAAACACATGTGATAGTTTATATAGTATAAAAACTTACTACGAGAAGAACAACACAAGATAATAAATGACATAGAAAATTTAGAATTAGATATATACACTACAGTACAGAAAGAATAAATTATTATACAGAAATTTGTAACTCAGCAGTTACTACAGGATAAAATAATAAACTAAATAAATTAATGAATACATCTCACAAAAATAATAATTTATTAAAACAAAATCTAAAAAATATCCACGCACAAAAAGAATAGATTCATCAGTTATAATAAATCTATTATAATAAATCTATTTATTAGCCTAGTTATCCGCACCCCCCTTACAAGTAATGAATCTATTTTATAATCTATTTATTATGCTCCTTTATAATAATATTCTTTAAATGCGCAAGTATATTCATCTATATAACACATATTACATATTGTTAATTTTATCATTAAATTCCTATTTGTATCTTTTTCTTCATCTTGTTCTTCTTCTAATGTTGTCATACTACCAAATTCATCTTTTATAGCTGTTTCATATTTTTTCAATAATTCTATAGGTGTTAGTTTAGTTGTTGTTGATGCTGTTCCTTCCGTAGGTTTATTAGCTCTTAATACTTTTTTACTATTTTCGGTTAAATTTGAAAACCATAGTTTTACTGATCCTATTAATGTTTTTTCTATATATTCTGGTGCATCTATTATGTTTATATTATTATCTAATAATTGTTTTGTCATATATCCTATCCATAATTGTATTATTTTTTCTGTATCTATTACACAGTCTAGATCTAAAAAGTTATAATTTTTATTAACTATTTGTTTTGGTGTTCATTTGTCATATTCATTATATCTTTTAAATTTATTTTTATAATATATAGGTTTCTTATTTCTGTTGTCTTAGGTATTATATTTTCATCTTCTTTTTTGTCAAGAGTGTTTATTTCTGTATTATTATTTTCCAAATTTTCTTCATTAATTTTTTGTTGTTTTTCGTTAATTTCTAAATCTTTTATATTTGTTAATATTTCCGTATATGTTTCACTATCTTCTGAATCATAATTATCCGTTTCTTCAATATATATATTATTTATTTCTAATTTTTCCTTAAATTGATTTATCTCGTTTAGTAATTTTTGTTCTTTATCTTTTTCTTCTTTTTCTTTTTGTCTTTGTTCGTATAAATCTTTTAACATTTGTAGTTCTTTTTCTAATTCAGCAATTCTACTATTTTTGATTTCTTCTATTTTTCGTATTTCTTCCGTAGTTTGTTGTTTAATTTTTTTCTATTTCCTTTTTTCTATCTATTTCTTCATTTTCTTTTTCTATTCTTACCATTGCTGTTAATTTATCTTCTAATTTTAATTCTTCTTTTTCTAACATTAGATATAAATGTTCTCCTATTTTCTTATACCTTCTTCCTAGATTAGAAAATACTATTTTAATTTTTGATCCTTCGTGATTTTCATATATTTTTTCATCTATTATAAATTCTTCTTTATTCATTTTATTGTGAATAGTTTGTGTTGATATATATATTCTAAACTATCTATTTGTGATTCTAACTTTGATATTTCATCTTTTTGTATATTTATTGAATTTTTACTAACTCCGGCAAATATATTATAATGTAATCTTTCTTTTCTTATTTTTAATTCTTTACGTTTTTCAGAGATAAATTGTTTTAATTCTTTGTATTTTTGCTCTTTATTCATTTATAATATTTTGGTGGCTATCTAAATCTTATTTTATCATAATTAGGTGGTATATGTCTCATTCTTCTAGATTTTAAATGGATTATTAATTTTGTTTCAATACTAGATATTAATGTAATTAGATAGGTTAATTTTTGTGAATTTTCTTTTGTTTTATTTAGACTTATATATTCTGAATAATTACTAACTAAAGATTCTTTAGTTTTTCTAAAAGCTTCTCTATTTTTAAATGGCCTTCTCATAATTGATTTAATAAATAACTAAATCTAACTTAACTAAATTTAATCTAACTAACTCTAACATATTATCTTTTAAATTAATTGGCTCTCATTTTCGACACGTCTAAGAAAAAGTAATTTTCATGCGTTTATTAAAAGGCAAAAAAGTCATTAATAAATGACCAATTTATAGTCATGATTTGAGTTTAAATAGCTTATACATACAACTTATAATATTATGACCAATCATGCATTTTAACTCCATTCAAATAAAATCCATCTACGTCTGCCAACCAGATACATGTGTGAGTATGAACAGGTCCATGCTTGATACATCTATTTGCATTATTAAACACATAAAAAACGTTCTGCTTAGGAGGCCACCAAAAATGACAGAAGAAAAGAGTTTTGTGAAATAAATGTTCTTCACACTGGAAATCGAAGCTCTGATTATAAGAAAAATTATGATATCGAAGATCGTTTTCTTTGGATTGACAACGAATTTTTAACTTGACGAAGCTGTTTTTCAGGTTATTTGTGGAAGAAAGTAGTGAATCGTCATAAACCACCATGTGAGCGCATGGAGTCTAATCTTGGCCCGATCAGCTAAGCCGTCCTATACCTTGACATGATTTGCTAGCAAGTAACCATGGTTAGTCCCTTTTCGAGACACATGAAAAAAAAAGAGTCATCGAATTTACAGAATAATCTCTATCCTATGTCGGCAAACATAGTTTCAGACATTTATTTTTTTAAAACCTATGCCTTCACGGTCAGCTAACTAACTCCCCTATGCTCACGAGGTTATCTTATCTTATTAGACCCATGCTCGTGATTTAGCCTTCTTAGGCTCATGTACATAATTTAACCCTTTTTGGCCTCAAGTTGGGAATTCAATTATACTAGACTCATAAAGTTTTCATTTGGTGCCATTTTAAAGCTTTCTGGAAGATTATGATACATTTTGTGAAGAATTCATGACAAGGTTTCTTTTCATAACATTTATAAGCCTTATGGAGCAAATCGGAATCTTATTTTTAAGAGTAATTGTTCTTGTTCAAAGGTTAAGATAACTTCAATCGACTTGTCACGACGAAGTAATTAAATAAATGATTCACACCTTACTGATGAGCAACACAACGGTTAAGGATTCACATCTTTATTGTAAGTAAACAAAACCAATCTGAATTGGAAAAGTAAAACTTGAATGATAGTTGCAGAGAAACAATTCTACATACCTCAAAACGTTTAACGGGTTTGAGATCCTTGATTCCCAACCAATGCTCTTTTGTTTCTTAGAAGTTGTGATTGAGAGGAGAAAAAGGAATATTGACTGCTGAAACTTATGAAAACTAATGCAAGACAAGGGGTATCGGCTGCTGCTGGAAAGCTTTGAAAAAAGAGAGGCTTTTATCATATCATGTGATTTGGAGGAAAATAGAGGGTCACTGATACAGGAGGAAAAATAAAGTACTGTAAAAAAAAATTGAAGGTCCATCCCATGTTATTGGCCTCAAAAATTGACAAGAATGTCATTAGCAGCAAAACTTGACATTGGCCGAAAAATATGACGATTTAGTTGGTGTAGGCAAAAGTCTTTATTTGATGCATAGACAAGATTTGATAGATGTAGGCAAAAGTCCTCATTCACTGCAATTGGTAGATGTAAGCAATGACATCTCCATGGGCCTAAGATGTTACAAAGAGTCTCTCTTTTCTTACATTATGGAAAAATATGCATTTTTCAGATTTTTCATCAAGCTTTTTAGGATGTTGAAAATTTATCAAAGCATATGCAATACAACCAAAAAATGAAAAAAAAAAATCTCGAGTCCCTCTTCTGTGGAATGAAAAAATTAAAAAAAAAATAAAGTGAAAATTACAATATTGATCAATGAATAGTTTATTTTTTGAGAAAAACATTTTACTGCATAATTTGGGCTTGGATATCATAATTTTACAATGGGCCAAATTTTTAATTTTTAAATTTCACGAGAATCCTTTTAAGGAACTCTTTTCTTTTGTCATTTTTTACGGCATTCAAAAAATAAATAAATGTTGATGCGTTTAATAAAAGGCAAAAAAAAGGTATTAATAAATGACCAATTTATAGTCATGATTTGAGTTTAAATAGCTTATACATACAACTTATAATTTTATGACCAATCATGTATTTTAACTCCATTCAAATAAAATCCATCTACGTTTGCCAACCAGATGCATGTGTGAGTATGAACAGGTCCATGCTTGATACATCTATTTGCATTATTAAACACATCAAAAACGTTCTGCTTAGGAGGCCACCAAAAATGACAGAAGAAAAGAGTTCTCTGAAATAAATGTTCTTCAAACTGAAAGTCGAAGCTCTGATTATAAGAAAGATTATGATATCCAAGATCGTTTTCTTTGGATTGACAACGAATTTTCAACTTGACAGAGCTGTTTTTCAGGTTATTAATAATCGAAATCAGGTATGACTTCTTACGAAGTCCTGCTTCTATACGATGAGAAAAAGATAAAAGGAGTACAATAAAGATCATAATATTGATCAATGGATAGTTTATCTTTTGGGAAAACATTTTTACTATGTATAGAAAATATGAAGTTGGATCTATATATGCATACTTGAAACAAATGGAGTAATAAATGCATATAACTTTAGAGATTATACTAAATTAACTAGGATTAAATTGTAGTGATTAATTCCACTAATAAAATAATAAAGAGGGTAAGGGGGCACATTTGCCTTGAACTATGAGAAATTTGACTCTTTTGGAGGGTAAATTTGTTTCACTTTGCATAGTTCAGGAGCAATTTTAATCCATTTACATAGTTTAAGGGCAAAACTAACTTCTTCTTTTTCTTTTTTTTCTAATTTTGAGTTTTAAAATATAACTCTTTTTGCATAGTCTAAGTATAAATTTGACCATTTCATTGTGTCTATAGGAATGTTGATTACTCCTTTACCCTTTTGAATTTATAGAGATCGTTTATTATACTCATAAATTACTAAGTTAAGGGAGATAAAAGCAATCTGGTGATTAATGGATTCAGTGGCGAACCCAGGATTTAAGGATAGTAGGTACTTAAAAAATTTAAAAATTAAAAAAAATAAAAATTCACCTCAATGAGGTTCGAACCCCGGACATCCCTTCTAGTAGAGAATCTTAAAGTCAACCTAAATGCCAATGTACCCAACCAACTTTTGTTTTAGTGGATGCTTTTGTATATTATATACATATTTTCATATATTTTCTATGTAATTTTATCTATTCCACGTCGAGTTTGGTGAATGCCGGAGCACCCCCCAAATATATGTAGGTCCGCCCCTGAATGGATCCATTAAACAAGTAAGGTTTGCTCAAGTGGTTGAGCATCTTCACCCTCAATCTACTGATTGAGGGTTTGAGTCATGCTAAAGGATAATTGAAAATACTATTGATCCTCCGGGAAATGAGATGGAGAAAAACTTATCGTTAACACCGTTAAATAGCATTTTTAAAGAAGTGTATCAAAATTTTAAAAGACAAATATAAAAGAGCGGAGAAAATTTTTAACTAGTCTCAAAAAAGAAGGATGTGTTGTGAGGAGGGGAGGATCCCATATAGGCGGAGCCAAAAATTTTTAGTTCTCGATTCTGAATTACAATCAACAATTTTTTTTAGTTCTGTGTTCTAAATTACAATCAGTTCTCTCTATAACAAATATCTTCTACAATAATATTTCATTACGAAGATTATTTTTTCTTCCGGATTGATTTTTCATGTTTTTCTATATTACATGTTCTTTATAAATAACATTTCAGTGTATAGTCAAAACATACCAGAATTAACAATGATGTTATAAATAGGTTTTAATATATAGTTCATTTTGCTTATTTAATTCCGCAAGTTATTTCTAGGCGTTAAATAAATTTTTTAAAAATATAAAATTTGAATCAAAGTTATGGAGTTATACCGAACCGATATCCTATACAGAAGTAAGCGTTTTTTTTTTCTTTTTATACACAAGTAAGCTTCCTTCTTCCTTCCCAATAATTTATTTAGCATATGAGTCAATGGAAAAATACAAACCAAGTAGCTTCCTTATTGTTTCTCAATAATATTAAACTAAACTTTCACACGTTTTAATCTTTTGACCAAATGGTTCTTCTATATATCATAATAATTTCAATATCCATCTATTAGTCATCACAATTTTTTTTTTTTTTCAATTTCTTCATTCTCTTCATCTCCATGAATATTAATCAAGGCAAAAAACTTTCTTCTTTTCATCAAAAAAAGGAAAACAAAGAAAAATTTCTAAATTTCCTCTCAAATGGAAGTTCATTACTAGAAGAACAACTTTCATTTTCCAAAAATGGCCAACAAAAAATCCCCCTTAGAAGCTTTAGCGCAAAAGAAATTATTAATTCAACAAATGGATTTCAAGAACGTGTTGGCCCCTACTTATACAAAGGTAATTTCAATGAAAAAAATATTCTTGTGAAAAAATATGAAAGAAAAAAGAAAATGAAACGTCAACATGACTATGTCATACGTGACATAGTAATTTCTAGTGAAATAAGTTATCACAAAAATGTTCTTAAAATTATAGGTTATTGTTTAGAGTTTGAAAGGGTGGCTTTAGTTTATGAATATTCACAATTTGATTATCTATTTAATTGTATTAAATTCTTGACATGGGAAAAAAGATTGAAAATTGCTATTGATATTGCAAGTGTGATTCTTTATCTTCACATTGAATTTCCAAGACCAATTATTCATAGGAATTTAACATCTAATAATGTGATTTTGGACAAAAATGGGGTTGTGAAATTGTATAATTTTGAATGTTGTATACCACTTCCAATTGGCAAAGTAAAAGTACAAGATGATTTAATGGGGACAATTGGTTATTTAGATCCTGAATATGTGAGGTCTAATAATGTTACATTAAAATCAGATGTTTTTAGTTTTGGTTTGTTTTTGCTTATGTTGTTGTGTGGGAAAGAAATTAAGGTAAATTATGAGGGAATATATTATTGTGAAGATTATGGTTTGATTTCTTTAGAGAATTATGCAAAAATGTGTATTAAGAACAATAAGTTAGAGGATAATCTTATTGATTCCAAGATTTTGCAAGAGGATCAAAAGAAGTTGAAGGCATTTTTGAATTTGGCTTTGATATGTGCTAAAAATGTTGGAGAAAATAGGCCAAATATGATTGATGTTGCTAAAGAGCTTCAAAGAATCAAGAAGGGTGAGTTGCAATCATTGTTAATTACAATGGAGTGTCTTATTGATTGGAACTAAAAAGGGCAGCTCGGTGCAATAGTTCCCGCTATGCGCATGGTCGAGGAGAGCTAAGGGCTAGACCCTTGGTGGAATAAAGCTCCCGCTATGCGCATGGTCGAGGACAGGGCTGAATCACAGGGGTTTTGGTTGGAATTGAAATGTTGAAACCATTGATTTTTGTTTTTAATTTCTATGTGAAGTTGATGTAATTCATTCATATGTTATAAACATTGTCAATATTTTGTTTTATGAACAGTATGATTTTATGAATAGTAAAAACATAATTTTAGTGATGTATGAATAGTATGATTTTTCGCCCAAGGGGATTCGGTGAATCCCATTCCAAAGGCTGGCTCCGCCCCTGATGACATGTGAGATGTAAAAGTTAAACAACAACATACCAGTATATTCCCACCAGTGAGTTCTAGAGAGGGTAAAATATATAGAGTTCGTACCACTACCTCATAAGTGAGATAAAGATGTTAAAGTTAAAGATTTACTAATGATGTACTCATGAAATGGAAGCAACAATTAGATAAATAATTCTTTAAATTTTGTCAATATAGCCAAATTATTACTATTCCAAAATTACAATTATCACCAATTGTAGTATTTGGTTAAAGCCCATGATGATGGATCAGCCATATGGGCCAAGTAAAACCCATCTGATTTTACCAACCAATAACATGTATCAATTTGATCACCTTTTCCTTGTTTAATACATGTAATTGAATCGTCAAATACATTAAAAGTTTTTTGTTTATTATCCCACACAAAACTACAATAAAAAAGAGTAGATCTAATTATGTTCTCATGAAATGAGAAATTCCAATTTTGCCCCGGAAGAAGGTCGTGGATTCCAAGATCATCGTCTTTGGATTTACAATGAAATTCTAGTTTTGCGTTTGAATTATTCGGAAGAGCATTAGCGATATACACGTGATACGTTCTCTGCGACAGACCTGTAACTTCTAGGAGAGTGAGTGACAGTAAAAACACGAAAAGGAGAACTTTCTTCATAAATAAATTTATTTTTCACGATATATTTTGATTTTTTTTTCTCTTTGCAATTTGAGATGTTGAAGGTTTGTATTTGTTTTTACTTCTTTTGACTAAAGAATAAAAACAAAGATTCATTGGCATAAAGTTTATATTCGATTGGCATATTCCATAACAATAAATAGGTTATTCTTTGAAATGTTATTTTACTTTTTTTTCTGCATTCAAAATAAATAAATATATATATATATATATATATATATATATATATATATATATATATATTGTCTATTTTAACAAATTGAGAGAATATTATGATTAATATTTTCATACTATTCTTAGTATTAATATAACAAGATAAAATTAGATAACTATACAAATTAGTAGTGATCAAATTTAGAATTCAAAATATACTAATAAAAACTTACAAAGTGGAACTTGGAGAAAGCAAAAAAAGATTTTTTAAAGAATAGTTGTTTGATTAGCACATTAAGAGAAAACCATCTCTTATAACCATTTATAAATTAAATAAATAAATTAATAAAATAATCTTGCGCATCTCCTCTCATCTCATCTAAATAAAAGTGTAAATCTCTTATAAAATAGTCATAAAATTAAAAACAAATCTATAAAGAGTTACAAAATCAAGTCACTTTACATAGTGGAATAACTAATCCCCGAAAGTTAATTCTGACTTATTACCAACCAAACGAAAAAAGTCTATTATACTTAACCTTACCTTATATTTTCGCTTGAAAATATTTGTATAGCTTGAACCTGTCAACACACAAAAATTAAATCCATAAAAGCTCATTTTCTCTTCCTTCTTTTCCCTATATATGGGATAACTTATTTCATATATGTAGTGGGTTAACTAATCTCGACTGGTTACCAACCAAATGAAAAAGCCTATTGTGCTCAACCTTGCCTTATATTTTCATTCGAAACTGTTTGTGCGGCTTGAATCCATAACCTCCGACAAAAATTAAATTCATAAAAGCTCATTTTCTCTTCCTTCTTTGCCCCGTGTATGGGATAACTTATTCCATATACGTAGTGGATTAACTAATCTCGACTTGTTACCAACCAAACCAAAAAGCCTATTGTACTCAATCTTGCCTTATATTTTCATTCGAAACTGTTTGTGCGACCTGAACCCATAACCTCCCGACGAAAATTAAATTCATAAAAGCTCAATTTTTTCTTCCTTTCTTCCCCCCATATATGGAACAACTTATCCCATATACATAGTGAAATAACTCATCTCGAGAAGCCAATCGCGACATGTTACCAACTAAACGAAAAAGTCAATGCCTTATATTTCTACTCAAAGCTATCTGCGTGGCTTGAACCCGTAACCTCCCAGTGAAAATTAAATTCATAAAAACTCATTTTCTCTTACTTCTTTTCCCTATATATGGGTTAACTTGTTCCATATACATAGTGGGTTAACTAATCCCGACATGTTACCAACCAAACGAAAAAGCCTACTATACTCAACCTTGCCTTATATTTTCGTTCGAAACTATTTGTGCGACCTGAATCCATAACCTCCCGACGAAAATTAAATTCATAAAAGCTCAATTTTCTCTTCCTTTCTTTCCCTCATATATGAAACAACTTATCCCATATACATAGTAAAATAACTCATCTCAAGAAGCTAATCCCGACATGTTACCAACCAAACCAAAAAGCCTACTGTACTCAACTTTGCCTTATATTTTCGTTCGAAATTGTTTGTGCAACTCGAACCCATAATCTCCCGACGAAAATTAAATTCATAAAAGCTCAATTTTCTCTTCCTTTCTTTCCCTCATATATGAAATAACTTATCCCATAACTCTCGAGAAGCTAATCCCGACATCTTACCAACCAAACAAAAAAGTCAATGCCTTATATTTTTGTTCAAAACTGTTTGTGTGGCTTGAACCCGTAAGAAAGTCAAAATCAACCTTAAAACCTTGTCTAAACCCTAAACCCCCAAAACCACCAAAATCTCACAATTTTCCCAACAGATTTCTCAACAAAAATGGGTAAAAAGCACCAAAAAAATCTCCAAAATCAAGAAGAATTACTAAAAACATTGGGAGATTTCACAAGCAAAGAGAATTGGGACAGTTTTTTCAGTATAAGAGGTTCAGATAATGCATTTGAATGGTATGCAGAGTGGCCACAACTGAAAGAACCACTACTCTCTAACCTCATTTGGCCATCATCAAACAATGATGGCAATACTGATAAAGAAATGTTCATTCTTGTTCCTGGTTGTGGGAATTCAAAGCTCTCTGAGTATCTTTATGATGAAGGGTTTTGTAATATTACTAATGTTGATTTCTCGAAAGTTGTTATTTCGGATATGTTGAGGAGGAATATTAGGAAGAGACCTGTTATGAAGTGGCGCGTTATGGACATGACGAATATGCAGGTAGAACGGCTCAATAAAATATGTGGTTTAAATTTGAAGTTGTATTATAAGTTATTTAGTAGAATTAACGATGCTTATATAGACTTGTTTGCATAAAAGGTCTAAATTTGAAATATGTGGCCATGAAGCGGCGCGTTATGGACATGGCTAATATGCTGGTAGAACGGCTCACTAGAATATGTGGTCTAAATTTAAAATTATATTATAAGTTATTTTAGTAGAATTAACTGAGGCATAATTATTGTTGTTGTTGTTGTTGTGAGTTTATATGGAGTAACATGGTATTATGTAGTCTTGATTTCTCTAAAGCTTCGGATATGTTGAGAAGGAATATTAGTGAAACCTGTCATGAAGTGGCGCGTTATGGACGTGACTAATATGCAGGTAGAACGGCTCAATAGAATATGTGGTCTAAATTGGATTTGTATTATAAGTTATGTAGTAGAATTAAAGATGCTTATTAGACTTGTTTGCATTGCTGTTGTAAAGAAATATAAGGGAGAGACCTTTTATGAAGTGGCGCGTCATGGGCATGGAGAATATGCAAGTAATGTGGCTCAATAGAATATGTGGTCTAAATTTGAAATTGTATTATAAGTTATTTAGTAGAATTGACAATGATTATAAAGACTTGTTTGCATTGTTCTTCTAAAATATGGTTTTATATGGAGGATCACATAGTCTTGATTTCTCGAAAGTTGTTGAGAAGAAATATAAGGGAGAGACCTTTCATGACGTGGCGGGTTATGGACATGAGTAATATGCAGGTAGAACGGCTCAATAAAAATATGTGGTCTAAATTTGAAATTGTATTACTATAAGTTGTTTAGTAGAATTAATGATGCTTATATAGACTTGTTTGCAATTGAGGCGTAATTGTTGTTGTTGTATAATTTGAGTTTATATGAAGTAACATGGTATCATATAGTTTTGATTTCTCGAAAGTCGTTATTTCGGATATGTTGAGAAGGAATATTAGGGAGACCTGTTATGAAGTGGCGCGTCATGGACTTGACTAATATGCAGGTAGAGCAGCTCAATACAATATGTGGTCTAAATTTGAAATTGTATTATAAGTTGTTTAGTAGAACTAAAGATGCTTATATAGACTTATTTGCAACTGAGGCATAACTTTTTTTTTTTGGTTGTTGTTGTTGTTGTATATGAGTTTATATGGAGTACATGGGTAGAGCCACCTATATCAAAGGGTGGTCAGGCGCACAACCTTCGTCGGAAAATTATGTTATGTATATAGGCTAAACGTTAGCTATTATGAAAGTGTATTTAATTTTACACACCCTTAACGCAACTGAGATGAAAATTTGCACAACTCTTTGTTAAATTACTAGCTCTGTCATTGATGGAATAACATGGTATTATATAGTGTTGATTTCTATAAAGTTGTTATTTTGGATATGTTGAGAAGGAACATTAGGGAGACATGTTATGAAGTGGCACGTCATGGACATGACTAATATGCAGGTAGAGGTAGAGCGGCTCAACAGAATATGTGGTCTAAATTTGATATTGTATTCTAAGTTATTTAGTGGAATTAACAATGATTATATAGACTTGTTGCATTGTTGTTGTAAAATATGTGTTTATATGGAGTATCATGGTATTATTTAGTCTTGATTTCTCGATAGTCTTTATTTTGGATATGTTGAGGAGGAATATTAGGGATAGGCCTTTTATGAAGTGGTGGCGTTATGGGTATGACTAATATGCAGGTAAAGCGGCTCAATAGAATATGTGGTCTAGATTTGAAATTGTATTGTAAGTTATTTAGTAGAATTAACGATGATTATATAGACTTGTTTGCATTGTTGCTGTAAAATATGGGTTTATATGGAGTATCATGGTATCATATAGTCTTGCTTTCTTGAAAGTTGTTATTTTGGATATGTTGAGGAGGAATATAAGGGAGAGACATTTTGTGATGTGGCGCTTTATGGACTAATAATTCATATGCAGGTAGAGAGGCTCAGTAGAATATGTGGTCTATTTTCATTTGTCTTATAAGTTAATTAGTAGAATTGAAGACGCTTATATAGACTTTTTTGCAATTGAGGTGTAGTTGTTGTTGTTGTATAATATGAGTTTATATGTAGTAACATGTTAGCATATATTCTTGATTTCTCGAAAGTTGTTATTTCAGATATGTTGATGAGGAGTATAAGGGAGAAACCTGTTATGAAGTGGCGTGTTATGGACATGACTAATATGCAGGTAGATTAGTATGGTACATTGGAAATACTACTCATGTTTGTTCTACTTCAACCGAATAGAATAGGTGGTCTAAAGTCAATATTTAAAATAAGAAAACGTAAATATATCTAACAATAAGTAAATATATACATGTAATTTTATTAGAAATTAGTTTCTCTACCTTCACAAGGTAGCGGTAAGGCTGCATGCACACCACCCTTCCCAGAACTCACTTGTGGGATTACCTGGGCATGCTGTTTTTGTATACATGTAATTTTGAGATCTTAATCTTTTTGGGCTTAAAAGACACCACTTCAGTTGCTAGTTATTAAGCCCCTAGACGTGGTCAAATGAGGATTCATATAGACATGTATGTAACAGAGGCGTAATTGTGGTGGTTGTCGTAGAAGAGGAGTTTATATGGAGTAGCATGGTCAGTGTGTATTCATATAGTCAGGGACTGAGCCTAAGTTGTTATTCTTTTTCATTTTGGGACATTCTAAAAAGTTTAATTACCTTTGTTAGTGTTATCTGATATCCTCAAAAAGTTAAAATATTTAATTGTTTGATGTTGAATTCGGATAGTAAGTTTCTCTATAAACTAGGTGGATTTGCTTGAAGTTTTGGAATTTTTTGAGTTTGCAAGTTCAGTTTTTGAGCTTTTGCAAGGAGGTTTATTTGAGTTAAATCTTGAAAAAAGTTTACCTTTTTAAAAAGATTTCTGAACTCAGTTTTTCAATTTGCAAAAATTGAAAAAGCTCCGAAAACAAGGTTTTGAATTCATAGTCATATGGTGCCACAAAAATGGGACAGAGAAGGTATAATTTGGAATACAATAGAATGTATATCATGCATTTTCTGCTGTCAAGAGGTGAAATTTTTTCTTTCTTTTTCTTTGTGAACAGTTTATACCATAATAGTAATATATTATAGCATAAAATATAAACCTGTCACTAAGATGGTACCATGAGGTAAGCTGTTATCTTTAAGCCATAGATCAAAAAAATGTGTTGGTGACAATCTTTAGCTTTCCCATAAATGTTGGTGCTAAAGTATATGATTCTATATGAACTGAAAGGAAATGACTCTTGTTTGCTTTGAGTGCATAAATAATCTGCCACGTCCTGTTTCGGGTGCAAAGTTGCTTACTTGTTGGCTGTTTGTCAAGGATGCTACTTAATTTGCAAGATGTTTCTCATGTCTTATTTCTATTTTTTGGATTATATGCTCTTCTAAACTACTGTTGTTATGATTTAGTTTGCAAATGAGAGCTTTGGCGCCATTCTCGACAAGGGAGGATTAGATGCTTTAATGGAGCCTGAGCTTGGATCAAAGTTAGGAACTCAATATTTGTCTGAGGTGTTCATTCTAAAAATAAAACTTGATTTTCATTTTCTCTCAGTACATTCATTTGATGTATACTCTCAATATAATATCATTTTTAGGCAAATGATCAAGTCCGCTGTGTTCTGACTCATGTCTTAATGTTCTGAAACTGACCAGGTTAAAAGATTGCTAAAAGTCGGGGGGAGATTTATTTGCCTCACTTTGGCCGAATCTCATGTATTAGGTAATCAAAATGTCACCTGGCATATTTCTGCAGTTTGGTTCCTTATAATTTAACCTTTACCCGTTAGTGTTATACATTGTTTGACAATGATCATTCTATTGCTTATTCCTTCTCTTGTAAGGCTTACTCTTCCCAAAGTTTCGGTATGGGTGGAAAATGGGTATTCATCCCATTGCTATGAAACCATCTGACAAGTCGAGCCTACAGACTTTTATGGTGGTAGCCGAGAAAGAAAGTTCTCCCACATTGTGCCAAATAGTGTCAACTGTTAATCAGTCGTCCTTTGGTGGTCCAAAGAGCCAGGTAAAGGCTTTCATCCCCTTCTGATATTTTCAGTTGCTGATGCACCAAGAATGCTGATATCCACACGTGCTGAGATATTGGGATGCTATCCTTTTTATTTTACAGGTGCATGGACTCTGTCAAGCACTTGAAGAAGAAAATAAAATACGTGCAGATTATTCCAGTGGTTCTGATATAACGTATGCACTAGAAGACTTGAAAATCGGAGTTGAGGGAAATCTGGCAGAGCTTTGTCCAAATCGTAGAATTCAGCTTAGTTTAGGTGAACCTGGGATTTCCCTATTCTGTTACAGAGCTGTGCTTCTTGATGCCCGAAAGGACTTTGGACCTTTTACATATCATTGTGCTGTGTTTCTTGTTCCAAAGGTTTGTTTCCTCCACCTTCATGAAGTTGCTCGTTAAATCTTTATATTTTTGCAGTGTGTAAGTTGGCCTATGAATTTGTATGTTATAATTGTGTTTTAGTAAGTAAATTGTTGGCCTCTTTTTGTCTCTTTATGAACAGTTTCATGTTGGAGGTAGTTTTCTTTATTCCAAATCATGTACTTGTTATTTGCCTAACATTGTTGTTTTCACTGCCAATAGTTTGGGAAAGTCATGTTAAATGAAAATAAAAAAGATAATTTGGACTGTGGACCCAATTTTGATGATACGTTTTGTGATACTATGTCCTTAGATCATAGTTCATTAGTCTGTTTTTGAGACGTATAAGAACTTAACTGATGCTTAGGTTTCAGGCTCGAGCTCGTGAGTGGCTGTTCTCTTCAGAAGAAGGACAATGGGTAGTTGTTGAAAGCTCCAATGCTGCTCGTCTAATAATGGTACTTGTTCATTAAAACACACTTGTTTTACTATTCTATTATCTTTCTAAAACTCTGACGGAGTGAACTGTGTTTTCTTAGATTTTCTTGGATTCTAGCCATTTGGATGCCAGTACGGAAGATATCCAGGTGACTTTTGCTAGATTTCATTGATATATTGTAATAGTGGTTTCATGTCACCTTAGTTGCATTTTTCTTTTTTGTATTCAGAAAGATCTCTCTCCTCTGATAATGCAATTGGCGCCGGGTAATTTTGACGATGAAGCGCAGATACCGTAAGTTACTTCTCATAATTTACCTTTAGCTTTAGCCATTTAGCCATCTTACTTTAATTGATATTGCATAGGATATCAATTTTAAGGGAAGTTCTTGAATTTCATATGTGGATAGTTCTATCCATTACCGAAATATGGCTACCCAAATATATAGAGTAGAGTGGGTAGAAAGTGGTCTGATGTCTGATTGATCAATTCAACTAGTTCTTAGTGTAGTTTGCAGTCCCAAAACTTTAAATATATAGTCGATTCTTTCAAGCTATAAATGTACGCCTTTAGTGTCTCCATTGTAGTGTTCAACGCTGTTTTAGTTTCGTTTTATTTTTTCATTTTATGAATGGTGGTGTACGCCGTACGGGCCTGCTGATGCATGCCCCTTGACTATTTCACTCAGTAATCTTACCTCCTAACAGAGCAGATGTTGAGTAATGTCCTACACTGTTTTAGTGGTTCACAGACTATGCGAATAATAACTTTGCCTACATAGCAATGAGAGTTTTAGTGTCTCTGTGCATATAGAGCTCTATTGATAAGGAGATAACCAACTCGTAGTAAGCTTGGGAGCTCTACAAATCTGTCCTTGAGGACAGAATTTTTTTTTTCCAAAGATTTTGAGTTTAACAAATTGTCTAAACGAGCTAGCAAACTTCGTCAATAAAGTAATAGGTTAAGAAAGTAACTTGGGAATTTTTAAATTAGGTGCACAATGCGAAATTGTTTCCCTTTTGTTAAACGTCAATTTGATAAATTACTTGGAAGACGAGAGCTTCTGGAGACAGTAATTCAATGGTGAAAAGCTCTAAACAGTGCCCCAGATCTGTTGGGACTTCAAGTGCAAAGCGGAATTTAAGTGTGGGCTTTAGTAAAAAAATCCAGTTGAAGGGAAAAAATAAAAATGTTTATGTAATTCGAGGAAAGAAGTAACAAACTCATTCATAGTGTTTTCCTTAACAACTAATACAACTTGAATTTGTGGTTGGTACCGGTCAATCCAAGATAGAACTCATGGGAAATAAGGAGCAATCTTAGTGCCTTGCCTACATTACAGCGCAACTTAAGCGACGGGAAGCACTCTCTGCTTGAGGTGCGCCTTAACGAGCCTTTCACAACACCGTCTGGAGGTTGCCTCATGGCGGTCTTCAGTCTTCCCAATGAATTTTCGATAATTAAGGTTACCACAGGAGGATGCATGCTCCTAAGATAGGGAAACTCTTACTGAAGTTTTGAAACTTAATTTCGCCTTTAATAAAAGGGCAAAACAAACTTAAGCTTGCCCGAGTTGAATACTCGTACAGCAACAAATGTTTGTAAGAAATATTGGGGACTTTTAGTAATCAAAAGTTTCTATTCTTTTCAGTTTCATGGAAGCAAGTGATGGAATCAAGCAGCGAAAGATTATTATAGAGGTTAGTGAAACCTCTTTTAATCAATTATCATCACATAATATCATTCATATGACTATTCTTATTACCCACACCATTTCTTTTGTTGTCATTTAATTCTTTTTTTCTTGGGAGTAAGTTGAATAGCTAGAATTTTTAATTAATCTTTATAGGTGCATGACTATAGTATATTGTTTAAACGTGTTTGGTTTTCATAATGAGATTTTCATCTTAATTTCTAACCTGTTTACCTGCACTATTGTCTTTTGTAGATCACATCTCCCTTGACTGGTCCAATTATTGTAGATGATGTGATCTATGAGAAAGTTGATGACAATATTAGTCGGCTCTTTGCATCCGAGGATGTGATATTTCGTCGACTTACTTTCCAAAGAACGGAAAATTTAGTTCAATCTGAGGCTGTACTATCAAGAGAAGGATCACCAAGCTTGGTTGCTGATATTACTCAGAAGATAGGCCGGTCAACTTCAAAATCCAAGAAAAAAGGAAATCAGAAAAAATCTGGGTCTAATTCCTCATCGTCTGATGGTATCTTTACGATCCTTCATACTTTAAGACCTCTTTGTTTACATTAAAACCTTGCCCTAATGTTAGTTTGCCTGACATGTTTCAAATGGTGGATGAATTGCGTATAGAAATTTGATATATGTTATTATGTTAGACTCTGTTAGCGATCAGTTCAAAATAAATTATAGGAAAGTGTGAAAATTTAAAATTTGATTTGAAGACGTGTTCAAGCCTTGGAAACAGCCTCTGGCAGAAATGCAAAGGTAAGACTGCGTACATTACCTTCCCCGGACCCTGCGCATAGCGTTAGCTTTAGTGCACCGGGCTACCTTTTTTTTTCGATTTGAAGATGTGAGGTGAATACTGACGTTACTTATCTTTTGTATTATTTGGAATGTACGCAGAAAAGTGTGACATTTCAGGAGAGAGTTAAATAATCTGGGAATAATGAAATCAGTTATGTGACAATCTTCCACAAGGAAACATCTTTTCCTTTTCTTTTGTCCTTTATAATGATTGTTGCAGACAGACAAAGGAAGAGCTGGAGCCCTAAGATTGTACTTGAGACATTTATTGAAGATATCAATTATAAGATTAAGTTTCAGTATGATCAGCATTTAAATTCATTTTGTTACAGGATTGAGCAGCGATTTGAAAGTTGACCATAGTTACTTGGCCAGTTCATATCATACTGGAATCATATCCGGTTTTACATTGATATCTTCTCATTTGGATGATTTGGCATCTACAGGAGGCATGGTAAGAAGTCAACTTATATCCTTTTTTAAAAAGAAACACATATAATATTTTTGACATTTTTATTACTAACGTCTCTAACACATTATGTAAGACTATCATACAAGAGTACTAATTAATTGGTTGCTGATGAAACATAACATAGAAAACATACTAAATCAGAACCATGCTTACCTACATGGCCACCGAGCAAATTCATTGTGCTAAGACTACATATCCTGCCGTTCTTCATTATCATTATTGTGAAACAAAGTTAGAAAAAGAACCTTAAAACTATAATAGAGTTCTAAAATCTGTCTTTACTGAACGCACAAAAGTGCATAGTCATCCACCCACCCACATATTTATTCATATTGAGAAGAACACAACATCTATGAACTAAAATATTGCTTCAGTAATTTTATACCATCTTATGGAGCTTCTAGTGCATCATGGGAAGTACAAGTGAAGCTTAAGCTAAAGCTGCAATTGTCGGTTTTTCAGGTTAGATCGGTAGTAATTGGTCTTGGAGCAGGATTGCTTCCCATGTTTCTACATAAGCACCTGACTTTTGCAGAAATCGAGGTAAATATGATTACCTAAATGTGCCACTTTAATTCTGGTTTTTTAACTATTTCCTCTACCGTTCGTGCCTTTTTACACTCAATTTGCCATCTAAGGTCTAACTTTGAGTTGTAAAAGGATGGAAAAGAAAGTGATGTGAAAGAAATTGTTATGGCAAAAAGAAATAAGGGTTAATATGCCAAGTAACACAATGTGATATTACAAAAACTCGTAATTGAACAAGTTCACGGCCTCCACCACACACAATGTGAATTTAGCTTCATTCCCAATATCAAGAAGGTCCATGTTACTTAAATTCATATTCACTCACTTGTGTACTTGAGGGGGCTTAGTTTTCCAATTGATTTTCCATGGGACCATAGCCAATTATCAACCATCTTCTTTCACGAGAATATAATATCCATGTGGTATGAGTACTGAAACAGTCCCAAAGCCAGCTGAGGTGTATCTCCTGGGACCAACTCCATGTTGTAAAGAAATTAACAGTCAACTGAATGGTAACACGACGGACATTGATGGCTTCTTATCTTCCCAAATTGGCTCATAATGATATTCGCAGGTGTTGGAGTTAGATCCTGTGGTTGTTGATCTTGCTAGAGACTGTTTTGATTTTAGAGATGATGAACGGTTAAAGGTAATTTACATTCTTCACCTCACCTTTTCTTACTCTCGTTCCTTTTCCTCCCCCCTCTCCTCCTTTTCTCTTTTGCTTATTCTTCGTTAATAAGTTAATAACTAATGCAAATGTAGACTATCAACAACAACAACTTACCTGGTGTGATCCCACAAGTGGGATCTGTGAAAAGGTGTGGGGTGTTCAGAGATTTTATGATTGCCATCTTTCAACGTCTTTGGTGTTTCAGGTACACGTGACTGATGGTTTAAAGTATGTTAAGGATTCAGCAGATGCAGTTACAAATGACCTTTCCAAGTCAAAGGTCCCTTCTTCCAATGGTAATTCCATCCCGTCCAGTGCACCACTTAAAAGCACGGAAAAAATTGACATTCTCATTGTTGATGTGGACTCTTCAGACTCGAGGTAAATGAGCCTATTCACCATATATTTCTTATATACATCTTTCTTTTTCTCTACATCACCATATTCAGTAGGTAAGTGTTGAACTTTTTATCTATTTGCAGTTCTGGTTTAAGTTGTCCTGCTGCAGACTTTGTTGAAGAGTCTTTTCTTATGGCAGCAAAAGATTCTCTTTCTGATCAAGGTCTATTTGTCATAAATTTAGTGTCGAGATCACAAGCCATCAAAGATTCTATTTACTCCAAATTGAAGTCGGTGAGAATCAAACTCTTCCTGACACAAGTTTGCGAATTACATAGTAGCTATTTTGCATTTTGTTGGTGAAGGCCAAATTAGCTGTCAACATATTTGTTGAGTCCAAGCAACATAGCCTGATAATCTGCTGCCCAACTTCGATACATTGGTGCTTTCTATTTGATAACAGATCATCGATAGTGCACTATTTAACAGTCGTGCCATTAGATGAAATCAGGTTAAGCTCACATGACATTAGATGCTTTATCTGAATCAAATTGTGTGTTCTTTCCCCAGGTGTTTCCGCACCTCTTCCACCTTCAGCTGGACGAAGATGTCAACGAAGTTATTTTCGCTCTTAAGACGGAGACATGTACGGTGGAGGATAAACTTCACGAGGCTTCTCAACGACTCGCAAGATTATTAAACCTAGAGAACTCCTCATGGGGCCAAGACATAACTGAAGCCACTAGCAAGATCAAAAGGCTGAGGTGATTTACGCTCTGATGAATGCCATAAGATACTGCAGTCCAGAAGCGGAGCTAGAAGCCAATGTACTAGTTCGGCCGAAACTAGAACCCATAAAGTTCAAATTCTGGCTCTGCCTCCGTCCACGCCTGCTGAGGCTACCAGTGGAACGCCATATTTCTTCGTTTTAAGTACCTCTACACCGGGACACAGATTAGATCCGTGCAAGTTTGATATTTTCATGGCTTCAGATTTATAAGATATAGTATTGGCAGATATGTACATTGGGTGAGGATGATATCCCAATGTTTGTCAAAATTGTGTAATGTGTTTATATGTAAGTCTTGTTATCGAATTCATTTCACATGTCTGACTTAGCTTGTTACTTCAATGTCTTCTTTATTTTCAACTGTGTCAAGTCAAAACAGGTGACTCTTATCGAAACTGAGGGGGTAATAAATAACATGCCAAAGTTAGATTTGAAATTACAAAAAATGTCTTTGTGTGTTAAAACGCTTGTGAGGATTACACATCTTTGCATTCCTTGTTCATATAGCATTGTAGGTAAATCAATAATAGAGGAACAAAAACTATCATTAACAATCAATTATTTTAGGATCCAACTAGGATGCATGAGATTATAGGTAGTTGAAATAAAAGTCACCCTCATGTACTTTAAACCACAGAACTATTGTATCTAATTGTACGTAAGATTCTAGTTATCGTATGCTATAATTTATAACCTATCAATTTCTTGGTTATCACAAGTAAAAGTTAGAATAGGATACAAGGTACACTTGTAGGATTTGTTGATCTTGACACGGGTCCTCTGTCAGGATCTACGATCACATTATAAAGTCTCCTCCAATGCACCAAAGTGTACTTGAAACCAACATAACCAATGTCGGTAGCTTCGCATGCATTCATACAACTAGCATCAAAGCTTCTGTTTATTCTATGTGGTCTACCTCCCAACTTTTCTTCATGATCTAGGATCGTATTAAAGTCCCCTCCAATGCACCAAGTGTACTTGGAACCAACGTTAGTAGCTCACCATGTATTCTTACAATTAGCAAGCAAAGTCAAAGCTTCTGTTTATTCTATGTTGTCTACCTCCCAGCTTATCTTCACGATCCAGGATCACATTGAAGTCCCCTCCAATGCACCAAGTGTACTTGGAACCAACGTTAGTAGCACCGCATGTATTCTTACAGCTAGCTAGCAAAGTCAAAGCTTCTGTTTTTTCTATGTTGTCTACCTTCCAACTTATCTTCACGATCCAGGATCACATTGAAGTCCCCTCCAATGCACCAAGTATACTTGGAACCAACGTAACCGATGTCAGTTAGGTTGTGCATCGGTCGGTTCGATTTTATGTATTATTGGTTCGGTTTATCGATTTTCGGTTTTTAAATATGTAAAACCAATAAGATATTTTCTTATCGGTTTCGGTTTATCTGTTTTTGGTCCTTAACGATTCGATTTTCGGTTTAACCAATAAGAAAATACTTAAAGAATAGAAATAGTACCAACTAACATAAAAAACTGAAATCTTAGTTGCCGCCAAAATCCTACGCAATGCATTTTAGCTTACAAAAATCTTCAAACTTGAACTGAATGTTAGTTCGGAAAAAAATTGAATCCTAATTGTTGGAATCTATAAATGCTTCAAGCTTTTCAATACGATAATAGCCGAGTTTTATATTGTGCTTTTGTTACCCTGAATAGGTTAATACTTTGTCATTCACTGAATTGTGAATAAGTAGTGCATATAATATATATATATATATATATATATATATATATATATATATATATATATATATATATATATATATATATATATAAAGAGAGAGAGAGAGAGAGATTTATATATATATATAACATAAATAGGGATATAAAACAATAATTTAGTGCATCCTTATTGGGTTATCGGTTAACCGATAACCCAGTAAGCTAAAACCGAAGCCGAAAATGATCGTGATGAAGGCCCGCGGCGTCGGGTAAAGCATTGGAGCTTAGTCTAGGATTAGTTTAGAATAGGATTTATAATTTTCGTATTTTTCTATTTTTGGACTGTATAATTGGACTGGACTTTACATTTTGGATTATTTTGTTTTTGTTTATTGTTTGATTATTTTGCCTACTTTTGTGTGGTTTATACATTTCTTAGTGTCAAAAAATAGTCGATACACTCTACCAAGCGACCGTGGTTGAACCAAGGGATCGAGGGGTGCCTAACACCTTCCCCTCGATCAATAGAATTCCTTAGCCGGAATCTCTGATCGCAAACCAGTTTAAAGAGTCAAATGGTTTTGAAAAGGATTTTCCAATGGTGACTTGGCACACCCGATTTATGCCAAGTGGCGACTCTGAATTTTGATTGTTAAAAATAATCCTTTTTCGAAATAAATTTTCATCTTTTGTCACTTTAATAATTAAAACCCTTTCGAACATTAAATTATAATCATTTTTTTTAAGTCGAAAAAGGGGTGTGACATAGCTCATTACACAACTTTGACAAACAATGAGATATCATCCAATGTACATATTAATGTCAATACTATATCTTATAAATCTAAAGGCTGTCACGCCCCTTTTTCGTTCTTAAATAAAGATTAATTTTTAAGTTCGAAAGGATTTTATTATTAAGGTGATAAAAATGAAAAAATTTGTTTCGAAGAAGGATTGTTTTTACATTTGAAATCAGAGTCGCCACTTGGCATAATCTGCTGTGCCAAGTCACCATTAGAAAATCCTTTTCAAAACCATTTGACTCTTTAAACTGGTTTGCGAACAGAGATTCCAGCTAAGGAATTCTGTTGACCGAGGGGAAGGTGTTAGGCACCCCTCGATCCCGTGGTTCGACCACGGTCGCTTGGTGGAACATATCGGCTAATTCGGCACTACGATGCACAAACCAACAAAAACACATAAAACAATCAAACAAACAAACAAAAACAAAACGAATAAAAATATTGTGTCCAGTCCGAGTTATACAGTCCCAAAAATAGAAAAATACGAAAATATAAATCCTATTCTAAACTAATCCTAGACTAAGCTCCAATGCCTTACCCGACGCCGCGAGCCTTTATCACGATCATTTTTTGCCAATATGATACGTCGGGACATTCCCCGGTAAATAAATACAAGTGATCTCGGGGCATTCCCCGGTAAATAAATACAAGTGATCTCGGGGCATTCCCCGCCTAAATGAATATATTTGAATTAAATACGATAAATTAGAAAGAAACATTCACACGCACATTCCAACATTCAACCAAAACATCAATCTTAAATTCTTGCCTACCCGAACCTATATTGCCTATCCATTTCAACATGGCATAAATCTATCACATTCACTTGTACCGAATGGAATAAAAAGACAACAAACCAACATTAATCTACGTTCAAATTTTATCAATTTCTCCCTTCTCGCCCCACATTCTCTTTTCAACCAAAATTAACACATGCCTCGATTGTCAACTCAATTTTCAACTCGGAATCCAATACCAAGAACATAGACATAACGACAATTAATGCATGATAATCATACAAATTTCACATGAATAACATCAAACAATCAACAAATCATCCAATTTCAAACATGCCCAATTCAATAAATTACGATAAAGAAGAGAGAATGAGTTAAAGAAGTGGACCTTCCAATAATCAATTTCGGTTGGCAATAACATTAAAAAAGTCCAAACTTGGAATTTCGGATGGAATAACCTTAGCTGTGACTAATCCAACTCGATAATCGAGAAATCGAAGCCCGAAACTAATGGTGACGAATAGATCGACACAAATGGGACCTTAATGCCGCTTTTATTCAATCAAATGGAGGAGCTTCGCAGATTCGACACCATTAACTAGCAGAACCTTGACCCAACATTCCAAGGATGACCTCCCTATTTTTTTTCGATATTTCGCGACTCACCGGAGTTAACCAAATCTCCCCGGAGTAGATGAAGGTGGCTATTCGTCGTAGATCTGGAACAAGGTTGGCGTGACTGTTTTCCTACGGGTTTCACCCCAACAGCAATCGCCGGAGCTTTCTAGCTCAATTTTGATGGATCTCCAGTGAGAGACTCACCGGAAATGGTCAAACCAGTGCCCGTTTCTCTCCCTTGATCGATCTTCACTCTTTTCTCACCATCTCTCCCTCTCTCGCAGCTTTTTGTCACTCTCTTGCAGCTCTCTGTCACTCTCTCGCAGATCTCTCTCACTCTCTCACTTCTCTCTGTTGTTTTACTCTGATTTCTTCATTATTTTCGACCTATCTCCCTCCATTCATCTTTCTCGATCCCCAATTCTACTGTATTTCTCCTTTTCGGTGATGTGTGTGTATACCAATATGTGGGTGTGTGCAAATCAGTGAGGACCAGTGATTATTATGAGCTGTGTGTAGTGTTTATGTATATGGTGAGAGAATATATGTTTTTTCTCCAGTGAACTCTCCCCTGGATCTTGGTGGAGCATCAAAAATAAAAAAGGATTTCCGTCCCCCCCTGTGCGTGAGAATGAGATATGTATATATGGTAGGTGGTAGTGTGAGGGGTCACGTGGGTGGGTATTGGGGTAGGGTAGGTGGGGTATTAAGGTGGGGTAGGGGTAGGGTGTGATGTGGTTTATTTTGATTGGATAGGTTGTTAGGATAAGATGTAGGGGTTAGGATAGGATAGAATTTGTTAGGGAGTTTATTATTTTTTGTATTTTGTGAGGGTATAATAACATGGATGAGGGTACACGGTAGGATAAAATAAAAATGGGTAAAAGTGAATAAAATTGAACTTTAAGAGGACGAAATGACGTGTCTACATCATGCCCCCTTTGGATGTAAACACATGGTGTTTTCATACAAAGCAATAGACAACGAGGCGGAATTTTGTCCTGGCCTTTATTTAAAAGCACGAAGCAAGAGGAAGGAGGAAAACCAGGTCTTGACTTAGGACATCCTACCCACCCAAGTTATGAGGGGATCAAGTGACAAGTATCTCAAAGGATTGGAAGGATATGAACTATACCGAGTTAGAGAGTCGAGTGAGCTTCCATCGAGGTTCCGGTCCGCGGCTCTGTCATTACTTCAAAAAATGAAAATTACAAGTTAAAACATAAATGAAATTACAAAATCCTATCTATACATCTTCTGTTGGCTCTTGACTTGACTTTTATCACCCTATTCTTCAGGCGGGCTCCTGACTTGCAATTTCTTTCAACTTGTTGCTTGGCTTTCAATTGCTTCGCTTTGTTGCTTGACATTTAGTTTCCTCACCTTATTCTCCAGGCGGGCTCCTGACTTGCTATTTCATCACTTTGTTGCTTGACTTATCGTTTCTTCACCCTATTCTCCAGATGGGCTCCTAAACCCAAAATTAAAACTAGGACAAAAATCATCCCGAACAAAAATTATAGTAAGGTAGTATTTCATTTTTTGAAAGCGCTGTCCCATTTTTCAGGAGGGTCCTGAGCATAAAGTAAAATCTCATTTTTTCAGGAGGGTCCTGAACATAAGTAAAATCCCATTTTTCAGGAGGGTCCTGAACAAAAGTAAAATCCCATTTTTCAGGAGGGTCCTGAACATAAAGTAAAATCCTATTTTTTAGAAGGGTCCTGAACATAAAGTAAATTCCCATTTTTCAGGAGGGTCCAGAACATAAAGTAAATATCCATTTTTTAGGAGGGGCCCGAACATAAAGTAAAATCCCCTTTTTCAGGAGGGTCCCGAACATAAAGTAAAATCCCATTTTTCAGGAGGGTCCTGAACATAAAGTAAAATCCCATTTTTCAGGAGGGTACTGAACATAAAGTAAAATCTCATTTTTCAAGAGGGTCCTGAACATAAAGTAGATTCCCATTTTTCAGGAGGGTCCTGAACATAAAGTAAAATCCCATTTTTCAGGAGGGTCTTGAACATAAAGTAAAATCCCATTTTTCAGGAGGGTCCTGAACAGAAAGTAAAATCCCATTTTTCAGGAGGGTCCTGAACATAAAGTAAAGTCTCACGGATGTGCATTTCCAATGGTAGCTAAATTAAGTGAAGCGAATTTGCCCCTATTTCAACAAAGAAAATTTATCAGTTAAAAACTTAGTGGCGGTTTGCAGATCTTGGCTTCTCAGGTATCTGCCCAACACTCGTTCCTTTCATCTTTGTTCTAAATCGCTAATACTTGCCCTGTCTTGCCGCATCATCGACCCGGATCCAGATTGAGGAAAGTGAGTTCTGACTCGAACAATGGGCTTCCATTTTACCATGCCTCTGAGGTGCACCCTTTTCCCAAATCTGAATGCTTCCACGAATCCAACAGCCTGTCGATTGATAGACTTCCTTTATTTCGTGTTGAATTACGATCATATTTCTTTCCTGTGCTGTTCCTTGGATTTTCCTTGTATAATTGGAACGACTGGTAGTAAATTTTGAAATCCTTTCTCGCTTGTTTTGACACAAACTTGACTTAAAATGTAAAGAAATGATGGTGACTTTTATTTTGATAAATGACATAAAAAGACAAAAAGCATGAATATGTAAATGAAAGAAAAGGTCAATGTCCCATATTCAAAAAGAAAACTTATCTGAATACGACAACTAACTCCAATGAGTATGACATGCATTTTGGATTGAGCTGCCTGCTCTTCCTATCCAAACTCCCCATTTGTTGTTGAGTTCGTGCCTATGCCACTGAGCCGCTTCTTCAAATCCATTGGACTCATACATCACATTAGATTGATGACTTCTTAAAAGACTTTTGCCAACAAATCTCTTTCTTTTCACTTTTAACTTTTCTCTTGAACTTTCCATCGCCTTACGGTGCCCGTGAGGGTTTTCACCAATAAGACTCTCTCATTTTTATTTCTCTCCACTCACCATCGTCTTATGGTGCATGCAAGGGTTTTCACTAGTAAGACTCTCTCATTTTCATTTCTCTCAACTCACCATTGCCTTATGATGCCCACGGGGGTTTTCACCAATAAGACTCTCTCATTTTTGTATTTCTTTCCTGATTTCTTATGCTGAGGGAGACAAGTGGTACCTCACAATGTATCATCATATCCATTGCATGCTTAGCCTTAACATTATCAAAAATTGATCTGAAGGACTTTCTTTGGTTGTAACTTGGCTTTTGGTTAAGGTTAGAAAAGATGGTAAGGGGCTCAAACGATACTTGAAGTGGGGGTGGGACTTACAACTTTTAGAATCGACTCAAACAACACATTAACTCATGCCCCAGCTTTGTTGACTGGGTGAATCTTAGATCTTTATTTGGTTGTACCGAGCTCGAAATAGGATAGCCTACGTATCTCACTCCCGGGAGAGGAGAATGAGGTCGCACGTAGTTCCATCAGCTTGTTCTTTGTTTTGATTTGATTTTGATTGATTTTTTTTTTTAATTTTCGAACTCTTTCTTTTATTCTCATTTCCTCGACATTTATCTTTGACTCCATTTTAATTCAAAAAGATAGATATGAAAGAAAATTAAAACGAAGCTCAAACGGGTAAACAAAGGATGACACAATGTTTGGATAGAAGAATAAAATGCATTCATCATATCAATCTTCAAAAATGCAAGTACTAAACATGCAATAAAATCAACAAAGGATCAAATATCATACATAATATCTTTTGACCACATCAACATTGATAGCCATTTCTGCCATTTTGCCTTCAGCATCTGTCAAATATAAGGCTCCATTGGGCAACACTTTCTTCACAACGAAGGGACCTTGCCAGTTAGGGGACAACTTGCCTTTCGCTTCAACCTGGTGAGGAAGGATACGTCTCAATACTAACTGACCAACTTCAAAATTCCTAGGACGGACCTTTTTGTTAGACGCTCCAGCCATCATCCTCTGATACAACTGGCCATGACACATAGACGCTAGCCTTTTTTCCTCAATCAAACTCAAATATTCCAGTCGGGTTTTTACCCATTCGTCTTCATCAATCTTTTCTTCTACAATGACTGGAAGAGAGGGAATTTTAACTTCTGAAGGGATGACTGCTTCTGTCCCATACACCAATAAATATGGAGTTGCCCCTGTTGAAGTGCGAACAGTCGTGCGATAACCTAGCAATGCAAATGGCAACTTTTCATGCCACTTTCTAGACCCTTGTACCATTTTTCGCAGTATCTTTTTTATATTCGTATTGGCGGCTTCTACAACACCATTGGCCTTTGGATGATATGGAGTAGAATTTCGATGTGCGATCTTAAACTGTTGACATACTTCTTGCATCAAATGACTATTGAGATTGGCAGCATTATCTGTAATGATCATCTCAGGAATTCCAAATCTACAAATAATATTGGCATGAACAAAGTCCACCACAACCTTCTTTGTCACTGACTTGAAAGTTACTGCTTCTACCCACTTTGTGAAGTAGTCAATGGCTACCAAAATGAATCTATGTCCATTTGATGCCTTCGCCTTAATCGGTCCAATCACATCCATCCCTTTCCATAGTAAGCCAGTAATAACCTGCTCGAAGAATCTTCTTTGACAAGACATGACCGTTCATGTGTGACCCGCATACTCTAGAGTGTATTTCAACCATGATTGCCGAGGTTTCTCTTACATCTACACACCTTAAAAGTCCTAGATCTGAGGTCCTCTTATACAAAATTTCCCCACTTAAGAAAAATCCACTAGCCAAATGCCTAATAGTCCTCTTTTGATCGTTGGTGGCATATGATGGGTATTCTCCTGACTGAATGTATCGCTTGATATCCAAGAACCAAAGTTCTCCATCGAGCTCTTATTCAACCGCATTACAGTAAGCATGCTGATCACGACTCTGTATATGCACTGGATCGATGTAGGCTTTGTCAGGATGTTGGAGCATTGAAGACAGAGTGGCTAAAGCATCAACGATTTCATTACGAATCCTTGGAATATGCCTAAATTTTACTAACACAAACTGTTGACATAGCTCCTGCAAGCATTGTCGATACGGGATGAGCTTCAAATCTCGCATCTCCCAATCGCCTTGAATTTGATGGACGAGCGAATCCGAATCCCCCAACACCAATAATTCTTGGACTCCCTTTCAACAGCTAACCTCAAACCAAGAATGCAGGCTTCATACTCTGCCATATTGTTAGTACAGTAGAATCAAAGTTGTGCTGTTACCGGGAAATGTTGTCCCGATTCAGAGATAAGAACCGCACCTATTCTGACTCCTTTCATATTGACAGCTCCATCGAAGAATAACCTCCAGCCTGGATCAACATCTATAACGACTTCATCGACACACGACACTTCTTTGTCAGGAAAATATGTCTTTAATGGCTCGTACTCTTCATCGATGGGATTCTCAGCAAGATGATCTGCCAAGGCTTGGGCTTTCATGGCGGTTCGAGTCACATATACAATGTCGAACTCGGTAAGCAATATTTGCCACTTTGCCAATCGACCCGTCGGCATAGGCTTCTGAAAGATATACTTCAAAGGATCCATGCGGGAGATGAGATAAGTAGTATAGGATGAGAGATAGTGCTTCAACTTCTGTGCTACCCAAGTTAGGGCACAACACGTCCTTTCAAGAAGAGTATACCTGGCCTCATATGTGGTGAAATTCTTACTAAGATAATAAATAGCCTGCTCCTTTTTGCCCGTGACATCATGTTGACCCAGGACACAACCGAAAGAATTGTCCATGACTGATAAATATAAGATCAAAGGCCTACCAGGCTCCGGGGGTACTATCACGGGCGGATTTGACAAATATCTTTTGATTCAATCGAACGCTTCCTGACATTTTTCAGTCCATTTTACCGTAACACTCTTTTTTAGCAACTTGAATATGGGCTCACAAGTGGTTGTGAGTTGAGCAATAAACCTGCTAATGTAGTTCAGTCTACCAAGCAAACTCATCACCTCCGTCCTATTCTTGGGCGGGGACAAATCCTGAATGACTTTGATTTTCGAGGGATCCAATTCAATTCCCCGACGGCTGACTACAAACCCCAACAGCTTTCCAGACGGAACTCCAAATACACATTTTGCCAGGTTGAGTTTGAGATTATACCTGCGAAGCCTTTTAAGGAACTTTCTTAAATCTTTAACATGGTCGACCAGACTTTTTGACTTAATAATCACATCATCCACGTATACCTCAATCTCTTTATGCATCATATCATGAAACATAGTGGTCATGGCTCTCATGTATGTTGCTCCAGCATTCTTCAAACCGAACGGCATCAATCAATAACAATAGGTCCCCCATGGTATGATAAAAGACGTCTTCTCCGCATCTTCATCATCCATAATGATCTGGTGATATCCGGCATAGCAATCCACAAAAGAGGCAACCTTGTGTTTAGCACAGTTGTCTAACAAAATATGGATGTTGGGCAGTGGAAAATCATCTTTCGGACTTGCTCTGTTCAAAGCACGATAATCAACACACACTCAAATTTTGCCTTCTTTCTTTGGTACGGGAACAACATTGGATAACCACATGGGATAACGAGCCACTCGAATTACTTTGGCTTTAAGTTGTTTCATGATTTTCTCTTTGATTTTAATACTTATATTAGTTTTAAAATTCCTCAACTTCTGTTTGACAGGAGGAATACGGGATCATTGGCAATTTGTGAGCTACTAATTCAGTGCTCAAACCAGGCATATCATCATAAGACCATGCAAAAAAATCCTTATAATCAATTAATGCTTGAATCATTCCATCTTTTAGCTGTGGCAAAGCATGTACACTGATTTTAGTTTCCTTAATATCTTCTTGATCCCCTAGATTTACTGCCTCAGTCTCATTCAAATTAGGATTCGGTTTGTCTTCAAACTGTTCCAACTCTTTGCTTATTTCTTCCAGTGCTTCTTCTTCATCGTATTCCCCATCCTACTTCATTGCATCTTGATTAGTTTGGATTTTAGGGTCAGGCTAAAAATTCCGCATGCATGTCATATCATTAGAATCATCATAAATAGAACTGTATATATATATAAAAAACAAAATATATTAGACACGAATCAAAAGGGACATTGCATTTCATTAAATAAAAAGATATAAGGGTTTAAACGTAGATGCCATCATAACATAAACAAACTAAAATCCAAATTACAACCCTGAAATAACTCAGATAAACAGAAAGAAAAACAAAATAAACTACCAAAACTCCCTCCTGACGGGAAGAGGAGTAACTTCCCAATTATTGAGCCGTACAGTTGGACCTATGAATTGCACGTCTGCCATACTGGTACCTTCTCCTGCTTCGACCATATCAATATCAATAAAAAGGTTCTGGCAGTCATCAACCAATTCAACTTCAAATTCCACATGCTTCGTGACACCGCTCTTAACAAATGATTCACTGAGTAGTGGCATTAGGCGAGGGAGTGACCATGTTTTCTTTTTCTTTCCCTTGGATTTCTTTAGATCTTCAGCCGTAGGCTCAAATCCCATACCAAACGTGCCCACGTTCTCACTTGGACATATGGGATGGACTATACCGTGCAGAGACACTCCCAGACTCTTTCCTGGCTCAAATCCGTATTTCCACAGTTCACTCACTATCATGATAGAAGTGGAAGACAATTGCGGTCCCGGTATAACCTGCCATTCAAGGATACGATTCACTGGCACTGTATCAAAAATTTGATAGACGAATTTCTCCTCTACGTTATTTTCTTCAATAAGAGACAAGGGAGAATCTTCGTAGGTGGACAAATCTCCTTCACCGTGAATAACTACTTCTTGCCTGTCATGCTCAAACTTAATCATTTGGTGCAGTGTAGATGCAACCGTCTTGGCCTTATGGATCCACGGCCTTCCCAACAACAGATTGTAAGAGGAGTCTATATTCAATACTTGAAACTCTATGGCGAATTCAACAGGCCCTATGATCAACATTAGTTCTATTTCGCCAATGGAGTTTGATTTTGCCCCATTGAAAGCCCTAACACATACATTGTTGGGCCTGATCCTGTCAGCACCAGTATTCAACTTTAGCAAAGTAGAAATAGGGCAAATATTTGCCCCTGACCCTTCATCAATCATAACTTGAGTGACATAGAAATCTTTATACTTCACTATAATGTAAAGGCCCCGGTTATGCCCTGTACCTTCAACAGGTAATTTATCGTCAGAAAAGCTGATCCGATTGACCTCAAAGATTTTTTCGACCATTGTCTCAAGCTGGTTGATTGTAATCTCCGTAGGAACATATGCTTTATTTAATACCTTTAGTAAAACATCACGATGCGCCTTGGAGTGCAACAACAATGTTAAAAGGGAAATTTGAGCAGGGGTTTTCTTTAACTAGTCTATTATTGAATACTCTGGAAATTTCATCTTTTTCAATAATTCTTCGGCTTCTTCTTCGGTGATAGGGTTTTTGATAGATGACGATCCACTCACCATTGGCATGGACTTTCTTAAGCTTTTAGGCACAAAGCATCATTCTGACCTAGTCAAACCCCTTACCTCATCTACATCTTCCACTACTTCTTTCCCGTGATAGGTCATCACGGTCCGCCCATAGTTCTAAGGAACCCTTTTTGTATCAACTATCGGAGGATGGGTCACTGGTTTGAGGACAATAGGCACTGCCAGTGCTCTTTTCACCGTCAAGATGGGATGACTCAGATCTCCCACCACTGTCAACTTAGGTTTATCCTGACTTAAATCAACATACCTTTTGGCGCCTTGTACTGTGATCAGGGGTTTCTTTGTGCTTTCTTGGGCTTTATCTTCTCTCATTCCTTCCCGGTTCAATGACATTGCTTTCAAAGACTCTGCTATATTCACCGATTTCTCCTCAATGGTCTGTATCTTGACAATAGGCTTATAACCCCTCGAAGACTCTTTCCCATCATATATCAATTCTAATATATTGGCTTCAGCATGGGTTGGCAGCGGATTCTGGTTAATGTTTGGACCCTTCGGGGCCTGGACCAACATCTTATTAGTGTTAATTAAATCTTGGATAGCTCTCTTTAAATGCCAACATTTCTCGATATCATGGCCTGGCATGTCAGAACAGTACGCACACCTTAAATAATAATCGAGATTCCTCGATGATGGATTTGAAAGCCTTCCTTGAATTGGGCTTAAAACCTTCAACTTTCTCAACCTATCAAACAAGCTAGCATATGACTCCCCAAGAGGTGTGAATTAATTTTTAACCGCCTTCTCTTTCTTATACTCGGGCCTAGGCTAAAAAATGGGTCTGGAGGGGTTTTGGTAATTTGGTGGAGCGAATGAGCGATTTTGTAGAGCTTGCGCACGCCACTGCGGGTAAGAAGGGGTTTGGGCATATGGTTGCGCGCTATATACTGGGTACGGGGGTAGTGGAATGGAATATGAAGGGTTTTATGGAGGGTAGTAATGGTGGGGAGGAATATATGGAGCTTGGGCGTAGACTTGGGCTTGGGATTGGGGATAGGGCGAGGTGGTCTTTTGGGATAGGAATGGGTTCCATCTACGACAGTCGCCACATCCTCTTTCTTATTTTTACCTCCAAATGCGCCATATCCACCTTGAATCGCTTGTGTGGTGGCTTTTAATGCGGCAAAACTCATTATTCGGCCGGTCTTAATTCCGACCTCTATCATCTCCCCCATTTTGATGACTTCAATAAAAGATTTTCCCATTGACAGAAGGAAATGTTGAAAATAGGTCTCATCCTGTGCCTGAATGAAAACTTCTATCAACTTACTTTCTTTCATTGAAGGCTTTACCCTGGCGGCCTGTTCACGCCACATTATCGCGTATTCCCTAAAACCTTCAGTGCTATTTTTCTTCATGTTGACCAAGGATTTTTCGTCCGGAATCAGGTCGATGTTATACTGAAAATGTTGAACA
This sequence comes from Capsicum baccatum var. pendulum, assembly GCA_030864225.1. Lineage (NCBI taxonomy): Eukaryota > Viridiplantae > Streptophyta > Magnoliopsida > Solanales > Solanaceae > Capsicum > Capsicum baccatum. The sequence continues at coordinate 134,682,956 of CM061558.1, forward strand.
AATTCAGAAGCTAAGTCATCCCAGCTATTCCATTTATTGATATCTCAATCGATAAACCATTCTGAGGCCAGATCAGAAAGACTCTCGCCAAAGAAAGCCATGAGCAGCTCTTCCCTTCCTCCTGCAAGTGTGCCACGGGATCACCGTGTCCTGCGTACTTCTCGAACTTAGGCATTTTAAAACCGAGGGGAAGGTTGATGTCTCAGAACATGCAAAGATCTTTATAGGAAACACTCCTATAATCTCCGATTCCTTACAAATTCCTCATAGCCTGTTCTAAGCTTTTCAATTTTTGGGCTATGATATCCTGTTCCTCTATTGTGACAGGTTTCTCCTTATCAAATGGAAAAGCAGGAGGCTGAGTGTACCCATACGGTTTATTCATTTGCAAAGTAGGCTCCGGGGCATAATACTGACTATCTGAAACCTTCAGTACTGGCTCACTGGCAGACCTAGGAAGCCTTATTGTGGGACGCACAGCATATATGGGAGTTTCATGTGGTGGTGGAGTCACGAATACCAGTGTGATTGGTGGCTCTGGCTGAGCAGCTTCAGGTGACTCAGTAGGAGCAGAGAATTGCGCCTGAGAGAGCAGTGGGCAGTTAGAGATATTCCCAAGACCTTTAGAGAGCAGAGGAGGAGGCATTCCGCTGGCCCATGCCCGGTGTAAATCTATCAATTGTTGCCTGAGCCTTACTACCTCATCATTGTGTTCAGAACTTTCTTCTTTGTGATCCTGATCCGGGTCAATGAGCGAATTTTCAATCTCCCTGCTAGCCATGGCGAGCTTTGCTTTGGATCTAGTGAAGTATGGGTGACTAGCCAGAGTGCTGCAAACCTACCACTGTTATCTGAAAGAATATGCTCATCAAAGACAACATCCGTTAGGACTGAGGCACACAACAAGTATGGGAATCACATTGGTAAAATTGTTTTAAATTCATGTTCATTTCTACCAGCTTTTGAGGGTAGCGAGGTCATTTTAACATCATCCTGATTTTTGTCTACACTTATTTTTTATCTACACTTATTATTATTATATTATATTATTATATATTTTTTTCGTATCCATCTCTGTTCTTTTCTTTTCTCTCGTTATCTACCTTTATTTTATCATTCTTTATGGCTTTTGTTTTTTATTTAAAAGAGGAAAAATAATGAAAAACAACGAAATAAAATGATTAGATCGAACCCAAAAGTAGGTTGCCTACGTATCATGTTGTACATGAATCAGATCTAGCGTAGTTCGGGCAGCATGTGCATAAACATCACCCACTTTTTTTTTTTTTTGCGAAAACGAAAATAAACAAACAAAGGAAAGACGTAACATCATAACATTTTGAAGAAAGAAAACAACAAAAACGTACAAAAAGTTTGGGACCACTTTAAAACTAAACAACAAATACGAAACAACATTCTAGACCCCTAAGACGACATAGGTGAAATTACTAATAAAGACCCTAATACCAAAAACAACTTGACTTCGACTTAAAGCAGACACCACCCTACAATGACAGACACATAAAAGACTCAAACTGAATAAAGATAAGAAACGCTCTTTCCGAATGGTGCTCTGCATGATGACCCTGGCTGAGAAGGACCTGCCTGTGAAGTTCTCTTTCTCCCATTTAAACTTTGTAGCATATCCTGTAAAGACACCCTGATATTGGGGAAGAAGCTTCGGGCCCGTATTCCTGCCTCATGAGGAGCGTACTTGGAAAGATTATTTTGACACCTTTCTACCGTCTTGAACAAATTTGCTAACTGAACTCTCAGTGTTTCCACTTTGGACCCTACACTTTCATCTTGATGGTCGTCTACTATGCATTCTTCCTGTATTCTCCCTCTAAGCTGCGCTGGTAAGGGTTAACTGATACCCCTAGGGATAGATTGAAGCCAGACCCCATATCCCTGAGCGTACCCTGGATTATCCAAACTTTCTTTGAGTGTGTCCACACCTAGCTTTGTTGCATCTTCGAAAACTGCTTGTACTTGCTCTGACCTAAGGCTTGGTCATTGAAGTACTCAATATCCTTCAGAAGATCCATTGCTGGTGGCACGTCCTGCAGCCTACCCAACTGGCGCATTACCCTAGAAGGACTGTATGGTCTAGTGCAATTGAGCCCTAATATAACTAAAGGGAGCTGCGTCTGACAACCCAACAAGATTATCTTCGGTCGAAGCCACAGATAAGTCCAGAAAATGTTATCCCCGATTCTTGATTCAAGAAATTCAATCCAAACCTCGACTCCCACGAGTAGCGAGAATTTATCCAAACGTAACCTGGAGTCCATGGCTTTCACTCGATTGGGAATACAACGATCTACCACGTCTGGTCTAACTAAAGAAGGCGCATGCAAATGCTCCATCATCCATAACTGCAATATCAGGTTACTGCCCTCAAAGAATCTCATCCCCCCTTCACTTCGGTTAAAGCCTTATATATTTCTGTTAAGATCATGGGTATGAGAGTGAACCTGCCCTTTTGATTAATGCCCTTGTTGTTTTGATCCTGATGAAATAGAGCAATCACTACAGATTGCAAGAGGGTATTAATACGTCTTTCTTCTAGTGGAAACACTAAAATTCCTAATAAAGCGAGGGTGAAGACTTTAAGACGCTTTCTCTCCCACTTCTCCTTAGTCATATGAAATTCATCCCAAAAACAATCAAAACCTTCCGAGGGCCCAAATCTAGCGAACAAAAAATCTAAGGAAACCCACGAATCACTTAAACAACCCAAACGGATACCCTTACTTTTTAAACCACAAGACTGCAAAAATCTCACGCCAGTATGATTTCGTGCTCGGATCATATCCTTCTCGATATAGGGCAAATGCAACAAACCGGATATTTCTACCAAAGTAGAAGTCATTTCACATTCCCCAAACCTGAACACCAAACTACTTGGATCCCAAAAGGTCGACAAAGCCTCTATTAAATCTGGACGAGGGGTACTATGCAGAAGTTCCGTAAGATCACCTAATATTTTAATCAGTTTCTGCTGATCAACATAGTTAAACATTTCCCACCACTTGATTAACTTTTTGGGCACCTCGACAACCATCAAAACTCTAGACTTGGTGGATAAATCCATCCTGTAATAACACATAAGACGTTATCTCAAAAATTCGACAGGAGTAGAAGATTCCCAACCCTTGGGAGTTTTGATGCAAGCACATGTAGATGGGACAGACCACATTCATGACTCCAATTTGCCGAACAGAAGTACTGAGCGAAATCAGTCTACTTGGCAAACAACTCTAGATTACGGGGCGAGAGACCTAGGCTAATAATAAGACAAAGGCCAACACAAAGAATACCGGACCCACCGAGGGTTGCCTACGTATCCCAGCCCGAGGGAAGGGAATCAGGTATGCGTAGTTCATCCAGATTGGATAATTAACGATTAACTAATAAATTGACCCTAACTTAAGAGATACAACAAAAAACAAACGAATAAAAACTTTTTGGATTTTCAACTAGACATTTCAACTAAGATTGACACCACCAATTATGAAAAAAAAAAAAAAATCTTTTTGGTATTTTGTTTTTGACCAATAAGTAGAAAAAGCAAACAAAACCTTTTTTTTTTTGTTGAACTTACGGTACCTTGAGAAGATAAATGCAAAATATAAAAAAAATCTTTTTGAGTTTTTGGATCGTGAAGAACAAAAGCCCTAAAGAACTCTAAAATAAACTACGACACTCCTTTTGATTCATTCTTTTCGACTCACTCTTTTTTTTTCTATATTTTCTTCTTTTCTTTTTTCCTTTTTTGTTTTTGCCTACGCACCTTACTCCTAACAATTTTTTTTTCAAATCAGTTTGTCAAATTACCACGTTACCCTTAAAGATGCAACAGTTAGCACATAGAGAGTCTTTAGAGGTGAGTCTCCTGCAGAGGGCCATGTGGGTCCCGCTAGGTTTCAGTATGATGCACATAAGCATGACCTAAAGGCTGACCTACGTTGTGGTTCACTAACAAGGCTGTTCGAGGGAGCGTATGGTCGATAGTGGCTGCTTTGCTTTCCACCTACTCCATAACACCGATGGCTCCCCCCTAAAATAAGGGTAATTCAACTAGAGGTCGTGTACAACACATGTACTACGGACTTGTTGCAGAAAGAAGGTCGGGGGGTGGACACATGATGACAAATATAAAGCGGTAATACATAGGATAAATACTATAAACAAAGAGCACGAAAACACACAAAACTGAACACAATAACACAAACAATAATCCCAAACAATGCTTATACACTCGTAATGCCAAATAAAGCCGATACGACTCCAAAATATAGCTCGAATTCTGAAAACTTATCATTGTCCCCAGCAGAGTCGCCAGAGCTGTCACGTCCCTTTTTCGTTCTTAAATAAAGATTAATTTTTAAGTTCAAAAGGGTTTTATTATTAAGGTGAAAAAAATGAAAAAATTTATTTCGAAGAAGGATTGTTTTTACATTTGAAATCAGAGTCGCCACTTGGAATAATCTGGTGTGCCAAGTCACCATTAGAAAATCCTTTTCAAAATCATTTGACTCTTTAAACTGGTTTGCGAATAGAGATTCCAGCTAAGGAATTCTGTTGACCGAGGGGAAGGTGTTAGACACCCCTCGATCCCGTGGCTCGACCACAGTCGCTTGGTGGAACATATCGGCTAATTCAACACTACGATGCACAAACCAACAAAAACACATAAAACAATCAAACAAACAAACAAAAACAAAACGAATAAAAATATAGTGTCCAGTCCGAGTTATATAGTCCCAAAAATAGAAAAATACGAAAATGTAAATCCTATTCTAAACTAATCCTAGACTAAGCTCCAATGCCTTACCCGACGCCGCGAGCCTTCATCATGATCATTTTTTGCCAACATGATACGTCGGGACATTCCCCGGTAAATAAATACAAGTGATCTCGGGGCATTCCCCGGTAAATAAATACAAGTGATCTCGGGGCATTCCCCACCTAAATGAATATATTTGAATTAAATACGATAAATTAGAAAGAAACATTCACACGCACATTCCAACATTCAACCAAAACATCAATCTTAAATTCTTGCCTACCCGAACCTGTATTGACTATCCATTTCAACATGACATAAATCTATCACATTCACTTGTACCGAATGGAAAAAAAAGACAACAAACCAACATTAATCTACATTCAACTTTTATCAATTTCTCCCTTCCCGCCCCACATTCTCTTTTCAACCAAAATTAACACATGCCTCGATTGTCAACTCAATTTTCAACTCGGAATCCAATACCAACAACATAGACATAACGACAATTAAAGCATGATAATCATACAAATTTCACATGAATAACATCAAACAATCAACAAATCATCCAATTTCAAATATGCCTAATTCAATAAATTACGATAAAGAAAAGAGAATGAGTTAAAGAAGTGGACCTTCCAATAATCAATTTCGGTTGGTAATAACATTAAAGAAGCCCAAACATGGAATTTTAGATGGAATAACCTCAGCTGTGACTAATCTAACTCGGTAATCGAGAAATCGATGCCCGAAACTAATGGCGACGAACAGATCGACACAAACGGGACCTTAATGCCACTTTTATTCAATCAAATGGAGGAGCTTCGCAGATTCGGCACCATGAACTAGCAGAACCTTGACCCAACATTCCAAGGACGACCTCCCTATTTTTTTCCGATATTTTGCGACTCATCAGAGTTAACCAAATCTCGCCGGAGTAGATGAAGGTGGCTATTCGTCGTAGATCTGGAATAAGGTTGGCGTGACTGTTTTCCTACGGGTTTCACCACAACAGCAATCGTCGGAGCTTTCAAGCTCGATTTTGATGGATCTCTGGCGAGAGACTCACCGGAAATGGTCAAACCAGTGCCCGTTTCTCTCCCTTGATCGATTTTCACTCTTTTCTCACCATCTCTCCCTCTCTCGCAGCTTTCTGTCACTCTCTCGCAGCTCTCTGTCACTCTCTCACAGATCTCTCTTACTCTCTCGCTTCTCTCTATTGTTTTACTCCGATTTCTTCACTGTTTCCGACCTATGTCCCTTCGTTCATCTTTCTTGATCCCCAATTCTACTGTATTTCTCCTTTTCGGTGATGCGTGTGTATACCAATATGTGGGTGTGTGCAAATCAGTGAGGACCAGTGATTATTGTGAGCTGTGTGTAGTGTGTATGTATATGGTGAGAGAATGTATGTTTTTTCTCCAGTGAACTCTCCCCTGGATCTTGGTGGAGCATCAAAAATGGAAAAGGATTTTCGTCCCCCCCCCTGTGCGTGAGAATGAGATATGCATATATGGTAGGTGGTAGTGTGAGGGGTCACGTGGGTGGGTATTGGGGTAGGGTAGGTGGGGTATTAAGGTGGGGTAGGGGTAGGGTGTGATCTGGTTTATTTTGATTGGATAGGTTGTTAGGATAAGATGCAGGGGTTAGGATAGGATAGAATTTGTTAGGGAGTTTGTTATTTTTTGTATTTTGTGAGGGTATAATAACATGGATGAGGGTACACGGTAGGATAAAATAAAAATGGGTAAAAGTGAATAAAATTGAACTTTAAAAGGACGAAATCACGTGTCTCCAAAGGCATGAAAATATCACACCGTAGAGGTACTTAAAACAAAGATATATGGCGTTCCACTGGTAGCCTTAGCAGGCATGGACGGAGGTAGAGCCACAATTTGAACTTTATGGGTTCTAGTTTCGGCCGAACTAGTACATTGGCTTCTAGCTCCGCGTCTGTACTGCAGTGTTCTTATTGTGGAGCTTTGAACTCAACTCTTGTCCAGAGTTGTTGAGTTGTTGCGAGAAGGCTGTTGTATCCTGGAGGGGACAAGTCAAGAAGATAACTGCTGGACCGGTTGAAACATTTGCTGGGCTTAATCTCCTTAAAGAAAGCGAGATATCCGCGCCTCACCCAAAAAAAAAAGAAGAAGATAGCAATTTCACCAGCATTTTAAAATAATGAAATTAAAAATTTTATCTTCTGCCTGGGTGATGGATATAACTACAAGCCAACAAATAATATACACCCAAAATTTCAAATGATAAGTAAAATATAACAGGCAGGTGAAAATTTATTTTATTTTATTTTCCTCCGAGGTCTTGAATTTGATTAGGATGAATGCAATTAAAAAGTAGTACTACTTTTGTAAAATCATATGCTCAATTGGACCTTATATTTTGGACCTAATTAATGTGACACACGTTTAATTATAGTATAAATAACATAAATATTAATCTTTTTGAAAGTAATTATACTCTCATCCACTTTTTTAATTACTCTACTCTCTCTCCCTATCAATATACATAACATAACTGACATATACACAACATTTTGTGTATATGTTGGGATTTTTGTAATATGTTTAGCGATTTGAAATTTTTTGTAATATTAAAAACATAATTTGTGTATTTGTGTAACTTTTAGTTGTATATGGATTAGTTACTATTTGACGGTGTTCATGATTTAGATTATAGATTACGTTTGTTTTTAGTTATTTCCTTTTTCATCACATAATGATTATTGCTTTTTTTTCTTAGTAATTCATTCATTGAAGTTATAGGTAAGTCAATATAAATATATGTGTAGTATATGCGTTAGAGTTTATGATCAAATTCATCTTTATTATTTGATGTACTACTAAAAAACCAAGCAATAATAAATATGGAGCAGTGTATGCGTTAGAGTTTAAGACCAAAATTATCTTTATTATTTAATGTATTACTAGAAAATCAAGCAGTGATCTATATGGAGTAGTATATGCATGCGTTAGAGTTTATGATCAAAATCATCTTTATTATTTGACGTATTACTAGAAAATCAAGCAATAACAAATATGGAGTAGTTTTTTCCTATTAAGTATATGCGTTAGAGTTTACTAGCGAAATCATCATTATTATTTGGTAATTAAAGTATCTCGAGAGAAATAAATTGATGAAAAGTGTTCATCCTAATACTGGAGAAGATAGATGAAATATTACAAGTGCATGTATTAGCTATTATAAGTGGAAGAAAGGAGACTTATGTCAGCCATATTTAGTTGCCATATTAATTTCAATGAATTAATGGTAAGATATTTATAGTTAATTTAATTATTATAACTGTAGTTACTGTTGAACCATTAAAATTTTCAAGTGATTTTATAACAACTTTAGTTGAGAAATTCCTTTCAATACTTAGAAAATCATGACACAAATTGATACTCAATGAATTTTTAATCTTATATCTTTCATTTTTTTTTTCTAGATTTTTTCATCTTGTAAACATTTAAAATATCTATAGAGTTTGGGTCAAAGATCTACAAGAATGCATCATATTGTATTCTCTAATTTTACTCATAATAATCGAGAAATTGATATGATATAAATTTTATAAATTAACTGATTGTTCTTACTAGTTCTATAAATTGGTACATTACATGAACATATTTTCACTCATTCTCTTTCTAAATTTTCTACAAAGCTAAAGTGTGTTTTCTGCAATATGGTTAAGCTATTCTTTTTCTTGATTGCTCTCTTTGTTATAAGTACAGGTATACACATCTAGTTTCCAAAACTAATCATTTCAGTTTTATTAATTCGTCTTGATTCATCCAGATATATAGATAGATCGAGTTCTGATACCTATGTTCCTTTAAGAGGTGTTCTTGTTGTCTTTTATAAGATCTCTTAGTTTTCTAGAGCATGAGCGTAATTAGTGGATCTCTACACCACTTTGTTGGACCTTGAGTACTTTAGGATTTTTGTCCTGATTTTCTTATCAAAATTGTTTTACTTTTTTTATAAGGAAAATAAAAGTAACCATAAATACTTTGGAAGTCTATAACTAGAAGACCCCTCTTCTCATGTCATAACACAGTAGCATCGACCATGTAATCGTTAAAAAGAGTCTTGCTTAGGGGGATTTTTCTCTTTCATTAGTTTTTATGCTTTTTTTTTTAATATTATGTTTTATATTTAGGCCAAGTGGCCAAATCATAAATAATACTATGTTTATGTTTTTTGTTTAGTTTTGTCTTATCTGAATTATCACCGTCTTGATTTGAAAACTAATAGCTTCTGCATGATACCCTCTAGATTTCGAACCCCAACAAGTACCTAATAAGTTGAGTTCCAAATGATCATGTTGGAACTTTGGGTCATGAACGAGTTGAGTTATGACTCGTTATTTGACCTAAAAGAACTTTAGACGATGGTCTAACTATTCTTTCATTTAACTCGTTCAAGTTTGTCCTAACCTGTTTACTATATTCTACTTATATATATGTTACAATGCAGTTGATGATTTGTCTTGGTCTCCCAAGATGCAAGTAATGGGTACAAGAGACTTAGCAGCAGTGGAACAACAATTATTTCCAGTAAAAAATGGCTTAGGAACTTGCCTCAGATCTTGCACATCGAATGCTGACTGCAGTGATTGTTGGGTGTGTTGCGAATGTCTGGTCACAATAACTCCCATTACTCTTGTAGAGAGGCATACATGTGACAAAAGTGCTTTTAATGGTGAAGGTTTTTTTGGAACTATCCTTAAAAATCAACTGTCTTAAATAATTAATGTCTCTCTGTGTGTGTGCTTATGTGAATGTTTTATGGAATAAGTGATGATCAGGTTTTCACCTATGGAAAACTTTGATTAATGGAGTGTAGTGTAATTTGTAAAAGCTAGCAGTTTGGCTTGTGACTGCTTATCTCTATGCGTAATTCTATGTGAAATAATGTGTGTTCCTACTACCTTTTGTTCTTCAGAAAATCTACTACTATTCTGTCTTCTATTTCTTCCATATTAGAAGTGAACAAAGACTCTACGAATTAACACAACAATTATACATCACTGACGTTGTACAAAAAGTTAATGTTATTTGTGCATTGGCTTGGACTTGTTCAATTTGTTATTGAATCGTGGGAAAAAGGCTCAAATATGCCATTGAACTATCAGAAATGACTCATTTATGCCATCACTTAAAAGTTTGGCTCATTCATGCCATCGCCGTTACAAAATTGGTTCATCCATGCCATTAATTTTTAAGGGTGGTTTTCAAAAACAGCTTTGTCACGTGGCCTTTTATTAAAGGTCCACGTCATTAATTTAAATAAGAAAAAAGGCTCAAATATGTCATTAAACTATCAGAAATGACTCATTTATGCCATCAATTAAAAGTTCAGTTCATTCATGCCATCGTCGTTATAAAATCCTCACCCGTGTCATTACTTTTTAATGGTGGGTTTTCAAAAACAGTTTTGTCATGTGACCTTTTATTAGAGGTTCGCGACATTAATTAAAACAAATCAACATTAATTTCAAAATATCTTAGACCCATTAAAACAACCGATTTATTTAACATAACCCGACTCACACCCATTAAAATATTTTTTTTCCCTACAACAACAACTATTTTTCTAATCAGAAAAAATAGTGATTAATGTATATCTTTTGGCTATTTCTAGTTGATTCTAAATCATTATAAATGCTACGCTTAACAAAAACCTCAAAAATTTTATCCTACAGTAACTGATTAGTTTTAATTCCAGTGACCCCAATATATACTCCGAAGTTTCAAGAAAACAAACCTATTATTAGGGCAAACAAGAAAAAGAAAGAGGCGTACCAATAGAACTTCTCCATTCTGCCATCACGAATTTGGGGAATATACATTATTGAAAAAATCATTTCCAAATAATGACTTAAAAAAAGTCTGTTATCCCAATTATCCCGCCATGCATATGGAATAACTTCTCCCATCGCCAATTAGTGGAGCATACATTGTTGAAAAATTATTTTCAAATAATGGTTTAAAAGAAGTCTGCTATTTCAATTATCCTGCCATGTATATGGGATAACTTCTCCCATCATTATGATATAAATGTTGGAATAAATAATCCCCATACTAACTAATTTTAGATATTTTGATATTAATATTGATTTCTTTTAATTAATGGCGTGCGCTTCTAATAAAAGACCACGTGATAAAGCTATTATTAAAAACCCCTCATTAAAAAATAATGGCATGAGTGAGTTGATTTTATATGGTGATGGCATGAATGAGCCGAACTTTTAATTGATGGCGTAAATGAGTCATTTCTGATAGTTCAATGGCATATTTGAGTCTTTCTGCTTATTTTAATTAATGACGTGGACCTCTAATAAAAGATCACGTGACAAAGTTGTTTTTGAAAACCACCGTTAAAAAATAATGACATGGATGAGCTGGTTTTGTAACGACGATGACATGAATGAGCTCAACTTTTAACGAATGATATAAATAAGCCATTTTTTATAATTCATTGGCATATTTGAGCCATTTCCCTTGAATTATTGTTCTTTCCTATTAATACGCTTACTATCATTTTGGCAAAATGTAGTGTTTTTGGAGGGACAATTGCTATGGCACTGTTATTCCTAACGATGATCAACAACGTATAATAAATTTGACGAATAGTCTAGGAGACATTGCTCTTTTTGATAAGTGAATTGCTAATAAAAACTAGGAGAAAGTCTCAAATATGCCATTAAACTATTAGAAATAGTTTATTTGTATCATTCGTTAAAAGTTTGGCTCGTTTATGCCATCGCCGTTACAAAACAGGTTCATCCATGCCTTTACTTGTTAACGGTACGTAGTTTTTCAAAAACAGCTTTGCCACATGTCGTCTTACTAGAGGTCCACATCATTAATTAATTATGAAAAAGGGCTCAAATATGCCATCGGATTATCAGAAATGGCTCATTTATATCATCCTTTAAAATTTCAATAATTTTTCCTTAATTGAAAGAGAATAAGAGATGGAAATTCTGTAGGATTTTCATTGGATTTCACATCTTCTAAATGAACCTTTTAATTTTCATCGGACTTGAATGTTATTTTAATGAAGACAACCTTTAATGAATTATTTTTTTATTTTTTTAAAGAAAAAATCTAAAAAAAGTACATGTATTTGTGATGGTGGTATATTAAGGTTTTTTTTTTTAATATCTAAAGTTTATGTGTATCTTTTTAATTAGGTGGCAGCGTTTGATTGGATTACTAGTCCACGTAGGAGCGATTTTCACGCATATGTGTTGCAAGATTGAAGTATTTTATTTTGTTCAGCTTTTGTATAGTTAAAGGGCCTATTTGTACACTGACAAAGTTAATATCTAAAATCTATGTGTATCTTTTTAATTAGGTGGCTGCATTTGGTTAGAGTACTAGTCCACGTTGGAGCGATTTTCACGCGTATGTGTTGCAAGATTGAAATATTTTTTTATTCAGCTTTTGTATAGTTAAAGGGCCTACTTGTATACTAGCAAAGTTAAATGTCATAGTTATAATTTGATGTCAAGTTAAAGGTCTTGCTTATGTATCATGTCTTTTGAAAAATCGCCTTAACAAATACTGGATTAGTTTTGCAACGGCGATGGCATAAACGAGCCAAACTTTTAACAGATGGCATAAATGAGCTATTTCTAATACTTCGATGGCATATTTAAGCCTTTTCTCTACGTTTTAATTAAAGATGTGGACCTCTAGTAAGACACACGTGGAAAAGCTGTTTTTAAAAAACCACCGTGAACAAGTAATGACATGGATGGACCTGTTTTGTAACGGCAATGGCATAAAAGAGCCAAACTTTTAACGGATGACATAAATGAGTCATTTCTGATAATTCGATGACATATTTGAGTCTTTTCCCTAAAAAGATATAAAAAAACTTTTTAGAGAATTTGAAAAACCTTAACCCTTACATTGATGATCCTTGGTGGATTTGAGGGGACTTTAATGTGATCCTAGATCGTGAAGAAAAGATGGGAGGTAAACCACATAGAATGCATAGAAGTTTGACTTTGCTATTTGTAAGAATACATGCAGAGCTACTGATATTGATTACGTTGGTTCCAAGTACACTTGGTGCATTGGAGGGGACTTTAATATGATCCTAGATCATGAAGAAAAGTTGGTAGGTAGACCACATATAATAAACAGAAGCTAATTTGATGCTAGTCGTATGAATATATGCGGAACTACTGACATTGGTTACGTTGATTTCAAGTACACTTGGTGCATTGAGGGGACTTTAAAAAGTTGGTACGTAGATCACATAGAACAAACAGAAGCTTTGACTTTGCTAGTTGCATGAATGCATGCGGAGCTACTGACATAGGGTGTGAAAAAATCGAACAGACTGATAAACCGAATCGATAAAAATATTATTGAGTTATTGGATTAACGATTTCTTATTGGTTTTATAAAAAATTTTATTGGGTTCTCTTCTCTCGAATCTCTCTCTCATCACTATCTCTCTCCCTCGATCTCTTTCCTCTCCGATCTGTGCGTACGTGATAGTGTGCGTATATGGAAATGGAAGATTTTCTGAAAGTGGTGGGTGTAAATTGATCAAAAAATGACAAGGATCCCTTATGTGTATGTGTTTAACAGTGAATTAACCAAAAGAAAAATAATCCCCCCAATCCCATGCTTGCGAGTGAATCCCGAATATGTATGTGAGTGTATACGATTCTGTGAGAGGTCTGTGATGTGTATATGGTTGTTTGTTATGGCAGTGGCGATGGAAGTGCGTTTGTATATCGGCTGTGAGGGTGTTTTGGTGAAGAAGAAAGGAAGAAAAAAAATTCTCTGTTGGTTATGGTGTATCCGAGACCCCACCCCTTCAATTATATGTTCTGTCCTCTATATATATCCAAAAAAAATCAAGAAGAAGATGGTGACAAAAAATGGGTCCTTTTTGTTTTGTTAGGTGTATTATGTGAGGATAAAAAAATGTGAGTGGGTAGGGAGGTGGAAACTTTTTATTGGGTAGGTTGTTAGGATAAGATAAGTTAGTTAGAGGTATTATTTTTTATTATTTTTTTTGTATTTTTGTGGGGAATAATTAAATGGGTAAGGGTACACGGTAGGCTAAAGTAAAAATGGGTAAAAACGATATCGGGGAGGGACGAAATTAGGTGTCTACATCATGTCCCCTTTGAATGTAAACATGAAGTGTTTTCAGACAAAGAAGTAGACAGCGAGACCAAATTTTGACCCGACCATTATTCAAAGAAAGAACAGGAGGAAGAAGGACAACTGGATTTTGACTTAAGACATCTTACCTACTCTCATTATGAAAGAATCAAGTCACGGGTATTTCAAAGGATTGGAAGAGAAGTGGACTATACCGAGTTGGAGAGTCGAGTGAGGTTCCATCGAGGTTCCGGTCCGCGGCTCTGTCATTACATAAAAAAAAATGAAAATTACAAGTTAAAACATAAATGAAATTACAAAATCCTATCTATACCGCTTTTGTTGGCTCTTGACTCGACTTTTATCACCCTATTCTTCAGGCGGGCTCCTGACTTGCAATTTCTTTCAACTTGTTGCTTGGCTTTCAATTGTTTCGCTTTGTTGCTTGACTTTTCGTTTCTTCACCCTATTCTCCAGGCGGGCTCCTGACTTGCTATTTCATCACTTTGTTGCTTGACTTTTCATTTCTTCACTCTGTTGCTTGACTTTTCATTTGCTTCGCTTTGTTGCTTGACTTTTGACTTGCTTCGCTTTGTTGCTTGACTTTTCGTTTCTTCACCCTATTCTTCAGGCGGACTCCTGAAAACCAAAAATTAAAACTAGAACGAAAATTATCTCGAACAAGAATTATAATAAAGTAGTATTTCATTTTTGAAAGCGTTGTCCCATTTTCCAGGAGGGTCCTGAATTGAAAGTAAATTCCCATTTTTTTTAGGAGGGTCCTGAACATAAAGTAAAATCCCATTTTTCAGGAGGGTCCTGAACATAAAGTAAAATCTCATTTTTCAGGAGGGTCCTGATCATAAAGTAAAATCCCATTTTTCAAGAGGATCCTGATCATAAAGTAAAATCTCATTTTTCAGGAGGGTCCTGAACATAAAGTAAAATCCCATTTTTCAGGAGGGTCCTGAACAAAAGTAAAAATCTCACGGATGTGTATTTCCAATGGTAGCTGAATTAAGTGAAGCGAATTTGCCTCTATTTCAACAAAGAAAATTTGTCAGTTAAAAACTTAGTGGTGGCTTGCAGATCTTGGCTTCTCAGGTATCTGCCCAGCACTCGTTCCTTTAATCCTTGTTCTAAATCGCTAACACTTTCCCTGTCTTGCCGCATCATCGACCCGGATCCAGATTGAGGGAAGTGATTTCTGACTCGAACAATGGGCTTCCATTTTACCATGTCTCTGAGGTGCACCCTTTTCCCAAATCTGAATGCTTCCACAAATCCAATAGCCTGTCGGTTGATAGACTTCCTTTGTTTCATGTTGAATTACGATCATATTTCTTTCCTGTACTGTTCCTTGGCTTTTCCTCGTATAATTGGTAAGACTGGTAGTAAATTTTGAAATCCTTTCTCGCTTGTTTTGACACAGACTTGACTTAAAATGTAATGAAATGATGGTGACTTTTATTTTGATAAATGACATAAAAAGACAAAAAACATGAATATGTAAATGAAAGAAAAGGGCAATGTCCCATATTCAAAAAGAAAACTTATCTGAATACGACAACCAACTCCAATGAGTATGACATGCATTTTGGATTGAGCTGCCTGATCTTCCTATCCAAACTCCCCATTTGTTGTTGAGTTCGTGCCTTTGCCACTGAGCCGCTTCTTCAAATCCATTGGACTCATACATCACATTCGATTGACGACATCTTGAAAGACGCCAACAAATCTCTTTCTTTTCACTTTTCACTTTTCTCTTGAACTCTCCATCGCCTTACGGTGCCCGTGAGGGTTTTCACCAATAAGACTCTCTCATTTTTATTTCTCTCCACTCACCATCACCTTATGGTGCTTGCAAGGGTTTTCACCAATAAGACTCTCTCATTTTCATTTCTCTCAACTCACCATCGCCTTATGATGCCCACGGAGGTTTTCACCAATAAGACTCTCTCATTTTTGTATTTCTTTCTTGATTTCTTATGCTGAGGGAGACGAGCGGCTCCTCACAATGTATCATCATATCCATTGCATGCTTAGCCTTAACATTATCAAAAATTGATCTGAAGGACTTTCTTTGGTTGTAACTTGGCTTTTGGTTAAGGTTAGAAAAGATGGTAAGGGGCTCAAACGATACTTGAAGTGGGGGTGGGACTTACAACTTTTGGAATCGACTCAAACAACACATTAAATCACGCCCCAGCTTTGTTGACTGGGTGAAACTTAGATCTTTATTTGGTTGGACCGAGCCCGAAATAGGGCAACCTACGTATCTCACTCCCGAGAGAGGAGAATCAGGTCGCACGTAGTTCCATCAGCTTGTTCTTTGTTTTGATTTGATTGATTTTTTTTTCGAACTCTTTTTTTTATTCTTATTTTCTTGACATTTATCTTTGACTCTATTTTGATTCCAAAAGAGGGATATGAAAGAAAAATAAAACGAAGCTCAAACGGGTAAACAAAGGATGACACAATGTTTGGATAGAAGAATAAAATGCCTTCATCATATCAATCTTAAAAAATGCAAGTACTAAACATGCAATAAACTCAACAAAGGATCAAATATCATACATAATATCTTTTGAACGCATCAGCATTGATAGCCATTTCTGCCATTTTGCCTTCAGTATCTGTCAAATATAAGGCTCCATTGGGCAACACTTTCTTCACAATGAAGGGACCTTGCCAGTTAGGGGAGAACTTGCCTTTCGCTTCAACCTAGTGAGGAAGGATACGTCTCAATACCAACTGACCAACTTCAAAATTCCTGGGACAGACCTTTTTGTTATACGCTCGAGTCATCCTCCTCTGATACAACTGGCCATGACACACAGACGCTAGCCTTTTTTCCTTAATCAAACTCAAATATTCCAGTCGGGTTTTTACCCGTTCGTCATCATCAATCTCTACTTCTACAATGACTCGAAGAGAGGGAATTTCAACTTTTGCAGGGATGACTGCTTCTGTCCCATACACCAATAAATATGGAGTTTCCCCTATTGAAGTGCGAACAGTGGTGCGATAACCTAGCAATGCAAACGACAACTTTTTATGCCACTGTCTAGACCCTTGTACCATTTTTTGCAGTATCTTTTTTATATTCTTATTGGCGGCTTCTACAGCACCATTGGCCTTTGGGCGATATGGAGTAGAATTTCGATGTGCGATCTTAAACTGTTGACATACTTCTTGCATCAAATGACTATTGAGATTGGCAGCATTGTCTGTAATGATCATCTTAGGAATTCCAAATCTACAAATGATATTGGCATGAACAAAGTCTACCACATCCTTTTTTGTCACTGACTTGAAAGTTACTGCTTCTACCCACTTTGTGAAGTAGTCAATGGCTACCAAAATGAACCTATGTCCATTTGATGCCTTCGGCTCAATCGGTCCAATCACATCCATTCCCCAAGCCACGAACGGCTACGGAGCGGCCATTGTATGCAACTCAATAGGAGGAGAACGTATCAGATCACCGTGTACCTGACATTGATGACACTATCGAACAAATTAAATAGAATCCCTTTCCATAGTAAGCTAGTAATAACCTGCTCGAAGAATCTTCTTTGACAAGACATAACCGTTCATGTGCGACCCGCATACTCCAGAGTGTATTTCAACCATGATTGCCGAGGCTTCTCTTGCATCTACATACCTTAAAAGTCCCAGATCTGGGGTCCTCTTATACAAGATTCCCCCACTTAAGAAAAATCCACTAGCCAAATGCCTAATAGTCCTCTTTTGATCGTTGGTGGCATATGATGGGTATTCTCCTGACTGAATGTATCGCTTGATATCCAAGAACCAAGGTTCTCCATCGAGCTCTTCTTCAACCGCATTATAGTAAGCATGCTGATCACGACTCTGTATATGCACTGGATCGATGTAGGCTTTGTCAGGATGTTGGAGCATTGAAGACAGAGTGGCTAAACCATCAACGATTTCATTACGAATCCTTGGAATATGCCTAAATTTTACTAACACAAACCGTTGACATAGCTCCTTCAAGCATTGTCGCTACGGGATGAGCTTCAAATCTCGCGTCTCCCAATCGCCTTGAATTTGATGGACGATCAAATCTGAATCCCCCAACACCAATAATTCTTGGACTCCCATATCAACAGCTAACCTCAAACCAAGAATGCAGGCTTCATACTCTGCCATATTGTTAGTACAGTAGAATCGAAGTTGTGCTGTTACTGGGAAATGTTGTCCCGATTCAGAGATAAGAACTGCACCTATTCCGACTCCTTTCATATTGACAGCTCCATCGAAGAATAACCTCCAGCCTGGATCAACATCTATAACGACTTCATCGACACACGACACTTCTTTGTCAGGAAAATATGTCTTTAATGGCTCGTACTCTTCATCGATGGGATTCTCAGCAAGATGATCTGCCAAGGCTTGGGCTTTCATGGCGGTTCGAGTCACATATACAATGTCGAACTCGGTAAGCAATATTTGCCACTTTGCCAATCGACCCGTCGGCATAGGCTTCTGAAAGATATACTTCAAAGGATCCATGCGGGAGATGAGATAAGTAGTATAGGATGAGAGATAGTGCTTCAACTTCTGTGCTACCCAAGTTAGGGCACAACACATCCTTTCAAGAAGAGTATACCTGGCCTCATATGCGGTGAACTTCTTGCTAAGATAATAAATAGCCTGCTCCTTTTTGCCTGTGACATCATGTTGACCCAAGACACAACCGAAAGAATTGTTCATGACTGATAAATATAAAATCAAAGGCCAACCAGGCTCCGGGGGTACCAGCACGGGCGGATTTGACAAATATCTTTTGATTCGATCGAACGCTTCCTGACATTCTTCAGTTCATTTTACCGTAGCACTCTTTTTCAGCTATTTGAATATGGGCTCACAAGTGGTTGTGAGTTGAGCAATAAATCTGCTAATGTAGTTCAGTCTACCAAGTAAACTCATCACCTTCGTTCTATTCTTGGGCGGGGCCAAATCCTGAATGGCTTTGATTTTCGAGGGATTCAATTCAATTCCCCGACGGCTGACTACAAACCCCAACGGCTTTCCAGATGGAACTCTAAATACATATTTTGCCGGGTTGAGTTTGAGATTATACCTGCGAAGCCTTTCAAAGAACTTTTTTAAATCTTTAACATAGTCGGCCTAACTTTTTGACTTAATAATCACATCATCCACGTAGACCTCAATCTCCTTATGCATTATATCAGGAAACATAGTGGTCATGGCTCTCATGTATGTTGCTCCAGCATTCTTCAAACCGAACGACATCACTCTATAACAATAAGTCCCCCATGGTATGATAAAAGATGTCTTCTCTGTGTCGTCATCATCCATAATGATTTGGTGATATCCGGCATAGCAATCCATAAAAGAGGCAACCTCGTGTTTAGCACAGTTGTCTAACAAAATATGGATGTTGGGCAGTGGAAAATCATCTTTTGGACTTGCTCTATTCAAATCACGGTAATCAACACACACTCGAATTTTGCCATCTTTCTTTGGTACGGGAACAACATTGGATAACCACATGGGATAGCGAGCTACTCGAATTACTTTGGCTTCATGTTGTTTCATGATTTCCTCTTTAATTTTAACACTTACATCCGTTTTAAACTTCCTCAACTTCTGTTTGACAGGAGGGAACACGGGATCAATTGACAATTTGTGAGTCACTAATTTAGTGCTTAAACCAGGCATATCAACACAAGACCATGCAAAAACATCCTTAGAATCAATTAATGCTTGAATTATTCTATCTCTTAGCTGTGGCAAAGCATGTACACTGATTTTAGATTCCCTAACATCTTCTTGATCCCCTAGATTTATTGGTTCAGTCTCATTTAAATTAGGATTCGTTTTGTCTTCAAACTGTTCCAACTCTTTGCTTATTTCTTCTAGTACTTCTTCTTCATCATATTCCCCATCCTGCTTCATTACATCTTGATTAGTTTGTATTTTAAGGTCAGGCTGAAAATTCCGCATGCATGTCATGTCATTAGAATCAACATAAAGAGAACTGTGTAAGAAAAAGAAAAACAAAATATATTAGATACGAAACAAAAGGGACATTGCATTTCATTAAATAAAAAGATAGAAGGGTTTAAACATAGATGCCAACATAACATAAACAAACTAAAATCCGAATTACAACCCTGAAATAACTCGGATAAATAGAAAGGAAAACAAAATAAACTACCAAAACTCCCTCCTGACGGGGAGAGGAGTGACTTCCCAATTATTGAGCCGGACAACTGGACTTATGAATTGCACTTCTGCCATACTGGTACCTTCTCCTGCTTCGACCATATCAACTTCAATAAAAAGGTTCTAGAAGTCATTAACCAATTCAACTTCAAATTCCACATGCTTCGTGACACCGCTCTTAACAAATGATTCACTGAGTAGTGGCATTGGGCGAGGGAGTGATAATGTTTCCTTTTTCCTTCCCTTGGCTTTCTTCAAATCTTCAGTCGTAGGCTCAAATCCCAGACCAAATGTGCCCACGTTCCCACTCGGACATATGGGATGAACTATACCGTACAAAGACGCTCCCAAGCCCTTTCCTGGCTCAAATCCGTATTTTCAAAGTTCACTCACCATCATGATAGAAGCAGAAGACAATTGCGGTCCCGGTATAACCTGTCATTCAAGGATACGATTCACTGGCATTGTATCAAAAATTTGATATACGAATGTCTCCTCTACGTTATTTGCTTCAATAAGAGACAAGGGAGAATCTTCATAGGCGGGCAAATCTCCTTCACCGTGAATAACCACTTCTTGCCTGTCATGCTCAAACTTAATTATTTGGTGCAGTGTAGACGCAACCGCCTTGGCCTTGTGAATCCACGGCCTTCCCAACAACAGATTGTAAGAGGAGTCTACATTCAATACTTGAAACTCTATGGCGAACTTAACAGGCCCTATGGTCAACATTAGTTCTATTTCGCCAATGAAATTTGATTTTGCCCCATCGAAAGCCCTAACACATACGTTGTTGGGCCTGATCCTGTCAGCACCAATATTCAACTTTTGCAAAGTAGAAATAGGGCAAATATTTGCACCTGAACCTCCATTAATCATAACATGAGTGACGTAGAAATCTGCACACTTCACTGTAATGTAAAGGCCCCGGTTATGCCCTGTACCTTCAACAGGCAATTCATCGTCAGAAAAGCTGATCCGATTGACCTCAAAGATTTTTCCAACCATTTTCTCAAGTTGGTTGATTGTAATCTCCCTAGGAACATATGCTTCATTTAATACCTTCAGTAAAACATCACGATGCTCCTTGGAGTGCAACAGCAAAATAAAAGGGAAATTTGAGCAGGGGTTTTCTTCAACTGGTCTAATATTGAATACTCTGGCAATTTCATCTTTTTCAAAAATTCTTCGGCTTCTTCTTCGGTGATAGGCTTTTTGATAGATGACGGTCCACTCACCGTTGGCTTGGACTTTTTAAGCTTTTAGGCACGAAGCATCTTCCTGACCTAGTCAAACCCCCTACCTCATCTACATCTTCCACTACTTCTTTCCCGTGATAGGTCATCACAGTCCGTCCATAATTCCAGGGAACCTTTTTCGTATCAACTATCGGAGGTTGGGTCACCGGTAGGCGCTGCCGGTGCTCCTTTCACTGTCAAGATGGGCTGACTCAGTGCTCCCACCACTATTAACTTAGGTTTATCCTGACTTAAATCAACATACCTTTTGGCGCCTTGTACTATGATCAGGGGTTTCTTTGTGATTTCTTGGGCTTTATCTTCTCTCATTCCTTCCCGGTTCAATGACACTGCTTTCAAAGACTCTGGTACATTCACCGATTTATCCTCAATGGTCTGTATCTTGAAAATAGACTTATAACACCTTGAATACTCTTTCCCATCATATATCAATTCTAACATATTGGCTTCAGCATGGGTTGGCAGCGGATTCTGGTTAATGTTTGGACCCTCCGGGGCCTGGACCAGCATCTGATTTGTGTCAATTAAATCTTGGACAGCTCTCTTTAAATGTCAGCATTTCTCGATATCATGGCCTGACATATCAGAACAGTACACACACCTTAAAGAATAATCGAGATTCCTCGGCGGTGGATTTGAAAGCCTTTCTTGAATTGGGCTTAAAACCTTCAACTTTCTCAACCTATCAAACACGCTAGCATATGACTCCCCAAGAGGTGTGAATTGATTTTTGACCGCCTTCTCTTTCTTATACTCGGGCCTAGGCTGAAAACTGGGTCTGGAGGGGTTTTGGTAATTTGGTAGAGCGAATGGGCGATTTTGTGGAGCTTGCGCACGCCACTGCGGGTAAGAAGGGGTTTGGGCATATGGTTACGCGCTATATACTGGGTACGGGGGTGGTGGAATGGAATATAAAGGGTTTTGTGGAGGGTAGTAATGGTGGGGAGGAATATATGGAGCTTGGGTGTAGACTTGGGCTTGGGATTGGGGATAGGGGCGAGGTGGTATTTTAGGATAGGAATGGGTTCCAGCTATGACAGTCGCCACATCCTCTTTCTTCTTTATACCTCTAAATGCGCCAGATCCACCTTGAATCGCTTGTGTGGTGATTTTAATGCGGCAAAACTCACTATTCGGCCGGTCTTAATTCCGTCCTCTATCATCTCGCCCATTTTGATGACTTCAATAAAAGATTTTCCCATTGTCGGAAGTAAATGTTGAAAATAAGTCTCATCCTGTGCCTGAATGAAAACTTCTACCAACTTACTTTTCTTCATTGGAGGCTTTACCCTGGCGGCCTGTTCACGCCACCTTATCGCGTATTCCCTAAAACCTTCAGTGCTTTTTTTCTTCATATTGACCAAGGATTTTTTGTCCAGAATCAGGTCGATGTTATACTAAAAATGTTGAACAAATTCAGAAGCTAAGTCATCCCAGCTGTTTCATTTATCGATATCTCGATCGATAAACCATTCTGAGGCCAGATCAGAAAGACTCTCGCCAAAGAAGGCCATGAGCAGCTCTTCCCTTCCTCCTGCAGCCCTCAACTGGTTGCAGTAACGTCTCAAGTGTGCTACGGGATCACCGTGTCCTGCATACTTCTTGAACTTAGGCATCTTAAAACCGAGGGAAAGGTTAATGTCTGGGAACATGCAAAGATATTTATAGGAAACACTCCTATAATCTCCGATTCCTTGCAAATTCCTCATAGCCTGTTCTAAACTTTTCAATTTCTGGGCTATGATATCCTGTTCCTCTGTTGCGACAGGTTTCTCCATATCAAATGGAAATGCAGGCGGCTGAGTGTACCCATACGGTTTATTCATTTGCAAAGTAGGCTCTGGGGCATAATACTGACTATCTAAAACCTTCAGTACTGGCGCACTGGCAGACCTAGGAAGCCTCATTGTGGGACGCACAACATATATGGGAGTTTCATGTGGTGGCGGAGCCACGAATACCGGTGTGATCGGTGGCGCTGGCTGAGCAGTTGGTCTTGATTGGGGAGCTGCCAAGGGCACACCAGAACTGCCAGGATAATAATGTCGCGGAGTGAATCCTGGCGCATGCTCAGGTGACTCAGTAGGAGCAGAGAATTGTGCCTGAGAGAGCGGTGGGCAGTTAGAGATATTCCCAAGACCTTCAGGAAGAGGAGGAGGAGGCATTCCGCTGGCCCATGCCCGGTGTAAATCTATCGATTGTTGCCTGAGCCTTACTACCTCATCATTGTGTTCAGAACTTTCTTCCCTGTGATCCTGATCCGGGTCAATGAGCGAATTTTCAATCTCCCTGCTAGCCATGACGAGCTTTGCTTTGGATCTAGTGAAGTATGGGTGACTAGCCAGAGTGCTACAAACCTACCACTGTTATCTGAAAGAACATGCTCATCAAAGACGACATCCGTTAGGATTAGGGCACACAACAAACATGGGAATCACATTGGTAAAATTGTCCTAAATCCATGTTCATTTCTACCAGCTTTTGAGGGTAGCGAGGTCATTTTAACATCATCCTGATTTTTGTCTACACTTATTTTTTATCTACACTTATTATTATTATTATTATATTATTATATTTTTTTTTTCGTATCCATCTATGTTCTTTTCTTTTCTTTCGTTATCTACCTTTATTTTATCATTATTTATGGGTTTTGTTTTTCTTTAAAAGAGGAAAAATAATGAAAAACAACGAAACAAAATGATTAGATCGAACCCCAAAGTAGGTTGCCTACGTATCATGTTGTACATGAATCAGATCTTACGTAGTTCGGGCAGCATGTGCATAAAAATCACCCACTTTTTTTTTTTGCGAAAATGAAAATAAACAAACAAAGGAAAGACGTAATATCATAACATTTTGAAGAAAGAAAACAACAAAAACATACAAAAAGTTTGGGACCACTTTAAAACTAAACAACAAATACGAAACAACATTCTAGACCCCTAAGACGACATAGGTGAAATTACTAATAAAGACCCTAATACCAAAAACAACTTGACTTCGACTTAAAGCAGACATCGCCCTACAATGAAAGACACATAAAAGACTCAAACTGAATAAAGATAAGAAATGCTCTTTCCGACTGGTGCTCTGCGTAATGACCTTGGCTGAGATGGACCTGCCTGTGAAGTTCTCTTTCTCCCATTTAAACTTTGTAGCATATCCTATAAAGAAACCCTGATATTGGGGAAAAAGCTTCGGGCCTGTATTCCTTCCTCATGAGGAGTGCACTTGGAAAGATTATTCTGACACCTTTCTACCGTCTTGAACAAATCTGCTAACTGAACTCTCAGTGTTTCCACTTTGGACCCTACACTTTCATCTTGATGGTCGTCTACTAGGCATTCTTCCTGTATTCTCCCTCTAAGCTGCGCTGGTAAGGGTTGACTGATACCCCGAGGGATAGATTGAAGCCAGACCCCATATCCCTGAGCGTACCCCGGATTATCCAAACTTTCTTTGAGTGTGTCCACACCTAGCTTTGTTGCATGCTTCCAAAATTGCTCGTACTTGCTCTCACCTAAGGCTTGGTCCTTAAAGTACTCAATATCCTTCAGAAGATCCACTGCTGGTGGCACGTCCTGCAGCCTACCCAACTGGCGCATTACCCTAGAAAGACTGTATGGTCTAGTGCAATTGAGCCCTAACATAACTAAAGGGAGCTGCGTTTGACAACCCAACAAGATTATCTTCGGTCGAAGCCACAGATAAGTCCACAAAATGTTATCCCCAGTTCTTGATTTAAGAAATTTAATCCAAGCCTCGACTCCCACGGTTAGAGAGAATTTATCCAAACGCAACCTGGAGTCCATGGCTTTCACTCGATTGGGAATACAACGATCTACCACGTCTGGTCTAACTAAAGAAGGCGCATGCAAATGCTCCATCATCCATAACTGCAATATCAAGTTACTGCCCTAAAAAAATCTCATCCCCCCCTTTACTTCGATTAAAGCCTTATATATTTCTGTTAAGATCATGGGTATGAGAGTGAACCTGCCCTTTTGATTAATGCCCTTGTTGTTTTGATCCTTATGAAATAGAGCCATCACTGCATATTGCAAATGGGTATTAATACGTCTTTCTTCTAGTGGAAACACTAAAATGCCTAATAAAGCGAGGGTGAAGACTTCAAGACGCTTTCTCACCCACTTCTCCTTAGTCATATGAAATTCATCCCAAAAACGATCAAAACCTTCCGAGGGCCCGAATCTAGCGAACAAAAAATCTAAGGAAACCCATGAATCACTTAAACAACCCAAATGGATACCCTTACTTTTTAAACCACAATACTGCAAAAATCTCACGCCAGTATGATTTCGTGCTCGGATCATATCCTTCTCGATATAGGGCAAATGCAACAAACCGGATATTTCTGCCAAAGTAGGAGTCATTTCACATTCCGCAAACCTGAACACCAAACTACTTGGATCCCAAAAGGTGAACAAAGCCTCTATTAAATCTGGACGAGGGGTAGTATGCAGAAGTTCTGTAATATTACCTAATATTTTAATCAGTTTCTGCTGATCAACATAGTTAAACATTTCCCACCACTTGATTAACTTTTTGGGCACCTTGACAACCATCAGAACTCTAGACTAGGTGGACAAATCTATCCTGTAATAACACATAAGATGCTATCTCAAAAATTTGACAGGAGTAGAAGATTCCCAACCCTTGGGATTTTTGACGCAAGCACATGTCGATGGGACAGACCACATTCATGACTCCAATTTGCCAAACAGAAGTACTGAGCGAAATCAATATACTTGGCAAACAACTCTAGATTATGGGGCGAGAGACCTAGGCTAATAATAAGACAAAGGCCAACACAAAGAATACCGAACCCACCGAGGGTTGCCTACATATCCCAGCTCGAGGGAAGGGAATCAAGTATGCGTAGTTCATCCAGATTGGACAATTAACAATTAACTAATAAATTGAAACTAACTTAAGAGACACTACCAAAAACAAACGAAAAAACTTCTGGATTTTCAGCTAGACACTTTAACTAAGACTGACACCACCAATTATGAAGAATAAAATCTTTTTGGTATTTTAATTTTGACAAATAAGTAGAAAAGGCAAATGCAAAACGTAAAAAAAATCTTTTTGAGTTTTTGGATCGTGAAGAACAAAAGTCATAAAGAATTCTAAGATAAACTACGACATTCCTTTTGATTCATCCTTTTCGACTCACTTTTTTTTTTAAATCAGTCCGTCAAATGACCACGTTACCCTTAAAGATGCAACAGTTAGCACGTAGAGATGCTTTAGAGGTGAGTCTCCTACAAAGGGCCATGTGGGTCCCGATAGGTCTCCATATGATGCACATAAGCATGACCTAAAGGCTGACCTACGTTGTGGTTTACTAACAAGGCTGTTCGGGGGAGCGTATGGTCAATAGTGGCTGCTTTGCTTTCCACCTACTCCATAACACCGACGGCTCCCCCCTAAAATAAGGGTGACTCAACTAGAGGTTGTGTACAACACGTGTACTACGGACTTGTTACAGAAAGAAGGTCGGGGGAGTGGGCTCATGATGACAGATATAAAGCGGTAACACATAGGATAAATACTATAAACAAAGAGCACGAAAATACACAAAAGTGAAAAATAACACTCACAATAATCACAAACAATGCTTATATCACTCGTAATGCCAAACAAAGTCGATACGACTCCAAAATATAGCTCGAATTCTGAAAACTTATCAACGTCTCCAGCAGAGTCGCCAAAGCTGTCACACCCCTTTTTTGACTTAAAAAAAATGGTTATAATTTAATGTTCGAAAGGGTTTTAATTATTAAAGTGACAAAAGATGAAAATTTGTTTCGAAAAAGGATTATTTTTAACAATCAAAATTCAGAGTCGCCACTTGGCATAAATCGGGTGTGCCAAGTCACCATTGGAAAATTCTTTTCAAAACCATTTGCCTCTTTAAACTGGTTTGCGATCAGAGATTCTGGCTAAGGAATTCTGTTGACCGAGGGGAAGGTGTTAGGCACCCCTCGATCCCGTGGTTCAACCACGGTCGCTTGGTAGAGTGTATCGACTATTTTTTGACACTAAGAAATGTATAAACCACACAAAAGTAGGCAAAATAATCAAACAATAAACAAAAACAAAACAATCCAAAATGTAAAGTCCAAAAATAGAAAAATACGAAAATATAAATCCTATTCTAAACTAATCCTAGACTAAGCTCCAATGCTTTACCCGACGCCGCGGGCCTTCATCACGATCATTTTCCGCCAACATGATACATCGGGGCATTCCCCGGTGAATAAATACATAAAATCTCGAGGCATTCCCCGGTAAAATGAATACATTTTCTCAATTTTTGTGCGTTAAAATAGAAAGAACCATTCAACGAATATTCACATATTCAGCAAATCACCATCTTCCATTTTCTACAATTTGCCTACCCAAACTTAGTATTTGCCTACCAATTTAACAATCTAAATCATGATACTATCAGTTTCAACAATATCCAACAATGAATCAAAATTAATCAACGTTCACCTTATTCGATTTTTTAATTCCCACCCCCAATTCTATACTCAAATTACCAATTTCAAATATCAAATGATATCATATCATCACACCATATATAATTGAGAGAATCAGCAACAAATCAAACAAAGTAGCAATTCATCACCAATAAAGATCAACCAACACGATATTCAATCCAATGCACGGATATCATCAATAATGAAATAAAAAGAGGAAAAGAGTAGAATTGGACCTTAATTTGAAGCTTTTGAACTCAATGTTATTCGAATTAAAAGAGTCCGTATCCGAAAACCTCCAACCGAACCTCAACCACGACCAAACTCGACTCGATATAGAGAAATACAAACTAGACAGATTTTGACCCGATGGAAACCTCAAAATGATCGACACCAGCTCAGTATCGAGACCCGCAAACCCAAACAGAAATCAAACTCAACTCCAAAGACGTTGATACGAACCAAAAATCAATAATTTCCAACCGAATTTGACCGAAACCCACTGAAATCCGTGCTGGGTTATCTTTAGCACTTGGTCGGAGCTCCGGTAGTAACAAAACAGAGGAAAAGAGTTAGAAAACCTGGAACAACGAATGTTTCCGGCGGTACGTCGCTGGAAAACTGTTTTGCTCAATGTTTCTCGCTGTTTTTCTCAATGATTCAGACCAAATTCCTTATTGTTCTCCGATCTCTCTCAATTTCTCTTCTCTCGAATCTCTCTCTCATCACTATCCCTCTCCCTCGATCTCTTTCCTCTCCGATCTGTGCGTACGTGACAGTGTGCGTATATGGAAATGGAAGATTTTCTGAGAGTGGTGGGTGTAAATTGATCAAAAAATGACAAGGATCCCTTATGTGTATGTGTTTAACAGTGAATTAATCAAAAGAAAAATAATCCCCCCAATCCCATGCTTGCGAGTGAATCCCGTATATGTATGTGTGTGTATACGATTCTGTGAATGGGAATTCTGTGAGAGGTTTGTGATGTGTATATGGTTGTTTGTGTATGGCAGTGACGATGGAAGTGCGTTTGTATATCGGCTGTGAGGGTGTTTTGGTGAAGAAGAAAGGAAGAAAAAAATTTCTGTTGGTTATGGTGTATCCGAGACCCCACCCCTTCAATTATATGTTCTGTCCTCTATATATATCCAAAAAAAATCAAGAAGAAGATGGTGACAAAAAATGGGTCCTTTTTGTTTTGTTAGGTGTATTATGTGAGGATAAGAAAATATGAGTGGGTAGGGAGGTGGAAGCTTTTTATTGGGTAGGTTGTTAGGATAAGATAAGTTAGTTAGAGGTATTGTTTTTTATTATTTTTTTTGTATTTTTGTGGGAAATAATTAAATGGGTAAGGGTACACGGTAGGCTAAAGTAAAAATGGGTAAAAACGATATCGAAGAGGGACAAAATTAGATGTCTACATGCTATATATATATATATATATATATATATATATATATATATATATATATATATATATATATATATATATATATATATATATATATATATATATGTCTTGTTATCTAATTTTCTTGTACTCAAACTTGAAAGCATTAAAGGATAACAGAAATAGAAAAAAGTACTATTGAAATAAGCAAAACAAGTAGAAATACACATTTCAATTCCAAAAATTTTCAGAGAACAACTAGATTTTATACGATTACAAATACAAAATTGAACTTTCAATGAAACAATTTTTATTTTTATGCTGACCCCACTCAGAATGGTTACTGGACAAGGATTGGTTTGGCTTACTCAATGATTGACAAGTGGCTTGGCGTCGCACTTCAGAATTGGTTTAAGTTGACGTAACTTCAGGTTATCGAGGACATGCATGATCTTAAATAGGAGGTTGTGGAAGATGGATATTAGGAAAGAAAATTAGTCGGGTAGGAGTGTGGTCTTTCTTTTCGAGGGTTTAGGCTTGTTGGTATTTATCGTTGTACTAGCTGTCGTATTATAGTCCCTAATTGTGATATCTGTTATAATTCGTTGTTTATTGTGTTTTGGCCCTTATTAGTTGCTATATTATCTTCGTCGTTTCCTTCTTCTTTGTACTGGATTTGCTACACTTGAGCTAAGAGTTTCGGAAAACAACCTCTCTACCTCCCAAGGTAATAGTAATTAAGGTCCGTACGCACTCTGCCCTCTTCAGAACTCACTTATTTCGGCTATAGTGTTTTGTTGTATGGTTTTGTAAGTCATTCTATTCTTAACAAAAATGTTTTTTCCACATTAGATTGCATATTGAATTAACCACATTCATTCATTATTATAGTTCATTAATCTCTCTCTCTATATATATATATTCTCAAGATAGATTTCACATACTTTTTTTTTTAATAATCGAGAAATCAAAGAGAAATTCTTAATAAAAGGACAGTCTAATGCACTAAAGTTTTTACTGCATGTTTTGGTTTTTGTAAAAAAAAGACATTTTAAGGAATGGTTGAAAGAGTAGAGATCGAAATAACATTAAAATCGAATTCTACTTTATTATGTAATTTTTTGATTTATTATTCTTCATTGCATAAAGCTGACCACGTGAATTTTGGTTTGAAGTTGTGAGATAATACAAGAATACTTTATTTATAAAGATTATATCTATACTTTGAAGTTTGAAATTTATTTTGTAAGGGGACTGTTGAAAAATTAGCACAAAGTAGTTGAATAACTTTATATATATGTGTTGGCCACTGCCAAGGATGTGGTGCAACGGATGGGGCTACTCCTTCCTTAACCAGAGATCTCGGGCTTCAGTTTTGGGTATGAAAAAATCCTTAGTAGGGAGCGCTTTACGCGATGCGAATCCAAATTGGTCAAACTTCAATACGGATATCGGACACTGGATGAAAAATGAGAAAGGAAAAAAATGTGTTGGCCACTTAAGGTCTAGTTGGATGGAATGATGTTATGTCCCCCTTCAATGAGGGGTCTCTCTATTTACCCCATTATACGTATGTACATATTAGCCCTATGCATAAATGTAAAGTTGTCGTCACGTGTTCATGAGGTTATAAATTCAAATTGTAAGAATAATTCACTGCAGAAATATAAGATAAGATTACATATATTATAACTTTTATAATCCGATCCTTTTTCAAACTTTGCATTAAGCAAAAAATTTTAGCACACCAAAATACCCATTATTAGCCTCAAAAACAATTCCCAAATAGAAGCATTTTAGGTTTATGTATCCATCAAAATGTCCTTTAAGCATTTTTGACTTTTAGGCCACCTCAAAGTTACGTTGGTTTTGGCACGTGATGAGGAGGAGCTTGGATACTCCAATGCGGAGGGGTATGAGACACTTGCTATGCATGGTTTTAAGCAGGGTAGAGGTAGACCAAAAAAATATTGGAGGGAGGTGATTACGCATGATATGAAACAGTTACAACTTACGAAAGATATGACCCTTGATAGGAAGGGGTGGAGGACGCGGATTAGGGTAGAGAGTTAGGGGATGGGAGTACGTCGGTAACAATTAGGGAGCATTCTTTTGTGTCTGTAGTTTCTTATTTACGATGTCTATGATTTCAGTTAGATAGTTCTTATTATTATCTTGTGGTTGTAGTATTATCTTGTTGCTAGCGGTGTTAGTTTATTTTGCACTTATCTTGTGTGTTTGTTATACTGTTATCGGTTCTAAGCTGAGGTAGTGGTATGGTCTGCGTGCACTCTACCCTCCCTAAATTCCATTATGTAGAAATACACTGGGTATATTATTTTACCTCAAAGTTGTATGGAATATATAAAAAGATATTCTAACCTCTAACTAAGAACTTATGGGAAAAAAAAATGAAACTTCACAAATCCATTCAATAGTGAAGTTGTTATGAAATACTCTCTCCGTCTCAAATTGAGATGACACATTGATTAAAAAAAATTATTAATAACATGGCTAGTTTACCATAGTAACCCTATCAAATGATGTTTACCTTTTAATTTGAAGAAAAAGTAATTAATGCAAAGGGTAAAACATAAAAAAAAAATTGTCTTTTCTTGATTAATGAAAAAAGATAAGTAAAATGGGAAATCAAATTAGAAAATTTGGGACGAATAATTTGAGACGAAGGGAGTATAAAGTAAAAATATCAAAAATAAATAGAGAGAAGAGAGAAGATAGATATTTCATATCATAGTAGATATCAACTAGATTTTGATAGATCTTATTTATATTTTTTATATACATTAATTATAATGTAAATACATTCATAACATAAGTTATTTTCTGCTGCGTATTCAGAATTTCGAGAAGATATATAGCCTATTAGAAAAACTAGTTTAAATGTACGCGCCTCGCGCGTGTACCTCACTTTATTGAGTTCAAATATTACACTAAATAGGATATTTGTCTAAATAATAAAGATAAATACAATAATTAAATTCGACATCTTTTGGAGAATTTATTTAACTAAACCTAACCTTTACCAAAAAAATTTGTCAAAGCCGGTCTACATTCATCTACCACCTGTAAACTGCAACAAAACAATACGATGATAGAGACATCAAAACAATATAATTACACAAAAAATTTCTCAAAGCAGTTTGACACTCATCTACCATATGTAAACTATAACAAAATAATACGATAATAGAGATATCAAAATAATACAAGTAAACTTAACCTTTACACAAATTTCTCAAAGCGGAGATATAAAAACAATATAATTAAAGCTAACCTTTACCTAAAAGAATCCTCAAAGCTAACCGACATTCATCTACTGCCTGTAAATTCATCCACGACCTGTAAACTACAACGAAATAATACAATAGTAATCACAAAGCTTCAATTTTGATGAAAATAATTCTCGTGTGAGCGGAAATTTTGACCCTAAAGAATGACTTAAATGAAAACAAAGAAGATATACATATACACACACGTTAAATTCTATTATGGTGACAAAAATAGTGAAGAAGTTGAGGGTTAGAAAATTAAGCATCCACCAATCTAGACATGCAATCGAATTAAGTTAGATGAACATCGATCATATTTTTTCAATAAGTAAATTGATTTATTTCTTCGGTAGTTTAACGTGCATCTCAATATTTATAGAAGTATTTACTTAATAGATTCCTATTTAGGAGTATTTTTTAATCTTATTTTAGGAGTATTTTTCTAATTAATCAGTATAAGAAAATATATTAATTTTCCTTCCATATATTTTAGGAGTCTAGTTAATATAATAAAAAAAATTAAATAATAATTAAAAAAATAGTGAAAAGACAGTTTTATCTAAAGAAAGGGCTTTTAATGAAGGACAAAAAGTTCAAATAACTTTTCTAAGAGTTTTTACACTTTTAATATATTATAAATATAAATATAGATTATAAATTATAGATATAGATATAAAAAGTGTTATTCATAACCATATTAAAGTATTTCGCAAAAATGCATCACATTTACCTTTCTAAACACATAAATAGATCTAGAAGTTTAAATTTATTGATTTGTATAACGATCTCAAGTTACTTTTTTCATTCATTCTATTTGTTTACTTTTTGTTTTGAAATACTAATAATACTTGTCCAATTTATAAAATTAATGAAAAAAGAAAGTGTTAAATGATCAAAATTTTTTGACCCAAATTTGACCATAATTGTGAAAAGACTTACATAGTCATATTTTAGATTTTATCATATTTTTCTAAATAAATCTCCTCCAAATTATATTAATAAATACACTAACTTTTTCCTATTCCCTAAACTTATGGAACAACTAAAATTGATTTATACAAGAACAGTTAATAAATATAAAAGATTTCTACATACCCTAAGTATTTTATATGTATAGTACATTTTATAGTAATTAAATTAAAAAATTATACATTTACTTATAATTAAAAATTTAATAATATATTTTATACGATTACTCTCCTTTTAATATAATGTATAAGTAAATTTATATTTTACCTCAAATTCAACTTTTCTCTCGGTTCAACTTAAATATATCTATCACTTATTCAAATTGAAACTTGATGTTTTACACCAATAAAATATTTTATCTTTCAGTGTATATTGAATCTTTTCTTTAAATTACGATGATATACACACACATCTACATATATTTAAATCTAAATTTCATATTCCTCTATATTAATCAACTAAAGGGAGAACAAAAAAATTAAATTGAAAACTATATCATCCAATTCAAAAAGTTTTTACTTCAAATTAAAACAATATCTTTAAATAAGATTTAAAATAAATTAATCAAAGTAATCTTAATTATTTGAGAAGTGAAGTTGATAAACAAAAGTTGAATATGTGATTTATATTTCTATGTTTAAATTTTTAGTTATGTCTTAGTCATGATATTT
The DNA here is from genome assembly GCA_030864225.1 of Capsicum baccatum var. pendulum. Taxonomy (NCBI): domain Eukaryota; kingdom Viridiplantae; phylum Streptophyta; class Magnoliopsida; order Solanales; family Solanaceae; genus Capsicum; species Capsicum baccatum. The sequence goes on from CM061558.1 coordinate 134,717,213, forward strand.
GTTTTTAACTATGTTTCTTGATTGCTTATTAATTATTTCACTTTTCAGTCTTGTTTCTTGATCAATCCAAAAATAATTGACCAAAAAAAAAAAAATTCAAAAAAAATTCTTTGATTACTCAATTCCAATGAAATTATAAGTATTCATTGTCATACTATATTATTTACTATTTTAATTTCTTAATGACACACATTTATAATATGCCATTCAAGACATAAAAGGATGTCAATCAATAATTTTTTTCTTAAAATAGTGGGTACTCATGATTCCACGGGGATTAATTGTTGATTAAAATTAAAGTAATTTAGTTGGTTTTAAAATTTTAAAATAAAATAAAACTATCAATTTGGTTTAATTTTTTGGTTTATAAATAGCTATGATGAATTGATAATTAAAAAATAATAAAGACATGAAACAATTATTTCATATGAATATTATAAATTTATAAATTGATATCTACTATAACTAAATAAGTATAATTGAAGCTTTTACGTTATTTTTCAATACTCTTTTGAAACTTTAGCATGTTTATGTTGCACAATTATAAAGATTACTCCATTTCACATGTCTAACATCCACAAAATAACATAAAGCTATAAACAAAATAGTCAACCTTTGAAAAAGCAAAAGAACAATCTATTAAGTAAATTAAAAACAAACAATGCACTACACCACATATAGACAATTAGATTTAGAGTGTTGTATTTTTTTTTTTCATAATTTTTAAGAAATGAAATTTAAAAATATAGTAATACATGTGAAAATAAGTAGACTAAAATCAAATTAATGATTATAAGGTATAAAATATTTATATTTAGTTATAAAAAAATAATATCATATATTCAACTAATTTATATATAATTTATTCATTCAGAGACCGAAAACTCAAACGCAATTGATTTTTTTTAAAATTAAATTAAAAAAGAGATGATTTAGAGAAGAATTCATTGCTCTCCGAATTGAGATTATTTTTAGTAAAATAAAAATCAAACTAAATATTATCGATTTTTTAAATCTAAAATCAAATCAAACCAAATATCGATTTTTTTATTTGATTCCATTTAAAATCAAATCACACCAAATGTTGTTAGAGAGATGAGAAGAAGAGGAGTATCTTCATGACTCATGTGAGTTTGCAGTGTATACCACACTACTTTGTTTATGTTTTATTTTAATTTTGAATTTGATTTTTGAATAAGGAGTGAGTTAAATTTATTTCTAATTTAATATTGTTAGAGGGCGTATCTTTGAATATCCATTTTAAATTATAGTTTCGTCATTCTTTTTGAGTTGTTTTTATATTTTTTAATTACTTTTTTTTTAATCTTTCAAGAATAATTTTTATTGAAATCTTCTTATTGTACCTTTATTCAATAAATATAATTATTATTGATTTGAAAAAAGGGTTGAAATTTAGTTAGAGATATATTTATAAAATTATTTTTAATTTTATAGTAGTAAAGAATTTATTAACAGGTGCCCCCAACTCAAATAAAGCAAATAAAAAGTAATAAAGGTAGTATAAATGGCCACAAAAATTTATCCAAATTTGTCCGCAATTATTAAAAAACTATAATGACTTTTTTCTTTCAAAACAAACAAATTCATTTTTTTAATAAAAAAATAAATTAAAGTCTTTGTTATTTTCTAAACATAAAAGTTAATTGCAACTGAAAAATGGTAATAAATACAAATGATCGTTTGTTAAAATATAATTTTTAATTTCAAATTCTCTATACATAAATCATTTTTTTAAAATAAATTATATGATTTTATGATGCATCAATGTCTATTATTTCTTAAGTGTTTTGAACTTCGACTATCTTTATTGAAATATTTTTTAAATATATTTAAATATGTTATTTTAAAATTTGGTTTAACATAATATAAAATAAAATTACTTAATTAGAGGTCACATTAATAACAAATTTAACCAATGATTGATAAGTTATCAGATCGGCATAACATAGGGACTCAAGGCTACTACATTTATGCGTAGGTACTCTCTTAGGTTGTTGTTATCTAAGATGATCACTTAACTATTTATATATTTAATTTATTTTTAAAAGATGACAATCTATATCTATATAAATATATAAAAGAGAAATAAGACATTGCTGATGTGGCATGCCTCAAAATCAAGAAATGCCATTTATCTTTTTTCTCCTTTTTTTGAGCTTTTTCCCCCCCCTATTTTTTTTTTCTTATTTTATATTTAAAAGGTTAACAAGATTCTACCCTATTTATTGACTATCATTAATAATATTGTAGTTAAGCTAATAGAGAATTGAAAAGCGTCATTAAGAATCCTTTCCGCTACTCTATTAAATATAAATAAAATGTATATTATTTCCTTCAAAATTTGTGGCACTTTCAAATGCCCAACGAATTCATATTCAATGAATGCTAATATGCTAATTAATGTTTTCTATTAATCATGAAAATGCCACATTCCTGGCTCATCATCAATAATAAGTAATGAATCTTAAATGTCACAAAGGAGTTACAAGAAAGAAGTGGACCAAATTGCCCTACACATAATCTATATAAATAACAATATTAGATAACATGATTTCTTGGCCACACGGGGATATGTAGTCAACGCAAAGTGATATTGATGTTGTGCAATTTGCTCCTACTTTTATTTTTTATTCTTGCAATTATTGAGAATTTTTAATTCTTGATTTCAGCACCAAGGGATTACAAATGTAGTTTTATATTATATCTTTGTTGTAGCAATTGTCATCTCAACTTATTTAGTTTGTCGTGTGTTTTTTATGTTGCAATTGATCGATTATCGTGACAGGTAAATTTCGCATCTTATTTTAAAATAATGAGACTCTATATGAATTTTGATTACTGTGCTCTTTTTGGTTCCTTCATTATTATGTTTGTCCATCTTTCCTTTCTGGGATTCAATAGTTTACCCTTTAATTGTTCGTAATTTTGTGTTGAATATCTTATCGAGGGATTATGGGATTCTCTTCTGCTTGCCAAGTGCATGAGAGATTGGTTTTGCTTCTTAAAAAGATAAATTTTCGAAGAGAAGAGGACTTAGATTCAAATGTCAATAAATTTAAGAGAATTGTAATCATTTAATTAAAGAAAAGTCTAATTATGATTTATGACTGTGTATGCGGCACTGCTTCACTTTACATTGATTTATTTTCATTTGTCTTATTCTCATTTTTCTTTTTTTTTTTTTTGCTCAATAGAAATCTAAAATATAAATGCTATATCACCATAAAAATAAGGAATAATTACATTGAAATAACTTTATGGAGAAATAAGGTATTCTGGATGTAATGTTATGATTAACGTCTTAAGAAGGATGTGTATGTTGTATTTTTTATATATATATATTTTTTTGTATTTCTCCCTATTTAAATTTTTTAATTCAAATTTCTACAAATTTAGTTTATATTATATGTATTTGGGCTCATATTAGTCTTTCGTGACTTTATTGATAATTTGCTAACTACTAAGCAAAGTTCAAGATTTAATAAGCTCGGCCAAATAGTTTATAAAATTTTCCTTGTATTATATATTATAAATAAAAAAATATGATATAACCAAACTAATTTCAAGAAATAAAATATTGCAGTATATCGAGTAAAGAATTCATATCCGAAGAAAAACTTTTAGGACTGTGCGAAGCGCGGCCAAGTACCCTAGTATATATATAAAAGAGATCAATAGTCAATCCTATGTGACATATCTTAGAAGCTTCAAATCTATTTATTTATTTTGTGGTTTTTTTGAATATTTATTGAGTTTTCTTCTTATTTTAAATAGTTGTGTGTTTAAAGAAAAATCAAAAGTCACCACATTTAAACTCTATTTATTAACTCATCTATTTAATTTCTACTAATAATATTTGTAACTCTCAAGTTATTCATGATTTTATAGTTATAATCCCTAAATATTTAATACAAAAGTTAATGATACCTTATTGTATTCTTTTATTTTTATGTATATAAATTCATATTTTTTGTTTCATGAGATGCTATCCAAGTTTGCCCTTCATTTTCACTATTATATTCATGTTTTTGTTTGTCTTGGAAAGAAGAAGATGACTTTTGAATGGTGATAGACTTGTGGAAGTAGATATCGAGACATTTATGTATTCATTCCATTTTTCTTTCTATAGACGTTCATATATTTTATTTCATGTGATTTTATCTAAGGTTATCATCATTCATTTTCACTATGATGTTTATGTTTTTATTTCACTTGATAAATGGTGAAAGACTTGTGAAGTGGATATCGGCAAGAGCTCGAACATTTGATTTCAGCTTTTTTTTTTTTTCAACTAATGTTTAAAAATATAATAATATGTGTATTGTATTATTTCTATATCTATATATGATGCTCTTAAGTTCAATTTTTTGAAATCTATAATTTCTTTTGGTTAAATGAATAACTTAGTAGTTGAAAATTTGCTAATTATCAATTTTTTTTTAATTTATAATTGATTTTTGTAGGCTTGTGGATGTACATACGAGACATTAATGTATTCATTTCGTTTTTCTGTCTAGTGAAGTTCATATGTTTTATTTCATGAGATTTTACCTAGGGTTATCCTTTATTTTCACTGTGATATTTATGTTATTATTTCACTTGAAAAAGAAGAAAATGATCTTAAATGGTGAAAGACTTGCGGAAGTGGATATCGACAAGAGCTTGGACAATTATGCATTGGTTTCATCTTTCTTTTTATTTTTTAATTAATGATTAAAAATATAATAATATGTGTTTTGTCTTATTTCTATATCTATATAAAATTCCTCCAAAGTTCAATTTTTAAGTCTATAATTCCTTTTGGTTCAAATGAATAATTTTTAATTGAAAATTTACTAATTATTAATTAAGTTTCTTAATTTATAATTAATTTTTTTAGGTGACTAGCTTATTTTCATTAATCACATGTAAAACAATACAAAGCAACCAACATCCACCGATGGCTAAATAAATTTTAACAATATCAAAGCGGTAAATAAGCGACAAGTAGCACATAAGGCCAACAAAGACAATATAAAATAATTAAATCAAGTAAAGTCAATATTAAAAACTCGAATTCTTATTTATTCCCCAGCAGAGTCGCCATAGATGTCACACCCCTTTTTCGCTCGAGGGAAGCGAGTTCGAAGGATTTTTCCAATTAAAGTGACAGTTTTGATTAGGGATTAATTTAATTTACAGAGTCGCCACTTGGAATTGAGTTATGGTATTTCAAGTCACCTTATTGAATCCCTAATCAAAAGGAAATGACTCTTTGTTGTGGTCTGCGAAAAAGAAGACTGGGCAAGGAATTCTGTTGACCGAGGGGAAGGTGTGAGGCACCCCTCGAATCCCGCAGTTCTAGCACAGTCACTTTTATTGACTATTACTTAACTTAAACTAATTGGATAAATCGTGTTAAAGCCTAAATTCGCTCATTTTTATTATACCGAATATATGTCTATATATCTTATATTAAACTAGTGGAAATTAATACTAAGACGATCTTTGTCGAAGTGCAATCTTGCATCCTCGAATTATTTTAAATGTCTCAAAAATGCGTACCGCATTCTAAATCGAGACAAATATTTTAAATGTACCTAAAACTTATCTAGTGTTAGAGATGTAATAAATTCGTAATAATTTTTATCTATTTAAAAAGTTATATAACTTCTAACAGTAAATTAAGTAAAACTCATTTAAAATGATATATTAATCTAACAAATAATTATTTAAGATTTATTAGTGACAAAGAAATAATAGAAACAGAATAATAATAATAATAATAATAAAATAATAATACAAATACACAAAACTAATTATATTATTATTTTTAATTTATTTATTTTTATTTAAATTAGTGTCAATCTAAAATAGTATTTAGTCATTCAAAACTCTAAAATATAAAGAACAGAAAACAACGTGAAAAAGAAGAACGTCAAAAATAGTAGCGAGTTTTTGAAGTTTAATGATTGTTGTAGTTATTTTTTCGGAGAAGAGGTTGGGTTTGTTTTGATAATAGTATTTTCCGGTGGCTAATCCGGTATTAGTGGTCAATTATTGAATTTGTTGTTATATTCCAATGAATAGAAAAATGGAGAAATTCTTATGTGTTATGTGAATATGAACTTGTCAGTATACAAATATATCAATATTCATTAACATGATTACATAACATATAATAACAATAATTTAAATAATTATTCAACACACATATTAAATAGTGTGAAAAAATCACTTGAACATTTTTATTCATGCTTTTACGCAATGAAGTTTACAAAATAAATAATACATGATTGAATAAAACCTGTGATGAAGCAAGAAATCGTCACCAAAACTCGAACGGTAATACGGAACTTGATTCAATACTTTTTCCTTTCTTTTCTCTCTTTTGTTTTTGATGTTTTGTTTTTCTCTGATTTTTTGTTTTTCTCTGATTTTTTCTGTCTGATTTCTAATACAGTGTCTGATGATTTTTTTTCAGTGTTTGTATAGGAATAGTGAATGTAAGTCTCTTCTGTCTGGGGTTGAAAGTCCTTTTTGTAGAAGGGTTTTTTTTTGGGGGTGGGGGGTGGGGGATGGGGGGAGTAGTTTAGGATTCAAAATTCATTATACTCTTTTTTTTTTAATTTAGAATAAATAATAAATAATAATAATAATAATAATAATAAAGATTTACTATTTTTTATATTTAAGAAAATATAATAAAAATTTCTAATAATTTAAAATAAATATAATTAAGAGAATAATAATACTACTAACCTACTTATTAAAATTAAAAGTAAAATAAAAATAAAAAATATTTTAAAACTTTTAGGATTATTTTAAAAATAAAAAATAAAAAATAAAATAAAATATCTCAAAAATATAACTTTATTTATTATCTTTTATTTATTTTCAGCCAAAGCTTATAAAAAATGAAATAAAAGTTAAAATAAATTTTGGATAAAAAATAAAAATATTTAATGACAAAAAATATATTAAACTCGGGGAGGGTCAAAAATCATGTGTCTACATTTTGCCCCTCTTTCTGTGAAATCTCGAAGAGTTTTCATACAAAGAAGTAGACAAATATATGATTTTTGATCCTCCGATTGTTCAGAAGTGAAGATAATATAAAATAAAATAAAATAAAATAAAAGATGTGACCGAGTCCTGGTTTTGGACCGCCTACATATCCCGGGTTATAAGAAAATCAGGTCATATGTAGTTCAAAGGTAACATGGTGAGACAGTGAGTTAGAGTTCGAGTCAAGTTCCGTCAAGTCTCCAGTTCACGGCATTCTGCTTTTACATTGAATTGAATAACAAAAAAAATAAAATAAAAATACAAGTGAAAGATCCTATCTATGCTGCCTTTTTGGAATCTTGACTTGAATCTTCATGACTTCTCAAATGGTGAGATAGTCGTTATTCTGAGTTGAACTTGATACACGAAATGTTCCTCCTCGTTGGCTTGTGGCATTAGAGAGGAACTTGACAATTGATTTATTCTTCAGATTTTATTCTGATTTGGACTTGAAAACCTTCACCCTATTCTTCAGGTGGGCTCCTGACTTGCTACTTCTTCACCCGGTTCTTCACGGCTCCTGACTTGTTACTTCTTCACCATGTTCTTCAGGCGGGCTCCTGGACTTACAATTTCTTCACCCTGTTCTTCAGGCGGGCTCCTGGACTTACAATTTCTTCACCCTATTCTTCAGGCGGGCTCCTGGACTTACAATTTCTTCAAATATGTTCCTGAACTCAAAATAAAAGGTGAAAAAGAAAAATAACACCCCATTATTCAGGATGGTCCTGGAAAAAGTAAATTCTCATTCTTCAGGAAGGTCCTGTACAAAGTAAATTCACATTCTTCATGAGGTTCCTGTCCAAAAATTACCATTCTTCAAAAGGGTCCTGTTCAAAAGTAAAATTTTCATTCTTCAGGAGGGTCCTGTTCAAAAAGTAAATTTCCATTCTTCAAGAGTACCTGTGAATAAAATAAATTTCCATTCTTCAGGAGGGTCCTGAGCATAAAATAAATTCCCATTCTTCAAGAGGGTCCTGCCCCATTCTTCAAGAGGGTCCTGAGCAAAAAATAAATTTCTATTCTTCAGGAAGGTCCTGTCCCATTCTTCAGGAAGGTCCTGAGCATAAAATAAATTTCCATTCTTCAGGAGAGTCCTGTCCCATTCTTTAGGAGGGTCCTGTGAATAAAATAAATTTCCATTCTTCAGGAGGGTCCTGAGCATAAAATAAATTCTCGTAAAATGAACAAAATTTTGCCCCCGTTTGCACTAGTAAATTTTGCGAGTGTCATCAAATCACAACTTTTAAAAAGTACAGTAAAGAGTGTGACTAAGCCTTGCAAAAGAAATGCGTCTCGTCAGAGTAAAACTGATGACCAAAATTAGGAAGTGTGTTTCCTAAGAGTTAAATTGAAGGACTCGACTAGAAAATGCGTCTTCTAGGAGTGATGGTTCAAGTTAGGAAGTGTTTCACCTAACAAATGAAAACTGACTTATTCAGGCTAGGAAGTGCATCTCCTAGGGGTTAAATTAAATGACTCGACTAGAAAGTGCGTCTCCTAGGGGTTAAATGAAATGACTCGACTAGAAAGTGCGTCTTTTAGGAGTGATGGTTCAAGTTAGGAAGTGTTTCACCTAACAAATGAAAACTGACTTATTCAGGCTAGGAACTGCGTCTCCTAGGGGTTAAATGAAATGACTCGACCAGAAAGTGCATCTTTTAGGAGTGATGGTTCAAGTAAGGAAGTGCGCCACCTAATAAATGAAAATTGAAATACCCAGACAAGGAAGTGCGTCTCCTAGAGGTAAATGATGATGAGTTTTCACCATGATTGTGATTATTAAAAATATTTAGCAATATCGCCTCTTGCATTTGCAAAAGCGAGGAATTGCATCTTTTAATATGTAGGCTTTGAAGCCCTTGATTTGCAGGTAACATGTGTTTTTGTTTCATATAAAGAAAACTTTTAATTTAAAAATACGGTGGTTGATTTGTGGCATTTGGCTATTGAGACGATCTCTTGCATTTGTCATGCCAGCTCTATTGCAAATCATTGATAGGTATTGTTGACTTGTTGTAGTATTGATCCCAAATTCTGACTACTAAAACATTTTGACTCAAGTCATATTTCTTTTGCATGATGCCTCCAGATTCAGCTTCAAATACACCTTTTATACTTTTATGAGTCCAAAAACTGTCGGATGACAAGCATTCTCGAGTATCTCACTTTATTTTGAAGCATTTCGACTTGGTGCATCAGCTCTTTGTCATGCTTTGTGCAATTGAGGGAGTTGGTAGCAAGTTTTGAAGTTCTTTCTCACTTATCTTGACATAAATTTGACTCAAAATACATGAAAGATGACGCTAATAATTTTCTTTTGACCACAAAGACACACACACACAAAAAATAGAAATAAAAATAACAAAAAGAATAGGAAAGGACAATAGACATCTCTTCTTTAAAAAACAATGTCAAAAAAAAAAAATTATCTGGGTGTGGCAGCGGATTCTAGTGATTATGACATGCACTTTGAATTAAACAACCTGATCTATCCAAACTAATCACTATCACTTTTTGCCCACTCATTGAATTTGAAAGGGAGTCACTCTTGAACTTGTTCCTTCTGGATTATAATCCTCCTTAGGCTAGTGACACCTTGATGGGTTTTCGCCAACAAGCCGCTCCCATTTTCTTTTCCTTTTCAACTCATTGTTATCTTATGGTGCCCATGAAGTATTTTACCAATAAGACTCTCATTTTTATTGATCTCACAACTCACGGTCGCCTTATGAAGCCCAAAAGGGTTTTCACCAATAAGACTCTCTCATTTTTTTATTTTTTATTTTTTAAAACAACACTCAAAATATGAAATATCATGCACCCATAGCATGTTTAGCCTTGACATTCTCAAAGATTGATTTGAAGGTCTTTCTTTGGTTGTAACTTGGCTTTTGGAATGGGATAGAAAGAAGGAAAAATTTCAGAAATAGCAACTATAGAGCCTTAATTGTAACTTTTATAGCAACAGTTTCATAATTACGAAAAATAACAAATTGTATTTTGTATTTAAGTAAACTCTTGCTATATACATACATATACAACAAGATTTACTGCCCTTGTTTTACTCAAATTAGTTGAGTTAAATAAGGAATAATTATCTCATCTAATTAAATTCCTATAAATTACTCTTATTTAAATTGATAGATTCCTTTTTCAAATCAAACTCAAATATGAAGATTATTATTTTCATGATCTTTAAAATTTTAAAAGATCATTCTCTTATATCTTTAACTATATTTTCTTGTTATTATTTTCATTTTTTATCTTTTTTTTTAAAATTTTAATTTCTTTTTCTTTTTCATTTTTTCTTTCCACTTTATTTTTTCTCTTCTAGTTCTCTTCTTTTTTTTTCCTTTCTCATTTTTTATTTATTTTTTATTTTTTTATTTATTTGTTTTTTATTTTTCCGTTTTCTTTTTTATCCTTTTCTCATATTTTTTTTCGTTTTCTTTTTAAAAAAAAACAAAAAACAAATTCGCTTTTGTTTTTACACTTCTATTTTTAGTTTCTATTTCTTCTTCTTTTTTTTCCTTTTTCACTTCTTTTTTTTTTTAATTCTTTTTGTTTTTGTTTGTTTTTCTATTTTTTTTGTTTTTTATTTTCTTTTTGTTTTACTCTTCTATCTCTATCTTTTATTTTTAAAAGACAAATATCTATATCATATATACATATTTAAAAAATATACAAAATAAATAAACATACAGATCTTCATATTTATTTACTGTAAAAAACATATATATATATATATATATATATATATATATATATATATATGCATATGTATTTACAGAAATACATATCTGACTTACATGTATATATATAAACATATAGGACACAAAATCTCTATAACAAAAATGGCAATTATATACGTATACATATAAGTAATAAAAAAATACATAATATATATCTTAAACAGTGAAAGAAAATAAATAAGTAAATATGTTACCCTCTAAAATGACATAGTATGTATAGTTCAAAGATAAATTCAATACTGTATAAAATACATATAGCTCTGCATATGTATTTATAGAATACATACCTGATCCATATATATATTCTTATTTTATATGAGTCACCTTTGTATTTCACAAATACATATGAAGATATATAGTATAGTTATGTTTGTTATTGTTTAATATGAATATGATATGTATTTTGTAAATACATATGTATGTTTTGTACTGAAATACATATCCAAATATGTATGACAATGTATTTTGTATGTTTTTTGAATATGTGTATGTGATATACATATTTGTCTATTCAAAATAAAAGTTAGAGATAGAAGAGTAAAAAAATAAAAAAATAAAAACAAAAAAAACAAAAAAAAGAGAAGTGAAAAAGAAAAAAAAAGGAAGAAAGAGAAATAGAAGTATAAAAAAAAAGAAAAAAAAATAGAAAAAAGAAGAACAAAACGAAAATACAAAAAGAAAAAAAAGATATGAGAAAGGAAAAAAAAAAGAAAACAAAAAAGGAAAAAAAATAGAAGAGAGAAAATAAAGTGAAAAGAAAAAAGGAAAAAGAAACAAAAATAAAAAAATAAGATGAAAAAAAAACTAATAAGAAAAAAAAAAGGTAGAGATATAAAAGAGTGAAAGACAGTAATGATGTTTAATATTGAAATCTTGAAGATCATGGAGATAAGTATCTTTAAATATGAAAAAGAGAAAAAAATAATAATAATAATAATAATAAAAAATGAAAAAGAAAAAAAAGAAGAAAAATAGAAGAGAGAAAATAAAGTGGAAATAGAAAAATAAAAATAAAATAAAATGATAAAAAAAAATAAGAAAAAAAAATGGGTAAAAGCTATAGCTATGTTTGGGGGAGGTGAAATAGTGGAGTGAAAATAGAAAAAAATAAAGTAGTGAGAGTAAAACATGCACTTGCCAAGTTAATGATCGAAATAATGTTACTCTTGCTATAAATTGTAATTTTACAAAAGTGTTGCTATTTATTGTAATTATAGTCTTAAGTATGCTATTTTCTGTAATTTTTCCTAGAAAGAAAGGTCGGCATGGGGCTTAAAATTTACACAACATTGGATAAAATATACAACTTTTGGAATCGACTCTTTTAAGGAAATAAAATTTTGCCCTAGTTTTATTTCATTCTGGGTAACTTGAATCTTCTTTTGATTAGACCGAACCCCAGAGTAGGGCTGCCTACGTATCTTGTCATAGCAAGAATTAGGTTAAACGTAGTTCAGACAAGTCATTCTTTTGTTTTTTTGTTCTCTCTCTCTCTCTCTTTTTTCTGTTTTTTCTTTCTTTTTTTTTTTTTGAATCGAACTTTGGCTCTCTTGTTTTTCTTTTCTTTGATTCTTCTCTTTTTGAGACTTTTTCCAACTCCATTTTTTTTTTGATATTTTTTTCTTCGGACTCCATTTTCTTGATTTTTTTTTCTATTTTCGACTTTTTCAAATTGTATTTTAATTCCAAAAGAGGGGTACGAAATAAAATAACACTAACACTCAAAAGTGGTAACAAAGGATGACACAACATTTGAGTAGCAGAATGAAATACCTTCGTCATATCAATCCTTAAAAACACAAGCACATAACATGTAATCTGAGAGTAGAACATGAAGATCATACACATCTTTTCAACATTGATCGTGACTACGCTCATACACATGCGTCATTTCTTTTAAGTTTATGAAATATACAAGTCCACTTATATTGTACTTTTCTCTCGATGGGTGACTCGTGCCCTTTTAGAGCTAACTTTCTTTTGCTTTTTCGATAGTGGATACTATATATCCTCCGATCAACCCCATTCAAAATTCTCAAATTGAATCTTCTAATCGATGATCAAGTTATTTTCTGATTCACAAAGTGATTGCCTCAACACATTCAAGTGAGGTTGTAACTATGTCCCCAAATACCTGAACACTTACTTATTTTCTTATATTCTTTTTCCTTTCAACTCTTATCTTCTTGGTCAAATGTTTCAGAATTAGATTGAATTTAAAGATTAGTCTGTGAATTCAACATGTATATCACATCACTAGAATCACCATAGAAAGAACTCTCTAAAGAAAAGAAAGACAACAAAACAATATATAATAAATAATAAAAAAATAAAATAAAAATAAAATAACATACATTTGTTGACAGAAAGATAGAAGAATTTGAATGGAAATAATAATAAAACAAGACAAGATGGATCCCGAACTCAAACCCTAAAATAATTCAGGTAGTTGAAAGAAAAACAAAACAGACCACCAAAACTCTATCCTCATGAGGGGCGGAGTGAATTTCAAATTGCCAAACATAATATTTTAGTCACTGATTTGTACGTCGGCCTTAGTGGAGTCTCCACAATCATTGCTACATCATTTTTTTTTTGCCCAAACCATTCTGAATTTATCACCGTCAAACTCTCATCAATAGTTTCTTTTTCCCTCTACTCGATTACAATAATTTTTCAGATGAGCCAAAAGATCACCATAACCTTCGTACATGTCTAACTTTGGTGTTTTGGACTCTAGAGGCAAGTGAACATTGTGAAACATGTACATATCCTTGTAAGAAACTCTCTTTTTCTCTCTAAGTATTTGCATGTTTCTTATATTTTGCTCCAAATTTCTCACTTTCCAAGCCATTTCTTCTTATTCCTCACTTCTAACAGTCTACACCAACTTATCTCAGGCCCTATACTATTTTTTGTGGGTCATTTTGCCTGTCCTTTGGATCTGGTCTTGTATGGGTGAGATGCCAACTTAATACGATCTTTGTCGAAGTGCAATCTTGCATCCTCGAATTATTTTAAATGTCTCAAAAATGCGTATGCCGCATTCTAAATCGAGACAAATATTTTAAATGTACCTAAAACTTATCTAGTGTTAGAGACGTAATAAATTCGTAATAATTTTTATCTATTTAAAAAGTTACATAACTTCTAACAGTAAATTAAGTAAAACTCATTTAAAATGATATATTAATCTAACAAATAATTGTTTAAGATTTATTAGTGACAAAGAAATAATAGAAACAAAATAATAATAATAATAAAATAATAATACAAATACACAAAACTAATTATATTATTATTTTTAATTTATTTATTTTTATTTAAATTAGTGTCAATCTAAAATAGTATTTAGTCATTCAAAACAACGTGAAAAAGAAGAACATCAAAAATAGTGGCGAGTTTTTGAAGTTTAACGATTGTTGTCGTTATTTTTTCGGAGAAGAGGTTGGGTTTGTTTGATAATAGTATTTTTCGGTGGCTAATCCGGTATTAGTGGTCAATTATTGAATTTGTTGTTGTATTCCAGTGAATAAAAAAATGGAGAAATCCTTATGTGTTATGTGAATATGAACTTGTCAGTATACAAATATATCAATATTCATTAACATGATTACATAACATATAATAACAATAATTTACATAATTATTCAACACACATATTAAATAGTGCAGAAAAATCACTTGAACATTTTTATTCATGCTTTTACGCAATGAAGTTTACAAAATAAATAATACATGATTGAATAAAACCTGTGATGAAGCAAGAAATCATCACTGAAACTCGAACAGTAATACGAAACTCGATTCAATACTCTTTCTTTTCTTTTCTCTCTTTTGTTTGTGATGTTTTGTTTTTCTCTGATTTTTTCTGTCTGATTTCTAATACAGTGTCTGATGATTTTTTTTTCCAGTGTCTGTATAGGAATAGTAAATGTACGTCTCTTCTGTCTGGGGTTGAAAGTCCTTTTTGTAGAAGGATTTTTTTTTTTTTTTGGCGGGGGGGGGGGGGGGGGGGGGGGGGGGGGGGGATGGGGGAAGTAGTTTAGGATTCAAATTTCATTATCCTCATTTTTTTAATTTAGAATAAATAAATAATAATAATAATAATAATAAACATTTACTATTTTTTATATTTAAGAAAATATAATAAAAATTTATAATAATTTAAAATAAATATAATTAAGAGAATAATACTACTACTAACCTACTTATTAAAATTAAAAGTAAAATAAAAATAAAAAATATTTTAAAACTTTTAGGATTATTTTAAAAATAAAAAATAAAATGAAATATCTCAAAAATATAACTTTATTTATTATTTTTTATTTATTTTCAACCAAAGCTTATAAAAAAAATGAAATAAAAGTTAAAATAAATTTTGGATTAAAAATAAAAATATTTAATGCCAGAAAATATATTAAACTTGGGGAGGGTCAAAAATCACGTGTCTACAAATTTTATAGTGTGACAGTCTGTTCGGCTATGCTATATGGGATGGAGTGTTGGCCAGTCAAGAACGCTCATATCCAAAAGTTGAAGGTGGTGAAAATGAGGATGTTGCGTTGGATGTGTGGGCTTACCAGGGGAGATAGGGTTAGAAATGAGATTGTTCGGGAGAAGGTGGGTGTGGCTTCGTTGGAAGGCAAGTTGCGAGAAGTGAGGTTGAGATGGTTTGGTCATGTGATGAGAAGGGACACTGATGCCCAGTTCATAGGTGAGAGACGTTGGCTTTGGATGGTTTCAAGAGGGGTAGTGATAGACCGAAGAAATACTGGAGGGAGGTGAGTAGACATGAGATGGATCAGTCACAACTTACTGAGGACATGACCCTAGTTAGGAAGTTATGGAGGATACGAATAAGGGTAGAGGGCTAGGGCTGGTGGGTGAGGCGTACCTAGTAGTTAGGAGTGCTTTGGTTGCAGTATTGCTAGTAGTCAAAGGAGAGTTGGGGGTGAGGTGTGCGCGCACGTGATAGTGTAAAGAACTACGTAGTAGGTGTTTTCTTTTTTGTTATTTCATCTTGTGGCATATTTTATCGGAAACAACCTCTCTACTTGTTCAGAGGTTGTGGTATGGACTGCGTACATTTTACTCTCCCAAGATCCCACTATGTGGGAATACACTGGGTATGTTGTTGTTGTGTAGAGACAGTCACAACACCACGAACAATCACAGCAGTCTAAAGTTCTTTTAGGTCAAATAACGAATCATAACTCAACTCGTTCATGACCCAATCACCCAACCTAGCTCCCATATCTTCTTTACAACAATAACAACATACCCAGTATATTCTCACCAATTGGGGTCGGGAGGGGGTAAGTGTAGTGGCGGGGCAAGGAATTTGACGAAGAGTGTGCTAATTTTCTTCCCAGTTGTGTTAAGGGTGTGCAAAATTAAATACACACTCATAATAGCTAACATTAGCCTATATACACAACATAATTGTCCAACGAAGATTGTGCACCTGACCACCCTTTCATGTAGGTGACTCCGCCCATGGGTAAGTGTACACAATTCATATCACTACTTCAAATGTGAGATAGAGAGACTGTTTTCGATAGACAGACGACTCAAAATAAAACAGTCTAGAGAAGAAACAGTAAAAAGACAAGATACAATAGAAATCAACATATCCAATAATACCATATACAAGATATACCAAAAGACACAATTAAACTCATACTAACCCAACTTTTCTTTGGGATCTAGGATCACATTATAAAGTCTCCTCCAATGCACCAAGTGTACTTGGAACCAACGTAACCAATATCAGTAGCTCCACATGTATTCATTCAACTAGCAAATTCAAAACTTGTATGCATTTTATATGTGGTCTACCTCCCACTCCAGGCCAACTTTTCTTCAGGATCTAGGATTACTTTTAAACTGGTTTGCTTCAAAATAATGACAGGTACACATATTAATAGGAAAGAACAATAATTCAATAACAAATTGAATAAGTCCAATTAAGCCAATGTACAAATAACATTAACTTTTTGTACAACGTAAATGATATATAATTGTTGTGTTCCTACATAGTCTTTGCTCGCTTCTAATATAGAAGAAATAGAAAACAGAATAGTAGTAATAAAGTCAATTTTCTAGTAGTAGGAAAACACATTTCACATAGAATTATTACACATATAGATAAGCAGTCAAAAACCAAACTGCTAGCTTTTACAATTTACACTCCATTTATCAAAGTTTTCCATAGACAAAAACCTGATCATCACTTATTCCATCAAACATAAAACATTCACATAAGCACACACAAATATTAATTAATGTTCTTAAGACGTTGATTCATCAACTGGAAGTAATTGTTGTTCCACTGCTGCAAGATGTAGTGCTAAGTCTCTTGTTGCCATTACTTGCATCTTGGGAGACCAAGAGAAATCATCAACTGCATGCATTTTATACACATATAATTATATGATATAATTGTAGAATATATATAATATATAAACGGGTTAGGGCAAACTTGAACGAGCTAAATAATCAAAGAATAGTTAGACCATCTACAGTACTTTTAGGTCAAATAACGAATCATAACTCAACTCATTCATGACCCAAAGTTCCAACCTAGCTCCCATTTTAATTTGATCCAGTGATATCATGATCATTTCGAACTCAACTAAGTACCCTCATGCTAGAGGACATTGTGAATGGAATCTAGAAAGAGATCTTCTAAAAGACAACAAGAACACCTCCTTAATTAAGAGAATATCGTAATAGGTGTCAGAGCTCGATCTATCTATATTTGGATGAATAATCAAGATGAATTAATAAAAGTGAAAAGATTAATTTTGGAAACTAGATGTGTATACCTGATTGCAGAAAACACACTTTAGATTTGTAGAAAATTTAGAAAGAGCATGAGTGATGAAAATATGTTGAGGTAATGCATCAATTTATAGAACTAGTAAGAGCATCGTTGGCATCAACCAACTTGAGCTAATACCACTCCACCGACAACTTGTGTGTAAAATTTTTTTATGGTAAACGTGTGTGTAAAAGGTTAAAAGATATCCTTCCGTTTCATTTTAGTTGACTTATTGACTTGACACACCCCTTAAGAAATTATTTAATAGATGCTTATTTTACTAAAATAACCCTATTAATTATGCATTCAAAGTATGAATTTGAGTAAATACAATTTGTTTAATCATTTAATATTGAGGATAATATTGAAGAAACATAATTATGATCCGAATTTCGGAGTACTAATGCTCCATTATGCATGCATTACGACTGAACAGTTGCACTGATTCGACTGAACCGATGTGTTGTTTCTGAACGGATGCAATGTTTCTGTTTCGACGAACTGATGCTCTTCCTGAACTGATATGTTGTTTCTGGTTCGACTGAACATAAGCAATTCTTCAATGAAGTGATGCACTGTTTCAAACAGGTGCAATGTTTGGTGAAATGGTATACTGTTTCAGCAAAAATAAATACTGCAGACATGCATTTTCAGAAAAGTCACACCTCTAGATTGAACCATTGCCACCTTTTCAAAGGGGCGTGTTATGGCTATACAAAACTGGTTTCATTCACAGGTTTTGATATGAAATTTTCAGAATAAAAACTCTCTTCTTTTCTTTACAAATATTCTGTCTGATCAATAAAAGCGTTCTGTGCGTTCGAAGAATCCGCCTATTTGAGGTACCGCTATAGTCGGATTGAAGGCCATTTTATCCTGGAAGGAAAAATTCCACAACCTCGGGTACAGTGAGGGAAATTATTTCCTTAGGAAAATTCCGTGAATTCGAACGACTTGGCCTATTCAGTTTCTGTTTCATCTTATTTTTTCTGAAAAATAAATACACCTCTTGGAAAGGTCATTTTGTTCTTGTTTTGAGGGTATTTGATACTTCATTGTGTTCTTGTTTATACTTGAACTCTAGTTGATGTTGTTGTTGTAATATACAGATTCTGCATACCCGATCATATTTTGGGAAACAACAATCTTAAGGAAATAAACTACAGAATTTGTATTGCTTGTTTTTGGAGATTAAAGCTTAAGCTTTCTACTCCGTTTGAATTTAACTAGTGATTAGAAGACATAAAATCTTCATCACAAGCTAAGGTTCACTCAGTTGAAGATTCGAAGTTATAAAAACTTCATCGTTAACTAGAAACAAGAAGAAGAGTTTCGAGTTATTTAACTTTATAAATAGTATTCTGAAAAATACAAAGTTTTCTGTCTTGTGGTGACAAGAAAAATGACAACTGAAAGTCAAATGCATGATGTGGCTACGACTGTGGGGGCAAACAATATTGCTTCATCAAGCCGCACAAATGCTCCGCCAACAATGACACCGGAGGAGAAGCCTGAAAAATTTTCGGGCATTGACTTCAAGAGGTGGCAGCAAAAGATGTTCTTTTACCTCACCATTTTATGTCTACAACAGTTCACTAGCGAAGACACTCCTGAGGTGCCCGAGAGAACCTCGGACAAAGACCGCTTTGTTATTATAGAAGCTTGGAAACATTCGGACTTTCTATACAGGAATTATATTCTGAGTGGTCTCCAAGATGACCTTTATAATGTTTACAGTGGAACTAAGACATCAAAGGAACTGTAGGGGGCACTTGAACAAAAATATAAGATGGAGGATGCGGGAATTAAGAAATTCCTTGTTGCACGGTTCCTAGACTTCAAAATAATTGATAGCAAATATGTTGTCTCTCAAGTACAGGAGTTGCAAGTCATCATACATGATCTCCTAACAGAAGGTATGTCTTTAAAAAGTACCTAAGTTGAACAAATTAAAAAGGTTCTTAATACTCACATAAACTGTTTTCTAGGTTTAATTATGAATGATGCTTTCCAAGTAGCAGTGATAGTTGAGAAGCTACCACCTTTGTGGAAAGACTTCAAAAACTACTTAAAGCATAAATGCAAGGAGATGACTGTCGAAGATCTTATTGTCTGACTGCGTATTGAAGAGGACAATAAAGCTGCCGAGAGAAGGTCAAAAGGGAATTCTACAATTAATGGAGCACATATTGTAGAAGATGACCATAACAATTCAAAGAAAAGAAAGAAAGTTGAACATGGAAGCAATCAACCCAAGAAAAAGTTCAAGGGAAAATGTTTCAATTGTGGCAAAATTGGCCACAAGTCCACAGATTGTCGAGCCCCGAAGAAAGGCAAGAAAAAAGATCAAGCAAATATGATTGAATCCAACAAAGAATGTGATGATCTGTGTGTTATGTTCTCAGAATGCAACTTGACGGGGAATCCTCGCGAATGGTGGATGGATTCTGGTGCCACTCGACATGTATGTGCCAACAAGGAGCTATTTTCGTCATTTGCTCCAACTCAAGCAGAAGAAATGATCAACATGGCTAACTCCGCTACTGCTAAGGTAGAGGGAATAGGAAAAAATTGCTTAAAGATGACTTCCGGCAAGGTCTTGACACTAAATAATGTGTTATATATTCTTGAGTTACGTAGGAACTTGATTTCTGTTTCACTGCTAGATAAGAACGGATTCAAATGTGTAACCGTTTCTGGAAAAAATGCAATTAGCAAAGGAGAAATCTATGTAGGAAAAGGCTATCTGACCGAAGGCCTTTATTGGATGAATGTAATGACTGTTGAAATAAATAAAAGTTTGAAGTCTTCTTATTTGCTTGAGTCTTATGATTTATGGCATGAACGTTTAGGCCATGTTAATTACAAAACGTTATGAAAACTGATTAACTTAGAAGTTTTGCCAAACTTTGAGTGCAATAAATCAAAGTGTCAAACGTGTGTGAAATCAAAGTATGCAAAGCATCCTTATAAGTCCGTTGAAAGGAATTCCAATCCCTTAGACTTAATACACACTGACATTTGTGATATGAAGTCAACACCATCACGTGGTGGGAAAAAGTTTCATAACTTTTACTGACGATTGCACTAGATATTGGTATGTCTACTTGCTACATAGTAAGAATGAAGCAATAGATGCATTTAGGCAATATAAAATAAAGTTGAAAATCAGGTAGACAAAAAGATCAAAATGATAAGAAGTGATAGGGGCGAAGAATATGAATCTCCCTTTGCACAAATATGTGTAGAGAATAGAATAATCCATCAAACTACGGCCCCATATTCACCTCAATCTAATGGAATTGCGGAAAGAAAAAACTGAACTTTGAAGGAAATGATGAATGACTTACTTATAAGTTTTGGTTTACCGCAAAACTTATGGGGGGGAGGCTATCCTTACGGCCAATCGTATACTCAACAGGGTTTCCCATAGTAAGACACAATCAATTCCTTACGAAGAATGGAAAGGAAGGAAACCCAACTTGAAATATTTCTAAGTGTGGGGGTGTCTAGAGAAAGTTCAAGTTCCTATACCTAAAAGGGTTAAGATAAGACCTAAAATGGGGGACTGTCTGTTCATAGTATATGCTAAAAGTAGTAAAGCATGTCAATTTTTGGTTCATAAATTCGAACATCCGAATATTAATGAAAATACGGTAATTGAATCAGACAATGTTGAATTCTTTGAAAACACTTACCCGTATAAAATTAGACATGAACAGTCTAGTGGAGGATCTAAACGACCTCGAGATGAACCAAGTGAGAATATACATAATGAAGAAAATCCAAGACGTAGTACACGTCAAAGAACGTCAACTTCCTTTGGATCAAATTTTGTAACATTTCTCTTAGAAAATGAGCCTCAAACATTTAATGAAGCGATGTCGTCATCAGACTCATCCTTCTGGAAAGAGGCAGTCAATAGTGAGATAGATTCAATCTTAAGCAACCATACATGGGAATTGGTTGACCTTCCTCCCGAAAATAAACCTTTAGGTTTTAAATGGATCTTCATAAGGAAAATGAAGGCGGATGGCACTATTGATAAATACAAGGCACGACTTGTAGTAAAAGGCTTCAAACAGAAGGAAGGCCTTGATTACTTTGATACATACTCGCCAGTAACAAGGATAACCTCGATTCGAATGTTAATTGCCTTGGCGGCGGTATATGATCTTCAAATCCATCAAATGGATGTGAAGACCGCATTCCTAAATGGAGATTTGGAGGAAGAAATATACATAGAACAACCTGAGGGTTTTGCGATTCCAGGAAAAGAAAATAAGGTATGTAAACTTGTTAAGTCACTTTATGGACTAAAACAAGCATCTAAGCAATGACATGCAAAGTTTGACCAAACTATGTTGGCAAACGAATTCAAGATAAATGAATGTGATAAATGTGTTTACATTAAAGTTAACTCCAAATCATCAAGTCATTGTTTGTTTATATGTGGATGATATGTTAATTATCAGTAGAGACATTTCTAACATAAATGCAACAAAATGAATGCTCGAGAGCAAGTTTGATATGAAAGACCTTGGAGTTGCAGATGTGATCTTAGGAATAAGAATCCATCGAACTCTAAAAGGGTTAGCATTGTCATAGTATCATTATATCGAAAAAGTACTTGACAAGTTCAAGTATATGGAATTCGGTATTGCCAAGACTCCATTGGATGTGAACTTTGCACTTCCAAAGAATGAAGGTGAAAGTGACTCACAATTGGAGTACGCAAGAGTATTGAGATGTCTAATGTTTAATGACTCACAATTATTACAAGTCATCTTATTAAAAAATTAATAATATTTAATAAAAAAGATAAAATAAACATAAAATCATATATTAACTCTTGATGTTTTAAATTAACTTGGCGTCTTATATGAGACTCGCTTAAATTTTTTTCACAAGTATTTTTTATATTAATCTTTCTATATCACTTCTAATTAATTATTATAAGTCATTTAAGACATGTATGCTTTGCTGCTTCAATCGTGATTTTATTAAATTATCCCTAATTAATTATTATGGCTACCTAAGCATTGTGCAACAAGAAAAATTATAAATAATTAAATATTTAAATTATTTTAAAAATATAATTGATTATCAATTCCACAGAAGTTTTGACAAGGAGAATAATATTTATTATTTAAAAATTAAATAAAAATGTATTTTAAATTACAATAGATAAAATTTAAAATATCTTACAAAAATTTAATTTGTTATATATTTCAAAAAATACGTAAAAAATACTATAGATCACAATAATTAACAACTTGAAAAATTTAAAAGATATAAAATATTTGGCTGACTCTCAAAATTATATCGGTACCACTTAAATTGGAATAGATGAAAAAATATTATAAATAAGAATAAATAAAAAATTAAATTATTTTTAAAATATAATTGACTATCGATGCTGCGAAAGTTTGTATAAGAAAAGTAACATATATTTTTTGAAAATTATTTTTATAAATTATAATATTAACAACTTAGAATATCTAAAAACATATTAAAAATATGATTGATTATCTAAATTTTATTTGTATCACATAAATTAAGATAAAAAAATATATATATTGAGTCCGTGCTAGCACGGGCACCTCGATATCTAGTACAACAATAAAACAGTTGAAAAATGAAGATAATAAATGTATAGTAATTTTACTTTGAACTACCTGAATAAAAAAGAATGATAATTATACTTAAAATTACCAAACAGAAGTGAGATGTGATTTAATTTATAAATTAAATGATATAATATATACTAATTAAGAATCTGACTTTAAAAAGGAGGTATAATAGAAGTGGGATCCACACATTATTATTGTTACTATTTGTTTCTCTTATCTAGCAAAAAGTTTAGCACTCTCTAAGGGGTCATCAATCTAGCAGTATAACAGTAAAATTAAATCATCACTCACCTTCACTAGTTAGTAAATAAAAAACATTTACAACAAAATATCCAATCAAAATTATTATAAGCAGATAAACTAGCTCAAAAATTTGTTTTAATTATATACGCATATGATAAACATTTTCAACAAAATGCTTATAAACTTAGTACTAGTTTTTATAAGTATTCAAAATTAGTAAAAATCTTAAGTTGGTCACTCTAACTTATGAATTTTCACTTTATAATTATGAAAAAAAATAGTTCTCCTAAAAAAAATAGGCTCGCAATTATTTCATTCATTCTATTTTCACCATTCGTCTTAATTATTTATGTAAAAGTACCCTTTTTTTTTTAAATGATTGTAAGATTCATAAACAATTTTCATTCCCCTGTATTAGATACTCCCTCCGTCCTCCTCCCAAATTGGGATGACACAACTATTAAGAAAACAATAATTGGTAATGTAATTTTATCATTTTGCCCCTCTTAATTGTGTCTTGTTGTTAGCTCCAATATTGATGGATGACTAATACCAAAGCACTATTTATATTTTTAATGATGTATTTTTAATGGTATTCCTCTTTGCAACATTTTTCAATAATGCTAATAACAAAGTAGTAATCAATTACACTAAGGGTATAATGGAAAAAAATTTGTCTTATCTTGATAAGTATAAAAGGACAAGTAAAATGGGACATCAAATTAAAAAAAATTAGAACGAGTAAAATGGAACGAAGGGAGTATTTTCAACGTATTGGGGGAATTGAAAATATATAATGTATTAATAGAATTTTAAATATAGGATAAAAAAGGTAAAAATGTCTAAAAGTTAACTAATTTATAGTGTGAACACAACTTTTTTTACCAAATTTGGACCAAATTTTTGTGATCAAAAGGATTTTTACATACTATTTATTTTACTTATTTTATTTTTAGTATTAAATACTCCCTCCGTTTCAAATTATGTGTCATCATTTCCTTTTTAGTCCGTTCCAATAAGTGTCGTCTTTCCTTATTTGACAACTTTTTAAAGGCACAATTACTCTTTTACCCTTATTGGTCCCACTTAATTAAAAAATAAAAGATATTGGCACATTTTTTGATAAAGGATAATTTGGTAAACTTTACCAAGTCTTCCCTTATTTCTTAAATTACGTGCCCGGACACATAAAATAAAACGGAGGGAGTATCCCAAATTGAGATAACACATTGATTAAAAAAATAATTAATAACATGGCTAGTTTACTATAATACCCCTATTAAATGATGTTTACATTTTAATTTAAAGAAAAAATAGTTAATACAGAGGGTAAATATGGAAAAGAAATTTTGTCTTAACTTGATAAATAAAGAAAGATATTAAATTAAAAAATTTGGAACGAATAAAATGGGATGAAGGGAGTATTAATAAAGTTGTATTTAATAGGCCTCGAGATGGAAAACTAATAGTAAAATATTCTGACACTACTATTTTTTCATCATTTACAAATTGTTATTCTATCTCAACAGTCAATATTAAGCTCTATCCCAACATGGATTCTGGTGCACCAAATAAGGATGTTCCATCCTTAATTAAAGTTTGAAGGTTCAATTCAGGATATGATGAAAATTTTATTAGGAACGTTACTTTCAAATGGGATTTTAGCCGATGCAAATTCTAATTAATCAGATTTTAATATAGATATCGAATATCTATGGAAAATCAAAAAAAATTGGTCTTATTAATTATTTTTTAAAAATATAAATTTGAGTAAATATACTTTATTTTGTCATTTAATGTTAAGGATAGTATTGGAAGAATATAATTAAATTCTCTTGATTTCATCAAAGAAACAAGTAAATTGAAACAAATATTTTTAGAAAGAGAACTAACTAAAACGAAATGGAGGGAGTAACTCTTTAATCTTCATCTATTTACGTGCCTATTAATTCTAGAATAATTAATGTTAAGAGTAAAGTTGAAAAAGAAAATAGTTAATATTTTTTTTTATTTTTTAAACCGATAATTATTTTAAGACAAATATTTTTACTAGTAAATATGCCAACTATTTTGATGGAGAGAGTATTAAATTACCCACACTTTACGAAACATTAAATAACTAGGATAATTTTATTATATCACGATTTGAAAATAATAAATTTAAATACATTGAATAATAAATAGTATTTAATAGTAAGGTAAAATGGACACAAAATATAATAAATTATTCAGTGATTTTATTAATTTGACAAGTATTGTTGAACAACTATTTTTAATATACTCAACTCAACAAGTAAAGATGGACGGTGAAAGCACTTCCTTCGTCTCATATTAGTTGACCTTCGTCTCATATTAGTTGATCTTCTTACTAAAAATAAATATCCCAAATTACTTCTGCGCATACACTTTTTGTCTCATATTAATTGATTATTTTTCTTTTTACATGCACGTTAAGAAATCATAAATAAGAATGATAATTTTATTAATTCACCTCTTGAAAAATTTCGTTGAAAATTTATTTGAAAAAGAATTAATTGTAAGGATAATATGAAAAAAGTTTAATTAATACGTTTTTAATTTAATAAGGTGAACAATTAATATGAGACAAAGTACTAAAACAACTAAAATTAATAAGATAACCAACTAATATGGAACGGATAAAGTACTAAAACAAGATAAAATTAATTCAAACTATCTCATTTTACTCCTACAATAAATACTACTCGCTCCGTTTTATATTACTTGACATGTTTATCTTTTACATAACTCTTGAGGAAAAATTAATAAGGAGAGTAAATTGACTAATATGACTCTATTAAATTCACATTAAATATTGTCATTAGCTATTGAAGGTAATCACTTTCATTATAAATAAGTTTGTAAAGTTTCAAAAAAAATATCTTATGAAGTAAATTAGTAAAACTATCCTTCTTGTTTGCTCCCTTCGTTTTAAAATAGTTGATCTTCTTGTTAAAAATATTTGTTTCAATTTAGTTGTTTCATTTATGAAGTTCAGAGAATTTTATCCTATTATTTCAAGATTACCTCTATTATTAAATTACTATATAAAAAGTATATACTCACATTTATACTTTTAAAGCATAATTAATAAGACTAATTTGATAAAATAAGCCCCTAACTAATACTTCCTCCGTCCTAAATTATGGGTTCCAAATTTTCTAATTTGATTTCTCATTTTACTTGTCTTTTTTCATTAATCAAGATAAGATATTTTTTTTCTCCATTATATCCTTTGTAATTTATTACTCCTTGTTATTAGTATTAAATTATCAAAACTGAAAAATTTTGCAAAGACTTTAGTAATTCTATAATCCTAATTATCCATGCGAAAAATGCTTTGGTATCAGCCATATAATAACTCCATCAATATTGGAACTAACAATATGACACAATTAATAGTGGCAAAATGATCAAGTTACATTAACAATCATTGTTTTCTTAATAGCTGTGTCATCTCAATTTGGGATGAGTAATTTAGAATGGAGAAATATTTTTTTAAGGAGAGTGTCAAATCGATAAAGATCAATTATTTTGAAGCAGAGGAAATATAATTTCTAAAAATCGTGCAAAATTAAAAATGATCAAATAATACTGAACAGAGGGAAGCTCCATAACGCTACTACTTTGCATTGCTATAAATAGGCCATTTAATTATCACATTCTATTTCTATCTTCAAACCACAGTGTGTAGTCATTTATCATCAATTATGGTGCAGTGGATGGGGCTGCACCTCCCTTAACCAGAGAACTCGGATTCGAGCCCTATGTATGGAAAAATCCTTGGTGGGGAGCACTTCCCCCGATTAGGACTTACTCAGTGCAAATCCGGATTAGTCAGGTTCCAATTCGAACACCGGATGGGAAACCCAAAAAAAGAAAACAGTTGCAGATGTACGTTTATAACCAATGTATATATAACTAAGTATGTATAAAGAATGTATAAAGAATGTATAACGTATGTATAGATGCAGTTAATTTCTTGAAGATACTAGATATCGCAGCGATGGAACAAAACTTATTTCCATCAAAGTGGCTTGGGTTAACTTGCTTTAGAAAATGCCAGTAGGCTAACGATTGCACTAGAGACTGTTCTATCTGTTGCGAATGTTGGTCCTCTCTATTCGATAGCCGAAACTACTTTTGTGACAAACGTGACGCTAATGGTGAAAGTTATGTTGCAAGTCTCCTCTTGAAAGCTAAACTCATCAAACAAGAAGACATTATTCCTTCTCACCAACTTGTTTAAATTGTGTGTCTTTGTGTGTGTGTGTGTGTTTTCGATGAATTAATGTCATAGTTTTTGTGTTTGTGTGTGTGTTGGGGGGGGGGAGGGGTGTAATAAGTGATCAATATTTCCAATGGAAGACTTGGATTGTTGATTACAACTATGAGAGGCTAGCAGTTTGGCTTGTGACTGCCTATTTAGTTGCACGTTTGGAATCATAAAATTATGGACTTGTCACTTATTCCGTTCGTTTAAAAAAAGGTTGAAATTAAAGTATTGCCAAAAAAGGAAAGAGGTCATTTTTTTTTAAATGAACTAAAAAAGGAAAGAGGTCATTCTTCTTGAAACGGAGGGAGTATTCAAATTTATCAAACCTTTAATTGGCCTTGGCATGTCTTTAAAGTTGACAAAAACAGTATCCTGTCAAATATGATAGGCTTGATTATTTCGATACATACTCGTTAGTGAAAAAAGATAATGTATATTCGGGTGTTAGTTGCATTAGTTGTTGTATATTGTCTTGAAATCAATCAAATAGATATTATAACAGTTTTTTTTTTTTAAATGAAGAATTGGAGAAAGAAATTTACATGGAATAACCTGAGGATTTTGTGGTTCTTAGTAAAGAAAAAAAGTGTGCAAACTTGTTAAGTTACGTTATGGACTAATATAAGAACTAAGAACCAAGACAGACAGTGGCAAGAACTGATAGGAACACACATTTCACATATAGATAAGCAGTTACAAGCTAGCCAAACTGCTAGCTTTTACAAATTACACTCTCCATTAATCAAAGTTTTCCATAGACAAAAAACCTGATCATCACTTATTCCATCAAACATAAAACATTCACATAAGCATAGATAAACATTATTTAATGTTCTTAAGACGTTGATTTTCAAGGACAGTTCCGAAATAACCTTCACTAGTAAAAAGAGCTTTGTCACATATATCCATATATGAAAGAGCAAAGGGATTGTAGCCATTACTTGTATCTTGGGAGACCAAGAGAAATCAACTGCATTTTATTCCATGGTAACTGCTCCCACTAGGATTTGCTATTTCTGGACCCTCTCTTATCTTTTTTCCAAATTTCACCCATGGGCATATGGCACAAAGCAGACAATAACATGCCTTATTATTATCAATAGATTGGTAAATAAGGCGAGCCTCTTCGAGACTTTCAGGCCTAGGGTTTCATCAATAGATTGAAGAAACTGTGATTGATTGGAAGCGAGAATGGGAGGAAGGAACGCGACGGCTTCTGCAAGTTTCCAAGTGCTGTGGTGGCGCGTAGTAGGGAGGCGGTGGAGATAGTAGTATCAAGGCCGAAGAGGACTCTTTCCTTGAACCGATCGACGGCGAGGAAACGGCCGGTGGGGGTTGTAGGGGTGACTTGGCTCCCCTAAAATCGAGTGTTGAGTATCAATATTAATAGTTGTTACAAAAATATGAGCAACCTTTCTGGGAAAGGCGATCCTTAGCTTGTCTGCTTCAAGTAGGTCTTGAGCATATGAAGGTGGAATCGTCAAAATCTGCACATGATAAAAAACTGTTATCCCTCCCTGAGATCTGGCTAGTGCATCAGCTACTTTGTTCTGTTGTCTGTAAGTATGTTTCAGTGTTGGCTTGTTCAGTCCCTGCATTAAGTACCTGCATTCCAAAATAACATTGCAGTAGCCAAGATGGTTAGTGCATAACATTTGAATTGCAGTTATAGAATCAGAGTTGGTTTCCAAAGGGGTTAAGTTATTGGAGTGGGCTATCTTGAGTCCTTCCAGGATTGCTAGGAATTTATCTTGCTAAACATCCACATGTGGGAGGTCTCTTGTGAAGCCCAGAATCCAATTACCTTTATAGTCTCTGAACACACCCCCAACTCTACCTTGTCCAGGCTGGATCCTAACACTCGCATCCGTGTTGAGTTTGTAGGAACCCTGGTTAGGAGGTTCCCATTTAAGGTAGATGATGGTGTTAGGTTTTAGAGGTCTACTATGGTTCACAATAGTAAGGGCATATTCGTTGGCCTGGGCTATAGTTTGTTCAATAGAGATATTATTATCTCTTTTGTTGAACAGGTTATGATTTCTGTTGAGCCAAATATTCCACATACAAAAAGGTAGGATGGTATTCGAAAAGTACCAGTTATTGAAAGATTTTGTCGCCGTAGCTTTCCAAGTGTCAGCCCAGTTGTGGCTGTTGAGGGATGAGGAGTCAAAGTAGGCGATAGAGATACTGTTAGCAGCAATTCCCTCCCAGAAGGCTTGGGCTTTATGGCACTGAAAAAAGATTTGAGAGATATCCTCTACAAGATTGGTGCAGTGATGCCAATTTGAAGACACATCCATACCCAAGTGGTTGAGGTAACTCTCAGTTGGAAGTTTGGAAGTCTGTTATAGTTCAGGAGCCAGAGGAAGGTTTTGAACCTGCTAGGGGCTTTGAGATTCCAGATACAATGGTGATCTTTTTTGCGCTCAGTTGGTATGTTCACGTAGTTGTTCAGGATAGAGTTGAAGGCACTTTTCATGGTGAACTTACCATTTGGGGAGCAGTCCCAGGTGAGTTTATCCTCATACACCCTCTTAGTTGAGAAAAAAGTGTTGGTGATTATGTTGTGCAAATCATGAGGAAGATTAAAGGAAATGGTATCAAGGTTTCAGGCGCCCTGCCTGTAAATGAGGTTGATTGTGAGCTTATCCTCACCCTTGTTCAAAGGTCCAGCAATACAGCTCCTGATGGTTTGGTGGTTGGGAATCCATTTGTCTAAGAAGAATCTGATTCTATTCCCTCAATGGACAATCCATCTTTGGTTAGGCATGCAAACTTCCCATCCCTGTTTTATGCATTTCCAAGTTCTAAGCAAGGTCGTTCTAAGCAAGGTCTTTGGTTTGGACCCTGATGGTGGTGTCTGCAATACTTGTTGTACAACACTCTTGCCCAAGGTGCTTGAGCGTTATGTTAAAGTCTTCAGGCAAGGCTAGCATGGGCAGCTTCATTTCTAATCTCACCCTTTGCTTATTACTTATTTCCTAATTACTATATTACTTTTTCTATTTCTTCAACTAATTTCAACATAATAAAATGACTTATTTTTTTTTTATTTCTTTAAACTGATTTCAAGAGAACATTAAATATCAATTAATAAAAATATATGATAAAATAATCATATTAATAATTTTTTTTTAAATAAATATATCAAATCAAAATAAATAAAGATAGTATCTAAAAGCACTAATATTTATAGTACAACAACAACAACAAATCCAGTGTATTCTCACTTGGTGGGGTCGGGGGGTAAGATGTACACAGTCCATACCTCTACCTCTAAAGAAGTAGAAAGGTTATTTCCGATAGACCTCGGGCTCAAGACACGAGATACCACACAAATACATAGTAGAGCACAGAACAAGATTACAAGATTACATAACATAAATAGGCACCCATAAGTAAAAGAAAACAGAGGAAAGACCCAAATTCGTACTAAAACAAGGAACACGAAATCATAACAAGGATACTACCCCCACCAAGTAATTCCCTACACTAGCGACCCAAACTGGCCCTAGTCTTCTGCCCTAATTCGCGTCCTCCAGACCTTCCTATCTAGGGTCATGTCCTCGGTGAGCTGTAACTGCTCCATGTCCCGCCTAATCACCTCACCCCAGTACTTCTTCGGCCTACCCCTACCCCACCTAAAACCATCCAACTCTAGTCTCTCACACCTACGAACCGGGGCATAATATATTTTGCTTCATAACAACACAATACTTTTCCCCTCTTAAATGAACTACTCTCAAATTATCATTTGGCTACACATCCATTTTAAGCTTTGAGCAAATGAAAACAAGCAATATCAAGTTTAATTGTAGCATATTTACCTCTTTCTTTATCATTTGTATCATCAAAACCTTCAAACTCATCACGTAATGCAGTATGTTGTTTAATTGTTTTTGGACACCAACTTGACGCATGACAACGATAACATAATAAAAGAAAGGGATACCAAAACTCGATTTGCCTTCAGAATCGACTTCATACTAACATACATCCATTTCTCATTCATTCATTCATTAGTGTCAACTCTCTCGAAACAGTAAATTAACATGGCTATAACATAACATATTGTGAAACTTCAATAAATGGAAAACACGAGAAATGTTACACGCAGTTCTTCAGGGAATCACCAGCACCCTGGAAGAAACAATAAGAGAGAGCAAAGTCAGCTATGAATATGCCAACAAGAGACAAAACTACCGCGGAAGTAGTAGACTCTCCAACCCCTTTGGCACCTCCCATTGTGGTGACTCCCCAAGCACAGCTTATGATAGATATAATAGCACCAAACACCTGTGATTTAATCATCGCACTGACAATGTCCCATGATCTAAGAGCTCTCTGAGCAGAATCCAAAATTATGTTTATGCTAATTCCATAAACACCGTCAGCTAAAAGGGCGCTGGATGCCATTCCAAGAGTAAAGCACATTAGGGTCAAAAATGGTAAGGCAATGCAGGAAGCAATCACTCTTGGTGTCACCAAATAATCAACAGGATTTGCACCAAGAACTCTAAGTGTGTCCATCTGCTCAGATACCTGCATTGTGCCCAGTTCTGCAGCAAATGCACTACCGATACGCCCAGCAACTACAATTGATGTGACAACTGGACTTAGCTCTCTTGAAAAGGCAAGGGCCAAAACTCCACCAACAGATCTATTCAACCCTAATCTAGTGAATTCTCTAACAAACTGGATAGTGAAGGCCATGCCAACAAAAGCTGCAGTTAACAAACATACACCCACTGATTTAGGTCCAACTCTTTCCAACTGCTGAAGAGTATTCCTCCAGTGGATTTTACCCTTTATGATCCTAATAATAACCTGCCCTGCCAAGATAAGAACTGATAATCCCCTCCATAAGTACCTGGGAGGTGACCACTTACTCAAGAACGTTTCTCCTCCATTTTCCCATTCTTCCGCCATAGATGTGTCTTTTATAGATGTCGTTGTGTCCTCTTCAGAAACAGAGAGACTTGGATAACCATCATTAGAGTTAGGAATCCCGCAGAACCTTTTCAGTTTGCAAGATTTTAGAACCTTCTGGATCTGAGCTCCTTGATTAAAGTCAAATTTCTGGGGAATTCGGTTCAAGCTCAAAATTTTTACAGTCATGTGATTACTATCACACAACTTACTGGACCTGCCTCTGCAATCCATGCAAACCTAATGTGAGTCAATCTAAGTGACTAGTTTTTAGAAATCCACATAGAAACCATGCATGGTAAACAGAAAGTTAATATAAATGCATCAAGTGGCATGTTATGAGTCCATATACACAATATTGCAAGATACACTGTAATATAAAAATGCAATCCAAGAGGCAAAGAGAGAGACCTTCCAAAAAAGTGAAGAAGAGGATAACAATGAGAAGCCGCTTGCATGTTGGTCTCAGACTAAGGCCTATTAAGTGGATCTTGGGTATTTTATGTCCCACTCAGCACAAGAGGATGACCTGCTTTAAGTATAAAGAAGCGTAAATCATTACAAATTTAGTATCTCAACTTCAAGGAGGACATAATTTTATGTAAAAGATTTGCAATAAATCAAGCAGATGGCATCTCTAATATTTAAGACATTTGACATAGAAATCTGAGACATCAGAACTACAGAGCTGAGTAAGTATCTTCTTTTGTCTTATCCAAGAAACTACACAGACGACCAAGTATCTTCTACAATCCGCATCATCATATAACAATGCCCCTGTACTATTTCTAAGGCATTTCGACCTTTAAAAGTATAAAAATACCCTCACTAAAGATGTTCAAAAATAAAATGACAGGATTAATAGGCAACTTTCACATGCCCTATGAAGACATATTAATCAATCTAATAGAAAGATGGAATATAAGAAAGTATCTACACTAATAACAAAGTCCCTCATCCTTCCTCAGTCCCAATACTTACAGTGAAGCACATTTTTTCGCATCCTAGAAGGTGTACCTTGTGCTCCTCACCACATCTCGCCAGAAGGTTTTTCCATTTCCTTGATCATTGGTTACTAGAAAAGCTTTTCTTCCTTAAAATATTTGGATGACTAAATACTAGATAGCAAACTATAAACGGCTAAAGCAAAATGAGAGAAAAATTGAGTGTAAAAAAAAAAAAAAAAAAAAAAGAGAAGATGAATTTTCCCAAACAAAAGTCTATATCCTTCCAAGTTCCTACATGATGAGTCTGATATCAAATCCTACAGTTCTTACTCGCTTCCACTCAGAAAATTCCCCCTACTTCATACCATTAACTCATAAATTTCAAGGACTAACCTTGTACAAAAGTGAAACAAGTTATCACTACAACGATAAAACAGAAAGAAGGCAAGCGAATTCTATTGCACACAAGTTTCTTAACAATGTAACAGGGCTTTCTTAGGTGACAGCATTGTTTGGATATTAGTTAAGTATAATATTTTATAGCTATGTCTGTGCAATAGGATTGTACATGTTCACGCATCAGTGGACCTATTTGTTATACCGTTAATGCAGGGCTCACAAGGCATTAGCAATAAACTAGAATTTGAGCCGTTAAGAAGCACTCCCTCAATTTTGGCATAAAGGGCTTTCTTTGTGTCGAGTCAAATTTGATTCAATTAGATAAAGGGATTTTCACAATGATGTTTGAAGAGATCAGCAAAGTGAATGCATGAACCTATTTTGGTGCAAATTCTATACCATTATCGTTTAAGCAAACATAACAACAAGAATGGTAAAAGCAGAGCAACCCACATCCTGAAAAGGGACTTCCACAATGATGTTTGAAGAAATTAAAACTAATGTTAATACAACAATAAAATTAACATATTCACCATAATCCCACAAAGTGAGGTCTGAGGAGGGTAGAGAGGTCGTCTCCGATACACCCTCAGCTCAAGGGGAAAACAGTCCAAGTAACTCAGAAACAGTACATAGAAACAAGACAGTAACTAGAACAAAATAATACGATAGTCAAAGTATAAGAGGTATAAATGAAAAATACAAGTAATACATTATATTCACAAGTGAATTTCAACCGCAATTCAGTCTCACGACAAGCCTGCTTAAACTGAGAAACCTTATCCCGTAGATCTACAATAACCCGATCTTTCTCATTAACCTTCTGCAAACTCTCCCCATACTTAGTATAATCCCACAAAGTGAGGACCGAGAAAGGGAGAGTGTAGGCAGAGAGACTGCCTCCAATAGACCAACTAACTTGAAAAACAGTACATAGAAACACGACACTGACTAAGGTAAAATAATACTATAATCGAAGTATAATAAACAACAAATAATAACACATATTGAAGGGCATTTCCAAACAAGTAAAAGCAGTACATTATATGACCTAATTAGGAATTTGCAATTTCAGTTACTCGTTATACAATCATTCAGACAGTATGATGTACAAAATTGCAAACTTATCGAATGTCATGGAAGTAACCTCCTATCACATTTTTTCCATTCAGTTGCCCTAAAAAAGTTTCAAATTACTATAACCTCTCGTGGGTCATTCAAGATAGTGTTAAGTTGATGAGAAAAGAAATGTTGAATATAGTGGTACTTTTACCCATGCTAAGCTTATCCAAAGACAGATTAGAAGAGTTTGAAATGGCCTGCCAAACAATTGCATAAGCACTAAATTGTTGGCAATTTATTACACAGAATATAGCACCATGTGCAGACATATACAATACAACATAAGCTTTCCACAGTTGGCTCGAACATAACAAAAAGTAGGACTAATAGCTATACAACCAAACTCTTTTGATTAGTTTTTGGTGCACCCAGGAGGTCCCTTCTTGTGTAGATTGCCTTTTATAGAGAACCATTTTTAGGTTTTATACAACTTCCATATGGGGTTTTCAACACAACATCAACAAATATTACCTTATTAATACACAAACATGCAGCCAAGCTAAAGTGTCTTAACTTGAAGCAAAAACTGATTTCAGCACTTAAAATTCACCTTTTACTATGCAACTCAAAAAGAAGTACCTTAAATTCCGACTTGCCAGAAAAGAAAAGAAAAAAGAAACCAGACTACCTTAGACATCTGAGTAAGCTTACAGTAGCCGAAGTAACCTGCATAGCCTCAATGGCTGCTATCTGTGCAGCATCTCTGTGCTTCATGACTTCCTATAACACAAAATGGTATTTTCTCTCAATTTACCAGGACCTTGTTAACTTTCTCCATTGATAGAGACTTTCCCGTCCCTGGGCAGCCACAGATATACAAACTACTTGCCTTATCTTGTTCCACACTTGCTTACAGAACTCTAGAATTCTATTGTTCTCAATTTCTCGACACAAAAGATTTGATGGAGCCCTAGACACATGCAATGCCCTTTTCACTGCATTTAACTACTCCATATCTACAAAAAGTGATAGAAATTAACAAATTTTTAAATCAAAATTTGGCATCCAGTAGCTATGAAGTGCAGATTCTTGTTAATTTAACATAATTAAAATAGATTATATCTCAATTAATGAAAGAAGAACTACTATTACACCTAAATCCCAGAGTAGTTTTAATATACTATATGATTAAATATATACATTTTGATCCAATTGAACAAAAAGGCACTAAATCTTCTGCTATGCATTGGTCCTGCAAAAAGCAAGATCACAAGGGTATATTATGCAAAACTTTAACCTACACTTCTGCAAGAGACTATTTCCACAACTTGAATATGTGACCCAGAGGCCACATAACATCAAATTTACTGGTTACCCCAAGGATCCCCTTCTCTAGTTCAATTGAACTATGATGGCCTTTTCAAATGACAAATTTGATGATTATAATACTACAGATTCTCAACATTTTCTGACTAATACACAGATCTCTATAAACAAATTAAAATTAACTTTTGTCAAACACTGACCTAATCAATAAACAAACTCAATTTTAAGAAATTAAATCAAATCAATAATCAAATGCACCTCGCAGGTTTCTCTATAAAACTTTCAGATAATCTCCTTTTCACTGGTGATTTGCTCAGATTTACTACTTTATCTCCGAGATTCACCTGAATTTCACACAAACAAACAAAAAAACATAAGATCCCGCAAGCACACAAACGGCAAAAACCTAAGTAGTTGAACATGCTCATGCATCAAACAATGTAATTGTCCTATCTACTGCGGTGTAAATCCATTTACAAAGCCATCATTTGCAGAAGGCAGATCGGGTTGAACCGGATAACATCTTGGCATCATGTTTTTCGCAAGGGGAAGATATGGTAACAAAGGGCGCAGTGGCCTATTCACCAAAAAAACATAATCAATCAACATTTAAACTAATTTCACCAAAATGTTCCAAAATAAACACTAACGAAATACAATTAACACATATACCTACATGAAATTGCAAACAATATAAAGCATCCATCGTAAAAACTCTATATATGTATATAAAATCACTTCAATAACAGAGTTGAACAACCCAGTCAAACATAGTCTACCAGAGCGCAAGAAAGAATAGAACTTTTGATTTTAATCGAAAAGGAGAAGGAGAAGAAACAGACGAGGGAGGACAACCTTACTCATAGATGAGCAACGACCAAAAACTTCAACCTTTGAGTGAAGATCAATGAGCGATTTAGGAATATAGGCAATGAGATTTAGGGATTGTACTTCATCGAGGGCAAGAGAGAGAGCTATTTTGGCAGTGAAAGAGAGAGAAAGTGAGAAAGTTTATTCACATAAAATAATATAAAAATATATTTCATATTCCCGCTGAATTTTTCACATTTTGGCGACCAGATAATATTTTCCCACATGTATAGGACCACTAAATAATGTCATCCCTAAAAATATACTTTTATTCGGGATCATATTTACAAGTTGTCCCTAAATCGTGGTTTTTAATAATCAATTTTCTTATAGTGACAAGATCTCTCCTCCCTGGTACAACCCACACACTCACACTATTCTTATTCGCGACCTTCACACTTTCCTAGCTAGGATCATGTTCTCAGTAAATTGAAATTACTTCATATCATATCTAATCACATTTCTCCAATAATTAGATTCCAACGAGTTCATGCATGAGGACTGGACTAGTTGGAAAAATCATACGACAAGTTTTTTTAATGAAAGGCTTAAAAAAAAAAAAAATCTCGAGGGAAGTAACCAATAATGTACTCCTATATACCTAGAATTAGTTTTAGTGGAAAAAAGAAAGTAAGTGGTTTATTTTCCACAGGTGTCTGACAAAAATATTTCATAAATGTATTATACTCCTATTAGTTTATGACTCCACTAGTAAATTGTTCTTCTCATCATTTTTTTTTTTTTTCAAAAAGAAACAAAAGAAAAACTTATCAGTTAATTTTTACCGATATAAAGAGATTTTTTTTATTGTTTCAGTTGTTGATTCATATCCAACAAGAATACAAGATGATCTATTGTGTTCATTACTAAAATATTGTTTCGAGCTAACCAAAATACTTGGTATAAATCCATCTTGTTTATATTCGTAATTTAATGTTTTTTTCCTCAACACACACACACTTCTGTAGAAAGGTTTATATTGACATGCAACAATTAGTCAAAAAGAATAAGAAGAAGAGAAAGTAATAGACTACATATATAATTATTAAATACATCTGGGTTATTCTGTAATTAGTTATTCTTCAGTTCTCTATATATATACAGCTGTAACCCCTTCAATATCAATAAGATCAATTATTATTAAATTATATCATGGTATCAAAGCTAGGGTTTCTTCTTCCGCCCAAACCCTAATCTCTCCTCTTTTCCGACGTGTGTGCGCCGCCGCCACCGTCTACACCACGCCGCACGGCCTCCCTCCTCCGCCGTAGGTCGGCGCCATGGACAAGGTTGTTGATCCTCTGTCAAATTTACCGTCTGGAGTAAAATTACTGCTCAGGAATCTCCACAATCTCATCCCCGAAAAATTATCTGACAACAACTACCCGGCCTGGGCACTTAACGTCCGCACCGCCCTCGCAGCCAACTTGCTGCTCGGATGGATTGACGGTGCGGAGAAGCCGCCGCCCGAGACAGCTGAGGAGGACGGCGTCATGCTCCCAAATCCCGACTACCTTCCGTGGATGATCGTAGACACTCAGATCCGAGCCTGTCTTCTCGCAGTTATTAGCCCCTCTGTGCACAAACACGCCCGGGGTTTTCTCACATCGGCTTCACTTTGGGACGCACTAGCCACAAGGTACAACTCTGTGTCCACGGCTCATATTTTTCAGTTGCGTGACAGATTGCATACTCTTCGGAAGGGAACGAAGACGATGACTCAATACCTTGATGATGTGGCCTCTATTCTGTCTGACCTAGATGCTGTGAACGAGATTATTCCTGAACGAGACGTGGTGAATGCCGTGCTACGTGGTCTTCCGTCTGGCTATTCCTCTCTCAAACAGCATATTCGCCTCTCACCTGTCGAAATCACTCTGAATCAACTGTCTGGATGGCTTAATGCAGAAGAATTGAATCTAGACATGGAACACAAATTACTGCTCGGAGAAGCCACTTCCACCCCTGGCGTCACGGCTCTTTACTCGGCTGGCAGCGGGGGCTCGGCCAGGGGTCGCGGTGACGATCGCCGTAACCAAGGGCGAGGCAGCGGCGGCGGTGACCGTCGGAACGCCGGGCAGCAAGGCAGAGGCAGGCCTCCACCGAGGGACGGCTTCCAGTCAGGCCGCGGACAGGGACGAGGAAACCAGCGGGGGCCCACACGAGATCTTCCGACGTGTCAAATTTGTGCTAAACGGGGCCATTCTGCGGCTAATTGCTGGTATCGTTATGATGACTCGCAGAATGTAAATCGCCAGTCCGGCGGATCAAGGGCGATGCATGCGTCCACAAATGCTCAATCTGGCGATTGGTATCTAGACACAGGTGCTAACACCCATGTGACGTCGGATTATTCACAACTTCAAGCTCCTCATCCGTATCATGGCTCAGAAACTATTACAGTAGGCAATGGTCAATCCCTTCCCATCACAAACACCGGCTCTGGGTATGTCTATACCCCAAATGGTAAATTTCATCTCTCAACCCTTCACCACGTCCCTTCCCTCACATCCAATCTTTTATCTGTTTATCGCTTTACTAAAGATAATAACTGCACCCTCATTTTTAATGACACCAATTTCCAGATAGTGGACAATACCACGAACCGGGTGCGGTACACGGGCCGCTGTGAGCATGGGCTTACACTCTTCCATCCAGGTCTCCGTCTGTTGTGAGTCAAGCCATTCTCTCGTCCACCTGGCATCGCCGGCTTGGGCACCCATCATCCGCCATCACCAAATCCATTTTATCTTCCTTAGGTTTTAATTTTTCAGAGAAATTACGTTGCGAGTCCTGTTCAGTGTCTAAATCTTGTCGTTTACCTTTTTCACTGTCTGAACACAAAGCCACTGCGTCATTTCAATTAATTCATTCTGATGTTTGGGGTCCAACCTCAGTTCCTTCTGTTCAAGGTTTTCGTTATTATATCTGTTTTGTTGATGATTACAGTAAATTCACTTGGCTTTATCCTCTGAAATTTAAATCCGAAGCTTATACTGTTTTTGTCAACTTTGACCGAATGGTTCAAAATCAATTTAATGCCAAAATCAAAATTTTTTGAAGTGACAATGGCAAAGAATTTGTCAACAATGCATTTGGTGTTTTTCTTCAAAGTCTAGGGGCTCTTCATCACACTTCATGTCCATATACCCCTGAACAAAATGGCGTTGCTGAGCGCAAACACCGTCACCTAATAGAAACAGTTGTTGCGCTCCTCCATGATTCCACCTTACCCGTTTCCTTTTGGGTTGATGCCCTTGCTACTGCCAACTACCTCATAAATCGCATGCCTACTCACACTCTCTCCAACTCCACTCCATATGCCCGTCTCTACAATCATCCACCCGACTACATCCATCTCCGCCCGTTTGGGTGTCTGGTTTATCCCTGGTTGCGTCCACACACTCAACATAAACTTCAACCTCGGTCCACCCCTTGTGTCTTTCTAGGCTATCATCCCACTATCAAAGGTTACAAATGTTTCGATCCTGTATCTCATAAAACATATGTTTCCCGTCATGTTCGTTTTGTGGAGGAACAATTTCCTTACACAAGTCTTTCCTCTACTCCATACTCCCCCAATCCACTTGGCATTGTGCCATTATTTCCGTCCTTTTCACACGCTCATGCTCCGGCTCACTCGGCACCTAACCCGGTACCCCGACGAAACCACAGATTTATTGTGACAATCAGTCCAATATTTGTGTTACCAAAAATCCAGTCCTTCATGATCGTATGAAGCATGTTGGGTCCGACTGTCACTTTGTTCGCGATGAGGTACTTGCAGGAACGATGGCCACGCACTATGTCCCATCTACTGACCAGCTTGCTGATATTCTCACCAAGCCTCTTCCGTTACAACCTTTTCAGTATCTCTGCTCCAAGCTGCCCCTCGTTACCGCTGATCAGCTTGCGGGAGGATAATAGACTACATATATAATTATTAAATACATCTGGGTTATTCTGTAATTAGTTATTCTTCAGTTCTCTATATATATACAGCTGTAACCCCTTCAATATCAATAAGATCAATTATTATTAAATTATATCAGAAAGAAAGCGCAGAATTTTTCTCACCGACCACGTAGATTTATAAGAAACTCCTTAGAAGTTGCAAAATATAATTTATTTCACTAACAAAAACACAGGTTGTCTTTTTCACTGAAAATAATAGATTGTAATTATTTAATATAAATAGTGGTGGAGTCATATTTTCAGTAAGAGGGGTTCAAAATATATACTATGAAAAGTACACACACAAAGAAGCTAAAAGAGATTCAACATATAATACTACATATATAAAAAAAAAAAAAAAAAAATTTAATCCTGTTAACATTACAACTTTCGAACAAAGAAGAGAATGTGAATAAACCCTTCAGCCCAACTTAGACTCCACCCTTGAATATAGAGTGCATTGTAGCATTTACACAGAGTATATATCAAATAATAAAAAGAAGTGTTTTTTACAAGTATTTTCTACGTGAGACAAATATTAGCAAACAATGTTACTATTTCCATACAGACAAGAGAGATCTGGAAGGAGACAACTTGCAAAACCCTTCAACTTCCAAGAAAAAATAAGTAACTTGGCCAATATTTGATCCTGTCATTGGCGGTAGTTTTTGTGCTCTTTTATTTGGAAGAAAACACCAAAATTGGACAAATATCATTATCTAATCCGCATAATCATATCTAAATTTTAAAGAATTACAAAAGAATATCGGAAGAGGGACATTCTATCAACACCAATTACAGAACAATTTATATCTTTGGACATTCTAACAACGCCTAACATAACAAATACTTGTGTTTATACATTTTTCTTTTCTTGTATAAAAAAATAAACGTTCTATTGTCAGTTGTAAAAAGTATCTTCTTCTTCTTTTTCTTTTTTTTATAGGGTCTGTATCTAAGATACACGATCTCAATCGATGTATTTGAGGAAATCTTCAAACAGATATTGTAATTTTTTGAAACTTTTTGTTACTTCTTAAAACTCCAACATTTCTATACTCTGTCCACTTTATATTATCCCCCACACCCAACCCCCAACCCCCCGTTGGATTGGAAATCTTGATTTCGTTATTATATTTTATAGTTTATATCAAAGACTTTTTGGTTACCGTCCAAATGTGTAAGTCTCTTTCACGCTGGTTCGTTGTCCTCGCTACCAAACGTGTTGGTCTCATCTGATTTTCAATTTCAGTTTTAAAAAAATATGATGCTTAAGACCTCTCTTTCAGTTTACCTGTATCTCGTCTATATTCATTTCTAACTCAACCTCTCATACCTTCGCATCGAAGCATTCATGCACTTCCTCATCATATTTTTAAATCATTTCAATCTCTCTTCTCGTATCTTAACTTCCATCGAAGCCACTTTCACTTTATCTTAAACTTGTCAAGTGGGCCGGGCCAATCCGAAACTGGCCAGTTAAAATTATCCGAGTTCCAGGCCGGGTACGGGTTTGGGGTTAAGTGGGTCGGGCCGGGTCAGACTCAACAGTAAAATATTTA
This sequence comes from Capsicum baccatum var. pendulum, assembly GCA_030864225.1. Classification (NCBI taxonomy): domain Eukaryota; kingdom Viridiplantae; phylum Streptophyta; class Magnoliopsida; order Solanales; family Solanaceae; genus Capsicum; species Capsicum baccatum. The sequence goes on from CM061558.1 coordinate 134,760,081, forward strand.
AAAACAACCCTAGCCCAGCCCACTTAACCCAACCCGATCAAACCCACTTAAATCCGATCAAACCCGGTCAAAAATAAATAAAAAACTTTTTTCAATATACACTATAGATACCCACCTATATACATTTTAAATACGTTAAACAATACATATACACTATATATATAGTATATACTACACTAGAATTTAAAAAATATATACACATATACACTACAATATATATATATATAGAGAGAGAGAGAGTTATATAGTTATATAGTTATATAGTTATATACTAATTTATAAAACATATACACATGTATACATTAAATATACACATCCATAGAAGATATGTACACACATATACGCACCATTCAATGTATATGTACTACTTTAAATAAGATATACTACAATATATATACATTACAATATATATATATATATATATAGTTATATACTAATTTATAAAATATATACACATGTATACATTAAATATACACGTCTATAGAAGATATAGATGTGTATATCTATATTTATGCTACTTAATATAATAAATTAATAATATTTGGTAGTAAATTTATAATCTACTAGAAGTAAGTTTTTAATTTAAAGTAGAAATTCAATTTTAATCATTAAATGAAAAAAAATACAAAGTAAGGACTAAGGAGTGAATGAATGTTGAATTTCATTGATTACGAAATGATCCAAAATTTAAAATTTACATGAATGAAAAATCTACAAATTATGCATTATTTTTTTCCAACTCATTCATATTAATATTAACGAGAACTTGCATATGATAGTCGAAGTCAATGGGGGAAAAACCATGCATTGGACTTGATTCTGCTGAGTTCTCCCGTGAAGACATAATTTCTTCAAGTTTCAGCTCGTCGCTCGACTCCGGTTCCATTCCTTGGTTTCTTCTTTCCGCTCAAATCCAATCTCTGAGGCAAACTAGAACATTCATTGCATTGTTTCCCAATGAGTGTCGGTTGTCTCCAAGCTGTTGTTGTCCATGACTAAAGGCGCTCTCTGATGCAACGGTTGACATTGGAATATTCAAGATATCTCTAGCTAATCTTGAAAGCACTGGATATTGTGTTTCATTACTCCTTCACCAATCCAACGTGTTGATCCATCATCTGCGATCCTTTGGCGGCGACCGAAGATAATATCTCATCTTTTCCCGATAACTTGATGTGTAAGCTCTCGCATCAACACTGTCCCAACAAGGTAAATCATAAAAGGTAAGTGCCGGTCTTTTAAAAGATGGTGGCTCCTTGGGAGGATGAGGAGCGGCAGTTGGAGTGATATTTGTAGGTACGGCTAAATCAAATAAATCAACATAGTGATTATATAATTTTTCTATATATTTATTCGCATCACCCATAGCCGTCCACAAATCAGGTTGTACTTGTTCAGAATCATTGTTAGTATTTATTTCTAAGTTATCATAAATAATAGTACTAAAGTGGCACATGGTATTATATTTCATGCACGGATTTAGCATAGCACCAACCAAGTAAATAGGGGAAATCGAGAAAAAATATTTTTTAAATTTAGTAAACATGACACCAATAGCTTCTTTATAATCTTCTTTATTTTTATATTCTTTGAGCAAATCAGAAATATCGGTTATATATGTCAAAATAATACAAACAGTAAGATAATATGCACTGAAAAATTCAACCGTAGCAACATAAATTTTTTCTATAAACTTAACAAGATCCTTAATCACAACCCAATCAGAATCATATAGCATGCAATCAGCAAATGAACCGCAATGTTGGTTAAAAGCTAGTGTAATAGGAACTCTATATTTATAACAAGTTTTTAAAAAATCATATGTAGAATTTCATCTAATATCAATTTCCTCGGGTATCAATATCGGTGTAAGCCCATTTTCTTGACATTTAACTTTAAATTCTATAATTTTTGATCTACGATTATTTCCTTGAATAAAACCAACAGCAAGACGGATTTTTCAATAAAAAACTCAAAAAACTCAAGACCATCTTTTACAATTAAATTATATAAATGACATGCACACTTAATATGAAAAATTTTAGGCAACGGTGGAGATAACTTAGATTTTAACTTTTTTATAGCAGTCTTATTGTTAGAAGCATTATCAAAAGCAATACGTAAGATTTTATTTTTAATACTATAATATCCGTCAACTTTAACAATAGAATCAGTAATAAAATTTTCAGTATGTTTACGATCTTCATCATATAAAAAAGCAAGAATACATTTTTGCATCACAAAATTACCATCCATCCAGTGACAAGTAACGGTTAAATAATTATTTTTATTTACAGCACGACCAAGATCAGAAGTTAGGGACAATTTGATACGGGTCCAATCATGATCAGGGGCCAAGGCGTCAAGACTCGAACTCGGAGGGTTTCCCATCCAAGGAACAAGCTTTGAAGTGTAGGGAACAAGTCCCAAAAGCTCCAAAACTGTTCACTGTTCATCCGCGTTCACTGTTCATCCGTCCTTTGCAAGGGTTTTTTAGTCATTTGTAATAAGTTAACCTAGGTATAAATAGAACCTCATTAGGTCATTTTCGGGGGATTTTTGGAGAATATATTTTGTAGCCTCTTTGAGAGTCTTTAGAAAGGTGGAATCCTTGGACAAGGTGGAATCCTTGTGTTGATCATTTTCTTAGAAACAGAGATTACTTGGAAATTTCGGTTCCCTTGAGGTCACATAAGAGATTGGTTTAGGTTGTGTGGGAATAAGCTTTTGGGTTGTTAATATTATACCATCTCTTTGTCTTTCTATCTATCTATCTTTACTTTCTTGTAATCATTTATTTATATCTAGTGTAATTCGTTTGTGTTCTTGTCTTGTAACCGTGTGTTGTTGTTATTGCATCTTGTTCATCAAGTGTTGTTGCTATTTTAGTGTGTTTTACTCTTGATATCACTTCCCTTCTTGTTCTTCTTGCGAATCCGAGAGAGGTCATCAAAAGGGTCCATAGTTCTGAACTATTTGACTAATTTTGGTGTTTGTGTTGTTGTGTTCTTAGGGAGTTTGGTATCATTTGGTATCAAAGTAAGGCTGGTTGTGTTCCTACACTACCAATCTTGGGTTCTCTTGGACGAAAATTCAAAAAAAAAAATGAAAACTGAAAAAAAAATCCAGAAAAGTGCAAATTTGTTCATTTTGCGTTCTTGGCCGAAAATTGTGTTGTTATCTTGGCCAAGATTTATTTGTTGTGTGTCTAGAACTTGTAGTCTTTTGTTTGTTTAGAGTGTTTCTAGTGTTGGTTTCTTTCTCATCAACACTAAAAAGTGTTCAAATCTAAGATTGAACTGGAACTTGTTGAAGCTGTTGATGTGAACAAGGTGTGGCTGAGTTGGATGTTGTTGTTACCTAAACCTTGGCCGATTTGATGGTCTTGTTGTAGTGGAGTTGGAAACTGAAATTGTTATTTTTCTTGGAGTTGTTGTTGTGTTCTTAAGGTTCTTCACCCTTTCATCATCTTGTTAATCCTTAAAGTGCAAACTAGATCTAAAAAGGTGAAAGACAAGCTTGTAGTAGTTGTTAGTAAAAGACTTGTCCCTATCACTTCAAAGACTTTAACAATCATTTACCAACAACTTTCTATGATTCAAGGACCCATGTTATAAGGAGGAATACAAGAAAGTCCAAGTCTTGTTTTGAATTTGAAAAAGAAGCTCCAAGACTACAATTTCCTCCATTAACCAAATCCACCAAGCCCAAATTGTGAAATGGTCAAGACTTGAAATTGACAAGTAATTTTTTGACAAACCCGAGGCCAATAGTGGACTGCCACATCACTAAAGTACTTTACGCAATATTTTTGAGTTCAAATTTTAGATTTCTTAGTTTCATTTTATTGTTTCCTAGTTTCGTTTGTTTGCTCGACACTAATTGACAACCTAGTAATACCCTACTAGCTTGTAAATTAGTTTTGTGTACGTTCTTCGTGTTAACGTTGTTTGTTATGTGCTTTTCTCATTTTTGAGTCGTAGTATCTTTTTTGGTTCAAGTTCGTACATTACTTAATTGAGTCATTTTAAACAAGAATCTACTCTGACCTCGAGCCACAATTGGGACCAAGTAACCTCATTGGAGTATAAGCGAGTTATCAACACTTGAAAGACCAATAGAGTAAAAAATCCAAAGTATGAAAGTGAGGGATTATGGTCTATTTTGAGACGCATTGTGGACTGTTTTGTGATGAATTGTGGACTGATTTTTGCTAATCTTTAATGTGTTTGTTGTTTTCATGTTGTTTGCTTAGTAGCTCTTGATGGGTACAATGGCGAATAAAGCTGAAATGCCTAGCTGGGTTAAATCCATCATGACAAGGCTTGATGCTATAGATAGGCGAATAATGGACAGAATGGAAGAAAGATTGAAAGGGACGGAAGTCTCTCTGTGCAAGAAGTTGGATACCTTGATAGAGCATCCAAGCCTTCCTAATCAAATTTCCGTGAGTGGCTATGCTCCACATGAGCTACAAGGTAATCAAACTAACTTTTGCACTCTAGTGAATGAAGATAATAGCCAACTAAGTGTGAATGATAGTTTGTCTTTAAGTGAGCCGAATGTGCCTTCATTTTGTGATGATAATGTACAACTTGAGATTGTGGATACACTAGTTGATTCACCTAGTGTTGAATCCATTGTGGAAAGTGGTAGTACATTGTCTTATGGAAGTCATGAAGACCAACTTGTGTGTGAAAATGATGATGTTGAACATGTTGGCCGAATGACTAAAGATGGACCTTTAGTTGTTTTTGTTATTGACCATGATAGTATAGAGGGGATATTTGATCATTATTGTAGTAGTATTGGGGTAAGGAAGTGTATTACCAACCCGTGCCTATGGACACTCTACCCATTTGATTTCGGTGATCATTTGAAGTGTGGTGATGATGATGTCTTTTGGAATTACTTGAATGTGCATGGAATGTATGGCTTTTCTCTCTTGGCTTTCAAGTCTAATTGTTGTTCCAAGAAGAGTCTATGTTTTCCACTTGATAAGCGACGCTTGTTCCTTGTTTCTTGTCACACTTGTGTGGAAAAACTAGTTGATTCTCCCTTGATAGGGTATTCAGGTAAGAGGGATGTTTGGGTATATGCAAAGTTTGAACCACCTTGGCAAGATTCTATGATTGATTACACTAATCCTAACCCTCATACCTTGAGGAACTTTTGTTTGCTTGTACTTCTTATTGTTTTGTAAGGTTCAAATTCGAGGATGAATCCTTTCTAAGAAGGGGAGGATGGTACGGGTACGATCATGATCGAGGTTCAATGCGTCAAGACTCGAGCTCGAGGGGCTGACCATCCAAGGAATAAGCTTTGAAGTGTAGAGAACAAGTCCTACAAGCTCCAAAACTGTTCACTATTCATCCACGTTCACTGTTCATCCCCCTTTGCAAGGGTTTTTTAATCATTTGCAATAAGTTAACCTAGGTATAAATAGAACCTCATTAGGTCATTTTGGGGGGATTTTTGGAGAATATATTTTGTAGCCTCTTTGAGAGTCTTTAGCAAGGTGGAATCCTTGGACAAGGTGGAATCCTTGTGTTGATCATTTGCTTAGAAACGGAGATTGCTTGGTAATTTCGGTTTCCTTGAGGTCACGTAAGAAATAGGTTCAGGTTGTGTGTGATATTAAAGGTCCAAAAGTGGAATAAGCTTTTAGGTTGTTAATATTATACCATCCCTTTGTCTGTCTATCTATCTTTACTTTCTTGTAATCGTTTGTCTATATTTAGTGTAATCCGTTTGTGTTCTTGTGTTGTAACCGTATGTTGTTGTTATTGCATCTTGTTCTTCAAGTGTTGTTGTTGTTTTAGTGTGTTTTACTCTTGATATCACTTCCCTTCTTGTTCTTCTTGCGAATCCGAGAGAGGTCATCAAAAGGGTCCATAGTTCTTGAACTAGTAGACTGATTTTGGTGTTTGTGTTGTTGTGTTCTTGGGGAGTTTGGTATCACAATCTACATTGAATATTTTTTAATAATGTTGATAACTAAAAACAATATTGTGAATGAAGTCTAAAAATATCAGACCGACAAGTACTTCTAGTAATATCATTAAACATAAGATTATAAATTATTTGTATATAATGAATAAAGGCATCACAAGAAGGAAAACTAAAAGACAAACAACTCACAACGACCATTTTAGCTAATTCTTCTCGGTCCCTCAATTTATTATACTTCTTTGTTACCTGACCGTTGCTGGGTCCATTCTAGTTTGCGTTGGTCCACCAACATCCTCACCACCTCGTGCAATTTTTAACTCTCTTTCGTGAGCATCACCTATATGTCTCATTAACGTATCTGTACCCCTTGCTTGCCTCCGCTTTTATGCTTATATATTTGTTGACAAATATTGCATTGCACCTCAATATCTGATATACGTTCAAAAAATTGTCATGCAACACTAGTTGTTTTACGAGGTCTTCGGGCACGGGGAGGACGGGAAGAGAGATTAACCGATTCAGATCTAACGTTAGCATTTCCTACTGCGAGTGTCTCACCAATATTTTCATCATCTTCGTCTAAATTAACCGCATCTACTTTATTTTCTTCTTCTATACCGTAATTTTCCTGACCTTCTACATAATCCATATCGTGAGCACCTACACCTATTTCTTTCTCAAAAGGTGTACCAAGCGGTACCGGAGGCGAAGGCACATAGGTATATCTACTACTTAAACTACCTCTACCACTAGTAATTCACTTTTTACTACCACTACCGCTTTCGAGACAAATTTTTTTAACACCTTTAGTTGCGAGGTTTCTTAATTTATCCATAGTATAAATTAAATTAAACTAAAAAAATTCAAAATACACAAATATAATAAAATTAAATATACAACAATTAATACAATAAATAAAAATTAAACGTAAGAGATGAAACGACAATACCAAATTTTAGAAGTATCCGAAGGTTGTGACTTTAGAAACTTCCACTCATACTTTGTAAACGTAATAAAAAAATTAAAGTGAGCACTTTAGGAAATTAAATATATTGAATATTTAAGAATTGAGATTTGAGAGAGTGAAAAATTGTGTGAAAAATGATTTGAAGGTGTAGGGTATTTATAGAATTTTTTTTGGAATTTAAAAATAATTTTTTAAGTAATTTGTTTTTTCTTTTTAATATATGGGCCCAAACTAGTCGTTTGGGCTAAAAAATGGTTATATAGCCGTTGGGCCAACGCCTAGTTTGGCCCAAAATCCAATTTAAAAAAAAAATAAAAAAATCAGGCCGGGCTGAGCCGATTAACCGACGAATCTGGACCGGGTTAATTGGGCCCAATTAAAAAAATAAACCGGCTCGGTACCTGATACCCTAAAGCCCTTGAGCTTACTGGGCCGATTTCTTCGAGTGGATCAGTTCGGGACCCGGCCCACTTTCCTAATAAACTCACACATTCATTGTACCTTCTAAATATAATTAATTCAATATTTTAATAAATAACTGCAATTAATAACAATAATAAATTAAAAAATAAATGATAAATTATCTTCTTTTTTTTTTTTTTCAAAAAGGTGAAGTAGATATTTTAGTACAATGTACACATTTAGCAGCTATACGCGTTGCATTAATTATGTATCTTGCCTGCAATTCCACATAGTTTGGGTTGATTTGATTGGATTCTTTATTAAATTCTATCTAATTGCACTTTCCTCGTACTTTTCTTAGTTTACGCGCTAGGTATAAGGTAATTTATGTTGCCTAATTCTGGTTATTTTCTTGTTGAAATCTTGAAACCCCCACCAATGTTCCAAGTTGGTCTCTTTGATTAATCAGAAAAGGGAAAGCAACCATATTTTATTAAACATTGTCTTCTTGTTATGCATAATACGACATTGACTTGAAAAAGTAAAGTCTAAAAGTCTTTCAGTTCGAATAATAAAATCTTCAAGAACTACACACTTACACCAATCCACCACATAGCACCCACAGTGTGTGTGTGTGTGTTAATGCCTAAAAGAACTGCACACTATTTGTGTTTGACTTGTGATCAGTAATATAAATAATTGGATATAACTGAAGCTTCCTACCTGTTTCCTGTTAAATGAGGGATCACTAGTTTCTATATAAGACTATAGTAGTTGGCAGTTGAACGTTACCTGTTATCAATATTTATCATTAGTAAGGAGTATTGATTATTGGTAGCACTGAAAAAATTGGACTTTGATGGTACAGAAACGGAATATCAACCAGGATAGGGATGACAGCTCTGAGTTTCCAGCTATGGAGTCTGAGTTGCATTGTTCTGATTAGCAGTTTTTTCAGGGCTACGCGTATCTCCACGAGAACTTGCACTAAGGCTGGAGACTTTAATCCGAAGCTGGGTAAGATTCTACGCATATGTCTTTGTCTTTGTAGGAGTAGTACAATTTAGTTTTCAAGATTGTGCAAGCAAAGGGGGGCATTTGTTTAGTGCTCGTTCAATTACTAGTAGACAATATCAGGCCATGTATATTCTGCAGGCGTACGAGTCCCAGTGAAATAGTCATTCACAAGGCAAAAGCTTGAAATATTTCTGTTCAATTCCCAATTGGAGTGATCTTGAAATGATTGCTGTATAGAAGCTAAAATTAGTAGTTTTCAACAGAGAGAGGCGGTATTATGTTTTATTTTATGTTTACTTTTGATTCGTCTTACGTTAAAGTTTCCATATTTATCATCCTTGGTTTTCGTAAATGATGATAGGAGCGTGAAGAGATTGAGAGAGCACTTCAATCTGCCCTGAGGTCAGTTCTTGCTTTAATCAAATGGTTGTTGATCCATGCTCATGTTTATATATTATGCAACACGACGAGGAACTATTCTCCAAGTATCACCATGAATGTGTTGGTTGATATTGGTATAAAATGATTTACAAAGTGATTTCTTTTGGTTGTTGCAGATCCTCACTTTGTGATAACGAGACTTCTCAATTGAGGTCTATTCAGTTACTTTTTGACGATATATTTCCCTTCTTCCCTTTTCACGGGCAGTAAAGTATCTGTGAACAATAGGCCCATTAAAGTTGCCTTGCATGATGCCATCTGGACCCTTATCTTCGTTAAAAGTTGGTCTGGTTGTGCTTGATGGGGAATTTAATCCTGACGATCGTGAAGACTGGACTGAGGAAGAGTTCAGCAAAAAGGTTATTCGTGAAAGAGAAGGAAAACGTCCATTATTGACTGGAGACTTAAAGTTGGTCTGGTTGTGCTTGATGGGGAATTTAATCCTGACGATCGTGAAGACTGGACTGAGGAAGAGTTCAGCAAAAAGGTTATTCGTGAAAGAGAAGGAAAACGTCCATTATTGACTGGAGACTTAATCATTCAGCTAAGGGATGGTGTGGGATATCTGGGTGATGTCAGCTTCACTGACAATTCAAGCTGGACAAAGAGCAGGACCTTTAGGTTGGGATTGAAATTGATCAACCGTTCTGGTGAATTTAGGGTCAGAGAAGGAGTTAGCAAACCCTTGATTGTGAGAGATCATCGTGGGGAGAGTAAGTTCTTTTTACCTGCACTTATCTCCGTTAACCTGTTAATAACACCCTGCAAAGTGGGAGAGAAACTTGTGTGTGTAGGCTTGCTATATTCTCCACTTCTACTTGCCTTAAGCGGATTCAACAGCCATTTTGTTGAGTTGTTGCTCGTAGTACAACTAACTGATGTCCAGTCTTCGCGCATATTATTTTGACGTAATATTTTGTACTGACATTGTTTTATTTTCTTTCCTTTGATTAGCTTATAGGAAGCATTACCCTCCCACTTTGGACGTTGAAATTTGGCGGTTAGAAAGGATTGCTAAAGATGGTGCATCACACAAACGGTTAGCTGTTTGTCACCGATCCATCTCTTTTGCGTGAGGTTGTTGTAATGTCGTCTTTGGTCTGATCGTCAACCTTTTATTTATATAAAATTTGTTTGGGTGTCATCTATATTATAGATGCTGGCTTGTGGGAACAACATATGGGAAAAAATAACTGAACATGTGAACACTTGTCCGTTAGACAACAGCAATGCCGGAGAAAGTATTGTGCTTTTGTTCAACTGCATCTATGAGCTTGTAGGAGCAACTCTTCCTTGGACAAATTAGATGTATTTCAGAAGGTCTGTTCTCGGTATCCCAGATAGCTATTCTTTAGTGTAAAGAGTTGAGAAGCTGCCAGCGGATGGTTGAAAATTTTAAGCGTGGTGTTTACAAAAAATTGAATTGTCTAGTTCTCCTTAAGGCCATTCTTTGATTAGCCAAGCAGTCCTTACATCCAATCTGCAAATTGGCCTTTCTCATATTCCTAGTTCAAGCCAACAGACTATGAGTATGAACCATCACATCTTCTTCTGCAGAGTTCTGTGCCTCTTTTTCCATTTTTCTTGCATTTTGTGTTTCTCTTAAATCTTGTGGTATTGGCAAGAGTATGCTTTTAACTAAGCATTTTGATACATCTGATTGAGCAATAAATAAGTCGTATTCTTGAAAATATTTTCACTTTTTGGGAGTTAAATTGAACTAGTATATTTATTACTACTATATTTCTCTTCAGCCACAAATTTACGATTCCGTTTAGGAAAAGTCCTGTGTTTTCCTACTTTGAATCAAATGTACATTACTCTTTGTAAATACAAACGTCCCTCACTCAATTCACCAACACATCCTCTTTCTCAATTATTTAACTTTCATCAATTCTCTCCTAGTAAAGCGTTAGCTTTAATTTTGAGGCCTCAAAAAAATTAATATAGTAAATTTTGTCACTTGAAATAATAATGAAAATCTATGAAATAGTTTTAAGGAATTATATTTAAAAAATACAAAAAAAAAAAAAAGAGTGATCTATTTTAAAACTTTGAATTAACCAATTCAAGTTTCATATTAATAATTAATGTTTTAACAACAACATCTAAATTAATGTAATGAAAACAAATTGCTAACATCTTATTAACTAAAATGGATCTTTCTTTTATTAATAATCATATTATATGTGAAGCTAAAGGTTATGTGTCTTTTAAAATTATACCAAAAACGATTGTTATAAACAACAAAGAAAAACAACTTTAAATTATTACCGTATTTGATTATTTTTGTATGTATATATTTATGGGTAACTTACATAAATCCCTGATACTTTAATTAATATTACATAAAATCTCATTCATTTTGTTAATTACATCTTATCCCGAATTTTTGAGATGATGATACATATGTTAAGTGGTGATTTTGAAATGGTGATACATATGGTAAGCGGTGATACATATTAAAAACTGATACATATGAAACCAGATTAGTCAGTTATTTAAGGAAGCAACAGATTTTCTCTGATGTTAACAATGCAAATCACGTCAAAACTGTTACAAGCGTTAAAAACGCAATTTCATTCAACAACAGATCAACATTGAAGCAAACCAGATTAGAAGCTCAATGTTTTTCAATTTTGGAACAAAAAAATCGATCTTCCATCTTAAATTTCTGAATTTCTTCAATAGAACTCGTGACTGTGTTGTTGCATCATTCTAGGGAATGGGTTTCTGAAACAAGGTACGATAATTATTGGGTCGATGGTAAGAAAATTATCACTTTTATGCGGTTTGTGGAGAACAAACCCCATAAAAGTAGCTATTTTATGTATCTAATTTTCTGTTTTCCACAAACTCCATAAAAATATTATTGGCGATATATTTTTCTTGATATCTATCATCAATTCTTTTAACTGGTGATTCATATGGGTGATTCATATAATTATAGATTAACAGATTAACTGGTTACTTGGTGATTCATATTTTTTTGATGATTTATACGGGTAATTCATATGAGTGAAACACTAAAATGATATTTTAATTGGTGATACATATATGGTACTGGTGATTCATAAATGGTGATTCATATAACTGGTTCTTTTAACAGGTGATTTATATGGATGATTCATTTAATTACAGATTAACAGATCAACTGATTAATTGGTGATTCATATTTTTTTGGTGATTCATATGTTTGTTACACTAAAATGATATTTTAATTGGTAATATATATATATATATATATATATATATATATATATATATATATATATATATATATATATATATATATATATTGTGTTATGGTGATTCATATGCTTGTTACTGTTATTCTTTGTGGATCATTTTTGTTGTTTATACATATGTGATAGCACTTTATGTATTTATTTTTTTAAAAGGTCATATAGGTTATGCTGCTGAGATAAAGAAGCTTGCTGAAATGTTGTCAACTTATTTGACAATATCTATTTTTTTTTGAGAAAAAAGAACGCACAGACTGATCACTTCTAGATGCATAAAAGGAAAAGACGGACCAGCATGCATTCGATGTTCACATTGTTGATGGAATTGTGCAACAATCAAGCGGCACGTTGTAAGTAGTATCATTTATTCTTTTGAATATATTATTTTAAATAAGAGCTCACGTCAAGACATAAAATACCTACTTTTCTGTTGTGCTATTCATATATAAACAAATAAAGTTAAGGCATATTTAATTTATACTTTAACTAAGTTAATTTGCATATTTTTTTTAACATTCTGATAACAGATGTATCAAAGTGATACATCTGAGAGTCATATGTATCATTTTGGTACATTTGTTGAAATATGCCTCCAGTTGAATTTTTGTTCTTTATATTTAATTAATCTGAGACTTTTATGTTTCATATATTATGTTGACTTACACAAAATTTTATGAAATAATATTTTTAGATTAGGGAATTAACTAACTACATACACGGTCTGTATGAAGAAGGAAGAAAATACATTATTCAGTTGGATAATAGAACATGCAACTGTGATAGATTTCAGCTTGATGAGATACCATGTGCGCACGCTATTGCTGTTTTGAAAAGCAAACATGTAAAGGAAATGAAGCCATACTGTTCAGATTACTACAAGAGGGAGGTACTGGTGAAGACTTGTGAAATGCCGTTGTGTTCAATGCCCGATAAACGAGACTGGCATATACCACCGGAGGTATTAGAAGATGTGATTTTGCCTCCAAAATATAAACGCCCACCAGAAAAACTAAAGAAAGATAGATAAAAGAAAAGTAGTAAAAAGTTTTCATCAACATCAAATCATCGTGGCAAGTTTGGATATGAAGACCATAACAGACACACTTGCAACTACTTTTCAATAGAGATATGACATTTTTCTTTAAAGTTTAATCAGACATGTTTACTTAGTTCAAAATTTTGAATTCAATAATTTGAGTTAATTACTCAAAAATTCATTGCTTGATATATTTTGTTTACAATTGGAAGAGAAATGTTTTTTTAAGATCATTGTTTATAATTCATTAGTACTATTCTCTTATACAGATATGTTAGAGATCACGAGGAATGTTAGTGAAACATTTCCTATATGAAATTATAAAGTGATACATATTAAAAATTTTAATACTTTTATATTATTCATATTAACCGTTCGTTAAAGATATGTGAATCATATCACCATTTAATCTCAACATGTTAGTTGGTGATACATTTTAAACATATTATTTTCAATTGATACATATTAAAAAAATTAATATTGTTATATAATTCATATAAACCGTTCGTGAAAAATTATTTGATTCATATTAGTAATTAAACTTAACATGTTAATTGGTGATACATTTTCAACATATTGGTTACAGTTTATTCAGTTTTAATAATTTTTAACCGGTGATTCATTTTAATCATTTGATAAATGGTGATTCATATAATTTGTGGTTCATTTAACTGGTTATTCATGAAACTGGAGATTCATACGATAACAGATTAACAGATTAAGTGGTAATTGGTGAATCATATAAAAACTAGTTAATAATATAAATGGTGATTCATGGTATTTGGTGATTCATATAAAAACAGATTAACATAACTTCATATTGGTGATACATATTAAATCACTTGTGATTGTTAACAAAATAATGATGCTACATATCAATAGATAAAACTCAAAATTAGTGATAGATTATGCAAGTTAAACTGCCCACAAAAGTACTAATATCAAAACTGCTTCTAAGATAAAATGTCATGACATTAACAACAAAAAAATAAGTTGTCATGATATATCTAGAAATCCCCTAACATAAAAAAAAATTAAAAAATCAGAAATCCACAAACATAAGAAACCAATATCCTTTTGTCACACAATAAATACTAGATAACTACGATTCAACATCAATCATCTCTATATCCTCATATTGAATGAAGGTGCATTTAGGCCTAGGCGGATCCTGATTTTCACTAACATATCCAGTGCATGCCTTGTTCACACCATAGTCCCATAACAAGGATGCGTATCTTGTACGATGCTTTTTCGAATCAAACTCTAAAGATGGTATTTGATGCCAGTCACTTAAAAATTCAACATATGCTGCAACAAATAAGCCACAATAGAAAAGTAGGTATTTTATGTGTTGCCGTGAGATCTTATTTAAAATAATATATTCAAAAGAATAAATGATACTTACAACGTGTCGCTTGATTGTTGCACAATTCCATCAACAATGTGGACATCGAATACATGTTGGTCTATCTTTTCTTTGTATGAGTCTAGAAGTAAACAGTCTGTACGTTTTTTTTTCCTCAAAAAAATCAGATATTGTCAAATAAGTTGACAACATTTCAACAAGCTTCTTTATCTCATCAGCATGAGCTCTATGAACTTTCCAAAAAATGAGTACATAAAGTGCTATCACATATGTATAAACAACAAAAATGATCTACAGAGAATAATAGTCACAAGCATATGAATCACCATAACACAATAAATGTATCACCAATTAAAATATTATTTTAGTATAACACCCATATGAATCACTAAAAAAAAATATAAATCACCAATTAATTAGTTAATTTGTTAATTTGCAATTAAATGGATCACCCATATGAATCACCTGTTAAAAGAACCAGCTATATGAATCACCAACACCATATATATATCCAATTAAAATATCATTTTAGTGTTTCACGCATATGAATCGCCAAAAAAATATGAATCACCAAGTAACCAGTTAATATGTTAACTGCAATTATATGAATCACTTATATGAATCACTTATATGAATCACCAGTTAAAAGAATCAGTTATATGAATCACTATCTATGAATCACCAACACAATATATGTATCAGATCATCAATTAAAATATCATTTTAGTGTTTCACCCATATGAATTACCAACAAAATATGAATCACCAAGTAACCAGTTAATCTTTTACTCTGCAATTATATGCATCACCCATATGAATCACCAGTCAAAAGAACTAGTTATATGAATCACTATTAATGAATTAATTGCGATAATAATATCTGCTCCGACGGAGATTTAGGGATATATTCAATTTCATCCTTATCTACCATTTGCATGTCGGAAACTTGATTTTTAGCAGCAAAATCTTCTCTTAAAATCTTTAATTTTTCAGGGTCATTCCGCTGCTTTGATTGATTTTCACTAAAACCTAATTTGGTGTAATCAAATTCGCCTGGAGTAAAACCCAAGACTTGATTACTATCATGAACTCCTTTCTGTGTTTCAATTTATGAAATTCTTAAGCTGAATGAGGGTGAGTCTTCATTAGCCATTGAAGATAAAATAAATTAAAACAAATAATTTTAAAACATAATTCAAAAGCTAACCTCTTTGACGAAGTTGTCAATTTTTGAAATTAAAGGATGAACAATTATGGTTGAAATCAATTGAAGTATTGAAAAATGAAGTTGAATCAAAATCTACTAAAATGGAAGAGATTTTAGGAAAGCAATTTGTGGGATAAAAAAGGATGATGCGTAAAAAGATGAGAGAAATGGCGTGAAAAGAGGAGTAAAAATAGGGTGTGCAAGTTATAGCATATGTAGCACCAGTAAATATGCAAATAGGAATTTTATGTATTTTTTAAAATACTAAAGGATATTAGGTAATATGGTGTCTTAAATATGGGATTTGTGTAATTTATCCTATATTTATCTATTCATAGCCTCTTGTTAGTTTAAATTTAGACCACTAATTTTATTGAAAATATCTTGAATTTTCTTTAATACCATAAAAATGTATTTGTTCAAGATTTTTCCCACCCTACAAAACACCACCACCCTTATTGACATCTCAAAACACCACCACCATCGTTGACATCAGAGAGAGAATGTTCAGCTCAACATCAACAGGATTCCTGAGGATGGCATCATTCTTGGTTCCACTGATGCAATGACACAACCCAATGCTAATGTTTTCTTGTGTAATTGTATACAAGAAGCAGAAATTGTATTAGAACATGCACGAAACTTTATTCATGATCAAGAAAATATTATAGTCATGGACGAAACAATTGGTACAATTAGGAGTGTGTAAAAATCGAATTAATCAATAAATCGTTATTGATTTATCGGTATCTGGTTATTTAATTAATGATTTTTAAATGGTTTTAGAATTATTTTTTTGATTGAGATATCGATTCGTTTTTTGATTTTAAGGTTTTAGTTGATGGTTAAACCGATAACCCAATAACACTATATTAAAATATAATTTTTATCACTAGCTCTATAATAGTGACTTTATATTTTAAATACATGGCCTTTTATTTTTTTGCATTTTGCTGTTGTTATCTTAGTGTTGTTTTTGTTTTTATAAACTTGTTGGCTTGTTGGTTTCCACCAATCAATATAAACTATAAATTGACATTGATTTTCTTTTTTGAGAGATCACTATCGACTGCTACTACATTCAAGTTCACTTACTTAATCAAAAAGAAAACAAATTTGTTTTAGTAATAATGTATTTGAATTTGTTTCTACTTGTACTTTGTGTAGGCTTTTATGCATAAAGGTAATGTATATATATGAACATATGAAGATAAGAAGAGAAGGTGAAAAACAATAAAGCGGGCATTTCCTTATCGGTTAACCCGATAAATTGAACTGTTAGGGACCAAAATCGATAAACTAAATCGATAATACTCAAAATCGAACCGAACCAACTGATGCACACCTCTAGGTACAACATTGTCCTGCATATAATGACGAGACGACGACACAAGAACATGCTATAGACTTGGGTTATTATTGGTGAGGAAAGGAAAATACATGAGATAAGTCACAGTGGAATTATTATGGAGAAATCCAACTTTGTTAATAGGAGGATATGAAGTTGCGTGTAGAGGTGAGCATGATACGGTATCATAAACTTTGATGCGATAACTTTAATTTTCGATATTTAAAAAATCAATGTATCAAATTAGTTTGGTATTATACCATACTATGTCCACTCCCAGCTGCCTGCTTGAATAATTATTGAAAAAAAAAAAGATGAATAAAGAAGAAGCTTAGGAATTGGTGTTGAAAACATTGACTTCAAATATTTCATTAGTTAAATGGTGTATGGAGTTGTGGGATTCGGACTGCGAGTGCAAACTCAAAAGGTGTCATGAGTTTTTTTCATCTTCATAACACACTTCCTAGCCTAGAAAAGTTGGACTTAGAGCATGTGATTGGGGAGAAAGCATTCCTCGAATGTGTATGTGCATGTTTATTTTCTTGGCTTCGGCATCAATGAGGGTATTGAGATTGAAAAATTTTAGTAGCTCAATTGGTTGATTGATTACCTTGTTGGTAAAGATTTGATTGCAATGTAATAGAGACACTAAGATTATGTTAAGAATATTATTAGTACCATAGTCACAATTTTTTATGCTACACATACTTTTTTTAGTTCTAAACTTTAATACTCCTTTCGATTCAAAAACAATAATCTAATTTGACTTGACATAAAGTTTACTTATGGTTCTAAATTAAAAATATGTCAAAATAAATTAAAATGTCACTTAATAATTTTGTGTCATGAATATGACACGTGAAAAGTTGAAATTAAAATATTAATAAAAAATAAATAAATTATTTCTTTTGAAACAGACTAAAAAGATGAAGTAAGTACTTTTTTAAATGGAGGAAGTATTGGATATTGTGAAATGGGTTTAAATAAAGAAATAAAAATACATATAAAGAGGCTCAATTTAGTTTGAAACAGATTAATTGTTGTAACTTCTTAGACCCCGTATAATCATGAAAATATAATTTTTTGGAGTTAAAAATAGAACTGGAATTGAAGTTGGAGTTAGAATTGTGTTTGACCATTAATATAAATTAAAGTTGTTTATAAAATTTTGCGAGAGAAGTAGGAGTGAAAAAAAATGAAAACAAGTTTTTTTGTTTTTAATTTTTCAGATACAATTGCATATTGTATTTAAAATTTTCATGGGCAAACACTATTATTTTCACTAAAATAAAATAATTTTTTTTTTTTTTTTTAAAATACTCTGACCAAACAGCTACTTATCAATCTTATATAAAAGGGATAATATTCACGAAAATACCTGAACTTTGACCGGATTTTCAGTTGAGCATACTGAACTTTGCGGATGTCCTATTACCTCCTAGACTTTTTTACTTCCGTATTTTAATGGTATATACCAGTCCCCTTGGACCATTGCATGTAATTCACGCGCATTGGGCACGTGAAAGTGTTAAAAAAAATGTCTTGGGCCAAAACAGCCCTCAATTTTCTTATTTTTATAAATTGAATGGGTTTTTATTTATTTTTCATTTATGTCTTCACTCTTCTTTCTTTCTTCTTCTCTTCGATGATGTTTTATTCCATTGTTGACTTGGAATTGAATCGAACACAATTTCATCACACACATACACACCAAATAAGTTATCTTCAACACACCCAATTCAATTACATCAATTTGATCAAATTTCAATGCACACGCCAAATGGGTCTTCTTCAATTCTATCAAAATAGCAAAATTAACCTATCATTGTCATCATCAACCAACCCACTATTGGCGCCAGAAGGGAATTTGTCGGCACAATCTTGATAGAAATTGAAATTTTGATTTTTCAAGAAATCAGTGAAGTTGATTTTCTCAAATTATGAATTTTTTATTCTTTTTTTAAAATGATGCATTTTGAAGTTTCTTTCTAGATTGGTGATTTGGATTCTCTGAAGCAAATTCTTGCTATTTTTTCAATAAATTGAACTTGGAAAGATTGAAACTTTCTGAGTTTTGAGTTGTTGGATGCCAATGTTTTGATTATAATGGTGTTGTTGGTCTGCTGCTACTGCTAATTTTTTGTGGATTTTGATCATTATTTTGATTTGCTGCTACTGCTAATTTTGGAGAAGAACAAAACCATTGTTGGATACCAATGTTTTGGTATGCTGCCACTGCTAATTTTTTTGTGAATTTTGATCATTGTTTTGGTCTGCTGCTAGTGCTAATTTTGGAGAAGAACAATGATGCTCTGCTGCTACTACTATTTTTTTGTGGATTTTGATGAATAAAAAAGGAGAAGAAAATAAGAATGAAAAATGGAGAAGATTAAGAATGGAAAAGAAACTAAATGAAAATTAATTTTAAATAAAAAATACACGTGTCAATATGTCATTGGCGCGTGTATTACACTTTCCACTTTAAAATTAGATATAGCGTTTTGGGGGAAATTAATTCCATTTTAAAAAAGTACAGGGGGTAATAGGACCCCCGCAAAGTTCAGTATGCTCAACTAAAAATTCGATCAAAGTTAAGATATTTTCGTGAGTATTATCCCTATGTAAAACAAACAAACAAAAAAACTCTCCAAGTTCATGGTGCTTAATTATTACCTTTCCCGCTCTATTTGTTGACAACCCGAGACTGAAAACTGCAAGCGAGTTTAATACTTTCTGCGTTTCAAATTATTCGTTCCAAATTAAGATGATATATTGATTAAGAAAAGTAATTAATAATATAACTAGTTTATCATAGTGCTCCTCTTAAATGATATTTACATTTTAATTTAAACAAAAAATAATTAATGCAACGAGTAAAATATGAAAAAAAAAAATTATCTATTCTTGATTAATGAAAAAAGACAAGTAAAATGAAAAATTAAATTAAAAAATTTGAGACGAAGAAAATAGCTGCTTAAAAATATATACGTGCTAATATTTTTATTTTGTGTAAAATAGTATATAAATTTTCTCAACAACAAGGACAAACCCATTATATTTCTAATATAATGGGGTGTGAGTAGGAACATATAAATTTTCATAAATTATAAATATGAAAATATCGAAATTGCAAAACAAATCTCTAGTAATTCTAACTTATTACTGTAAGTGACGCTTAGCAACGACTTTATCGGATCTAGTGGCACTCGCCGTAAATTGTACTAATTCTCAAGCCTTATTCCAAGTGTCTCTTATCTCATAAACAAAATATCTTCCTCATTTGGAAAATCCAAAATGTCTTTTTATCATGACAGATATTTTCCTCTTTAACACTAATCTTACAAAATCATCTTCTCCAACTTACACATTCCCTTTCTCCCTTCAATCAATATATATAAATTCTCATATTTGATCCAATTTTTCTCTGATTCTTAACTTGCATTTATCTATGGTTTAATTCAATCACTAACAACAACTTGGCGCTCTGTACCTGTCAATTTTAGGTACAGTTTCTGTTTTCGCATAATTTTTTTGGGATTCTTGGATCTGGGTTAGAAACTAACAGAAATAGAAGGAGGTTCCTCCGGATCTTGTTACTATTCAGTGCTTGGAATTCGCAAAGATGCCTCCTGCTCCGACATTCGCTCTGCTTATCGGAAACTAGCTCTGGTGTGCCTCTGTATTTTTATAATTTTTCAACTCGAAATTGAGATACAATTTTTTTTTTTTTTATATACAAATATATAGTACTTACTATGTAGTAACATGCCTGTGATTTTTGAAGAAATGGCATCCGGACAGGTGGGCGAAGAATCCGACAGAAACTCCGATTTCAGAAAATTACTCAGGTAAAAATTCTCCATTTATACTGTATATATATATATATATATCTTTTTGACGGAATCCGTTGACGGCGTGTGTGTAGTTTAGTTATTTTGCTTGTTGAAAAAATGTGTGACTTTTGAAGGGAATTGACGATGGTTAGTTCTCCGTTATTCGTATTGGCAGTTCTCTCCGATCAAGATAAGAGGTCTATGTACGACGCCGGCTTCCTTGATCTGCTTCAGGAAGACGAAGTACGTAATTTTGTCCTTTTCACAAATTATTCATATAATAACCTCTCATATTCCTCTGAATTTTCGATTTTGACACTGGAATTTTTATCTAATTTTACAACTGCGAAACATCCTGTTGATCGTGATATCCAATTCAAAATTACAAAGTACATAGTGATTATTATGATCTTAAAATTTGAAATTGTATATTAAGAATTTATCTCCCGAGCCTTGTCAATTGCAATTAAGCTGAGTATTCCAATTATGTTAGAAATAACGGTAAACAACACATATCTATCATTTTTTTTTAACGAATTTCATACTTCAATTATCCGTAGCTGGATTATCATTACCTTATGTATTAAAACATCGCAAATTATATAACAATCCTTTGGTGTTTGATTTTGTGGGTTGAATCATTGAGGAGGAATTAACTTGTTTATTTGGGGGTAGATTATGGAAGTCAAAAGAATCTTTTTTAGACTGTTGATTTTTCTAAGCAAGTTGTTCAAATACTGGGGCTGCTGAGTTGCGTAATAAGAAGATTCTCTTTGCTTGAAGTGTCTTTTGTGGCTCGTCCAAAATATCTTCCTGTATTACTATTATATTTTATTATTATCCAAGAAATTTGTTACTTGTAGTTTGGTTAAGCTCCTTGCTTGTTTGACCTATGCATTTTTACTCTTTTAACTGCAGTTTGACCTCTTATAATAAACTCAGAAATGAAAGATAGCATTTTTGCCTTGGGATTTACCTTTTTACTGTTTGTTGAGCTCTTTTTTCAATTCTAGCTTCAGCCCATAATCCTCAATAACATCTCTAATTAAATAATAAATATATAAAATGTAGTATTGCATGGAAAAGCAAAAGATGTTATGTTATTGAGCAAGAGAAGGAAAAGGGAATTGTTATTTTATTTTATCAATGAGAAAAGGGGAAGACGTGTAATGTGGTAGGGAAGGATAGGGATGGCACTAGGGCTGTCAAAATAAACCCATTAAGGTCCAACCCGCCCAAACATTTTTGGGTTGGGTACAAACTAATTTCAAATTGGGTAAGGTTTGAGCCCATTAAACCTGACCCGCTAAAAAACAATTCTCACCCATTTCAACCCGTTTCCAACCAAAAAAAAAAAAAAATCGGCGCAACTCCAAGACGCAAATTTGTGACCCCCATCGCCGTCGACGACACTTCACGTTGCCGGAACACGTTTGTGTACAAACTGATAACACTTCACGTTGCCGGTACTCTGTTCCTGATCTCCGATTCAACGTTCTTCTCGAGTCTCGATTACTCGATTCAACTAAAATCACTCTAATTTCTTCTGTGAAATCGTTGCTGCCTGCTCCTATTACTCTAATTTCGCAAAGATTAGTAGATTTTTGTTTCTGTTGCTACTAAGAAAGTTCATTTTTAGCCAATGGTGTATTCTTGAACTTTTGGTTTTGTGGGGTTGTGCTAAAAGTGTCTGTTTTGCTGATTGTTGGAAGGTAGAACAACTTTTTGAGTCAAAAATGTTGGTAAAGTTCTGAAAAAGGGGAGATTTTGGAGTTGTTGGAAGGTTTTGTTTCTCTCTTTTTCATTCTGAGATTGGCAGTTGAAGTCTTATCTACAAATGGGAATAGGCATTCTTGGTTCTTTCCTGGTTTTGACACTGTTCGTTAGGCCTTTGCTTTGTCAACAACCAAAACAGTGATGGATTTTTTTGTCTCTGACTTCCTTCAAAAGATGGTTGTTAC
The DNA here is from genome assembly GCA_030864225.1 of Capsicum baccatum var. pendulum. NCBI lineage: Eukaryota > Viridiplantae > Streptophyta > Magnoliopsida > Solanales > Solanaceae > Capsicum > Capsicum baccatum. The sequence continues at coordinate 134,782,859 of CM061558.1, forward strand.
TAAAATTCACAACTTTTCAACTCACTTTTGTTCTTGGCAAGGGGTAGGGTGTGATTCTAATGAAGAAAGTGTTGTCAATTTGACAGCTAAAAGTTTTGGCTTATCTGGTGTAATTCCTGATAACACCATTGGTATGAGTGAGTGAATTCATGAATTTGAAAGTATAGTGGATATAAACATGTTAGTTGTAGCATCGAAAGTACTTTTGCACATCGCTATAATCCTGTCAAACTCTCTACTCTCTGTTTATGGCTAAGGTCAGGTTCAAAAGTCTGCTTATCTTGTACTAAAAGCTTGTATTAGTCTTTTTTTTGGTTTCAGTACTTGTAATAGCCTTTTAGCGTTCTGTATCAATTTGAATTAGTGTTTGAACAAACTCCTAAACTAGTGTGTGGCTGCATTGCAACTTCCAGATATTCGTGCTTGTTTTTTTGACGATGCTTGAACAAGATGCTCAACCCAATCTCCAGCTGCCTTGAAGATAGTTCACACATCAATATATTGTACTGGATTTCTCTCGGAAGAACACCAGGTCTTCATTTGAATTTGACCATTGCTTTGCTGCCAACAAATTTAACTTCTGATTGTTTTCCCTGCCAAGGGAGTTGTGAATTGCTTAGTTCCAGAAAAAAATAGAATGATGTGAAGGGATAAGATGCATAGATTATATTCAACAGGATGCTTCATAAATGATCTTTTGAAACAGAGAAATGAAATTTTTTGTAAATCTTGTTTGTGACAGTAAAGGTGGATACTCTAAATTTTATCTGGTTTCCAGATTTGAGATGAGCATAGTAGTTGCTGTAGGAGCTATTTTAGATTGTTCTTGTCATCATCTGTACTGATGTTTATGTTTTTTTCGAGTCTTGAATCAATACACTATTCTACACCTGAGAATCTCATCAAGTACTACTACTGATTGTTTTTGGCATAATATTTCAACTTCAAATCCTAGTTGAGATTGGTACACAAGAATGATGAAAAGAAATTCCTAAAATGTTTTCAACTCAGTGATGGAATCCTTAAACATAGCAGATAGTCATTTGATTTAGCTGCTTGCAGGAAGCTACTAACATTTGATTTTATGCAATAATGTGCTTGCTGCTATTGCTCAGTTCAATGGCTTTTGATTGGGTTGTTTATACAATATTTAGTTACAGATAAACTTTTTTTTGGATAGGTGTAGTTACAGAAAACTGAAAAAATATACTCACTCCATGTTAATTTAATTACAGAAAAGGGTAAAAAAAATGTCCTTTTAACATATTGATTTTGACTCACAAATATTTTCTTTAGACTAAGTGGGTCAAATTGGGCGGGTCAAGACCCAATCCGATATTTACCCATTTCAATCCAAAGAAAATTTGGGCGGGTTATGACCCAACCTGATATCCAATTCAACCCACTTATAATTTTTAATCTCAATCCAACCCGTCCATTTGACAGCCGTAGATGGCACATAGCCAAACCAAGATATTTTGTAGTAATGCAGCGGGAGGAACAAAAGAAGAGCTTCTAATGAGACACGCGGCATTCCTTTCCTTCAATTGGGTCAGGTTAAGTGAAAGAAGATATTTAGTACGTGGTTTGGTTTGAAAACAAATTATATCGGCATTAGTTATGTTGGGATAAGTTATGATGGGATAAAGAATTAGTTATGTTGGGATTATTTTTTATTGAGTGATTCAAAGTAATATACATGATATAATTTCTAGGAATAAATTGATTATCAAAATACCCTTCATCTTATTTAACTTATATATATATATATATATATATATATATATATATTTTCTTATTAAACTTTAAATATTCATTCTTAAAATTTTTTATTATTTTTTAGAGAAATTAAAATATATAAATAGGCATAATTTATATATTTTACAATCATTTTAAACGATAAATGCCTTTATACTTCTTAAAATATTTAATTACAAAAATAGATTAAATTATGCACTCAAATTATAGTTGCTTCACAAAAATATTTTTAGTAAAAATTTTAAATTATGCACTCAAATTATGTGTATGAAAGTGAAAAAATCAAAGAATTTAAGGGTAACATTGTCATTTTATGATTTTATCCCATGTAAGAATAATGTTGGGATTGTTATCCCACCAATTGGGAGGATAGCTTATTTCGGGATTAATTATTAGTTTCGGGATAAGTTATCCCAAATATTTATAATCAAACGATGAATACAAAGTTTTATTCCACGATTATTATTTTATTTCGGAATTATATGCAAACCAAACGGCCCTTATTGTTTAAAATGTCAAAGGCTTTGCTTATACTTTTTCTCTTCACTTTATTTCTTTTCAGCAAATTTTGTTACGTATTTCACACTTTGGTTGGTTTGGAATGGATAGATTTGTTTATGACAAAGCACATACTATCATAATGAAACAAAATATGTTCATCTCCAATATAACATATATGTTTATATTTAATTTTTTTGTTTATTCATTACATTATACAAATACTTTAAGTAGAAATAACTCCCCTCTTTCGCTCTACCTCTCCCTGTCTAACCTTAGAGAAGGACTATATGAGACACTCTCTTCTTTCTCTATCAATTTCTTCCCTCAATTTTGGTGATCCTACTTTACTGCAAATTCATGAAACCTTAAAAAGTACAATAAATCAAAAGATAATTTTGCTATAAGTATTATTTATATTTATCATAAGTTATATGTAAATATTAAAAAAAAAGAGTAGTCCTTAAGTTATATAAAATGACGAATTGATTTAATATTTTTAAAATTTGACGAATAAAAATACACTGTCATTTTAGTTCGTTTCTCTGCGTGGCCCCACCTAGAAAGTGCTACTTTATCAATGTATGAATCGTTATCATGTGTCGTGGCCACAGCCCACAACTAATTAGCACAACATATCAAAAATCTACATGACGTGAAAATTGCAAGCGAAATATTTAAATAGTAAATTATAAAAAATAATAATATTTTTATAAAATTACATTTTGTAATATTTATAGTATTATTTTATTATGATCCCCTACTTTTTATCTTAATCTGACAATTATCCCCTTTTCACGCCATAAGTTTTCTCTTTCATAATTTTGAAAGACTTTTTGTCATTTTTTTCGCCCTCAACAAAATCTTTCCGCTCCAATTTTAGTTCCCTTAGCACGATTTTAGCATCATCAGTAAAGATTATTAACTTCATCTATTTCAGGTAACTCTAAATTTTACTATTGCATGTTAAAAAAAAATTGTGCAAAATTCAAAAATAGTATATTTTATTATATCTCAAAAGCAGATTTTAAGATTTTTTGTTTTATTGGCTGAACAAACATCAAAATCATAAATAAATAGTGGTATACGAAATTTAAATTTGATGTCTAATTGTGGACCATCTTTTAGTCTTGGGTTAACTCAAGAAGATGTAGTTAAAGTTGTTTTAAATTTTTTACTGTCGAAGAAAACTGAGAAATCGAAGGAGATTAGGTCGAAGTTTCAAAACGATCCGCTGAAGATGATAGAAATTTTGAAAAAAAAAATAAAATGTTGAAGAAAATGCCTTCTCCAAAGGAACAAAAAATTTAAAAAAATCATAAGAAACGGAAAGCTAAAGAAATTGAAGGTTTGAATGAGGTTGATAAGGATGTTCAGATCTCTTTTGCAGATGATTTTGAAAAAGAAAGTGAGGAAGAGTTATTTTTTTGTTGTAAATATATTTTTTTTGGGTAAAATTTACTTTGCTCTAAGTAAAGATGTTTCTAAAGTTGTAAGTTATATGTATTTTTTTGAATTAGTTAATATGTATTTTATGTTATGATGATATTTAGGAATTGTAGAAAGCTGATTTGTGAAGATAATAGTATAATTGTGAAAATATATTGTTATATTAACTACTCATGAAGAGTATATTGGCTATATGTATTTTTAGCATAGTTATTTTTTATTTTTCAGTGTTGATTGTAGTTTTGATATGGTCAAAATACATATGCATGTTAATTTTACTTGAACTACCAGAATAGTCTATTGGATATATGTATTTTTAGTACATATGATATGTATTTTTTAGTATTAGTTACAGTTCTGATATGATCAAAATACATGTGTCTGTTATATGTTTTTGATTTTTTTTGGCTGCTTGATTTTTTTGCTGCATGTTATATAGTTTTTTGTGACAATAACATTTTTGGTTATTTAGTTTGTATAGGTGATGCGGGATTAAATATTCATTATTAGAAAACTTTCAAGATTTGCACCACACATATGCTCGTACAATGACAATGATATTTATGAAAGCATACACAATTTTAAATAAGGAACAATTTTAAAACTTTTGCGACAATAACATTTTTGGTTATTTTATGAAGAAGAAGCAATGTGTAGTGCAAGCAAAGTTGGGCAGATGCATTATGACACTTGAAGTGAAGGGTAGTTCTTCTTCTGAGATTATGATTTGTGCCTACAAATTTTAAGTTGCTATAAAATATAATTATAAAACTGTTTCAATAAAACTAATAATTAGGCAACTGCTGTTTCTGAATTTTACATTTTTACCCAAATTGCAACTCCTCAAGTGGCAGTATTGTCCCCACCATTCATTTCAAGTATATATTTGTTGACCATATGTATTCTGTCTAGTTTCACAAAAATAATGGTCTGGACCAATTATACGAATATGTATGTACGTATCAGTACTTTATAATATTACAGTTGTTTTTATGTATGTACAAAACTAAAATTGTTTTATCAGAGATGGAGCTAGAAGTTGGGGTTGTTTCATGTTCATAGTCTTTAGAGTGTGCAACTATTTGTCAATATTAATAGGGGTTTGGCCAGGTTTTAAATATTTTTAAATTCATCTAAAATTTATGAAATGAAAATACAAGATGAAGTAGTTTTTGTAAAAAATATTTGGAACAATCATTATTCTTGAATGTATTTAAATGTAATTTTTAAATTAAATATTGTTTTTCAATTGAAATATAATTTTTAACTTGATACTAAAATTTTCATAATTAAATATCAATTTTAAAATTAAATTCAAAAATATTCTAAAATAAAGTTTAAACAGTAATTATTTTTTTGGCCGGTTCTCATCAGTTATCAACAAAGTTTTTGTATGTAAATGTAAGGAAGAGGGAATCACATGTGGTGGAAGTGTGTAGATGAAAAATCGGGGCAAAAACGAGGTAATAACATTAGCTTTGTTGAGTGGATAATTATTGCGATTCTGTCTCAAATTATTTATCGTAATTTTTAAATATTACTGTCTCAAAATATTTATTATTTAATCTCTTTTCACGGCAAGGGTCTAACCGAAAATCACTTCTCCACTGTACAAAAATAAGGGTAAGATTTGAATAAATCTTATTTTGTTCAAACTTCACTCATAATTATACTATTATTCGTTTTAAGTAGCGGCAGATTAGAAATATATATTAAAAAGTAAATGAGACTAAAATAGTCAAATTTTCTTTTAAATAATGTTTGTTGTGTAAAAAAGAAATAAATACAATATAATTTGAGGGAGTGATAATTTTTTTCTTTCTAAATTTAGACAAGTTGCCACCTTTGTTTCTATTTCCATGTTGTAGTTATTTGGTTATCGACTTTCCACATCATTCCATGCGATCAATGACGCCTCAATCTCTCAAGTCCTCCATATGGAAAACCAACGTATCAACATAATTCAAGCCCTCACTTAGAGTTTAATACAAAAGTGATTGCTAATAATTATTCTAAGGATAATTCAAAATAACGCATCTCAACTTCCTTTCTTCGCTTATTTTTTAATTTTGGTTGGAAAGCCTACCTATTTCTATTTACCCTTGCTTGGAGTTGTTACAATATTATTTCATTATTCAACAAATAAGTAATTTACTCACTTATATATATTCATACGACAAGTTTCTCTTCTTTTATTACAAAAACAAATCAAAAGTAGTATAGAAAAATAATTCTTTCAATGATATAAAGCTGTTTGGTCTGGTTTCTTTAGTAGGACTGACTAATTAATAAGCAACTGTTTCTACTTCTTTATTCTGTGACCATTATCCTATTCTTCCAACCTTATTGGTGCCTTCCAACAATCAACTAGCCTCTTGATATTTATTTCCACACATATCAATTTGGGCAATTATCCTTCTTGTAGATGGGTTTGTTTGAGGAAATTTTTGAAAAGTTACAAGTAATTGATGTTTTAAAAATGTTTATTTTGGAGAGGTGAGTATCTTTTTTTTAAAATTAGTATTTTTAGTAGGTGTTTGACGCTAAAACATTTCAAAATATTATTTCGTCTATTACAAGGTGGATGTGCCACTAAGGAATATTTTAATGCATCGAATTATCTTTTTACCAAAAAAAAAATCAATTAACGAGTTTAGTTGATGTTGTAAGGACCAGCCTCCATATATTCTAGGACGTTTGGGCTCGTCTCATAGAGAGGTTGTCATTACTTACACGAAAATGAGTGCCTAATCTAAATCATTATACCTAACATTAAAGTATTGTGTATTTTTAGATATACATTTTAATACCATGTAATTCTTTAGATTCACAGATACTTGATTTCAACCGATGTATTTGATATACATGGCAAATGTTGTAACTTTTTGAAACTTATTTTGCCATTAATTATGGACTAAAGCTCCTATATAAGTTTCTGATTGGATTGAAGGTTGACTCTTCTGTAATTTTGTATATTCTACTAAATTAATTTATGTTAAAAAAAACAAGCTTCTAGTTGATTTTGATCTATTCCATATAATTTTAAATTATTAATGACTTATAATATTTTTTGTGTAGTTTATATATGTGTAAATTTTATTTATAATAATTTCAATTAAAATTCGAAGAAATGGACTCTTGAAATCCAACAGATCGTAGCATTGCAATAACAATTTTGGCAAACTTGTCTTGATCCTCGCCGGTTCGTGGGAGAAGGATACGAGGGAAGAGAGAAGGAAGGGGAGAGGGCTTCGCTGGCGACAGCCATGAACGCCGATTGAGGAGAGGAGAGAAGGAGAGAGAGGCGGCGGATGATTTGGTTTTAGGAAATAGGGTTAGGGTTTTTGTTTTGGTTTTAAATAGGAAAGAAAGGATTGAGGTCATCTCAACCGTTGGATCAGTTATGATCAACAGCTGAGATTAAAATAGGGGTTCAATAATTCAACTTGAAGTGCTTGTGGTTGAATTTGATGTAAATTGGCTAGAATTGGTTAAGATTGTAAGAAATTGGGTAAATTGGGTCAAAAGGTAAATAAATTTAGACAAAGATTTCAATTTAGGCCGTTATTTAAAAATAGTAAGTATAATATAACAAGAATAAATAATAATAATAATTACAACAATGTTAATAAATAATAATAATATGAATAAATAAATAGTACTAAATAATGAAAAAATATGAGTGTGCACAATTATGTGAAAAAATAATTTAATAAATATTAATAAAATCACTACAAAAAGGTCGTAAGATATTATAAAAATAATGCTAAAAGACAATGAAATAATTTATGCATTTTTTGTAAATTATGAATGTGACACGTAAATATGTATTTAATATAAGAATAATGTGTAAAAATATTAATATTTAAATTAAATAATTTTGATAAAATAATAGCCTAAAAGCAATATCGGGAGGTCAAAATTGGGTGTCAACAAGCATGTGACACATACGACTTTCAACGTAACTTTCAAGTAATACTCCTTTATCCTAATCAATATGTCATTATCGACGTTATAATTTACTATTTTAAGTTGTTTATTATTGTAATTTATACTAATACTCTTCCTGTTCAAACTTTTGTGTTATTGTTAATGAATTTAGACTTTAAAAGTAATTTAATTTAGGTGACATAGTAAAATTACAATTGAAGTAGCTGAGATTAAAATTATTTAAAAAGGGATCAAATATCAATATAGTTAGAATTGGCATTAATTGTGTACAAGATGGCTAGAAAATCAACAAATTGAGAAATTAGGCGTGCTATTTCATTGAAATAATTAGATGTTGATATCAAAATAAACTAAGTATGTAAAATTAATGTTACGTAAAATTGAAATAACTCACTTCTCTAGTGACCACGCTTAGCTATATTCAAAACACAAGTCCACCTTTCTTAGATCCATTTGAATTATCGGTTAATTAGATTCAGTTACATAGATTTTGATTATTGCATATGTCACTACACGAGATATATACATATATTCGATTGCATGTACATATATAGGTCAAAAATTGAAATTTGATTTTCTGGCAAAACTTATTAATTTTTTTATTATTGTATTGGTTATTGACTACGTGTAATATTTATAATTTTAAAACATAATATATTAGATTAGTTTTTTAATAAAGTAATATATTCAATTGGCTATCACCATTCAAATACATACTATATACATTACATACCCGATTTTACTATTCCATAATAATATTCAACGTAACGTAATTCACAAATACTCAATTGAATTATCGGTTGGTTTATCTTATGTCATTAGTACACGTTCACTATATTATATGTGTATACTATATATATATATATATATATATATATATATATATATATATATATATATATATATATATATATATATATATATATATACATATATACATACACACACATATATGACATGTTTGCTTCAACTGTTTCGATCTTAATTTTACTAAATATCATTCTAATTAATTATTATAAATCATCTAAATATTATAAAAATATATATTTAATAATAAAATAGATATAAAATGATAAGTTAACTTTTGATGTATTAAATTAACTTCACATCTTATATGAGGGCCATTTAAAAAAAAAAAATCTCACGTACTTTTTGTAGTAATTTTGTTATATCACTTCTTATTAGTTATTGTGAATAATTTAAGACATATGTTTGTTTCTTTGCTTTAATCGTAATTTTACTATATCACCTCTAATTAATTATTATAGTCTAAGCATTGTGCCACTTAAATTGAAATATAAGGAAAAGTTTTATAAACCACAATAATTAAAACTTAGATTATTTAAAATATGCAATTGACTATCAAATATTTGATTGACTCTCAATAACAACTTGAATATGAAATATTAAATATTTAACAACTTGAAAATTTTTAAAAGATATGAAATATTTGATCGACTTTCAAAATTATATCAATGTCATTTAAATTGGAATAGAAGAATAGTATAATAAATCACAATAATTAAAAACTTAAATTATTTTTAAAATATAATTGACTATCAACACCACAAAAGTTTAGACAAGGAGAGTAACATATATTATTTGAAACAAAAAAAATATTATAAACTACAATAGTTAACAACTTAAAATATCTAAAAACGTATTAAAAGTATGATTGATTATCTAAATTCTATTTAGATCACATTGTTTGAGATAAAAAAAAAATAACATATACTGAGCCTGTTTTATTTGGAAAACAGTAATATAGGCCTATCAAATTTGATTTTTCAGGCTCTTTATTAATTTATACATTTATAGAGTTCAATTTGACCGTGAATTAAAATTTTGAAATAAATTATATATTTGAATAATAAAACATAATAATTGATAATTTAATATATTTTTAGAATATATGCAAAAATTATTTAACAAAATAAATTTAATTAATTTTTAAAATTAAAAAAATGTAACATTAATTGATATGATTATTATTATTTGAAAAGTGGTCGGTTTTTGTATTATTTTTTTAATTTTTATTTGAAAATTAAATAATAATTAATAATAAAATTATTTAATTAATTATTATAATTTTTTAAAATATAAAAAAATAAAAAAAATGACCGCAAGTAGTCGGTTTAGAAAAATATATAAAAAACCGAACACAAGTGGTCATTTTTTTTATATTTTTAATTATTTTTTTAAAACAAACCAACCACAAGTGATCGATTTTTTTATTCTTTACATTTGTAAAATAAATAATAATTAATAATAAAATTATTTAATTAATTATTATAATTTCTTAAAATAAAAAAGTGTAACGACCCGAAAAAAATAAAAATAAAAAAAATGAAATATATGAAATTTGTGATTTTATGTGATTTGACTATTTTACCCCTTTCCGTAGTTGTATGATGATATTTCTGGGGTGTGGGAGTGATTGACATGATTTTTTATGCATTTTAGTAGCATTTATGCAATATTGTAGGTTTTGATGACTTTAAGAGTCTTATTTTAAACTTATGTGGATATCTTTTAATCCGTGCGACGGATGGTCGAACGGACTGCTCCAGCAGCTCCAGAATATCGATATTAGTCTAGGTAGACCTTGGCCTTGGGTTCGGGTCCTGGTGCACTCGAACTCATTTCGACCTATTGATCGGAAAGTTGGGTGTGGGACCCACTTTTGATTGAAACGACCTCGTATAGAAAATCCGACTTCGTCAATAGATCCGGAATGTCGATTTTAGTGTGTTAGCATATTTGGTATGATTTTACAGCTTTTAAATCTCATTTCGACCCTCGATTTGAAAAATTGTGATTTCGGGTTTCGAGGGTCAATTTTGTGAAATGAATTTTTCTGAAAAATCTGGTATCGCCATCGCATCCAGAACGTTGAATTTAGTATGGTTGCATAGTTCGTTTGCATAAATCAGATTCCGAATGAATCCCGGACACCCCGTCAAAGTCCGGGGTGAACTTGAAGGAAAAATCTAGTGCAAAAAACAGAAAAATCTGCAGTATAAATACCCCTTTTTGGGACCATTTTGCTCATTTTTTTCATCTTACCTCTTGAAGTTAAACCCTAAATATTTTGGGAGCTTAAAAGTGAAGTTTGTGAGAGCTTGGGAAGCTAGATTAACAACTATTTCTTGATTTTAATTACGAATTTAAGGTAAGAATTCACCCTTAGTTCTGACAGTGTTTGGGTCATCGTGGATCGATTGACCAAGTCAACTCATTTTATTTCGGTTTAGGTCTCATTCAGTGCCAAGAGGATGGCCCGTATCTACATTCGTGAGATTGTGCGTCTTCATGGTGCGTCAGTGTCTATAATTTCAGACTAAGGTTTTGTGTTCATATCCCACTTTTGGAAGACTTTTCAGGATGAGTTGGGTACTTGGGTTGATCTTAACACAGTGTTTCACACCCAAATTGATTCCAATTAGAGCAGACTATCCAGGTTTTGGAGGATATGCTTCACGCGTACGTGATGGATTTTGGTGGCCAGTGGGAGCAACATTTGGCTTTAACAGAGTTTGCATATAATAATAGCTACCATTTTCGTATTGACATATCTCCTTTTGAGGCGTTGTATGGTAGGTGCTGTCGCTCCCCAGTAGGTTGGTTTGATGTTTCAGAGGTGAGACCTCGAGGTACGGACTTGCTTCGTGAGTCTTTGGATATGGTACGGGTCATTTAGGATAGACTTAGAGCAACCCAGAGTAGGCAAAAGTGTTATGTTGATCGTAGACTTCGTTCCTTGACCTTTGATGTTGGTGATCGTATTTTCCTTCGAGTTTCACCCATGAAGAGTGTGATGAGGTTTGGTAAGAGGGGCAAGCTTAGCCCCAGGTATATTGGTCCATTTGAGATTCTTCAAACTGTTGGTGATGTGGCTTATGGATTGGCTTTGCCCCCTGATCTATTAGCTGTTGATCCAGTTTTTCATGTTTCCATGCTTCGTCGCTATATTATTGATGAGTTTCATGTCATTCGATGGAAGTCAGTTCAGTTAGATGAGCGGTTGTCCTCTGTTGATGAGCCAGTTTCCATTTTGGCTAAGGATGTTAGACAGTTGCGCTCTAAAGTGATCTTTGTGGTTCAGATACAGTGGCAACTTTGGCCTGTAGATGTGGCTACTTGAAGATTGAGTCTGATATGCATAGTTCTTATCCCTAGCTTTTCATTGATTTAGGTATTTCCTTTTCTTAGTTTGAGGACGAACTGAATTTTTAGTGGTGGATGATGTAACGACCCGAAAAAAAAAAAATATATGAAATTTGTGATTTTATGTGATTTGACTGTTTTACCCCTTTCCGTAGTTGTATTATGATATTTCTGGGGTGTGGTAGTGATTGACATGATTTTTGATGCATTTTAGTAGCATTTATGCAATATTGTGGATTTTGATGGCTTTAAGAGTCTTATTTTGGACTTATGTGGATACCTTTTAATCCGTGCGACGGATGGTCAAACGGACTGCACCAGCAGCTCCGAAATATCAATTTTAGGCTAGGTAGACCTTGGGTTCGGATTGAAAAATTGAAAAGTTGGGTGTGGGACTCACTTTTGATTGAAACAACCTCGTATGAAAAATCCGACTTCTTCAACCGATCCGGAATATCGATTTTACTGTGTTAGCATATTTGGTATAATTTTACGGCTTTTAAATCTCATTTCGACCCTCGATTTGAAAAATTATAATTTCGGGTTTCGGGGGTCAATTTTGTGAAAATGATTTTTTTCTGGAAAATCTGGTATCGCCATCGCTAGGGGTGTTCATGGTTTGTTTTTTAACCAAACCGAACCATGATTTAAACCAAACCGATTAAAAAACCCGATATTTGGTTAGGTTTTGTTTTGTTTGGTTTTAAATTTTAAAAACCGATACTAATTTGGTTTGATTTGGTTTTACTCTAAAATAACCGACAAAATAATCAAACCGAACCGATATATATATATATATATATATTATTTATGTATTATTCATAAATACAATATAAATATTTGTTACATATTATGTTTTAATCATGATTTAACTTTAGTCGTAACACATTAAATCATGTCTTCATACAATTGATAGTACCTTATGAGATTCTAAATGAATTTCACACTTTGAGTGGAAAATGATACTAATTGTGAAAATAATATCTTGTTGTATATTGAAATTTATAGTTGAGATTCATTAGACTATAGACAATCGCTAATTTTAACTTTCTTCTTGAACCTTGTTGAACAATAAGTTTATGTGTTCACCTTTTGGGGGGGGGGGGGGGGGGGGGGTTATCATATCATTCTGTTAAATGTAGTTTTAAAATATATTTTTAGAAGCGTTCATATGGTGTTATTTATATCTTTGCTGAAGTATAACACTCAGTTGATATCTTAGTTTGAAAGTTGAGATACAACGCTCGGTTAACATCTCATATGTTAGATTGGAATTGTTTTCTTAAATTTTCAACTTTTATCTTTAGCTAAAGTTATAAACCGAAAAATCCGAACCAAACCGAACTAAACCGACAAGAACCAAACCGACAGTTATTTTTTTGTTTGGTTTGGTTTGGTTTGGTTTTATAAATTCAAAAATCAACTAAGTTGGTTTGGTTATGGTTTTGACCAAGAATCGACCCAAACCGACCCATGAACACCCCTAGCCATCGCATCCAAAACGTCGAATTTAGAATGGTTGCATAGTTCGTTTGCATAAATCAGACTCCGAATGAATCCCGGACACCCCGTCAAAGTCTGAGGTGAACTTCAAGGAAAAATCTGGTGCAAAAACCAGAAAAATCTGCATTATAAATACCTTTTTTTGGGCCCATTTTGTGAGAGTTTGGGAAGCTAAATTAACAACTATTTCTTGATTTTAATTACGGATTTAAGGTAAGAATTCACCCTTTTCTTATAAATTTCTTCATTAATTTCTCAAAACCTCAAAAATCTTAGGACATGATTTTAAATCTAAATTTCACTCATTTTCACTTGAATAATATTTTTATCTTATAATTACTAGTTTTTCATCAATTTAACCTGCAAAACAACTCCGATTCTAGATTTTAACCCGGATTTCAAATATTTTACCCCGTAAAGCTCAAAAATAATTTTTCTTCAATTTGAACCTCATTTTTTACTCGATTTAACTTGGATTTTCAGATGTAGGTTCCTAAAAATATGAGGAACATGTTTTTGAAATAAAGTTCAAATTTTTTTCTTCTTTTTTGAAAACTCATTTTGGAGGTCTGTTTTGACCCCGAATCAAAAGTAGTCAATATGAGTGTCGTTGGTTTTATTTTGACGAGTAGATTTCATATTTGATGTTTCTAGTGAAGTTCGGAATTGTTCGTGAAAAGTAAGGTCGAGGTTTCAAGTGTAGCGGATCGATTTCGGCTTTCGAGGTAGGTTATGGCTTAACTCTTCAGACTGGGCTAGGTGGTAAATAATGGTACAAAATACATGTTAAGGGTGAGAACTAATCATGAAAATTGGCTATCTATGTGTTGTACCCGTGGTGGGGCCTATATGTGATGTAATTGTCGAAATTGAAATATTATGTGATATGTTTGACCCTGTGGGATACTATGTGACATTGATAGCCTTGAATACATGTGAGTAATTGTATTGTAGTGTTTAATGTGGTACCATGGGTGTATTGTGATTATATTCATACTTTACTGGCATATGAGACGTGAAAATTCTTGGATGAAATGAAAATAATGAATGAATATTGGCTCATGTGGTTATGGAAATGTATCATTGTGGTTGATTGTGGAAATATATCATGTGGTTGGTTGTGGAAATACTTATTGTGATTGTTTGTGAGCATTACATCTTCATAGCATACTCATTCATGAAACATTGGTACCACCGTGGCAACATCTGAGAAACACTGGCAACACCTTTTTAAAAAAATATTGTAACACATTATAAAATCCTTTCTGAGGGATGTACCGTAAAGGAGATATGAGATATGTGGATTGTATATGGGTTGACGAACCCCCATGGGTCCTACGTCGGAAAGCTTTTGCTCCGTAGGTGTATACGGGGATTGTGCGACGATCCCGGAGGTTGTACGACAACCTCGTGCATCATCATCATCATTATCATATACATTGCACTTACTTTATTATGTTTATGTTGTGTTGCGTTGCCTTTTTGACTTGTCATCTATGTATTTGTCTCACCTTTCTTTACTTGTATTTGATGATCTTGTATCTACATTTCTCTCTTTCTCTATTTTATATGTGACATAATCTATACTTGTGTTATATATCTTGATGTATTTTTGCAATATATGTGAGATATATTAGAACGGTTAGGCAAGCGATGTGGGATATTTTCTGATTGCAGGTGACGTGCACTTAGTGTATATTTTGTATGCTTTATTTACCACTTTGCTTAGTCGGTCTATGATACCTACTGAGTATAAGTGGACCGTACTCATGCCTATTGCGCCCTTTCAGTGCAGGTCCTAGCTCGAGTGCGTCTCAGCTTACTTGATTCGGGCGATTGTTGGAGCTTCCAAGGTAGCGGTTGGACATTCATGAGTCCAAAGTTCACCTCTATCTTCTATACTAGTTATGTCTTTATTAGTATTTAGAGACAGTTATTATTCCTTTGTGGTTATTTTTCTGATGTATTTGACTCTTGGATTGTATTAGTAGTTCTTACACTATTGACACCTGGTTTTGGGCATGATTGGTGTGTTGGATAAGTTCTTTCCGCATTGTTATGATTATTTATATGGTTCGACTTCATTCTAGAAGCCTTACCTTGGGTATTTCTGTCTTTTTCTCTATTCTTATCAGTTTGGGTGATAGGCTTACTTGTCAAGGTACGCCGCGACAAGTGCTTTCATGTCCCTCATTTTTGGGTCGTGACAAAAAGCTACCACAAGTGGTAGCTTTTTAAAAAAAAATTAAAAAATTAAAATCCAACCACAAGTGGTCGGTTTTTTAAAAATTTTATTTTTTTCATTTACAAAATAAATAATAATTAATACTAAAATTATTTTAATAATTATTTCAATTTTTTAAAATAAAAAAACTACCACTTGTGGTAGCTTTTTAAAAAAAAAAATGAAAAAAAATAAAATAAAATCGGACCACTTGTGGTCGGTTTTTTCCGACCACAATTTGTGGTCGGTTTTTCTTTTTAGTAGTGTTATAAGCAAATAAAGTAGTTGTTTGATCATGAAATTTTTTTATTTCTTTTAAGAAAATTATTTTAGTTTAGTGAAAAAAGTGGAAGCAGTTTGTGTTTGGTCATGAGAATCTCAAATATTATTTGAAATTGTATTTGAAAAAGTGAAAACAAGTAAAACTCGTTTGCACTTTTTTCACTCATACTTCTTTCACAAGATTTTAAAAATTACTTTAATTTATATTTATAGTCAACACAACTTCAACTTCAATTCCAATTCTAAATCCAAAAAATTATAATTTTCATGGAGAAACGAGGCTAAATATTACTGTGATTCTTCTAATTGAGGGGAGGGTGGTACGTATGTGCACTGATTATGTGATATACTAAACTTATTAAAACCATGGATTAGGTTCGTTGCATAATCCTCTTTAGGCGTATTCTGACGAAGACAACCAACCCGGGTTAAACCCACCAATACCCAGTCAAATCAGGTTAAAAATATTAAAAAAAAAAAAATTCTTTCAATATACATTACATATACCCATCTATATAAATTATAAATACGTTAAATAATATATATACACTATATATATAGTATATACTACATTAGAATTTAAAAAATATATACACATATACGCAATTAGTCAATTACTCATATATACGCACCATTCAATGTATATATACTACTACTTATAAAATATACTACAATATATATACATTACAATATATATAGATATACTTATATACTAATTCATAAAACATATACACATGTATACGTTAAATATACAAGATATATACCGGTGTATATGCACCATTCAATGTATATATACTACTATTTATAAAATATATTACAATATATATACATTACAACATATATAGATATAGTTATATATACTAATTTATAAAACATATACACATGTATATGTTAAATATACACTTCTATAGAAGATATATACACGTGTATACGCACTATTCAATGTATATATACTACTACTTATAAAATATACTACAATATATATACATTACAATATATATAGATATAGTTATATACTAATTTATAAAATATATACATATATATACGTTAAATATACACTTCTATAGAAGATATATACACATCTATACGCACCATTCAATGTATATATATACTACTACTTATAAAATATACTACAATATATATACATTACAATACATATATAGATATAGTTATATACTAATTTATAAAACATATACACATGTATATGTTATTATACACTTCTATAGAAGATATATATGCAAATATACAAAACATATGCTACTTAATATAATATATACACTTGTATACATTAAATATATACGTCTGTAGATAATATATACACATATATACACACCATTCAATATATATGTACTACTTTAAATAGAATATATACTACAATATACATATATATATATATATATATATATACTATAAGATATATACACATCTATACACACCATTCAATATATATGTACTACTTTAAATAAAATATATACTACAACACATATATATATACTACAATATATATATGTATAGTTATATACTAATTTATAAAACATATGAACTTGTATACGTTAAATATATTCGTCTATAGAGGATATATACACATATATACACACCATTCAATATATCTGTACTACTTTAAATATAATATGTATCATATATATATATATACATATATATATATATATATATATATATATATATATATATACTACAATACGTATATGTATATATAGTTATATACTAATTTGTAAAACATATATACTTGGACACATTAAATATATACGTCTATAGAAGATATATATACACACCATTCAATAGATATGTACTACTCTAAATATATACGTCTATAGAAGATAGTTATATATAGTTATATATAGTTATATATTAATTTATAAACCATATACACATTGTATACATTAAATATATACTTCAATATAAGATATATACACATATATATGCATCATCCAATATATAGGTACTACTTTAAATAAAATATATACTACAATATATATGTATATATTATGTATGTGTGTGTGTGTGTGTGTATATATATATATATAGTTATATGCTAATTTATAAAACATATGCACTTGTATGCGTTAAATATATACGTCTATAGAGGATATATACACATATATACACACCATTCAATATATCTGTACTACTTTAATTAAAGTATATACTACAATACATATATATACTACAATATGTGTGTATAACTATATATATATATATATATATATAAATATAGTTATAGTTATAGTTATATACTAATTTATAAAACATATACACATGTATATGTTGTATATATATATATATAGTTATAGTTATAGTTATATACTAATTTATAAAACATATACACATGTATATGTTGAATATATACTACTTTAGAAAATATATATACACACATATATATACCATTCAATATATACACTGCTTTAAATAAAACATATACTACAATATATATATATATATATATATATATATATATATATAGTTATATACTAATTTATAAAACATATACACACGTATACGTTAAATATATACTACTTTAGATTTCGAAGATATACAGACACACACACACACACACACACACACACACACACACACACATATATATATATATATATATATATATATATATATATATATATATATATATATACCATTCAATCTATACACTACTTTAAATAAAAATATAAAACATGTGCTACGTAATATAATAAATTAATAAGACTTGATGGTAAATTAATAATTTATTAAAACTAAGTTTTTGATTTAAGTTTATGAAATTCTGATTTTAAAAATAAAAAAAAAACTTACGGGTCAAATAACGAGTTAAATAATCAAAGAATAGTTAGACCACCTACAGTACTTTTAGGTCAAATAACGAATCATAACTCAACTCGTTCATGACCCAAAGTTCCAACCTAGCTCCCATTTTAATTTGATCCAGTGATATCATGATCATTTCAAACTCAACTAAGTACCCTTATGCTAGAGGACATTGTGAATGAAATCTAGAAAGAGATCTTCTTAAAGACAACAAGAACACCTCCTTAATTAAAGAATATTGTAATAGGTGTCAGAACTCGATCTATCTCTATTTGGATGAATAATCAAGACGAATTAATAAAAGTGAAAAGATTAATTTTGGAAACTAGATGTGTATACCTGTACTTATAACAAAGAGAGCAATCAAGAAAAAAATAGCTTAGCCATAATGCAGAAAACACACTTTAGCTTTGTAGAAAATTTAGAAATAGTATGAGTGATGGAAATATGTTGAGGTAATGTACCAATTTGTAGAACTAGTAAGAGCATCATTGGCATCAACCAAAGCAGTGGATTGAGCTGATGCCACTCCACCGACAACTTGTGTGTAAAAGGTTTTTTTTATGGTAAAGTGTGTGTAAAAGGTTAGAGATATTCTTTTCATTTCATTTTAGTTGATTCTTGTTGATTTGATATATTCTTAAAAAATTATTTAATAGAAGCTTATTTTATTAAAATAACCTTATTAATTATGCATTGAAAATATGAATTTGAATAAATATAATTTGTTTAATTATTTAATATTGACGGAATTATTGGAGAAACATAATTATAAAATTCTCTTGATTTCATTAAAGGGACAACTAAAATGAAACAAATATTTTTAAAAAGAGGACCAACTAAAACGAAACGGAGGGAGTAATAAAGGTGATGTTTTTAGCATTTTAATATTATTATGCACGTCTAGCATTCATGCAATCTGTTACCTTTCTATTAACTAAGGCAGCCTTTATGCCTAATTAAACTTAGTGTTAATGGGGGTTTTAAGGCACATATTGGACGTTTGTGGGTAGCTGCATGCATTTCATCATCAAGAATTGATTTTTGATAGCTAGTAATGGATGAATTTGAGCACAAATTTTTTTTTTTGAGATCATGTAACTTTCTGTTGGGTTCATAGTATATGAAAGAATTGTGAATGAAAAATGGAGAGTAAAATGGTGGAGGAAAGGAGACATCCAGTTTAGAAAGTGTACTCCAAATTAGAAAGTTTACGAATTCTTCCACATTGACGGGAGAAAGAAACTTTGGAGTGTTTATAATGATGAACACTTATTCCACATGTCAAGTGAGGCAAGAAATAAATGATGTCTCGCGCCGTCGTCGCTCGCTCGCTCGCTCGCTCGGCTTGGCTTCGGAAAATGATCGATGAGATCTATTTTTTGGACAAAATTTATCTGAGATCCGAATTTCAGAGTATTAATGCTCCATTATGCATGCATTACGACTGAACAGTTGCACTGGTTCGACTAAACTGATGTGTTATTTCTGAACAGATGCAATGTTTCTATTTCGACGAACTGATGCTCTTCCTGAACTAATATGTTGTTTTTGGTTCGACTGAACAGATGCAATTCTTTAATGAAGTGATGCACTGTTTCGAACAGGTTCAATGTTTTGTGAAATGGTATACTGTTTCAGCAAAAATAAATACTGCAGACATGCATTTTCAGAAAAGTCACACCTCTAGATTGAACCATTGCCACCTTTTCAAAGGGGCATGTTATGCCTATATAAACCTGGTTTCATTCACAGGTTTTGATATGAAATTTTTAGAATAAAAACTCTCTTCTTTTCTTTACAAATATTCTGTCTGATCAATAAAAGTGTTCTGTGCATTCGAAAAATCCGCCTATTTGAGGTACCGCTATAGTCGGATTGAAGGCCATTTTATCCTGGGAGGAAAAATTCCACAACCTCGGGTACAGTGAGGGGAATTATTTCCTCAAGAAAATTTCGTGAATTCGGACGACTTGGCCTATTCAATTTCTGTTTCGACGACTTGGCCTATTCAATTTCTGTTTCATCTTATTTTTTCTGAAAAATAAATACACCTCTTGAAAAGGTCATTTTGATCTTGTGTTGAGGGTATTTGATACTTCATTGTGTTCTTATTTATACTTGAACTCTAGTTGAAGTTGTTGTTGTAATTTACAGATTCTGCATACCCGACCATATTGTGGGAAACAACAATCTTAAGGAAATAAACTACAGAATTTGTATTGCTTGTTTTTGGAGATTAAAGCTTAAGTTTTCTACTCCGCTTGAATTTAACTAGTGATTAGAAGACATAAAATCTTCATCACAAGTTAAGGTTCACTCGGTTGACGATTCGAAGTTATAAAAACTTCATCGTTAACTAGAAACAAGAAGAAGAGTTTCAAGTTATTTAACTTTATAAATAGTATTCTGAAAAATACTAAGTTTTCTGTCTTGTGGTGACAGAAAAAATGACAACTGAAAGTCAAATGAATGATGTGGCTATGACTGTGGGGGCAAATAATATTGTTTCATCAAGCCGCACAAATGCTTCACCAACAATGGCACTGTCGAAGAAGCATGAAAAATTTTTGGGCATTGACTTCAAGCGGTGGCAGCAAAAGATGTTCTTTTACCTCACCACTTTATGTCTACAACGGTTCACTAGCGAAGACGCTCCTGAGGTGCCCGAGGGAACCTCGGACAAAGACTGCTTTGTTATTGTAGAAGTTTGGAAACAATCAGACTTTCTTTATAGGAATTACATCCTGAATGGTCTCCAAGACGACCTTTATAATGTTTATAGTGGAACCAAGACATCAAAGGAACTGTGGGGGGAACTTGAACGAAAATATAAGACGGAGGATGAGGGAATAAAGAAATTCCTTGTTGCACAGTTCCTGGACTACAAAACGATTGATAGTAAATATGTTATCTCTCAGGTACAGAAGTTGCAAGTCATCATACATGATCTCTTAACAGAAGGTATGTCTTTGAAAAATACCTTAGTTGAACAAATTAAAAAGGTTCTTAATACTCACATAAACTGTTTTCTAGGTTAAATTGTGAATGATGCTTTCCAAGTTGCAGCGATAGTTGAGAAGCTATCACCTTTGTGGAAAGACTTCAAAAACTACTTAAAGCATAAACGCAAGGAGATGACTATCAAAGATCTTATTGTCCGACTGCATATTAAAGAGGACAGTAAAGCTACCGAGAGAAGGTAAAAAGGGAATTCTACAATTAATGGAACACATATTGTAGAAGATGACCAAAACAATTCGAAGAAAAGAAAGAAAGTTGAACATGAAAGCAATCAACCCAAGAAAAAGTTCAAGGGAAAATGTTTCAATTGTGGCAAAAATGGCCACAAGTCCATAGATTGTCGAGCCCCGAAGAAAGGCAAGAAAAAAGATCAAGCAAATATGATTGAATCCAACAAAGAATGCGATGATCTGTGTGCTATGTTTTCAGAATGCAACTTGACAGGAAATCCTCGAGAATGGTGGATGGATTCTGGTGCCACTCGCCATCTATGTGCCAACAAGGAGTTGTTTTCGTCATTTGCTCCGGCTCAAGCAGAAGAAATGATCTATATGGCTAACTCCGCTACTGCTAAGGTAGAGGTAACAGAAAAAATTGCTTAAAGATGACTTCCGGCAAGGTCTTAATACTGAACAATGTGTTATATGTTTTGGATTTACGTAGGAACTTGATTTCTGTTTCACTCCTAGATAAGAATGGATTCAAATGTGTAACCGTTTCTGGAAATATTATAATTATCAAAGGAGAAATGTAAGTAGGAAAATGCTATTTGACCGAAGGCCTTTATAAGATGAATGTAATGACTGTTGAAATAAATAAAAGTTTGAATTCTTCTTATTTGCTTGAGTCTTATGATTTATGGCATGAATGTTTAGGCCATGTTAATTACAAAATATTACGAAAACTGATTAACTTAGAAGTTTTGCCAAACTTTGAGTACAATAAATCAAAGTGTCAAATGTGTGTGAAATCAAAGTATGCAAAGCATCCTTATAAGTCCATTGAAAGAAATTCCAATCCCTTAGACTTAATACACACTAACATTTGTGATATGAAGTCAACACCATCACGTGGTTGGAAAGAGTACTTCATAACTTTTATTGACGATTGCACTAGATATTGTTATGTCTACTTGCTACATAGTAAGAATGAAGCAATAGATGCGTTTAGGCAATATAAAACTGAAGTTGACAATTAGTTAGACAAAAAGATCAAAATGATAAGAAGTGATAGGGGCGAAGAATATGAATCTCCCTTTGCGCAAATATGTGTAGAGAATGAAATAATCCATCAAACTACGGCCCCATATTCACCTCAATTTAATGGAATTGCAAAAAGAAAAAACTAAACTTTGAAGAAAATGATGAATGTCTTACTTATAAGTTCTGGTTTACCGCAAAACTTATGGGGGGAGGTTATCCTTACGACCAATCGTATACTCAACAGAGTTCCCCATAGTAAGACACAATCAATTCCTTACGAAAAATGGAAAGGAAGGAAACCCAACTTGAAATATTTCAAAGTGTGGGGGTGTCTAGTGAAAGTTCAAGTTTCTATACCTAAAAGGGTTAAGATATTATCTAAAACGGTGGACTGTGTGTTCATAGTATATACTAAAAGTAGTAAAGCATGTCAATTTTTGGTTCATTAATCCGAACATTCGGATATTAATGAAAATACGGTAATTGAATCAGACAATGCTGAATTCTTTGAAAACATTTACTCGTATAAAATTAGATATGAACAGTCTAGCGGAGGATCTAAACGACCTCGAGATGAACCAAGTGAGAATGTAAAAAATGAAGAAAATCCAAGACGTAGTACACGTCAAAGAACGTTAACTTTGTTTGGATTGAATTTTGTAACATTTCTTTTAAAAAATGAGCCTCAAACATTTAATGAAGCGATCTCGTCGTTAGACTCATCCTTTTGGAAAAAGGCAGTCAATAGTGAGATAGATTCAATCTTAAAAAATCATACATCGAAATTGGTTGACCTTCCTCCCGAAAATAAACTTTTAGGTTCTAAATGGATCTTCAAAAGGAAAATGAAGGCGGATGGTACTATTGACAAATATAAGGCACAACTTGTAGTAAAAGGCTTCAAATAGAAGTAAGACCTTGATTACTTTGATACATACTCGCTAGTAACAAGGATAACCTCGATTCGAATGTTAATTGCCTTGGCGGTGGTATATGATCTTCAAATCCATCAAATGGATGTGAAGACCGCATTCCTAAATGGAGATTTGGAGGAAGAAATATACATGGAACAACCTGAGGGTTTTGTGGTTCCAGAAAAAAAAATAAGGTATGTAAACTTGTTAAGTCACTTTATGGACTAAAACAAGCACCTAAGCAATGACATGCAAAGTTTGACCAAACAATGTTGGCAAAAGGATGCAAGATAAATGAATGTGATAAATATGTTTACATTAAAGACATTCCAAATCACCAAGTCATTGTTTATTTATATGTGGACGATATGTTAATCATCAGTAGAGACATTTCTGACATAAATGCAACAAAATGAATGCTCGAGAGCAAGTTTAATATAAAAGACCTTGGAGTTGCAGAGGTGATCTTAGGAATAAGAATCCATCGAACTCCACAAGGGTTAGCATTGTCATAGTATCATTATATCGAAAAAGTACTTGACAAGTTCAAGTATATGGAATTCGGTATTGCCAAGACTCCATTGGATGTGAACTTTGCACTTTAAAAGAATGAAGGTGAAAGTGACTCACAATTGGAATACGCAAGAGTATTGGGATGTTTAATGTTTAATGACTCACAATTATTATAAGTCATCTTATTAAAAAATTAATAATATTTAATGAAAAAAATAAAATAAACATAAAATCATATATTAACTCTTGATGTTTTAAATTAACTTGACGTCCTATATGAGACTCACTTAAATTTTTTTCACATATATTTTTTATAGTAATTTTGTTATATTACTTCTAATTAATTATTATAAGTCATTTAAGACATGTATGCTTCGCTGCTTCAATCGTGATTTTATTAAATTATCCCTAATTAATTATTATGGATACCTAAGCATTGTGCCACAAGAAAAATTATAAATAGTTAAAAATTTAAATTATTTTAAAAATATAATTGACTATCAATTCCACAAAAATTTTGACAAAGAGAGTAATATATATTATTTAAAAATTAAATAAAAATGTATTATAAATTACAATAGATAAAAATTAAAATATCTTACAAAATTTAATTTGTTATATATTTCAAAAAATACGTTAAAATATACTATAGATCACAATAATTAACAACTTGAAAAATTTAAAAGATATAAAATATTTGGCTGACTCTCAAAATTATATCGGTGCCAATTAAATTGGAATAGATGAAAAATATTATAAATAAGAATAAATAAAAACTTAAATTATTTTTAAAATATATTTGACTATCGATACTGCGAAAGTTTGTATAAGAAGAGTAACATATATTTTTTGAAAAGTATTTTTATAAATTATAATATTAACAGCTTAAAATATCTAAAAACATATTAAAAATATGATTGATTATCTAAATTTTATTTGTATCACATAAATTAAGACAAGAAAATATATATATTGAATCCGTGCTATCACAGGCACCTCAATATCTAGTAGAACAATAAAACAGTTGAAAAATGATGATAATAAATGTATAGTAATTTTACTTTGAGATACCTGAATAAAAAAGAATGAAAATTACACTTAAAATTGCCAAACGTTAGTGAGATGTGATTTAATTAATAAATTCAGTGATATAATATATAATTAAGAATCTCACTTAAAAAAGGAGGTATAATAGAAGTGGGATTCACACATTATTATTGTTATTATTTGTTTGTCTTATCTAGCAAAAAGTTTAGCACTCTCTAAGGGTTCATCACTCACCTTTAGTTAGTAAATGAAAAACATTTATAACAAAATATCCAATCAAAATTATTATAAGTGGATCAAACTAGCTCGAAAATTTATTTTAAATTATATACGCATGTGATAAACATTTTCAACAAAATGCTTATAAACTTAGTACTAGTTTTTATAAGTATTCAAAATTAGTAAAAGTTCTAAGTTGGTAACTCTAAATTATGAATTTTCACTTTATAATTATGAAAAAAAATAGTTTACCTAAAAAAAAAAAATCTCGCAATTATTTCATTCATTCTATTTTCATCATTCGTCTTAATTATTTATGTAAAAGTAGCCTTTTTTTAAAATGATTGTAAGAATCATAAAATTTTTTCATTTCCATGTATTAGATAGTTTTCAATGTATTGGGAATTGAAAATAAATAATGTATTGATAGAATTTTAAATATAGGATAAAAAAGATAAAAATATCTAAAAGTTAACTGGTTTATAGTGTGAACATAGTATTTAATAGGCCTCGAGATGGAAGACTAATAAAATATTCTGACACTACTATTTTTTTATCATTTACAAATTGTTATTCTATCTCAATCGTCAATATTAAGCTCAATACTAACATGGATTGTGGTGTACCAGATAGGGCTGTTCCACCCTTAATTAAAGTTTGAAGGTTTGATCTTGGGTATAGAGAAACTTTATTGGGAACGCTACCTCCAAATGGGACCTTACTCGGTGCAAATACAAATTACTCGGACTCCAATGGAATACCGAACATCGATGGAAACCCCCCAAAAAAAAAAATATTAAGCTCTATAGAATTTTTTACTATTTTGTGGTTTATCTTCACTTGTTCACTATTTCTTTCCTATTAAAATAGTTATTAAGTTTAGATTTTACATAATTTTTTTAAAAAACATTAAAAGTGTGATTTAATTAATATACCTCCTCTAATTCAAAGTACTTCTTTCATTTAAAAAAAATGACTTACTTTTTTTTTTTAAATCTGTTTGATAAGAATGATTCTTTCACTTTTTTAGCAATACTTTAATTCAAAAGTCTTTTTTATTTTCTTAAATATGTCCAAATCAAAATAAGTCATTCTTTTTTAAACGAAAGGGGTAAAATAAATTGTTAAACTATTTCTTAATGTTTAAAATAAATAAATTATTCATTTTTCAAAAGACATGTAGAAAATTCTTTTAATTTTACTTTCTCATTTAATAAGTTTCTTAATTACTTCACATTTTCTATTTCTATCACACAAGTGTATATACCACATTCTATTTCTATCTTCGAACCAAAGTGTGTAGTCATTTATCATCAATATGGCCAAAATATCACTTTTATTGATTGCCCTTTTTGCCCTAACTACAGGTAATTCGTTTACCAATATCAATGTTTTCATTGTTAGTAATTATATCTTTCATTTCAATTAGTTTGATCTAATTTTACTTTTACCTGTTTAAAATAGAACAACTCTATTTCTTTTTAGTAATTCCTTAATGACTTTCTATATGACATGTTTAAGATTATAAAAGTAAAAACTATTTTTTCTTTTTGAACGATTTGAGTTATGACCAAAATGTATGAAATTTAAAGAGCATTTTGACAATACATTACTTTTTTTCTCATGGCATTTTGATATACATTACCCATATTTTTAGTTAAAACTAGTACAAAATTAAAAATAAATGCACTTTGCTTTCTTACACTATGTGATAAATCAAACTAAGTTTATATATATATATAAGTAAAAACAATAGCAAATGACTATCAAAGGATGTGGTGCAGTGAAATTTTTAATGTATTGGGAATTGAAAATATTTAATGTATTGATAGAATTTTAAATATAGGATAAAAAAGTTAAAAATGTCTAAAAGTTAACTAATTTATACTGTGAACACAACTTTTTTTTTACCAAATTTGGACCAAATTTTTGTGATCGAAAGGATTTTTCCATACTCTTTATTTTACTTATTTTATTTTTAGTATTAAATACTCCCTTCGTTTCCAAATTTTGTGTGATCATTTCTTTTTTAATCCGTCCCAAAATAAGTATCGTCTTTCCTTATTTGATAACTTTTTAAAGGCATAATTACCCTTTTACCCTTATTGGTCCCACTTAATTAAAAAATAAAAGATATTGACACATGTTTTAATAAAGAATAATTTAGTAAACTTTACCAAGTGTTCCCTTATTTCTTAAATTATGTGCCCGGACACATGAAATGAAACGGAGAGAGTATCATTTATTGTCTAGTGTATTTTTTTAAAATATTAACGTGATTAATGCCATTAATAATAGACACCCACGTGATTGACACAACTACCAATTCACTTCACGATTATGATTATATTAATTAATACTTCTTCCGTCCCAAATTGAGATAACAAATTGATTAAAATGTTAATAACATGATTAGTTTATTATGGTATCCCTATTAAATGATGTTTATATTTTAATTTAAAGAAAAAATAGTTAATACAGAGGGTAAATATGAAAAAAAAAAATTATTTTATCTTAATAAATAAAAAAGACAAATAAAATAAAATATCAAATTAAAAAATTCGAGACGGATAAAATAATAAGTACTTCTTGGGACTAGGATAAAATAGGATATCAAGATGGTAAAAGTGATAAGGACACGGAGTTTGGTTGATGGTGTGGCTACTACTTGTTGGGATGATGATATGATTGCCACAAACTTTTGAATCAATAAAATAGATGTACTTTCTTCGTTTCAATTTCAGTTTATACGAGGTAGTTTGACTTATGAAATATATAGAAGAAAGAAATAAAAATTTAAAATTTATGATTTAAAATAAGTGATAGATATTTTTGTGATTGTAAATCACTTCATTAAAAATAAAATGACACTTTAAAGTTTAATTGTTACCAAAATATAAAAAATATATTATTCTTGTTAGGACTAACAAAAAGAAAGTAAGACATATAAATGAGTCAATGAGATAAGCATGTAGTATCCTTTTGAATTATAATAAAAGTCGCTACAACGCATTTTAACTTTACAAGGGTCATGTTATCCTCTGAACTCAATTTCAACATGTTTTTGTCATTCTTTTATGCTGACATGACATCTTTATTATATAAAAATGAAGGTTACGTCAAAAATGTCATATCAGCTAAAAAGGTGTTATATCAGATAAAAAAATTGATAAAAATACGCTAAAATTTAATTCTGGAAGGATAATAAGACCCCTGTGAAGGTAAAGTGTGCCGTAGAATATTTGATCATAGTTCAGGAGTGTACTAAATGGTTATGTAAATTGAGACGCACAGAATATTGTGTACATCATGTGGCAAGAATAACAACTCACCATTTTGCATGCATAACGTGCATGCATGTGCTTGTTATTATTGCACATTTGCGAGACATCTAATTTTTCTAAAGTACTTCCTCCGTTCGAAATAAATAAATTATTGAATTTTGATATACTGATTAAGAAAAAAGTATCAAAAACATAAATTTAAAATAAATTTCCTTTTTTACCATTGAAGTCTCTTTTACCCAAAAAAAAAAAAAAAAA
Source organism: Capsicum baccatum var. pendulum (assembly GCA_030864225.1). Lineage (NCBI taxonomy): Eukaryota > Viridiplantae > Streptophyta > Magnoliopsida > Solanales > Solanaceae > Capsicum > Capsicum baccatum. The sequence continues at coordinate 134,811,972 of CM061558.1, forward strand.
AAGCTGCAGTCTCTTTTTCTTGTCAAATCATAAGGGTAATTTTAGAAAAAAAAAATCAACGATTCACTTATTTTGAAACATCAATAAATACTCCAACAATTCATTTATTCCGAAATGGAGGGAGTATTACGAACACGAAATTATGCTTTTGTAACTAAAATGTAAGAAAACGAAATGGGATCTATTTTACGATACTTATGCAACGTTGGGCGATTTTTAACTACCTGGGCTGCTGTAAGTAGATCGAGAGATCGTTCCGCCCCTTGTCCGCGAATATGGGGGAATATGTTCTCAAAAAATCTTGCTCCAATCTGACCTAGCTGGCGATTGTACCTACCTGAACCGGAGAGCCCCAAAGTCCTACGGTATCATAGAATTACATTAGGTACCATATGCAGGGTGTTTCCACCACCTTTGAAATACCTGCGGTAAGCTAACAACATGTATAAGACCTGCACCCAAGGAAAAGTACTTTCATACCTTATCCGATAGAAGGGATCTAATTTGAAGAAGGAAGTACAAAAGACTCTAGTGACTTTATAGTTTTTTTTTTTTTGAGGTTTCCTAAGGTATCCCCACAACCGGCAGCCGTGAGACTAATTCTTCGTTTCTCGGTCAGTGTATTTTGCGGTAGAAAACTGGCCACAGAGTTTATACTTCATATGATACTTAGGATAAAATTAAGTGACTTTCTAATTTTCAAAAAAGAAGAAGAAGAAGAAGAAATTAAAATGGATGATTTTTAATTATAAGCTTTAAGTGTATTAATCATGATAAGATATATATCACAATATCACATATATACTATAATATCTACTCCATTTCATGACATGTTGATGCCAAAAGTGCAATAAGATGTATATTACACGTCCTATAATTATCTTTACAATTGTATACGTGATCTTTAATACTGTCCTCCTCTATATATACTGTATATTAAGAAAATAAAAAAGTTTATAAAAGGAACATAACTTTAGTTTAGACCAAATAAAAGTCCCATATATTACTCTTTGACCAGTTTACATATGAATATGCAGTTAATAAAATTCACTTATGAAAGTTTCTTGCATGTATATTACCTTTTGTTTCTTACATCAAAATATCAAATCAATAAATAAAGGCAAAATATGTTGATATGCTTAAATTTGTTAGGGAATCTCCTTTAGACACTACTATATGTTCATATTAAGTATTTAAATACATGATAAATTATTTTTATTAGACTCTTCCTACTCAATATTTTGAAAGCTCCTTTGAATGTATTCTTGAGCATGCATTACGTAAATAAGTTAACCATTTAATTTGAATAGGTGTCATATTTTAAATTGTTCACTTATCTCTACGTAATATATAGGTGTGCGCTTTTGTAGAAACTTTTTCAAAATATAAATAGAAAGTGAGTAAATAATATATACACTTTTTTTGACCTCTTTTTATGAAATTTTATGTCTATAATATAACTGACTTTATGAAAGTTTCTTGGATATATATTGTCTGAGGGGTAGCGGTACACCGAAGAAATACTGGAGGGAGGTGATTAGACATGATATGAATCAACTACAACTTACTGAGGACATGACCCTAGATAGAAAGTTATGGATGATACGAATTATGGTAGAGGGCTAGGGCGGGTGGGTGAGGCATAGCTAGTAGTTAGGAGTGCTTTGATTGCAGTTGTGCTAGTAATCATAGGAGTTAAAATGATTGTAAGAATCATAAAAAATTTTCATTCCCATGTATTAGATGGTTTTCAATGTATTGGGAATTGAAAATAAATAATGTATTAATAGAATTTTAAATATAGGATAAAAAAGATAAAAACATCTAAAAGTTAACTAGTTTATAGTGTGAACATAGTATTTAATAGGCCTCGAGATGGAAGGCTAATAAAATGTTTTGACACTACTATTTTTTCATCATTTACAAATTGTTATTCTATCTCAATAGTCAATATTAAGTTCAATACTAACATGGATTGTGGTGTACCAGATAGGGCTGTTCCACCCTTAATTAAAGTTTGAAGGTTTGATCTTGGGTATAGAGAAACTTTATTGGGAACGCTACCTCCAAATGGGACCTTACTCGGTGCAAATACAAATTACTCGGACTCCAATGGAATACCGAACATCGATGGAAAACCAAAAAAAAAAAAATATTAAGCTCTATAGAATTTTTTACTATTTTGTGGTTTATCTTCACTTGTTCACTATTTCTTTTCTATTAAAATAGTTATTAAGTTTAGATTTTACATAATTTTTTTAAAAAACATTAAAAGTGTGATTTAATTAATATACCTCCTCTAATTCAAAGTACTTCTTTCATTTAAAAAAAATGACTTACTTTTTTTTTTTAAATCTGTTTGATAAGAATGATTCTTTCATTTTTTTGGCAATACTTTAATTCAAAAGTCTTTTTTATTTTCTCAAATATGTCAAATCAAAATAAATCATTCTTTTTTAAACGAAAGGGATAAAATAAATTGTTAAACTATTTCTTAATATTTAAAATAAATAAATTATTCATTTTTCAAAATACATGTAGAAAATTCTTTTAATTTTACTTTCTCATTTAATAAGTTTCTTAATTACTTCACATTTCCTATTTCTATCACACTGTATATACCACATTCTATTTCTATCTTCAAACCAAAGTGTGTAGTCATTTATCATCACTATGGCCAAACTATCACTTTTATTGATTTCTCTTTTTGCCCTAACTACAGGTAATTCATTTACCAATATCAATGTTTTCATTGTTAGTAATTATATCTTTCGTTTCAATTTATTTGATCTATTTTTATTTTTACCTGTTTAAAGTAGAACGACTCTATTTCTTTTTAGCAATTCCTTAATGACTTTCTACATGTTTAAGATTACAAAAGTAAAAACTATTTTTTCTTTTTGAACGATTTGAGTTATGACCAAAATGTATGAAATTTAAAGAGCATTTTGACAATACATTACTTTTTTTCTCATGGCATTTTGATATACATTACCCATATTTTTAGTTAAAAACTAGTACAAAATTAAAAAAAATGCACTTTGCTTTCTTACACTATGTGATAAATCAAACTAAGTTTATATATATATAAGTAAAAACAATAGCAAATGACCATGTGGTGCAGTGGAATTTTTAATGTATTGGAAATTGAAAATATATAATGTATTGATGGAATTTTAAATATAGGATAAAAACGGTAAAAATGTCTAAAAGTTAACTAATTTATACTGTGAACACAACCTTTTTTTACCAAATTTGGACCAAATTTTTGTGATCGAAAGGATTTTTCCATACTATTTATTTTACTTATTTTATTTTTAGTATTAAATATTCCCTTTATTCCAAATTATGTATCATCATTTCTTTTTTGGTCCGTCTCAAAATAAGTATCGTCTTTCCTTATTTGATAACTTTTTGAAGGCATAATTACTCTTTTATCCTCATTGGTCCTACTTAATTAAAAAATAAAAGATATTGACACATTTTTTAATAAAGAATAATTTGATAAACTTTACCAAGTGTTTCCTTATTTCTTAAACTATGTGCCCGGACACATGAAATGAAACGGAGGGAGTATCATTTATGTCTAGTGTATTTTTTAAAAATATTAACGTGATTAATGCCATTAATAATAGACACCCACCCAAATTGAGATAATACATTGATTAAAATATTAATAACATGACTAGTTTATTATGATACCCCTATTAATTGATGTTTACATTTTAATTTAAAGAAAAAGTAGTTAATACAGAGGGTAAATATGTAAGAAAAATTTATCTTATTTTGATAAATAAAAAAGATAAATAAAATAGGATATTAAATTAAAAAACTTAAAACGAATAAAATGAAATGGATATAATATTAATAAAGATGTATTTAATAGGCCTCGAGATGGAAAACTAATAGTAAAATATTCTGACACTACTATTTTTTCATCATTTACAAATTGTTATTCTATCTGAATAGTCAATATTAAGCTCTATCCCAGCATGGGTTCTGGTGATGGTTCAAATATTTTTAAAAAGAGAACTAACTAAAACGAAATGGAGAGAGTAACTCTTTAATCTTCATCTATTTACGTGCCTATTAATTCTAGAATAATTAATGTTAAGAGTAAAGTTGAAAAAGAAAATAGTTAATATTTTTTTTTATTTTTTAAATCGATAACTATTTTAAGACAAATATTTTTACCAGTAAATATGCCAACTATTTTGACGGAGAGAGTATTAAATTACCCACACTTTACGAAACATTAAATAACTAGGATAATTTTATTATATCATGATTTGAAAATAATAAATTTAAATACATTGAATAATAAATAGTATTTAATAGTAAGGTAAAATGGACACAAAATATGATAAATTATTCGATGATTTTATTAATTTGACAAGTATTGTTGAACAATTACTTTTAATATACTAACTCCACAAGTAAAGATGGACGGTGAAAGTACTCCCTCCGTCTCATATTAGTTGATCTTCTTGCTAAAAAGAAGTATCCCAAATTACTTCTGCGCATACACTTTTCGTCTCATATTAATTGATTATTTTTCTTGTTACATGCACGTTAAGAAATCATAAATAAAAATGATAATTTTATTAATTCACCTCTTGAAAAATTTATTTGAAAATTTATTTTAAAAAGAATTAATTGTAAGGATAATATGAAAGAAGTTTAATTAATACGTTTTTAATTTAATAAGGTGAACAATTAATATGAGACAAAGTACTAAAACAACTAAAATTAATAAGATAACCAACTAATATGGAACGGATAAAGTACTAAAACAAGATAAAATTAATTCAAGTTATCTCATTTTACTCCTACAATAAATACTACTCGCTCCATTTTATATTACTTGACATGTTTATCTTTTGCATAACTCTTGAGGAAAAATTAACAAGGAGAGTAAATTGACTAATATGACACTATTAAATTCACATTAAATATTGTCATCATCTATTGAAGGTAATCACTTTTATTATAAATAAGTTTGTACAGTTTCAAAAAAATATCTTACGAAGTAAATTAGTAAAACTACCCTTCTTATTTACTCCAGCCGTTCCAAAATAATTGATCTTCTTACTAAAAATATTTGTTTCAATTTAGTTGATTCATTTATGAAGTTCAGAGAATTTTATCCTGTTATTTCAAGATTATCCCTATTATTAAATTACTATATACAAAGTATATACTCACATTTATACTTTTGAAGTATAGTTAATAAGACTAATTTGGTAAAATAAACACCTAACTACTACTTCCTTTGTCCTAAATTATGGGTCCCAAATTTTTTAATTTGATTTATCTTTTTACTTGTCTTTTTTCATTAATCAAGATAAGATAATTTTTTTCTCCATTATATCCTTTGTAATTTCTTACTCCTTGTTACTAGTATTAAATTATCAAAACTGAAAAATTTTGCAACGACTTTGGTAATTCTATAATCCTAATTATCCATGCAAAAAATGCTTTGGTATCAGCCATATAATAACTCCATCAATATTGGAACTAACAACATGACACAATTAATAGTGGTAAAACGATAAAGTTATATTAACAATCATTGTTTTTTTTTAATAGCTGTGCCATTTCAATTTGGGATGAGTAATTTAGAATGGAGAAAATATTTTTTTAAGAAGAGTGTCAAATTAATAAAGATCAATTATTTTGAAGCAGAGGAAATATAATTTCTAAAAATCGTGCAAAATTAAAAATGATCAAATAATACTGAACAGAGGGAAGCTCCATAACGCTACTACTTTGCATTGCTATAAATAGGCCATTTAATTATCACATTCTATTTCTATCTTCAAACCAAAGTGTGTAGTCATTTATCATCAATATGGCCAAAATATCACTTTTATTGATTGCTCTTTTTGCCCTAACTATAGGTAATTCATTTAACAATATCAATGTTTTCATTGTTAGTAGTAATACCTTTTGTTTGTTTGATTTATTTTTATTTTTATCTGTTTAATATAGAATGATTTTTTCTTTTTAGCAATTTCGTGATGACTCTTTACATTACATGCTTAAGATTATAAAATTAAAAACTATTTTTTCTTTTTGAACGATTTGAGTTATGACCAAAATGTATGAAATTTCATATATATATATATGTATGTATGTATTTCATGAAATATTTAATACCATAAGATTTAAAGAGCATTTCTTCGAGGTAGCGATATGGACTGCGTACATTTTATCCTTCTCAGAGCTCATTGTGTGGGAATACACTTGTTGTTGTTGTTTGACAAAACATTACTTTTTTCTCATGGCATTTTGATATACATTACCCATATTTTTAGTTAAAAACTAGTACAAAATTTAAAAAATGCACTTTGCTTTCTTACACTATGTGATAAATCAAACTAAGTTTATATATATATAAGTAAAAACAATTGCAAATGACCACCAAAGGATGTGGTGCAGTGGATGAGGCTGCACCTCCCTTAACCAGAGAACTCAGATTCGAGCTCTGGGTATGGAAAAATCCTTGGTAGGGAGCACTCCCCCGATTGGGCCCTGCCCGGTGAGAATCCGGATTAATTGGGCTCCAATGCGGGTATGGTACACCGGATGGTAAACAAAAAAAAGAAAAAAGTTGCAGATGTACGTTTATAACCAATGTATATATAACCGAGTATGTATAATCAATGTATAATATATGTATACGTGCAGTTAATTTCTTGAAGATACAAGTGATGGCTAAGCGAGAATTAACATTAGATATCACAGCGATGGAGCAAAACTTATTTCCATCAAAGTGGCTTGGGTTAACTTGCTTTAGAAAATGCCAGTGGGCTAACGATTGCACTAAAGACTGTTCTGTCTGTTGCGAATGTTGGTCCTCCCCATTCGATAGCCGAAACTACTTTTGTGACAAACGTGGCGCTAATGGTGAAAGTTATGTTGCAAGTCTCCTCTTGAAAGCTAAGCTCATCAAACAAGAAGACATTATTCCTTCTCATCAACTTGTTTAAATTGTGTATCTTTGTGTGTGTGTTTGATGAATTAATGTCATAGTTTTTGTGTTTGTGTGTGTGTGTTGGGTGGGGTGGGGGTGGGGGGTAACAAGTGATCAATATTTCCAATGGAAGACTTGGATTGTTGATTACAACTATGAGAGGCTAGCAGTTTGGCTTGTGACTGCCTATTTAGTTGCACGTTCGGAATCATAAAATTATGGACTTGTCACTTATTCAAATTTATCATACCTTTAATTGGCCTTGGCATGTCTTTAAAGTTGACAAAAACAGTATCCTGTCAAATATGATGGCTTGATTATTTCGATACATACTCGTTAGTGAAAAAAGATAACGTATATTCGGATGTTAGTTGCATTAGTTGCGGTATATGGTCTTGAAATCAATCAAATAGATGTTAAAACAGTTTTTTTTTAATGGAAAATTGGAGAAAGAAATTTACATGAAACAACCGAAGGATTTTATGATTCTTAGTAAAGAAAACAAAGTGTTCAAACTTATTAAGTTACGTGATGGACTAACATAAGAATTAAGAACCCACACAGAGTGGCAAGAACAGATAGGAACACACATTTCACATAGAATTATTACATATATAGATAAGCAATCACAAGCCAAACTGCTAGCTTTTACAAATTACACTCTCCGTTAATCAAAGTTTTCCATAGACAAAAAAACTGATCATCACCTATTCCATCAAACATAAAACATTCACATAAGCATAGGCAAACATTAATTAATAATGTTCTTAAGACGTTGATTTTCAAGGATAGTTCCAAAATAACCTTCACCAGTAAAAAGACTTTTGTCACATATATCCATATATGAAAGAGCAAAGGGATTGTAGCCATTACTTGCATCTTGGGGGACCAAGAGAAATCAACTGCATTTTATACACATAATTATATAAGTAGAATATAATAAACGAGTTTGTTGGTCAACAATTGTTGCTCTCCTTTTGTCAACAATTGTTGCTCATATTCAACAATTGTGGATGATGAAGACATTTGTGACTTTGTGTTTTCAACATCGGTGGCTGCATTCATATTTGAAGGCAAGACTTTTGAGGTCCAAATTTGGCTATAAAAGCCAATGCTTCTTCATTTGCAAAGACACCCACAAAACATTTCAATAGCCAATCTCTCCTTTATATTTTCTTCTTTCTCTACTTCTTGGTTGAGTATTTCTATACTCGTAGAGAATTTGTAAGGGGCTATTTTGTCTTGTTAGTCCCGAGAAAATATTTTGTACTCTCGTCAATATTAGTGGAATCTTTGGCTCTCTCGCCGGTGGTTTTTTACCTCTATTTAAAGAGGGTTTTTCCACCTAAAACCTTGGTGTCAATTTTACTGTTTTTATTAATTTCTCGGAATCTTTGGTTGAATTTATCACGCTTCCACACTCTGTAGCCCTACAAATTGGTATCAGAGCCACGATAATTCAACCGGGATTTTTTTTAAAAAATGTCGACGAAGTTCGATATTGAGAAATTTGATGGTAAAATTAGTTTTGCTATCTGGCGAGTCCAAATGCTGGCTGTTCTTACCCAGAATGGCCTAAAGAAGGTTCTGTCCGGCAAATCGGCGAAGCCAGCCACTACAACGGAGGAGCAGTGGGAAGAGACGGATGAAAAGGCGTTATCCACAATCCAATTATGCTTGTCTCGTGAGGTGCTACGCGAAGTCATCAATGAGAAAACTGCAGCCGACATATGGATTAAATTGGAGTCTCTGTACATGACCAAAAGTCTTGCAAATAAACTCCGGTTAAAGGAGTGACTTTTCACACTCCGTATGTCTGAAGGTATACCCATCCAATCTCATCTTGGTGAATTTAATTCCATCATAATTGATTTGGAAAATCTGGATGTCGAAATTGATGATGAGGATAAAGCCGTACTACTTATTGTTTCTTTGCCACCCTCATATAGACATTTCAAAGAAATTATGCTATATGGTAATAATGTTACCTTGAGCTTTGATGATGTCAAGTCTAACCTACTGTCCAAAGAAAAATTTGATACCCAAATTCATTCTGAAAGTTCGGGTGAGGGACTAGTAGTTAGAGGGAGAAACCACGAAGTAGGTGCTAGCGGTAAAAACCAATCCAAATCCAAAGATAAAAACTCTAAGTATTACCGTTATTGCAAGAAAAGAAATCATGAAATCTCTGAGTGCTACAAATTGAAAAATAAGCAAAACAGAGAAGATAAGGGTAGCAACCCGAAAAATTTACCGAAGCTAGTTTTGTAGAAACCGAATCTGATGGAGAGTGTTTTATTGCTTCTGGTACTGATCAAAGGTCAAAAAATGAGTGGGTTCTTGATTCTGGTTGTACATTTCATATGTCTCCTAATAGAGACTGGTTTACCACCTATGAATCTTTTAATGGTGGTCTTGTCTTAATGGGCAACAATGCTAAATGCAAAGTTGTCGGCAAAGGCACAATCAAAATCAAGACACATGATGGAGTCGTTAGAACTTTGACCAGTGTCAGACATGTCCCTGATTTGAAACGGAATCTCATTTCCCTAGGTACTCTTGAATCTCAAGGGTGTAGATACTCAGCTGAAGGTGGAGTTTTAAAAGTGTCCAAAGGAGCTCTTGTGTTACTAAAGGCAATTCGATCTGGTAGTTTGTATTTGCTTCAGGGTTCAACTGTTATAGGTTCTGCAGCCGTCGCCTCATCCAACAAAGACAACACGAAGTTGTGGCATTTGAGGTTGGGCCACATGAGTGAGAAGGGAATCCAAATTCTCAAAAAGAAAGGCTATCTTGGCAACCACTGTACCGGTAAGGTCGATTTCTGCGAGCATTGCATTTTTGGTAAGCAGAGAAAGGTTAGCTTTTCAAAAGCCATTCACAGGACCAAAGGTACTTTGGACTACATCCATTCAGATCTTTGGGGTCCATCGAGAGTTCCCTCCAGAGGTAAATGTCATTATATGTTGACATTTATTGATGATTTTTCACGTAAACTCTGGGTATATTTTCTCAAGCAAAAGAATGAAGTTTTCCACCTTTAAAGAGTGGAAATTATTAATTGAGAACCAGACTGGCAACAAGATCAAGAGGCTAAGGACAGACAATGGCCTCGAATTTTGTTCTAATGAGTTTAATGATTTCTGCAAGAAAGAAGGTATTGCCAGACATTTCACCATTCCAAGAACTCCACAACAAAACGGAGTTGCTGAAAGGATGAACAGAACTATCTTGGAGAAAGTTCGTTGTAGGCTCTCCCATTCTACTCTGGGGAAAGAATTTTGGGCAGAAGCAGCTTCAACATCATGCTACTTGATAAACTGCTCACCAAATCGATCACTCGACTGCAAAATTCCAGAAGAAGTTTGGTCAGGTAACCCTGTTGATTATTCTAATTTTAGAATATTCGGTTGCCCTGCTTATTCTCATGTAAACGGGGGAAAATTGGAACCTCGTGCTAAGAAATGCATTTTCTTAGGTTATGGCCTAGGGGTTAAAGGCTATCGTTTGTATGACCCTGAATCTCGCAAAATATTTCATAGTCGGAATGTAACCTTTAATGAAAATGGTATGCTATCTTCTGGAAAAGATACTGTTGTTCCCTCCACTGATACAGGTGATCAGGAGGATGTTTGAGAGAAGGTAGAGTTTGAGACTGAAGCTCCCATTCTGGAAACAAATATCCCTAATTCTTCTACCACTCAAGAAGATGAAGTCACTGTTGAACAAATGAGTCCACGACAACATCCACCTCAACGTCGAGGTTTACCACAACCATGGTCTATGGCTCAAGAACTTTCACAACAAAGGCCAAGAAAACCGACTCAAAGACTGATCACAGAATCTGCCAACATTGCTTATGCATTGACTGTTGCACAAGAGATGGGTGAAGATGCTGAACCCAAGAATTATTCTGAAGCTATCTCTGGTGATGACTCAGCAAAGTGGACTGCTGCTATGCAAGAAAAAGTCGATAGTCTTCTAAAAAATGAAACATGGGATTTGGTGATGTTACCGGAAGGCAAGCGAGTCATTAGTTGCAAATGGATTTTTAAGTGAAAAGAAGGCATCCCCGGTGTTGAAAATGCAAGGTACAAAGCAAGATTCGTAGTAAGAGGTTTTGATCAACAGGAAGGTATTGACTTTAACGAAGTATTTTCTCCCGTTGTTCGTCATTCTTCAATTCATGTATTACTTGCTCTAGTTGCCTTGTATGATTTGGAGCTGGAACAGTTAGATGTGAAAACTGTTTTTCTTCATGGTAACCTTGAGGAAGAAATTTATATCCAGCAGCCAGAGGGGTTCGTTGTTCCTGGAAAGGAGAACCATGTATATCGTCTGAAGAAATCTCTTTATGGTTTGAAGCAATCACCAAGACAATGGTATAAAAGGTTTGATTCCTTCATGACTGGACATGGCTATTCTAGAAGTAGTTATGATAACTACGTCTATTTTCAAAAAATATCTGATGGATCACTAGTATACTTGTTGTTATATGTTGATGATATGTTAATTGCTGCAAAAGATAAAACTCTTGTTGACAAGTTAAAGGTGCAGCTCAACAGTGAATTTGATATGAAAGATCTAGGTCCTGCCAAGAAGATTCTTGGAATGGAGATTAAGAGAGATCGTCAAGCTGGAAAACTTTTTCTATCACAGAAAAGGTATGTAATGAAGATGCTTGACAGATTTGGAATGCGAGATTGCAAAGCTGTTAATACTCCACTTGCTGCCCACTTCAAGTTGTCATTAGATCAGTGTCCACAATCAGAAGAGGAACAAAGACGCATGTCACATGTCCCGTATTCTAATGCAGTCGGAAGCCTTATGTACGCTATGGTATGTACTAGGCCTGATTTGGCTTATGCGGTTAGTGTTGTTAGCAGATTCATGCACAACCCAGGAAAACAGCATTGGGAATCTGTCAAATGGATCCTTCGTTACTTGAAGGGTTCTCCTGATATTGGTTTGGTATTTGATAGACAAAGGTCTGATCCAGGAGGCGTAGTTGGTTATGTTGACGCCGACTACGGTGGTGATTTAGATCGGAGAAGATCACTTTCAGCCTATATCTTTACACTCTGCGGCTCTGCTATCAATTGGTATTCATCACTTCAAGCCATTGCGGCTTTGTCCACCACTGAAGCAGAATATATTGCTGCTACTGAAGGAGTGAAAGAGGCTATCTGGCTCCGAGGCTTGGTTGCTGAACTTGGTTTACAACAACACATTCTTGTTATGTTCTGCGACAGTCAGAGTGCTGTCCACTTGGCCAGGAATAGCAAGGATCACTCAAAGACCAAGCATATTGATATTAAACGCCACTTTATCCGAGATATTGTTGATGCAGGAGAAATTACTGTGGAAAAAATCCTTACAACTGAAAATCCTGCAGATATGTTAACCAAACCACTTCCAGCCGCTAAGTTCGATCATTGCTTGGACTTAGCTGGTATTATTCATTGTTAACAGGTTTTCATGGCGAGAGAGTATTTCCGGTCAAAAGGAGATCAAGGTGGAGATTTGTTGGTCAACAATTGTTGCTCTTCTTTTGTCAACAATTGTTGCTCATATTTCAACAATTGTGGATGATGAAGACATTTGTGACTTTGTGTTTTCAACATCGGTGGCTGCATTCATATATGAAGGCAAGACTTTTGAGGTCCAAATTTGGCTATAAAAGCCAATGCTACTTCATTTGCAAAGACACCCACACAACATTTCAATAGCCAATCTCTCCTTTATATTTTCTTCTTTCTCTACTTCTTGGTTGAATATTTCTATACTCGTAGAGAATTTGTAAGGGGCTATTTTGTCTTGTTAGTCCCGAGAAAATATTTTGTACTCTCGTCAATATTAGTGGAATCTTTGGCTCTCTCGCCGGTGGTTTTTTACCTCTATTTAAAGAGGATTTTTCCACCTAAAACCTTGGTGTCAATTTTACTGTTTTTATTAATTTCTCGGAATCTTTGGTTGAATTTATCACGCTTCCACACTCTGTAGCCCTACAGAGTTAGGACAAATTTGAACGGGTTAAATCAAAGAATGGTTAGACCATCTAAAGTTCCTTTAGGTCAAATAACGAATCATAACTCAACTCGTTCATGATCCAATCACCCAACCTAGCTCCCATTTTGAATGATATCATGATCATTTCGAACTCAACTAAGTACCCTCATGCTAGAGGACATTGTGGATGAAATCTAGAAAATTGAGAGATCTTTTGAAAGACAGCACAAACACCTCCTTAAAAGAACATCGTATTAGGTATTGAAAAAAGTGAAAAGATTAGTTGTGGAAACTAAATGTGTATACCTGTAAAGAGAACGTGTGAAAATAAGTTTATATAATGTACCAATTTATGGAACTCGTAAGAGCATCATTGTCATTTGGGGCGGGGTAGGGGGTGAGATGTCAATAGTATGATTCAATCAGTTAATTTATAAAATTTATATCATATTAATTTCTCGATTATTACGAGTAAAATTAGAGAATACAATATCATGCATTCTTGTAGAACTTTGACCCAAACTCTATAGATATTTTAAATATTTAAAAGATGAAAAATCAAGAAAAAAAATGAAAGATATAAGATTAAAAATTCATCCCACTATTATATAGTACTGTAAATCAAGAATTAAAAAAATAGATCAAAAGAGCAGAAGGAAATTAACCAAGATGGAATTCAGAATATAGTCTATTAGATTAAGTAACTAATAAAAGAAATAAAATTCATAAGAGTGAAAAAAATTATCCAGTACCTTATCATTTGATACTCAAGATCGTTGAAATAACTTATAGCTTTCTTGCTACTCAAGATGCTGAAATTAATTAATTATTTTCAATATGTAGGAGTAGCATAATTGTTTCGCATTTGTACGTTTGGGTGTAAATTATTTGTTGGCTTGTAGTTATATCCATCACTCAGGCCAAAACAAAATTTTTAATTTCATTATTTTTAAACTTAACATACAAAATATATTCTACACATAAATTTTGATTGGTATGACTTGGTATTTTTTGATTTATCATTATAAGATTATCTATACAAATATTTGCGGGCTATAAATAATGTACAGAACTCCATTTGTTTTTTGGTTTTTTGTTTTGAGAAGATAAAGTTGAATGTAAAAAAGAAAAGAAGTCCAAATTATTATTATACTTTATGTGAAGGGCTTTATTAATCTCAAACGTGCTTGTCTCTAAAGACATGCAATTTTTAAAAATCAATGCAGACTCAACAAAAGATATATATAAGCGATAACAATTAGTGAATGGGATTAGTCGGGCTCCAATGAGGTAGCGGACACCGAATGAGAAAACAAAAAAAAGAATGGGAAATATTTTGGTCATGTTAATACGTGTATGTTCCTATGATTTCGAGGTGTAATTTTCAACTCGATCACCTACTTATATACCAAAGTCCAATATAAAAATACAAGGAAATTAATACTAACATTTTATTTTATTTTATTTGATATCTATAATGTTAGTATGAAATGAACAGCTGAAAGTGAGAAAAGGACATCCATCTGAAGGAAAATAAATCAATCAATTATAGGAATTAAAGCCCCAAAAATTAATACATATGCCAAGTTAGGCCAAAATTTGCCATTAACTTTTTCGTTTGCATTTGATTAATATAATGGCAAAAATACCCAAAAATTATTGGAACTGTTTTTAAAATTTTGGAAAAGCAACTTGTGTGTAAAAGTTTTTTTTTTTTTTTTTTATGGTAAACGTGTGTAAAAGGTTAAAGATGGTAAAAGTGATAAGGACACGGAGTTTGGTTGATGGTGTGGCTACTACTTGTTGGGATGATGATATGATTGCCACAAACTTTTGAATCAATAAAATAGATGTACTTTCTTCGTTTCAATTTCAGTTTATATATGAGATAGTTTGACATATGAAATATATACAAGAAAAAAATAAAAAATTAAAATTTATGATTTAAAATAAGTGATAAATATTTTTGTGATTGTAAATCACTTCATTAAAAATAAAATGACACTTTAAAGTTTAATTGTTACCAAAATATAAAAATATATTATTCTTGTTAGGACTAACAAAAAGAAAGTAAGACATATAAATGAGTCAATGAGATAAGCATGTAGTATCCCTTCGAATTATGATAAAGTTGCTACGACGCATTTTAACTTTACAAGGGTCATGTTATCCTCTGAACTCAATTTCAATATATTTTTGTCACTCTTTTATGCTGACGTGACACCTTTATTATATAAAAATGAAGGTCACGTCAAAAATGTCATATCAGCTAAAAAGCTATTATATCAGATAAAAAAGTTAATAAAAATACGCTAAAGTTTAATTCTGAAAGAATAATAAGATCCCTATAAAGATAAAGTGTGCCGTAGAATATTTGATCATAGTTCAGGAGTGTAGTAAATGCTTTACTCTTATGTAAATTGAGACGCACGGAATATTGTGTACATCATGTGGCAAGAATAACAACTCACCATTTTGCATGCATAACGTGCATGCATGTGCTTGTTATTATTGCACATTTGCGAGACATCTAATTTTTCTAAAGTACTTCCTCCGTTCGAAATAAATAAATTATTGAATTTTGATATACTGATTAAGAAAAAAGTATCAAAAACATAAATTTAAAATAAATTTCCTTTTTTACCATTGAAGTCTCTTTTACCCAAAAAAAAAAAAAAAAAAAGCTGCAGTCTCTTTTTCTTGTCAAATCATAAGGGTAATTTTAGAAAAAAAAAATCAACGATTCACTTATTTTGAAACATCAATAAATACTCCAACAATTCATTTATTCCGAAATGGAGGGAGTATTACGAACACGAAATTATGCTTTTGTAACTAAAATGTAAGAAAACGAAATGGGATCTATTTTACGATACTTATGCAACGTTGGGCGATTTTTAACTACCTGGGCTGCTGTAAGTAGATCGAGAGATCGTTCCGCCCCTTGTCCGCGAATATGGGGGAATATGTTCTCAAAAAATCTTGCTCCAATCTGACCTAGCTGGCGATTGTACCTACCTGAACCGGAGAGCCCCAAAGTCCTACGGTATCATAGAATTACATTAGGTACCATATGCAGGGTGTTTCCACCACCTTTGAAATACCTGCGGTAAGCTAACAACATGTATAAGACCTGCACCCAAGGAAAAGTACTTTCATACCTTATCCGATAGAAGGGATCTAATTTGAAGAAGGAAGTACAAAAGACTCTAGTGACTTTATAGTTTTTTTTTTTTTGAGGTTTCCTAAGGTATCCCCACAACCGGCAGCCGTGAGACTAATTCTTCGTTTCTCGGTCAGTGTATTTTGCGGTAGAAAACTGGCCACAGAGTTTATACTTCATATGATACTTAGGATAAAATTAAGTGACTTTCTAATTTTCAAAAAAGAAGAAGAAGAAGAAGAAATTAAAATGGATGATTTTTAATTATAAGCTTTAAGTGTATTAATCATGATAAGATATATATCACAATATCACATATATACTATAATATCTACTCCATTTCATGACATGTTGATGCCAAAAGTGCAATAAGATGTATATTACACGTCCTATAATTATCTTTACAATTGTATACGTGATCTTTAATACTGTCCTCCTCTATATATACTGTATATTAAGAAAATAAAAAAGTTTATAAAAGGAACATAACTTTAGTTTAGACCAAATAAAAGTCCCATATATTACTCTTTGACCAGTTTACATATGAATATGCAGTTAATAAAATTCACTTATGAAAGTTTCTTGCATGTATATTACCTTTTGTTTCTTACATCAAAATATCAAATCAATAAATAAAGGCAAAATATGTTGATATGCTTAAATTTGTTAGGGAATCTCCTTTAGACACTACTATATGTTCATATTAAGTATTTAAATACATGATAAATTATTTTTATTAGACTCTTCCTACTCAATATTTTGAAAGCTCCTTTGAATGTATTCTTGAGCATGCATTACGTAAATAAGTTAACCATTTAATTTGAATAGGTGTCATATTTTAAATTGTTCACTTATCTCTACGTAATATATAGGTGTGCGCTTTTGTAGAAACTTTTTCAAAATATAAATAGAAAGTGAGTAAATAATATATACACTTTTTTTGACCTCTTTTTATGAAATTTTATGTCTATAATATAACTGACTTTATGAAAGTTTCTTGGATATATATTGTCTGAGGGGTAGCGGTACACCGAAGAAATACTGGAGGGAGGTGATTAGACATGATATGAATCAACTACAACTTACTGAGGACATGACCCTAGATAGAAAGTTATGGATGATACGAATTATGGTAGAGGGCTAGGGCGGGTGGGTGAGGCATAGCTAGTAGTTAGGAGTGCTTTGATTGCAGTTGTGCTAGTAATCATAGGAGTTAAAATGATTGTAAGAATCATAAAAAATTTTCATTCCCATGTATTAGATGGTTTTCAATGTATTGGGAATTGAAAATAAATAATGTATTAATAGAATTTTAAATATAGGATAAAAAAGATAAAAACATCTAAAAGTTAACTAGTTTATAGTGTGAACATAGTATTTAATAGGCCTCGAGATGGAAGGCTAATAAAATGTTTTGACACTACTATTTTTTCATCATTTACAAATTGTTATTCTATCTCAATAGTCAATATTAAGTTCAATACTAACATGGATTGTGGTGTACCAGATAGGGCTGTTCCACCCTTAATTAAAGTTTGAAGGTTTGATCTTGGGTATAGAGAAACTTTATTGGGAACGCTACCTCCAAATGGGACCTTACTCGGTGCAAATACAAATTACTCGGACTCCAATGGAATACCGAACATCGATGGAAAACCAAAAAAAAAAAAATATTAAGCTCTATAGAATTTTTTACTATTTTGTGGTTTATCTTCACTTGTTCACTATTTCTTTTCTATTAAAATAGTTATTAAGTTTAGATTTTACATAATTTTTTTAAAAAACATTAAAAGTGTGATTTAATTAATATACCTCCTCTAATTCAAAGTACTTCTTTCATTTAAAAAAAATGACTTACTTTTTTTTTTAAATCTGTTTGATAAGAATGATTCTTTCATTTTTTTGGCAATACTTTAATTCAAAAGTCTTTTTTATTTTCTCAAATATGTCAAATCAAAATAAATCATTCTTTTTTAAACGAAAGGGATAAAATAAATTGTTAAACTATTTCTTAATATTTAAAATAAATAAATTATTCATTTTTCAAAATACATGTAGAAAATTCTTTTAATTTTACTTTCTCATTTAATAAGTTTCTTAATTACTTCACATTTCCTATTTCTATCACACTGTATATACCACATTCTATTTCTATCTTCAAACCAAAGTGTGTAGTCATTTATCATCACTATGGCCAAACTATCACTTTTATTGATTTCTCTTTTTGCCCTAACTACAGGTAATTCATTTACCAATATCAATGTTTTCATTGTTAGTAATTATATCTTTCGTTTCAATTTATTTGATCTATTTTTATTTTTACCTGTTTAAAGTAGAACGACTCTATTTCTTTTTAGCAATTCCTTAATGACTTTCTACATGTTTAAGATTACAAAAGTAAAAACTATTTTTTCTTTTTGAACGATTTGAGTTATGACCAAAATGTATGAAATTTAAAGAGCATTTTGACAATACATTACTTTTTTTCTCATGGCATTTTGATATACATTACCCATATTTTTAGTTAAAAACTAGTACAAAATTAAAAAAAATGCACTTTGCTTTCTTACACTATGTGATAAATCAAACTAAGTTTATATATATATAAGTAAAAACAATAGCAAATGACCATGTGGTGCAGTGGAATTTTTAATGTATTGGAAATTGAAAATATATAATGTATTGATGGAATTTTAAATATAGGATAAAAACGGTAAAAATGTCTAAAAGTTAACTAATTTATACTGTGAACACAACCTTTTTTTACCAAATTTGGACCAAATTTTTGTGATCGAAAGGATTTTTCCATACTATTTATTTTACTTATTTTATTTTTAGTATTAAATATTCCCTTTATTCCAAATTATGTATCATCATTTCTTTTTTGGTCCGTCTCAAAATAAGTATCGTCTTTCCTTATTTGATAACTTTTTGAAGGCATAATTACTCTTTTATCCTCATTGGTCCTACTTAATTAAAAAATAAAAGATATTGACACATTTTTTAATAAAGAATAATTTGATAAACTTTACCAAGTGTTTCCTTATTTCTTAAACTATGTGCCCGGACACATGAAATGAAACGGAGGGAGTATCATTTATGTCTAGTGTATTTTTTAAAAATATTAACGTGATTAATGCCATTAATAATAGACACCCACCCAAATTGAGATAATACATTGATTAAAATATTAATAACATGACTAGTTTATTATGATACCCCTATTAATTGATGTTTACATTTTAATTTAAAGAAAAAGTAGTTAATACAGAGGGTAAATATGTAAGAAAAATTTATCTTATTTTGATAAATAAAAAAGATAAATAAAATAGGATATTAAATTAAAAAACTTAAAACGAATAAAATGAAATGGATATAATATTAATAAAGATGTATTTAATAGGCCTCGAGATGGAAAACTAATAGTAAAATATTCTGACACTACTATTTTTTCATCATTTACAAATTGTTATTCTATCTGAATAGTCAATATTAAGCTCTATCCCAGCATGGGTTCTGGTGATGGTTCAAATATTTTTAAAAAGAGAACTAACTAAAACGAAATGGAGAGAGTAACTCTTTAATCTTCATCTATTTACGTGCCTATTAATTCTAGAATAATTAATGTTAAGAGTAAAGTTGAAAAAGAAAATAGTTAATATTTTTTTTTATTTTTTAAATCGATAACTATTTTAAGACAAATATTTTTACCAGTAAATATGCCAACTATTTTGACGGAGAGAGTATTAAATTACCCACACTTTACGAAACATTAAATAACTAGGATAATTTTATTATATCATGATTTGAAAATAATAAATTTAAATACATTGAATAATAAATAGTATTTAATAGTAAGGTAAAATGGACACAAAATATGATAAATTATTCGATGATTTTATTAATTTGACAAGTATTGTTGAACAATTACTTTTAATATACTAACTCCACAAGTAAAGATGGACGGTGAAAGTACTCCCTCCGTCTCATATTAGTTGATCTTCTTGCTAAAAAGAAGTATCCCAAATTACTTCTGCGCATACACTTTTCGTCTCATATTAATTGATTATTTTTCTTGTTACATGCACGTTAAGAAATCATAAATAAAAATGATAATTTTATTAATTCACCTCTTGAAAAATTTATTTGAAAATTTATTTTAAAAAGAATTAATTGTAAGGATAATATGAAAGAAGTTTAATTAATACGTTTTTAATTTAATAAGGTGAACAATTAATATGAGACAAAGTACTAAAACAACTAAAATTAATAAGATAACCAACTAATATGGAACGGATAAAGTACTAAAACAAGATAAAATTAATTCAAGTTATCTCATTTTACTCCTACAATAAATACTACTCGCTCCATTTTATATTACTTGACATGTTTATCTTTTGCATAACTCTTGAGGAAAAATTAACAAGGAGAGTAAATTGACTAATATGACACTATTAAATTCACATTAAATATTGTCATCATCTATTGAAGGTAATCACTTTTATTATAAATAAGTTTGTACAGTTTCAAAAAAATATCTTACGAAGTAAATTAGTAAAACTACCCTTCTTATTTACTCCAGCCGTTCCAAAATAATTGATCTTCTTACTAAAAATATTTGTTTCAATTTAGTTGATTCATTTATGAAGTTCAGAGAATTTTATCCTGTTATTTCAAGATTATCCCTATTATTAAATTACTATATACAAAGTATATACTCACATTTATACTTTTGAAGTATAGTTAATAAGACTAATTTGGTAAAATAAACACCTAACTACTACTTCCTTTGTCCTAAATTATGGGTCCCAAATTTTTTAATTTGATTTATCTTTTTACTTGTCTTTTTTCATTAATCAAGATAAGATAATTTTTTTCTCCATTATATCCTTTGTAATTTCTTACTCCTTGTTACTAGTATTAAATTATCAAAACTGAAAATTTTTGCAACGACTTTGGTAATTCTATAATCCTAATTATCCATGCAAAAAATGCTTTGGTATCAGCCATATAATAACTCCATCAATATTGGAACTAACAACATGACACAATTAATAGTGGCAAAACGATAAAGTTATATTAACAATCATTGTTTTTTTTTAATAGCTGTGCCATTTCAATTTGGGATGAGTAATTTAGAATGGAGAAAATATTTTTTTAAGGAAAGTGTCAAATTAATAAAGATCAATTATTTTGAAGCAGAGGAAATATAATTTCTAAAAATCGTGCAAAATTAAAAATGATCAAATAATACTGAACAGAGGGAAGCTCCATAACGCTACTACTTTGCATTGCTATAAATAGGCCATTTAATTATCACATTCTATTTCTATCTTCAAACCAAAGTGTGTAGTCATTTATCATCAATATGGCCAAAATATCACTTTTATTGATTGCTCTTTTTGCCCTAACTATAGGTAATTCATTTACCAATATCAATGTTTTCATTGTTAGTAGTAATACCTTTTGTTTGTTTGATTTATTTTTATTTTTATCTGTTTAATATAGAATGATTTTTTCTTTTTAGCAATTCCGTGATGACTCTTTACATTACATGCTTAAGATTATAAAATTAAAAATTATTTTTTCTTTTTGAACGATTTGAGTTATGACCAAAATGCATGAAATTTCATATATATATATATGTATGTATGTATGTATGTATGTATTTCATGAAATATTTAATACCATAAGATTTAAAGAACATTTCTTCGGGATAGCGATATGGACTGCGTACATTTTATCCTTCTCAGAGCTCATTGTGTGGGAATACACTTGTTGTTGTTGTTTGACAAAACATTACTTTTTTCTCATGGCATTTTGATATACATTACCCATATTTTTAGTTAAAAACTAGTACAAAATTTAAAAAATGCACTTTGCTTTCTTACACTATGTGATAAATCAAACTAAGTTTATATATATATAAGTAAAAACAATTGCAAATGACCACCAAAGGATGTGGTGCAGTGGATGAGGCTGCACCTCCCTTAACCAGAGAACTCAGATTCGAGCCCTGGGTATGGAAAAATCCTTGGTAGGGAGCACTCCCCCGATTGGGCCCTGCCCGGTGAGAATCCGGATTAATTGGGCTCCAATGCGGGTATGGTACACCGGATGGTAAACAAAAAAAAGAAAACAGTTGCAGATGTACGTTTATAACCAATGTATATATAACCGAGTATGTATAATCAATGTATAATATATGTATACGTGCAGTTAATTTTTTGAAGATACAAGTGATGGCTAAGCGAGAATTAACATTAGATATCGCAGCGATGGAGCAAAACTTACTTCCATCAAAGTGGCTTGGGTTAACTTGCTTTAGAAAATGCCAGTGGGCTAACGATTGCACTAAAGACTGTTCTGTCTGTTGCCAATGTTGGTCCTCCCCATTCGATAGCCGAAACTACTTTTGTGACAAACGTCGCGCTAATGGTGAAAGTTATGTTTCAAGTCTCCTCTTGAAAGCTAAACTCATCAAACAAGAAGACATTATTCCTTCTCATCAACTTGTTTAAATTGTGTATCTTTGTGTGTGTGTTTGATGAATTAATGTCATAGTTTTTGTGTTTGTGTGTGTGTGTGTGTGTTGGGTGGGGTGGGGTGGGGTGGGGGTGGGGTGGGTAATAAGTGATCAATATTTCCAATGGAAGACTTGGATTGTTGATTACAACTATGAGAGGCTAGCAGTTTGGCTTGTGACTGCCTATTTAGTTGCACGTTTGGAATCATAAAATTATGGACTTGTCACTTATTCAAATTTTATCATACCTTTAATTGGCCTTGGCATGTCTTTAAAGTTGACAAAAACAGTATCCTGTCAAATATGATGGCTTGATTATTTCGATACATACTCGTTAGTGAAAAAAGATAACGTATATTCGGATGTTAGTTGCATTAGTTGCGGTATATGGTCTTGAAATCAATCAAATAGATGTTAAAACAGTTTTTTTTTAATGGAAAATTGGAGAAAGAAATTTACATGGAACAACCGAAGGATTTTATGATTCTTAGTAAAGAAAACAAAGTGTTCAAACTTATTAAGTTACGTGATGGACTAACATAAGAATTAAGAACCCACACAGAGTGGCAAGAACAGATAGGAACACACATTTCACATAGAATTATTACATATATAGATAAGCAGTCACAAGCCAAACTGCTAGCTTTTACAAATTACACTCTCCGTTAATCAAAGTTTTCCATAGACAAAAAAACTGATCATCACCTATTCCATCAAACATAAAACATTCACATAAGCATAGGCAAACATTAATTAATAATGTTCTTAAGACGTTGATTTTCAAGGATAGTTTCGAAATAACCTTCACCAGTAAAAAGACTTTTGTCACATATATCCATATATGAAAGAGCAAAGGGATTGTAGCCATTACTTGTATCTTGGGGGACCAAGAGAAATCAACTGCATTTTATACACATAATTATATAAGTAGAATATAATAAACGAGTTAGGACAAATTTGAACGGGTTAAATCAAAGAATGGTTAGACCATCTAAAGTTCTTTTAGGTAAAATAACGAATCATAACTCAACTCGTTCATGATCCAATCACCCAACCTAGCTCCCATTTTGAATGATATCATGATCATTTTGAACTCAACTAAGTACCCTCATGCTAGAGGACATTGTGGATGAAATCTAGAAAATTGAGAGATCTTCTGAAAGACAACACAAACATCTCCTTAAAAGAACATCGTATTAGGTATTGAAAAAAGTGAAAAGATTAGTTGTGGAAACTAAATGTGTATACCTGTACTTATAATAAAGTGAGCAATCAAGAAAAAGAATAGCTTAACCATATTGCAGAAAACACACTTTAGATTTTAGAAAAAGTAGAAAGAGAACGTGTGAAAATAAGTTTATATAATGTACCAATTTATGGAACTAGTAAGAGCATCATTGTCATTTGGGGCGGGGTAGGGGGTGAGATGTCAATAATATGATTCAATCAGTTAATTTATAAAATTTATATCATATTAATTTCTCGATTATTAGGAGTAAAATTTATCATTATAAGATTATCTATACAAATATTTGCGGGCTATAAATAATGTACAGAACTCCATTTGTTTTTTGGTTTTTTGTTTTGAGAAGATAAAGTTGAATGTAAAAAAGAAAAGAAGTCCAAATTATTATTATACTTTATGTGAAGGGCTTTATTAATCTCAAACGTGCTTGTCTCTAAAGACATGCAATTTTTAAAAATCAATGCAGACTCAACAAAAGATATATATAAGCGATAACAATTAGTGAATGGGATTAGTCGGGCTCCAATGAGGTAGCGGACACCGAATGAGAAAACAAAAAAAAGAATGGGAAATATTTTGGTCATGTTAATACGTGTATGTTCCTATGATTTCGAGGTGTAATTTTCAACTCGATCACCTACTTATATACCAAAGTCCAATATAAAAATACAAGGAAATTAATACTAACATTTTATTTTATTTTATTTGATATCTATAATGTTAGTATGAAATGAACAGCTGAAAGTGAGAAAAGGACATCCATCTGAAGGAAAATAAATCAATCAATTATAGGAATTAAAGCCCCAAAAATTAATACATATGCCAAGTTAGGCCAAAATTTGCCATTAACTTTTTCGTTTGCATTTGATTAATATAATGGCAAAAATACCCAAAAATTATTGGAACTGTTTTTAAAATTTTGGAAAAGCAACTTGTGTGTAAAAGTTTTTTTTTTTTTTTTTTATGGTAAACGTGTGTAAAAGGTTAAAGATGGTAAAAGTGATAAGGACACGGAGTTTGGTTGATGGTGTGGCTACTACTTGTTGGGATGATGATATGATTGCCACAAACTTTTGAATCAATAAAATAGATGTACTTTCTTCGTTTCAATTTCAGTTTATATATGAGATAGTTTGACATATGAAATATATACAAGAAAAAAATAAAAAATTAAAATTTATGATTTAAAATAAGTGATAAATATTTTTGTGATTGTAAATCACTTCATTAAAAATAAAATGACACTTTAAAGTTTAATTGTTACCAAAATATAAAAATATATTATTCTTGTTAGGACTAACAAAAAGAAAGTAAGACATATAAATGAGTCAATGAGATAAGCATGTAGTATCCCTTCGAATTATGATAAAGTTGCTACGACGCATTTTAACTTTACAAGGGTCATGTTATCCTCTGAACTCAATTTCAATATATTTTTGTCACTCTTTTATGCTGACGTGACACCTTTATTATATAAAAATGAAGGTCACGTCAAAAATGTCATATCAGCTAAAAAGCTATTATATCAGATAAAAAAGTTAATAAAAATACGCTAAAGTTTAATTCTGAAAGAATAATAAGATCCCTATAAAGATAAAGTGTGCCGTAGAATATTTGATCATAGTTCAGTGTAGTAAATGCTTTACTCTTATGTAAATTGAGACGCACGGAATATTGTGTACATCATGTGGCAAGAATAACAACTCACCATTTTGCATGCATAACGTGCATGCATGTGCTTGTTATTATTGCACATTTGCGAGACATCTAATTTTTCTAAAGTACTTCCTCCGTTCGAAATAAATAAATTATTGAATTTTGATATACTGATTAAGAAAAAAGTATCAAAAACATAAATTTAAAATAAATTTCCTTTTTTACCATTGAAGTCTCTTTTACCCAAAAAAAAAAAAAAAAAAAGCTGCAGTCTCTTTTTCTTGTCAAATCATAAGGGTAATTTTAGAAAAAAAAAATCAACGATTCACTTATTTTGAAACATCAATAAATACTCCAACAATTCATTTATTCCGAAATGGAGGGAGTATTACGAACACGAAATTATGCTTTTGTAACTAAAATGTAAGAAAACGAAATGGGATCTATTTTACGATACTTATGCAACGTTGGGCGATTTTTAACTACCTGGGCTGCTGTAAGTAGATCGAGAGATCGTTCCGCCCCTTGTCCGCGAATATGGGGGAATATGTTCTCAAAAAATCTTGCTCCAATCTGACCTAGCTGGCGATTGTACCTACCTGAACCGGAGAGCCCCAAAGTCCTACGGTATCATAGAATTACATTAGGTACCATATGCAGGGTGTTTCCACCACCTTTGAAATACCTGCGGTAAGCTAACAACATGTATAAGACCTGCACCCAAGGAAAAGTACTTTCATACCTTATCCGATAGAAGGGATCTAATTTGAAGAAGGAAGTACAAAAGACTCTAGTGACTTTATAGTTTTTTTTTTTTTGAGGTTTCCTAAGGTATCCCCACAACCGGCAGCCGTGAGACTAATTCTTCGTTTCTCGGTCAGTGTATTTTGCGGTAGAAAACTGGCCACAGAGTTTATACTTCATATGATACTTAGGATAAAATTAAGTGACTTTCTAATTTTCAAAAAAGAAGAAGAAGAAGAAGAAATTAAAATGGATGATTTTTAATTATAAGCTTTAAGTGTATTAATCATGATAAGATATATATCACAATATCACATATATACTATAATATCTACTCCATTTCATGACATGTTGATGCCAAAAGTGCAATAAGATGTATATTACACGTCCTATAATTATCTTTACAATTGTATACGTGATCTTTAATACTGTCCTCCTGTATATATACTGTACATTAAGAAAATAAAAAAAGTTTAGAAAAGGAATATAAAAGGAACATAACTTTAGTTTAGACCAAAAAAAAGTCCCATATATTACTCTTTGACAAGTTTACATATGAATATGCAGTTAATAAAATTCACTTTATGAAAGTTTCTTGCATGTATATTACCTTTTGTTTCTTACATCAAAATATCAAATCAATAAATAAAGGCAAAATATGTTGATATGCTTAAATTTGTTAGGGAATCTCCTTTAGACACTACTATATGTTCATATTAAGTATTTAAATACATGATAAATTATTTTTATTAGACTCTTCCTACTCAATATTTTGAAAACTCCTTTGTGTGTATTCTTGAGCATGCATTACGTAAATAAGTTAACCATTTAATTTGAATAGGTGTCATATTTTAAATTGTTCACTTATCTCTACGTAATATATAGGTGTGCGCTTTTGTAGAAACTTTTTCAAAATATAAATAGAAAGTGAGTAATAGATATATACTAAGGGTGTCTAACGGGCCGGGCCGGTCCAACCCGGAACCGGCACTCCCATTTTACCCGGGTTCCGGGTCGGTTACGGGTCGGGTTTGGCGTTAACCGGGCCGGGCCAGGCCGGGCCAACCAGTAAAAAAATTAAAACCCACCCGAACCCGGCCCACTTAACCCAATCCGGTCAAACCCATCAAAACCCGGTCAAACCCAGTTAAAAACCGGTCAAACCCGTTTAAAAAATAAATAAAAAATCCAATATACACTATATACACTCCAATATACAATATATATTTTAAAAAATATATATAAAGTATAAACAATTACACATATATACGTACCATTCAATATAAAATTATATATGACTATACGTACTACTTTAAATAAAACATACACTATAATAGTATAATATATATATATACACTACAATATATATATATACTAATTTATAAAACATATACACATGTATACGTTATATATATACTACTTTAGAAGATATATACACATATATATGCACCATTCAATATGTATGTACTACTTTAAATAAAATATATACTACAATATAGTGATATACATATATATATAAAACAATATGTATATATATATATAGTTACATACTAATTTATAAAACATATACACTTGTATACTTTAAAGATATACGTCTATAGAAGATATATACACATATATACGCACCATTCAATATGTATGTACTACTTTAAAAAAAGTATATACTACAATATATATACTAATTTATAAAACATAAAGTAATGTATACGTTAAATATACACATCTATAGAAGATCTATTCATATATATACACTCTATTTTATGTATATGTAATACTTTAAATGAGATATATGCAATATATATACATTACAATATATATTTGTATAGTTATATACTAATTTATAAAATATATACATATGTATACGTTAAATATACACGTCTATAGAAGATCCATTCACATATATACACTCTATTCTATGTATATGTAATACTTTAAATGAAATATACTATAATGTATATACATTACAATATATATTTGTATAGTTATATACTAATTTATAAAATATATACACATGTATACATTAAATATACACTTCTATAGAAGATATATACACATGTATACGTTAAATATACATTTCTATATCAGATATATGCACAAATATACAAAACATATGCTACTTAATATAATAAATTAATAATATTTGATAGTAAATTAATAATATATTAGAATTAAGTTTTTAATTTAAAGTAGAAAACTAGAAGTTCAATTTAAAATTTTAAATCGTTAAATAAAAAAAAATAAAAAACAACGACTATGGAGTGAATGAATTTGGGGAATTTTATTGATTGCAAAATTATCCAAAATTTATAATTTACATGAATGAAAAATCTATAAATTATGCATCATTTTTTCCAACTCATTCATGTTAATATTAATGGGAACTTGCATAGGATAATCGAAGTCAACGGGGGCAAAACCATGCATTGGACTTGATCCTGCTGAGTTCTACCGTGAAGTCATAATTTCTTCAAGTTTCAGCTCGTCGCTGGGCTCCGGTCCCATTCCTTGGTTTCTTCTTTCCGCTCTAATCCAATCTCTGAGGCAAACTAGAACATTCATTGCATTGCTTCCCAATGAGTGTCGGTTGTCTCCAAGCTGCTGTCGTCCCTGACTGAAGGCGCTCTCTGATGCAACGGTTGTCATTGGAACATTCAAGATATCTCTAGCTAATCTTGAAAGCACAGGATATTGTGATTCATTATTCCTCCACCAATCCAGCGTGTTGATCCGTCGTCTGCGATCCTCTGGTGCCGTCCGAAGATAATATTTCAGCTCTTCCCGATAAGTTGATGTGTAAGCTCTCTCAGCAACACTGTTCCAACAATTTAAATCATAAAACGAATCAGAAAAATCACTATGTGCCGGCCTTTTAGAAGATGATGGCTCCTCGGGAGGATGAGGAGCGATAGTTGGAGTGATATTTGTAGGTACAGCTGAATCAAATAAATCAGCATAGTGATTATATAATTTTTCTATATAATCCTTTGCATCAGCCGTAGCCGTCCACAAATCAGACTGTACTTGTTTAGAATCATGGTTAGTATTTATTTCTAAGTTAGTATAAATAAGAGTACTAAAGTGACACATATGATTATATTTCATGCACGGATTTAGCATAGCACCAACCAAGTAAATAGGGGGAATCGGGAAAAATATTTTTTAAATTTCGTAAACATAGCGCCAATAGCTTCTTTATAATCTTCTTTATTTTTATATTGTTGGAGCAAACCAGAAATATCGGCTATATATGCCAAAATATTACAAACAGTAGGATAGTAAGCACCGAAAAATTCAACCGTAGCTACATAAAATTTTTCTAAAAGCTTAACAAGATCATTAATTACAACCCAATCATAATTATGTAGCAAGCAATCAGCAGAATCAGCAAATGAACCGCAATGTTGGTTAAAAGCTAGTGTAATAGGAATTCTATATTTATAACAAGTTTTTAAAAATTCATACGTAGAATTCCATCTAGTATCAATTTCCTCAGGCATCAAAATTGGTGTAAGTCTATTTTCTTGACATTTAAGTTTAAATTCTCTAATTCTCGATCTAAGATTATTTCCTTGAATAAAATCAACGGCAAGACGAATTTTTTCAATATAAAGCTCAAAAAAGTCAAGACCATCTTTTACAATTAAATTATATATATGACATGCACACTTAATATGAAAAATTTCAGGCAAGGGCGGAGATAGCGTAGATTTTATTTTTGTTATAGCAGTCTTGTTGTTAGAAGCATTATCAAAAGCAATACATAAAATTTTATTTTCTATACCATAATATCCGGCAATTTTAACAATAGAATCAGCAATAAATTGTCCAGTATGTTTACGATCTTCATCATATAAAAAAGAAAGAATACGTTTTGCATCACGAAATTACTATTCATCCAATGACAAGTAACGGTTAAATAATCATTTTTATTTACAGCACGACCAAGATCAGAAGTTAGGGACAATCTACATTGAATATTTTTTAACAATGTTGATAAATAAAAACAATATTGTGAATGGAGTCTAAGAATATCAGACCGACAAGTAGTTCTAGGAATACCATTAAACATAGGATTATAAATTGCTTGTATATAACGAATAAAAGCATCAGAAGAAGGAAAACTAAAAGGCAAACAACCCACAACTACCATTTTAGCTATTTCTTTCCTGTCCCTCAATTTATTATACTTTTTCGCTACTTGACCAGTTGTTGGGTCCATTCTAGTTTGCGTTGACCCACCAACATCCCCACCACCTTTTGCAATATTTAACTCTCTTTTGTGATCTTCAGCTATATGTCTCATTAACGTACCCGTGCCCCTTTGCTTGCCTCCACTTCTATTCTCATATATTTGTTGACAAATATTGCACTGCACCTCAATATCTGATATACGTTCAAAAAATTGTCATGCAATACTAGTTCTTTTACGAGGTTTTGGGGCACTGGGAGGACGAGAAGGGAGATTAACTGATTCAGATCTAACGTTAGCATCTCCTACTGCGGGTGTTTCAGCAATATTTTCATTATTTTCGTCTAAATTAACTGCATCTACTTCATTTTCTTCTTCTATACCGTAATTTTCCTGAGCTTCTACATAATCCATATCGTGAGCACCTACACCTATTTCTTCCTCTAAAGGTGTACCAAGCGGTACCGGAGGCGAAGGCACACAGGTATATCTATTGCTTGAACTACCTCTACCGCTAGTAATTCGATTTTTACTACCACTACCGCTTCCGGGACAAAATTTTTTTACACCTTTAGCAGCGAGTTTTTTTAATTTATCCATAATATAAATTAAATTAAACTAAAAATATTCAAAATACACAAATATAATAAAATTAAATATTAAACAATTAATACAATAAATAAAAATTAAACGTAAGAGATGGAACGACAATACCAAATTTTGGAAGTATCCGAAGATTGGGACTTTAGAAACTTCCGCTCGTACTTTGTAAACGAAAAATTAAAAAATTAAAGTGAACACTTTAAGAAATTAAATATATTGAATATTAGAGAATTGAGAGTTGAAATTTGAGAGAGTGAAAAATTGTGTGAAAAATGATTTGAAGTTGTAGGGTATTTATAGATTTTTTTGGGGGGTTAAAAAAAATTTTTTAAAGTTTTTTTTTTCTTTTAATTAAATGGGCTCAAACTAGCCGTTTGGACCCAAAAACGGCTAGTTTGGCCCAAAATCCAAAAATTTATTTATTTATTTATTTATTTTTATTTTCTGGGCCGGGCCGGGCCGGTTAACCGGCAGGCCTGGACCGAGCTTGGTCCGGGCTGGGTTAACTGGGCCCACTTTAACAAAAAAACCGGCCCGGGATCCGGAACCCTAAAGCCCTAGAGCTTATCGGGCCGGATCAAACTGGGCCGGGACGGCCCGGCCCATTTGACACCCTTAATATATACACTTTTTTTAACCTCATTTTATGAAATTTTATGTTTATAATATAACTGACTTTATGAAAGTTTCTTGGATATATATTGCGTGCTTTTTGCGTGATAAGAAGGTGCCTGCAAGCTTAAAGGTAAATTTTATAGAGTGGCAGTCCGTTCGGCCATGCTGTATGGGGCGGAGTGTTGGCCAGTCAAGAACGCTCATATCCAAAAGTTGAAGGTGGCAGAAATGACGATGTTGTGTTGGATGTGTGGGCTTACTAGGGGAAATAAGGTTAGGAATGAGATTGTTCGGGAGAAGGTGGGTGTGGCTTCATTGGAAGACAAGTTGCGAGAAGTGAGGTTGAGATGGTTTGGTCATATGATTAGAAGGGGCACTGATGCCCTAGTTTTCGTAGGTGTGAGACGTTGACTTTGTATCGTTTCTAGAGGGGTAGCGGTAGACCGAAGAAATACTGGAGGAAGGTGATTAGACATGATATGGATCAACTACAACTTACTGAGGACATAACCCCAGATAGGAAGTTATGGAGGATACGAATTAGGGTAGAGGGCTAGGGCGGGTGGGTGAGGCGTAGCTAGTAGTTAGGAGTGCTTTGGTTGCAGTTGTGCTAGTAGTCATAGGAGAGTTGGGGGTGAGGTGTGCGCGCACGTGATAGTGTAAAGAACTACGTAGTGGGTGTTTTCTTTTTTGTTATTTCATCTTGTGGCATATTTTATTACGTATGTGTTTATTGTCCTTGGTTTTGAGCAGGGGGTCTATTGGAAACAAACTCTCTACTTCTTCGGAGGTTGTGGTATGGACTGCGTACATTTTACTCTCCCCAGACTCCACTATGTGGAAATACACTGGGTATGTTGTTGTTGTGTGGACACAATCACAACACCACAAACAATCACTGCAGTCTAAAGTTCTTTTAGGTCAAATAACGAATCATAACTCAACTCGTTCATGACCCAAAGTTCCAACCTAGCTCCCATTTTAATTTGATCCAGTGTTATCATGATCATTTCGAACTCAACTAAGTACCCTCATGCTAGAGGACATTGTGAATGAAATCTAGAAAGAGATCTTCTAAAAGACAATAAGAATACCTCCTTAATTAAGAGAATATCGTAATAGGTGTCAGAGCTTGATCTATCTATATTTGGATGAATATTCAAGACGAATTAACCAAAGTGAAAAGATTAATTTTGGAAACTAGATGTGTATACCTGTACTTATAACAAAGCAATCAAGAAAAAAATAGCTTAGCCGTATTGCAGAAAACACACTTTAGCTTTGTAGAAAATTTAGAAAGAGTATGAGTGATGAAAATATGTTAGAGGTAATGTACCAGTTTATAGAACTAGTAAGCCGTGCTGTCAGCATTGTCACAGTGCTCAGCCAAGAGCGTTTTGTCCTCTTTGGTTTCTTTCAAGATTAATTGCCTCTTTGGTTTCTGGTGAACGAGGTAGGGGCCGCATCGAGGCACCTATCAGAAATCACACCAATGCAAAAAATAAAAAAAAAAGGATTTTGTGGCTTTCTCCGGGTGTATCGAATCCATAGGTGAGAGTCTGATGTGTGGTTTATGGCCAGAAAATGGAGTGAAAGTGAACAGTTATATTTTTAACCGTTAAAATTGCACATTGAAAGTGGTCAATTGATCATGTGTCATTCTATGTTTTGCAATAACTAGTACTTGACCTTTCACATAAAATTACACATAGAGATAAGCACAAGCCAAACTGCTAGCTTTTACAAATTACACTCCATTTATCAAAGTTTTCCATAGGTAAAAACATGATCATCACTTATTCCATCAACCATAAAACATTCACGTAACTTTTGAGGATTTTCCTTTAATGCAAGGATGGAACGTTATTTTAATAATGTTAATTATTTTAACTTTAATAACTTAACTGGTAACTTTAACTTTAACTTTAACTTTAATAATTTAACTCATAACAATAACTTTAACTTTAATAATTGTCACACCCCATTTTTTTTCACCGCATCCGACCCCCGCTGGGAGTTGGTTTTTTTTTTTGAGAAAATGGGTTTTTCCAATTAAAGTGACGTTTTGAAAAGGGATTATTTTATTTACAGAGTCGCCACTTGGAATTGAGTTTGGGTGTTCCAAGTCACCTTGTTGAATCCCTATTCAAAAGGAAATGACTCTTTAATTTTTATTTTTTGGTCTGCGAACTAGAAATCCGGATAAGGAATTCTGTTGATCGAGGGGAAGGTGTTAGGCACCCCTCGAGTCCCGTGGTTCTAGCACGGTCGCTTTAATGACTTACGTCTGGCTTAAATTAATTTTTTATTTTATTTTGGATTTATAATATTTGTTAACCTAACAGTTGTTTGCCTCCCACTTTTAATTTATTTTGGAATTATTTATTATATTGACGTGTGGCTTACCGATAGTAGTACTTTTCGGCCTCACCACAAACTTTGAATATATTTCTCGCGCCTTCGTGGCCCTTATGGAGCGTCCCATATTTTCGAAGTCTAAATAAGCACCTAATATGTTCAGAATCTACCCAACTTGATTAGATCGATTTTAAAGTGATAAGTTAGATTTTATTATAATGAATGGTCGGTAGCACGGCTTTCCAACTTCATCGTTAATTTTCACTTCTATAATAAACTTTTTAAAAAAAATTGAAGTTAAGAGCCTAACTTATTCTTTTATGAATTCACTCCCTTAAAATGGGTTTCCTCCTCTTTCCTACCCCTTTTTGGATAGGTCTTGAATTAGAAATTAAAGCCTTGACCTATTATATTGTCTATTTTTCTTGAAATTCACTAGGTCTTCTTCTTCTTCTTCTTTTTTTTTTAGCTTATTAAAATAAAAAAAAAGAAAACCCATTTGGGGAAAACAACATGTACAGTAAAGTCATGATTATGATAGAGATTGTAACTATAAGAATTAAAGATTTTGATATTTTACTAACACACAACCACACGTTTTATAAAAAATAAAAATAACAACTTTTGTTCTTTATTTTACAAACTACAAGTTTTGGCTTCCTTCGTTATTTTATTTTAATAAGCTTACTATTAGTCCGAGAAAATATTTAAACTTTGATTTTATTTTTTTAAGGAGAATATTTATTTTAGTAACCATTTGTCAATAAACACGTCCTAAACACCCAATAGAAAAGTCAATTCATTACAGCTTAAACAAATAGTTGTAAAAATACTGAATATTTAGAACCCAGTAAAAATAACAAGAAAAGTTTAATCACCTTTAGACAAAATTCAAACTTTTCCAACATATATGATTAACTAAAATTAATTAATATAAATACAATTATATAGTCATGAAGATCGGATAACCAAAACTAAAATTTTAGTTATGAACTAAATGTGACTTTGCAAATATGTGAGAAATAACATATCATATATAACACCAATTGATTTTTTTTTTTAATTTTCTTGTTTGCTATTTCACTTTTTTTTTAAGTCTTATGTACGTATTCTCCCTTTCTGTTCCTAAAGCATGCATGGTATATGTGTGTGCATGTATTTATTTTTTTTTTTTTTTTTGCATGCATGGATCATATCTTATATCAAATCTCACTCCAAATTTAACCATGACAAAGAGTTGAATGCTTTAATATCATAATAACAAATGTAAAATAAGAGCATCTCCACATCATAATATTGAAATTGAATTTCACATTATTGTGATATTACATTATTCAAAGAAAGATAGAGGGTTACCTCTTGCGGAAATAATTCTTAAAATAAAGAAGAAGCCGTGAACTTAAACCGTGACCAAAACTCAAAGTCTTTTGATGTGAGAAATTTTTGGTTTTTATTTCCCCTATGTGTTCCTTTATGTGTGCATGTGTGTGATTTTTTTCTCAAATTAATCCATATGTGTCTTCCCCCCTTTAGTGTTTTATGTGTGTGTTTATATAGGGAGTGTGTGTTCTTGAGTGAGAATGGGAGTTGAGGGAATAATGGGGAAAAAATGTAGTGGAGGTAATGGGAAGTAGGGTAGTTTTTAGTTTTTAATGGAAAAGTTAGGGGAATGTTGAATGTTGGAGGTAATGGGAAGTAGGGTAGTTTTGTTTTTAGTTTTAATGGAAAAGTTAGGGGAATGTTGGAGGTAATGGGAAGTAGGGTAGTTTTTTTTTTTAGTTTTAATGAGAAAGTTAGGGGAATGTTGGAGGTAATGGAAAGTAGGGTAGTTTTTTTTTTAGTTTTAATGAGAAAGTTAGGGGAATGTTGGAGGTAATGGGAAGTAGGGTAGTTTTTAGTTTTTTTTTTTAATTATTATATTTTTTCAATATAATAAAATCTATTTAAAATTAATAAAAAAATATAAATAAACTAAATGGCTAGTCTTAGAAATATGATTAAGAAATATTAATATCACTTGGAGGTAAGTCGAGTCCCGATGGCTTATATCAGAGCAGTTAAAGATATGTATGATGGAGCGAAAACTCAGGTAAGGACGGCGGGAGGAGACTCAGAGCATTTCACTGTCTTGACAGGATTGCATCAGGGATCTACTCTTAGTCCTTTTTTGTTTGCTTTGGTGATGGATGTATTGACGCGGTGTATTCAAGGGGAGGTGCCTTGGTGTATGCTTTTTGCAGACGATGTAGTTCTGATTGATGAGACCCGAAAGGGTGTGAATGACAAATTAGAGGTGTGGAGATAAACTCTTGAGTCTAAAGGGTTCAGGTTGAGCAGAAGCAAGACAGAGTATTTGGAATGCAAGTTTAATGACGTGAGGTTGGAGGACGAGGTGGTCGTGAAGCTGGAATCGCAGGAGGTATGTAAGAGGGATAGTTTCAAGTATCTCGGGTCCGTGATACAGGGTAACGATGAGATTGACGAGGATGTCTCACACCGTATCGGGGCGGGATGGTTGAAGTGGAAGCTCGCGTCGGGGGTGTTGTGTGATAAGAAGGTGCCGCCCAAGCTTAAAGGCAAATTCTACAGGATGGTAGTCCGTCCGGCCATGTTGTATGGAGTGGAGTGTTGGCCAGTTAAGAACTCCCACATCCAAAAAATGAAGGTGGCGGAAATGCGGATGTTGCGCTGGATGTGTGGGATGACTCGAGGGGATAGAGTTAGGAATGAGACTATTAGGGAGAAGGTTGGTGTGGCTCTAGTGGAGTGCAAGATACGGGAAGTCCGACTGAGTTGGTTTGGACACGTGAAGAGGAGGGACACGGATGCCCCGGTTCATAGGTGTGAGAGGCTAGCGTTGGATGGTTTTAGGCGGGGTAGGGGGAGGCCGAAGAAGTACTGGGGTGAGGTGATTAGGCGGGTTGTGGAGCAGCTACAGCTCACCGAGGACATGACCCTAGATAGGAAGGTTTGGAAGGCGCGAATTAGGGCAGAAAACTAGGGCCAGTTTGGGGCGTTAGGGTAGGGAAGTATTTGGTGGGGGTTTTATTCCTGTTATTCTTCCTATTCTTATTTTTATTCCTATTCCTATTCTTCTTCTTGTTATGCTTTCGGTGTTCCATGTTTTATTATGAATCTGGGTGTTTTCTGATGTTTCCGATGTTTCCTACTACTTATGGGTGCCGTATTTACGTTATGAAATCCTGTTCTGTGTGTTACTTTATATTTGTGTGGTGTCTCGTGGCTTGAGCCGGGGGTCTATCGGAAACAGCCTTTCTACTTCTTCAGAGATAGAGGTATGGACTGCGTACATCTTACCCCCTCCAGACCCCACTAGGTGGGAATACACTGGGTTTGTTATTGTTGTTGTAGATTCTTTATTAAAAGTTAAAAGAGGAAAATAACATAATTTAATTAGTTTTTATTTATTTATTTATTTTAAATAAATAAATAAATAATAATAAAACTTATCTAAAATGTGATTCTATTTTTGTATTTTTTTCCAAAAATATTAAACGAACCTCAAAATAAGATAAATTAAAAATGCCTAAAAATAAAAATAAAATAAAATAAAAATTAATTAAATATTATTTTTTTTTGTCAAAAATTAGGTGTTTACAGAATGCCCCTCTTTGCTTGGAAATATGAAGAATTTTCAAGCAAAGAAGTAAACATGACTAATTTTTGGCTCAACCCTTTATTCAATATTAATACGTAAATAAGTGGGAAAGAGGTGTGACCGAGCCCTGGCTTTGGGCATCCTACATATCTCGGGTTATAAGAGAATCAGGTCACATGTAGTTCAAATAGGTGTAGGAACGAGTGGATGAATTGGAGAGTCGATTTGAGGTCCCGTCGAGTTTTCGGTTCGTGGCTCTTTTTATTACATCAGAAAAAAGTAAAATGAAACTAAAAATGAAAGATACAAAATCCTATCTATTCTATTGTCTTGATTCTCTTGCTTCAGATCTTCTTCTTGGATCTTCAGTTATCGCTTCACCTTCTTCTAGTGGGTACTTCGATCTCAAGATTTGATCTTGAAGTTAGGATTTGAGATTTGAACCAGCAACTTGGATTGAGTCATTGACACTCTGCCAAATAACAGTTCATAGAATACTTTGGATGCTTATTCTCCTTATCAGAAGCTAAAAAGATGTCTCTTGAGATGTTGGGCCGCTATAGATACAGAGCTGAATCTAACTATCTTCAACCTGATCATTCTTTTATATTCTGACCGGAGATAAAATTCCATTCTTGGATAAACCTGTGCTTCGCAGAAAACCTGCAATCCATCAAAGAAGACGAAACAAAACAAACAAAATTCTCTGCCCCAGTTTACACTAGTAAAATTTTGTGAGTTATTAGAAAAATTATAATCTAGTTTAAAAATAAATAAATGAATGAATGGATAGAAATTTAGGCTAGCAGCGCTATAAGATAAGGACCCTATTCTTAATGACGCAACCAAAGGAAGTTATCCTAATGAATGCATGGGAAAGAATTAGGATTTTTGCTTATAAAAATGTGATGAGGGATTGTCATGCCCTGTGAAGACATGAAGAAGAAAAATAGAAAGATTTATTTCCTAAAATGCCAACTAGGGGATGGCGCCCTATGAAGATGAAGAAAATGTAAACCAGGGGATAACGCCCTATGAAGACGAGATAATATGTCAACTAGGGGATGGCGCCCTATGAAGATGAAAAGGATGTCAACTAGGGGATGGCGCCCTATGAAGACCAAAAGGATGTCAACTAGGGGATGGTGCCCTATGAAGACGTGATAAGATGTTAACTAGGGGATGACGCCCTATGAAGACGAAAAGGATGTCAACTAGGGGATGACGCCCTATGAAGACGAATAGGATATCAACTAGGGAAAGACACCCTATGAAAATGAGATAAAGATGTCAACTAGGGGATGGCGCCCTATGAAGACGAAAAGGATGTCAACTAGGGGATGTCGCCCTATGAAGACGAAATAAGATATCAACTAGGGGATGACGCCCTATGAAGACGAAGTAAGATGTCAACTAGGGGATGACGCCCTATGAAGACGAGATAAAGATGTCAACTAGGGAATGACGCCCTATGAAGACGACTAAGATGTCAACTAGGGGATGGCGCCCTATGAAGACGAGATAAAGATGTCAACTAGGGGATGGATCCCTATGAAGATGAGATAAAGATGTCAACTAGGGGATGGCGCCCTAAGAAGACGAAAAGGATGTCAACTAGGGGATGTCGCCCTATGAAGACGAAATAAGATATCAACTAGGGGATGTCGCCCTATGAAGACGAAATAAGATATCAACTAGGGGATGGCGCCCTATGAAGACGAAGTAAGATGTCAACTAGGGGATGGCGCCCTATGAAGACGAGATAAAGATGTCAACTAGGGAATAACTCCCTATGAAGACGACTAAGATGTCAACTAGGGGATGACGCCCTATGGAGACGAAAAAGATGTCAACTAGGGGATGGCGCCCTATGAAGACGAGATAAGTTGTCAACTAGGGGATGGTGCCCTATGAAGACGACTAAGATGTCAACTAGGGGATGGTGCCCTATGAAGACGAGAAGGATGTCAACTAGGGGATGGCGCCCTATGAAGACGAGATAAGATGTCAACTAGGGGATGGTGCCCTATGAAGACGAGATAAGATGTCAACTTGGGGATGACGCCCTATGAAGACAAAAAAGATGTCAACTAGAGGATGGCGCCCTATGAAGACGAGAAGGGTGTCAACTAGGGGATGGTGCCCTATGAAGACGACTAAGATGTCAACTAGGGGATGGTGCCCTATGAAGACGAGAAGGATGTCAACTAGGGGATGGCGCCCTATGAAGACGAGATAAGATGTCAACTAGGGGATGGTACCCTATGAAGACGAGATAAGATGTCAACTAGGGGATATCGCCCTATGAAGACGAAAAGGATATCAACTAGGGGATGGTGCTCTATGAAGACGAAAAGGATGTCAACTAGGGGATGACGCCCTATGAAGACGAGATAAGATGTCAATTAGGGGATGACGCCCTATGAAGACGAGATAAAGATGTCAACTAGGGAATGACGCCCTATGAAGACGAATAAGATGTCAACTAGGGGATGGCGCCTTATGAAGACGAAAAGGATGTCAACTAGGGGATGTCGCCCTATGAAGACGAAATAAGATATCAACTAGGGGATGGCGCCCTATGAAGACGAAGTAAGATGTCAACTAGGGGATGGCGCCCTATGAAGACGAGATAAAGATGTCAACTAGGGAATGACGCCCTATGAAGACGACTAAGATGTCAACTAGGGGATGGCGCCCTATGAAGACGAAATAAGATATCAACTAGGGGATGTCGCCCTATGAAAATGAAATAAGATATCAATTAGGGGATGGCGCCCTATAAAGACGAAGTAAGATGTCAACTAGGGGATGGCGCCCTATGAAGACGAGATAAAGATGTCAACTAGGGAATAACTCCCTATAAAGACGACTAAGATGTCAACTAGGGGATGGCGCCCTATGAAGACGAGATAAAGATGTCAACTAGGGGATGGCTCCCTATGAAGATGAGATAAAGATGTCAACTAGGGGATGGCGCCCTATGAAGACGAGATAAAGATGTCAACTAGGGAATGACGCCCTATGAAGACGAATAAGATGTCAACTAGGGGATGGCGCCCTATGAAGATGAAAAGGATGTCAACTAGGGGATGGTACCCTATGAAGACGAGATAAGATGTCAACTAGGGGATGGTGCCCTACGAAGACGAAAAGGATATCAACTAGGGGATGGTGCTCTATGAAGGCGAAAAGGATGTCAACTAGGGGATGACGCCCTATGAAGACGAGATAAGATGTCAATTAGGGGATGACGCTCTATGAAGACGAGATAAAGATGTCAACTAGGGAATGGCGCCCTATGAAGATGAATAAGATGTCAACTAGGGGATGGCGCCCTATGAAGACGAAAAGGATGTCAACTAGGGGATGTCGCCCTATGAAGACGAAATAAGATATCAACTAGGGGATGACGCCCTATGAAGACGAAGTAAGATGTCAACTAGGGGATGACGCCCTATGAAGACGAGATAAAGATGTCAACTAGGGAATGACGCCCTATGAAGACGACTAAGATGTCAACTAGGGGATGGCGCCCTATGAAGACGAGATAAAGATGTCAACTAGGGGATGGATCCCTATGAAGATGAGATAAAGATGTCAACTAGGGGATGGCGCCCTATGAAGACGAGATAAAGATGTCAACTAGGGAATGACGCCCTATGAAGACGAATAAGATGTCAACTAGGGGATGGCGCCCTATGAAGACGAAAAGGATGTCAACTAGGGGATGGTACCCTATGAAGACGAGATAAGATGTCAATTAGGGGATGGCACCCTATGAAGACAAAAAGGATATCAACTAGGGGATGGTGCCCTATGAAGACGAAAAGGATGTCAACTAGGGGATGGTGCCCTATGAAGACGATATAAGATGTCAACTAGGGGATGGCGCCCTTTGAAGACGAGATAAGATGTCAACTAGAGGATGGTAACCTATGAAGACGAGAAAGATGTCAACTAGGGGATGGTGCCCTATGAAGACGAGATAAGATGTCAACTAGGGGATGGTGCCCTATGGAGACGAAAAAGATGTCAACTAGGGGATGGCGCCCTATGAAGACGAGATAAGTTGTCAACTAGGGGATGGTGCCCTATGAAGACGACTAAGATGTCAACTAGGGGATGGTGCCCTATGAAGACGAGAAGGATGTCAACTAGGGGATGGCGCCCTATGAAGACGAGATAAGATGTCAACTAGGGGATGGTGCCCTATGAAGACGAGATAAGATGTCAACTTGGGGATGACGCCCTATGAAGACAAAAAAGATGTCAACTAGAGGATGGCGCCCTATGAAGACGAGAAGGGTGTCAACTAGGGGATGACGCCCTATGAAGACGAGATAAGATGTTAACTAGGGGATGACGCCCTATGAAGACGAAAAGGATGTCAACTAGGGGATGGCGCCCTATGAAGACGAGAAGGATGCCAACTAGGGGATGGATCCCTATGAAGATGAGATAAGATGTTAACTAGGGGATGACACCCTATGAAGACGAGATAAGATTATGATTTTTTTTCTTTATTAGGAAGGAAAAAACAAATGCCCCAGCCTTAAATATGAGGGGTTTTATTATTATATTGGTACAAACTTAAAATTATAGGAGTATAACAAAAGATAAAATTCAAGGAAACTTAACTTGTTTCTTTTTTTTTTCCACTAAACTTCACAAGATTGCTTTGCCCCTGTTCAAACAAAGAGAAAAAAAAAATGTGAGTTTTAAAATTGGTGGTTGGTTTGTGGCCTTGAATCCCTTAGAGGTTTGCCTTATCCTTGCCCC
The DNA here is from genome assembly GCA_030864225.1 of Capsicum baccatum var. pendulum. Lineage (NCBI taxonomy): Eukaryota > Viridiplantae > Streptophyta > Magnoliopsida > Solanales > Solanaceae > Capsicum > Capsicum baccatum. The sequence continues at coordinate 134,854,458 of CM061558.1, forward strand.
AACTTGATACAGTTGACTCAACTAATTGGTTGGTGAACTTGGTTCTTTGTTTTTCAAATTCTGCCGTGTTTTTGTTTGTTTCAATACGATTCTGATCTTCATTTTCAAATGCTTCACTCGTAACACGTGTCTTAACTGGCTCTCTGTCCTTGTCAAGGTAGTGAACGCCGAATAATCTCTGCTCAATTTCACTGGGATCCATGGTCAATTTTGTGCGTTTTTCTTTATTTTGCATTTGGTGCGAGACTTACCCATAAAAAAAAGACGTGTAAAAATGAAATAAGGAAAAATCAAAAGAAGGAATAAAAGAATTATGTTTGAATAGTATTTCTACCATTAAAGTAAGAAAGCTTATTTGGAGGTGTCTATTGACTTCAATAATGCATGACACGCAATTTGGAGTAGATATTTGATCCTTCAAAACTGTCTAATCTCGAATTAGGTGGCACCTTTCAATCAAATCAAATCACCCTTCTTAATCTTTGTCCTGTCATGATAAACTTTGTTTGACTAAAGTCATTCCTTCTAGGACTTTCTCAATTGACCTCTCTAATTTGGATTGTCTCGTTCATCATTGTCTTATGGCGCCCCTGAGGGTTTTCACCAATAAGATTTTTTTTAAAATTTTTTTTTGATTTTTTTTTTATCTTGTGGTGCCTTCATGGGTTTTCACCTACAAGATTTTTTTATTTTTTTTTGGCACACAAGGCTTGACATTCTCAAAAATTGATTGGAAGGTCTTTAATGGACAAAGGGAAAAGGATTTTTAAGGTAAATTACATCTTGAGAGCCGTATAAAAGTGACGATAGGATTTTATCTCCTCTCTTTATTTTTCTTTTTTTTTTCTTTTTTTTTTAAAAAAAAAGTACCAAGATTTTTTTTTGTTTTTCTTTTGTCGGACCGAACCCCAAGATAGGGCTGCCTATGTATCCATTTAGGAATCAGGTCGAACGTAGTTCAATAGCAACTCATTATCTTTTTTTTTTTTTTTAGGATAAATTACAACTTGAGAGCCATGTAAAAGTGACAATAGGATATATGTCTCGTTTTTTTTTTTTTTAAAATACCATGATTTTTTTTTATTTTGTCGGACCGAACCCCAAGATAGGGCTGCCTACGTATCCATTTAGGAATCAGGTCGAACGTAGTTCAATGGTAATGCATTAGTTTTTTTTTTCGGCTCCAAAGAGGGTAAGCAAGGAAAGGTAAATAAGGCTCGAAGGGCTGACAAAGGATTAATGACGTTTAGTTAAGTAGAATGATGGCCTTTCGTCATCTCAATCTTGAGAATGTTAAGCACAAGTGTGTCAAATATAATATCGTTTTACTGAATCGGCATTGATAGCTTTTTCTGTCATTTTTCCGTCTAGATCCGCAAGTTGCAAAGCTCCATTTGATAGTACTTGTTTAACTATGTATGGACCTTGCCAGTTTGGAGCAAACTTTTCTTTAGCCTCCTCTTGGTGTGGAAGGATGCGTTTTAAAACAAGTTGGCCGGCCTCAAATTTTCTAGGACGTACCTTCTTATTGTAAGCTCGCGCCATCCTCTGCTGGTATAATTGACCAAAGCAAACAGGTTCCGGTGGGACTAGCACGGGAGGATTTGCCAAATATTCTTTAATCTTATCAAATGATTCTTGACATTCGTCTGTCCATTGGATAGCAACATCCCTTTTTTAGCAACTTAAATATCGGTTCGCATGTAGTGCTGAGCTGAGCAATGAATCTGCTTATATAATTCAGTCTTCCAAGAAAACTTATGACCTCAGTTTTTTATTCTTCAGAGGCGGTAATTCTCGAGTGGATTTTACCTTGGCGGGGTCCAATTCAATGCCTCTGCGGCTAATTATGAAGCCCAAAAATTTTTCTGATGGAACTCCAAATGCACACCTGGCTGGATTGAGCTTAAGATTATACTTTCGCAACCTTTCGAAGAATTTCCTCAAGTCATCTACGTGATAGACTCGTGTCTTAGACTTGATAATGACATCATCAACATATACTTCTACTTCCTTGTGCATCATGTCATGAAAAATAGTAGTCATATCTCTCATGTACGTAGCTCCCACATTCTTTAAACCAAATGGCATGACCCTGTAGCAATAAGTACCCCACGGGGTGGTGAAAGCAGTCTTATCTACATCTGTTTCATCTATCAAGATCTGGTGATATCCATCATAGCAATCCATGAAAGATTGGATCTTAAGTTTAGCACAATTATCCACAAGGATATGAATGTTGGGCAGGGGAAAGTTATATTTAGGGCTTGCTTTGTTTAAATCCCTATAATCAAAACAGACTCTGATTTTGTCATCTTTCTTCGGTACGGGCACCACATTAGCCAACCATGTGGTGTACTGAGCAACCCTGATCACGTTCGCACTCAATTGCTTCATGATTTCCTCTTTGATTTTATCGCTCACGTCAGTTTTAAACTTTCTTTGCTTTTGCTGGACCGGTGAAAAATCAGGGTATGTAGGTAGTTTATGGACTACCAAATCCGTGCTTAGACCCGGCATATCATCATAAGACTAAGCAAAGACATCCTTATACTCGATCAAAATCCGAACAATATCATTTCTGATATTCTGATCTGCATGAATACTTATTTTTATTTCTCTAACCTCCTCACCCGTTCCCAAATTTATTATGTTAGTGTCATCTAAATTGGGTTTGGGCTTATCCTCAAATTGATCCAATCCTTTTTTGAATTCTTTATCAGCTTCACCTTCATCGTATTCCTCTACCGTTTGGTTTGCTGATTTGAGATTAGACAACTTTTTAGAATCTAAATGTGAACTCCACGTACATGCCATGTTATCGGAGCCAGTATTAATATAACGAAATAAGAAAAATAAAAATTAAAAGAGGGAAGAAAATATAAATTTACTAGAAAACGTGAATTTAATTTCATTGAATCGGAAAGGATAGGAGGGTTAACATGAAAGTAGAGCAACTAAACTATGTGGACTACAACCCTGAGAATAGTCCCAAATACAAAAGAAAGAAAAACGAAACAACAAAATAAATTACCAAGACTCCTTCCTTGTGGGGAGAGGAGTGGCTTCCCAGTTAGTGAGCTTGATATTTGGCTCGACGGACTGCATATCCGCATGGCTAGGGCCTTCACCTATCTGAACCATGTTTACTTTATAAAATATTTCCTTGAGGCCTTGACATATTTCATCCACATCCTTGTTAGCATATGGGTATTGATTTTCTTCCTTTTGAGCTTTCGTGAAAGATTAGCTAATGTGTGGAACTGGACTTGTCAATTTCCAAGCCTTCTTCTTCTGCTCTTTTGCCTATTTTCTATCTACTGCGGTAGTCTTAAAGCCTAAGCCAAAGGAGTTATGGCTACCACACGGATCTACAGGGTTTATAATTCCTTGCAGCAAAACCCCTAATCCTTTTCCCGGTTCATGACTATTTTGTAGCATTTGGCTATCCACCATGATTGAAGTAGAAGAGAGATAAGGCCCTAGAATTGGCGTACCTTCCATGACTTGATCAGCTGTCACGCTTTCAAAGGCTTGATAAATAGGAGATTCACAACCCCCTTTTTGTTTTGATACAGGGTACAGAAGGATCTCGATGTATGGGAAGGTCATCCTCTCCATGTACAATGATTTCCTGATTGTCGTGTTCAAACTTAACTACTTGATGCAAAGTAGAAGGTATGGCTCTGGCCATGTGGATCCATGGTCTTCCTAAAAGTAGGTTGTAGGAAGTATCCATGTCTATTACTTGAAAGGTGATCGTAAACTCTACTGGTCCAATAACCAAAGCAAGATCTACTTCACCAATTGTGTCTCGTTTTGCATCGTCAAAAGCCCGAACACATACATTATTGGACCAAATTCTATCTGGGCTGATTTTTAACTTTTGCAAAGTAGAGAGAGGATAGATATCTACTTCTGAACCTCCATCAATCATTACCCATTTTTTTTAGATCAATTAATTTACTTAAAAGCCGATCAACATTCGATATGGTATTTCCTATAATGCAACAAGTAGCCCATAAAGTGCACTTGATGGTCTCAAAAGGCGACACCTGACCTAGACGAACCCGACCCCAGGGTCGAGCCCCACTAAGTCAAAAAATACACGTGATATAAGTAAAACACAGTCTATTAGGGATAGCCATGTCTAAGCTCCGGTTATGCTAGGTTCAACCTGGTGGAGTTAGGTATCTAGACTGTCAATAAAACGAGCGGACAACTCTAGTCGGCAAGGGACAACTTTACCGGTAGCAGGGCTTTCCGGCCTCACTGTTGGTCCCTTTCCATCCTAAATCATAGGTGACTATAGAATCCTTCCCAGGAGCGTTGCCGCATCTCTGGTATCTCAAGCTCGGGAGCGTATACCGCATCTCCGAATATACAGTATCTCAGAAGACTCAGATGGGTGTGCGAGAGAAGACAGTTTATATTGCAATTCAAATAATATCAAAGCGATAAACATGTAGGCAAAGAACACATTTAGGCCAACAATATACAATATCAAAATTAAATAAAGTCAAACAAGTCAATATGAAAGCTCGAATTCTGGTTATATCCCCAGCAGAGTCGCCATCTGTCACACCCCATTTTTTTTCACCGCATCCGACCCCCGCTGGGAGTTGGTTTTTTTTTTTGAGAAAATGGGTTTTTCCAATTAAAGTGACGTTTTGAAAAGGGATTATTTTATTTACAGAGTCGCCACTTGGAATTGAGTTTGGGTGTTCCAAGTCACCTTATTGAATCCCTATTCAAAAGGAAATGGCTCTTTAATTTTTATTTTTTGGTCTGCGAACTAGAAATCCGGATAAGGAATTCTGTTGATCGAGGGGAAGGTGTTAGGCACCCCTCGAGTCCCGTGGTTCTAGCACGGTCGCTTTAATGACTTACGTCTGGCTTAAATTAATTTTTTATTTTATTTTGGATTTATAATATTTGTTAACCTAACAGTTGTTTGCCTCCCACTTTTAATTTATTTTGGAATTATTTATTATATTGACGTGTGGCTTACCGATAGTAGTACTTTTCGGCCTCACCACAAACTTTGAATATATTTCTCGCGCCTTCGTGGCCCTTATGGAGCGTCCCATATTTTCGAAGTCTAAATAAGCACCTAATATGTTCAGAATCTACCCAACTTGATTAGATCGATTTTAAAGTGATAAGTTAGATTTTATTATAATGAATGGTCGGTAGCACGGCTTTCCAACTTCATCGTTAATTTTCACTTCTATAATAAACTTTTTAAAAAAAATTGAAGTTAAGAGCCTAACTTATTCTTTTATGAATTCACTCCCTTAAAATGGGTTTCCTCCTCTTTCCTACCCCTTTTTGGATAGGTCTTGAATTAGAAATTAAAGCCTTGACCTATTATATTGTCTATTTTTCTTGAAATTCACTAGGTCTTCTTCTTCTTCTTCTTTTTTTTTTAGCTTATTAAAATAAAAAAAAAGAAAACCCATTTGGGGAAAACAACATGTACAGTAAAGTCATGATTATGATAGAGATTGTAACTATAAGAATTAAAGATTTTGATATTTTACTAACACACAACCACACGTTTTATAAAAAATAAAAATAACAACTTTTGTTCTTTATTTTACAAACTACAAGTTTTGGCTTCCTTCGTTATTTTATTTTAATAAGCTTACTATTAGTCCGAGAAAATATTTAAACTTTGATTTTATTTTTTTAAGGAGAATATTTATTTTAGTAACCATTTGTCAATAAACACGTCCTAAACACCCAATAGAAAAGTCAATTCATTACAGCTTAAACAAATAGTTGTAAAAATACTGAATATTTAGAACCCAGTAAAAATAACAAGAAAAGTTTAATCACCTTTAGACAAAATTCAAACTTTTCCAACATATATGATTAACTAAAATTAATTAATATAAATACAATTATATAGTCATGAAGATCGGATAACCAAAACTAAAATTTTAGTTATGAACTAAATGTGACTTTGCAAATATGTGAGAAATAACATATCATATATAACACCAATTGATTTTTTTTTTTAATTTTCTTGTTTGCTATTTCACTTTTTTTTTAAGTCTTATGTACGTATTCTCCCTTTCTGTTCCTAAAGCATGCATGGTATATGTGTGTGCATGTATTTATTTATTTATTTATTTTTTGCATGCATGGATCATATCTTATATCAAATCTCACTCCAAATTTAACCATGACAAAGAGTTGAATGCTTTAATATCATAATAACAAATGTAAAATAAGAGCATCTCCACATCATAATATTGAAATTGAATTTCACATTATTGTGATATTACATTATTCAAAGAAAGATAGAGGGTTACCTCTTGCGGAAATAATTCTTAAAATAAAGAAGAAGCCGTGAACTTAAACCGTGACCAAAACTCAAAGTCTTTTGATGTGAGAAATTTTTGGTTTTTATTTCCCCTATGTGTTCCTTTATGTGTGCATGTGTGTGATTTTTTTCTCAAATTAATCCATATGTGTCTTCCCCCCTTTAGTGTTTTATGTGTGTGTTTATATAGGGAGTGTGTGTTCTTGAGTGAGAATGGGAGTTGAGGGAATAATGGGGAAAAGATGTAGTGGAGGTAATGGGAAGTAGGGTAGTTTTTAGTTTTTAATGGAAAAGTTAGGGGAATGTTGAATGTTGGAGGTAATGGGAAGTAGGGTAGTTTTTTTTTTAGTTTTAATGAGAAAGTTAGGGGAATGTTAGAGGTAATGGGAAGTAGGGTAGTTTTTTTTTTAGTTTTAATGAGAAAGTTAGGGGAATGTTGGAGGTAATGGGAAGTAGGGTAGTTTTTAGTTTTTTTTTTTTTTTTAGTTTTTTTTTTTTTAATTATTATATTTTTTCAATATAATAAAATCTATTTAAAATTAATAAAAAAATATAAATAAACTAAATGGCTAGTCTTAGAAATATGATTAAGAAATATTAATATCACTAGATTCTTTATTAAAAGTTAAAAGAGGAAAATAACATAATTTAATTAGTTTTTATTTATTTATTTATTTATTTATTTTAAATAATTAAATAAATAATAATAAAACTTATCTAAAATGTGATTCTATTTTTGTATTTTTTTCCAAAAATATTAAACGAACCTCAAAATAAGATAAATTAAAAATGCCTAAAAATAAAAATAAAATAAAATAAAAATTAATTAAATATTATTTTTTTTTGGTCAAAAAATAGGTGTTTACAATAATTTAACTATAATATTAAATTTTTAACTTTAAATTTAAATTTACCATGAAAAATTATAACTTAACCATATTTTGACGTGATTTTGCTCGTCATCATGGCACTTCAAGATGTTTGATAGGACTGTGCTGAGATTTTTGAGACTATTTGTCATTAACAAAAACTCTATCCGGTCAAGTGTACTCGGACTTTGTATCATATATATAAAACAACTTTAAGCATACATGATAGTAGTGACAACGATGAACTTTGTGAATCTGGAGTCACTACTAAAAACTGAGTTATTAGCTACCAAGATCAGTGAGGAACAAATTGTATGTCGATATTGTGAGGGACTATGCAATATTGTCCTCTTACAAATCAAATATATTAATTTTTTTTTTTAAAGACGGAGAGGAACATCCTTCACTAAAATATGATGATAATAAAAAGCTAAAATTAAATTTGTTATAGCAAGGGATTTCCCTCGCTAAATAATAACAAATAAATTCATATTTCAAAGAAAAATTTAAATACTATTTTTAATATTTTAATTTTTATTTTTGTAAAAGGTGAAGAGGGACATCCCTCAGTAAAATATGGTGGTAATAAAAAGTAAATATTAAATTTGTTATAGCGAGCGATTTCCCTCGCTAAATAATAACAAATGAATTCATATTCCAAAAAAAAATTAAATATAATTTTTAATATTTTAATTTTCATTTTGTTTAAAAGGTGAAGAGGGACATCCCTCACTAAAATATGATGACAATAAAAAGTAAATATTAAAATTGTTATAACACTAAGCAATAACAAATAAATTCACATTTCAAGAAAATTTAAATATAATTTTCAATATTTTAATTTTCATTTTGTTTAAAAGGCGAAGAAGGGCATCCCTCACTAAAATACGATGATAATAAAAACTAAATATTAAATTTATTATAACGAGAGATTTTCCTCGCTAAATAATAACAAATAAATTCACATTTCAAAGAAAATTTAAATATAATTTTAATTTTTTTTAGCTGGTAACAATGCATTAATAAAAAATAAATAAAAATAAAATATAAGCTATCCAAGGAGTCTTCAATGCATACATATAATTATTTTGTGTTTTTTTTTTTTCATTGTAGTTAGGGAAGATTCTCACTAAATTAAATATGTAAAATTGAGTATTTAATAAATAGCCATATTATCGATTTGGAGAAAAAATAATACCAATGATATCAATTGTTTGATCGCTCAATAATTGCTTTAATTTTTTTTTCTTTTCATACTATTAAATTACATTATTTTGTACACATAACAATATATATATATATATATATATATATATATATATATATATATATATATATATACATATATATATATATATACATACACACTACGAAATATTATTGATTGATTGATCTATCAATAATTACAACAACATAAATATATTAGCGATATCATTAAGTAATATTATCGAATGATATATTATATATGTTTTGACAACTATACTAATTATAAGTGTATTAATAATATTTATAAGAATTATTATTGATTTATCAACATATCTATCTATTTATCTATACTATTATAAAAACATGAATATGAATGTTGATTGACTAAAATATCCTTCAAATATTGAATGACTTTTATATCCTTAAAAATTTAAGTTAAATTAAGATAAAATTGTCAAAGAACACCGCAGAATAGTATTATCCTAATTTACTTTGGTTAGGAATTATTATAATCCAAAACTTTTTGCAAGAATTCATATTCTTATAAAAAAAATATGTGTATATATATATATATATATATATATACACGATCAAAGGATTAAAATAATGTATTATCCAAAAATACAAAAAAGATTTAAAAAATACACCTCATAATATATACTATCCTAATATATTTTTGGTGGAGTATCGTAATCCACAAATATTTTCAAGAAATCGATATTTTAGAGATAAAATAAGATACAAAATTCGTCTTTTCAATAACCCTAACTTAATAATGTAATTTTTTCTTTTTACATGAATTTACTTAATCATTAATTTGCAACTCACATATAAAGGTGTTCATGAGTTTTATATCTCAACTCTTCATTGTTATATTTATTTAGCAAAATTTTTAGTAACAGTGGCCGATTTACAATCAAAACATTTTTTTTTTTAAAATGAAATACCAACTTATACTGGCTCCTTTCTATTTTTACTTCTCACAATTCGCATTATAAAAGACAGTTTGACAAATAACTATAAGAAAAGTATTATAAGGTTTAATGTAATTATTTTTCATATTAATATTGTGAAAAAATACCTCTTAAAAATTCAATTAAAAGTCAATTTAATTTTTAATGACATTCTTAATAAAAACTTCATTGATTAATGTTAGTATTGATTCACACATATTTTAATAACTAGTTTTATATAGCCCATGCTAATCTCGGCCCAAACTCAAGTAATTTAATATTTTATATAATAATATGATTAAATATAGAAAATAATTACAACTCGAAAAAATCATAAATTAAAAAACATTAACATTTTTATGAGTTTATGAACATATATGCTATAACTAACTATAAATAGAAATGTATTTCTTCATATATTTATCAAGTTTTAATTTTACTCATAATTTCACGTGACAAGAATTTAAGCTAGTTGAAATGGTAATTTAAGCTTGGTGTTACATTAAATTAAAGGAAAAAAAAAATAAATTCATTAAAATGAACCTTCAGAATTTATTAGTTCTTTATATTTAATTTATCCTTAAGAATATTAATTCTCAATTAATCAAAAAAAAAAATTAAAAAATTATCTGATCTTAATTGATGCCATTACCTTTATTTTTAACTTTATCAACAAATTCAACTTTCAATATTTAAATTTTTTTATTGATAATTTCAAAAGCAAGATAAAATTGTCCATAGAAAAAATTCTATTCAATTAATAAAAGTAATGAGGAAATATTGGAAAACATACTCAGTTCATCAGAAATAAATATAACCTTCTACGATTAGTTAAAAGAATTATCGATTAATTAAACAACAAGAAAATTTAAATAATTCAGTTGATTGTCAATTTAAATAATTCAGTTGATTGTCAGCCTGAACTGTCACCTTATTGGTGAAAGTTTGATTCTCCACATTATAATTTCCTCCCTATTTTTTTTTTTTAAAGAATTACTTAAATAATTAAAATTCAAGAAAACTCAATAATAATTTTTCATATCATGACACACCAAATAAAAAGTTCCAATTGGCAAATAAATAAATAAAATAATTTTATTTTTATCAATTATATGTCATAATTTTAGTGAATTAATAAATTAATTGAAATTACTAGGTTAGTAATAGATGTTATTTAATTTTAAAAAAATTAAAACAGGAAGAATTTGGGTTAAATTAATACTCCAAACAAAAGAAAATGTGGCTTAAAGTGTTCCAATTTCTTTCCCACAAATTTTCCACCATTTTTTTCCTAGGTAATTATTTTTACTAAAAATTAAAACTGTGCAGATTTGGGTTCACCCACTTCCCTCCATTATTTCCCACCATTTTTTTCAAATACTTTTCACTAAAGAGTTTGGGTTTAATTCTAATTTCATAAATAAACCGTACATTCTAATTCGGTCACTGTTTGAAGTACTGCCAGAAGATTCGAGGTCACCTTGTTGGCCATTAGGTTGGATTTCGATTACTACTCCTTGCTGATTGAGACAGTTCTTTTCATATTAAGGGTAATTTTCACTTTGCTGATTGAGTAATCACGTGCCTTTTGTTTGGAAAGATATTTTCTCAATTTTTATTTTGGGTATTTTTTATTAACGGTAGATATATCTTTTTCAATCTGATGTTTTTTAGATTTTTCTGCAGTTGTTCATATTTTATTGTCTGATTTGTAACAACTTGATGAAAGTCGAACATGATCCAGCTTTTGCAAGGATTTTTATCACGTTTGGCGGACCAGGTGGGTGGTCACAATATTGGTGCCGGAGGAGAAGAAATAGTTGGTGGCGGTGAAGCCGGAGCCGAAGATTGAGTTTGTGGCATTGGTGCAAGAAAAGAAAGGGTGAGACTAAGTTGAAGTACATTTTTCTTTCTTTATTTAGCTAAACTTGAATTCTGTTAGATGGGAGGGAGAAGGAAAATGTGTGCCAGTTATATAGTAAGTTGTGGGTTGATTTCTTGCTCCAACATAATTAATGAAAAATGTTTGTGGGGTTATTCTGATGATAGAAATTATTAGGTGAACAGGTGCAATCTAAGATGAGTTGAGAATAACATGTTATTTACTGCTATATACAACTAATAGCTTGATTATGAAGGCAAAATAGCTGAGGAGGTGAACTAATTCCTTTGTAGAATTTGTATGCATAGCAACTTTAATCATGTTCGTCCTTTCTCTAAAATTATTTTTTTTTGCTCTGGGAACATGGTCAGCTAGAAATTATTATATTCACGATTCTTCATCCACCTATATATAAAATGTTCTAGTTTTTCATTCTCATATGAGTCCGGAAAGTGAATTGGCCATTTAGTTATGTTATGTGATTTGAGGTGGGTAAAATTATTAGGTAAAAATATTTCAAATTATCTTTTTTGTTGTATGCGTTTAGAGGCCTACCCTCTCTACTAATCCATGTTTGTCTTGCGTGGATGATAGAAACACTTTCTTCCTAGAGTAATTTTATTTTTAGAGCTCGAACTTGAGATCTCTAGTTAAAGGTGTAAGAATATCATTCATCCCATCAGATTCGTTGGTGGTATATTTCAAGTTATCTATATACGATCATAAACTAAATATAGGACAGTTGTGAATTTTGTGAGACAAGAGGCTAATTTAGTTGTAATGGCACTTGTCACAATCAAGAATATCTTGGTACAACTGACGCTAATGTAATGTATGATAACAAGTGATAAACCATATATTTGTTGTGTTATCTGCAATCTTTTTGCAGTGTCAATGCATGACAGTATATCACAACCATTTTTAGCAGATGAACTTAAACTTTCAGGAGGATTAATAATGATTAGTAATGCTGAGAAATTTCCTTTTCATTTTCATTTGGCACGAAATTTCTTTATTTACAACTTTTGCTCTGATGCATCCAATATGTGTTATATGGACTTGTGTTCTAAAGCAATTGCTTAAAATGTGTTTATGCACTTGTGGTTCACTATGTTTGTTTCATTTGCAAGAAGCATCTCTTGGTAGACCAATCACTCGTGAAGAGATACGTAAGAAAGACCCATATGAAAATTAGAGATAGAAAGAAGTCTGGGTCGAAACACGGGCATAAGATACTTGCGTAAGTTCAAATCTTACTTGAAATTTATTTTATATCATTTATTATATATTAATTCTACTAATAGAATCGATACGTTCAAGCAATTGAAGAACTCAAAACAAGTCAATCGACAGATGACCAAGGCAATCCAATCATGCCATCAGAGGAAGAAACTCTCTTCTGCTAGATGGATGTAGTTGGTGACACGTGTAAGGAAAGGGCATACCGCCTTTGCTTTGAGAAGAACTTTTACCATCTTCAGTGTGGATTGCAAGGTATAGAGAGTTCTGCCACCATGTCAGATGAGCAGCTTGAGGAGATGCGATAGAAAGTTCAGGAGCATTCTAGGAAGTATGAGAGGAAAGAAAAAGAAGGATTGAGGAGAAGCGGTGTAGGACGACATTTAAGTCAAACGTCAAAGAACTCAAGGCTCAAGTAAATATCTTAGTCAAGCTTCCTCGCTCTCCGCCCCTAGCTCTGATGATGATGGTGGAGAGGATGAGGATAGAATGGAGTATTAGGTTATGTTGTTGTTTTACGTTTGAATTATGTCAGGTTGGAATGTTTGAAAAAAAATTGTTTTGGTAATTGTTTGCGTACTTTTTTTATACTTGTTTACATATTGTTTAAGTTGGATGAATATATATATATATATGAAGGTTGATTGCTTAATTTTAATGTTTGAATTATTTCGGAAGAGTTTTTCTTATTGTTTTCCTGGTTAATATTGGTTGTACGCTAATTTTCTATTTAAATATTGAGTTTTAGTGCAGTAAAAAAATTATTAATAACACCATATTGACAAGGGACTTCTGTAGCTATATTCTTCAAAATATTCAAATATTATATTAAATTTTTATTTAACTTAGCGAGGGATATCCCTCAGCATATTTAAATTTATAAGTTTTATTAATTTTTATGTACTAAGGGTCGTCCCGCACTAAATAATAAATTAATATTATATATATTTTTAATATAACAAGGGACATCTTTCACTAAATAATAAATTAATATTATATATATTTTTAATTTAGCAAGGGCCTTCCCTCACAAAATTATAAATTAATATTATTTATATTTTTAATATAGCAAGGGACATCCCTCACTATATTATATTTTTTGGAAAAATTGTGAGATCAAAATAGCGATGGCTGAGTGTCGGAGTCCGTCACTACTTTACGAGGGTCTCCCTCACTAATAATTAGCAAGGCTCAAGTTAGCAAGACACCTTGTAGCGATGGCTGCCCTCACTAAATCTTGATTAGTGAGGGACGTCCTTACTAAATCACATGGCTAAAACAAGACTTTTTAGTAGTGAGTTGAATTATCTAAGTTGACCTTGAATTTCTTTAGAGCTGCTGGTGAACAAGGTAGGGGCCGCATCAAGGCGCAAATCACACCAATACAACAAATAAAATATAGGATTTTGGGGTGCGTCAATGATGCTTTCTCCGTGTGTATCAAACCCAGAGGTGAGAGTGTGTTGTGTGGTTTATGCCATAAAATGGAGTGAAAGTGAAGAGTTGGTACGTATATTTTTAAACGTTAAAATTACATATTGAAAGTGGTCAATTGATCATGCATTTTCACCATTTGATCATGAAAAAAAATCTGACAAACCTATTTATTGAGATTATCCTTCATTCAACATCATTTTGATCCAAAATTTCGATAAGCGTGTTAATAGGAAAAGACAATAATTCGATACCCAATTTGTACAAATAACGTTAACTTTTTGCACAAATTAAACGATATATTATTGTTGTGTTCGTAGTCTTTGTTCACTTCTAAAATAGAATAGAAGACAGAATAGTATCAAAGACAATTTTCTAGTAGTAGGAACACACATTACACATATAGATAAGCAGTGATCACAAGCCAAACTGCTAGCTTTTACAAATTACACTCGAATAATCGAAGTTTTCCATAGACAAAAACCTGATCATCACTTATTCCATCATACATAAAACATTCACATAAGCATAGACAAACATTAATTAATGTTCTTAAGACGTTGATTTTTAAGGATAGTTCCAAAATAACCTTCACCGGTAAAAAGACTTTTGTCACATTGATCGATATATGAATCACTAATGGGATCATATGTGCGGACACATTCGCAACACAACCAACAATCACTGCAGTCAGCGTTCGATGTGCAACTTCTTCCACAAGTTCCTAAGTCATTTTCTACTGGAAGTAATTGTTGTTCCACTGCTGCAAGATGTAGTGCTAAGTCTCTTTTAGCCATTGCTTGCATCTTGGAAGACCAAGAGAAATGATCATCAACTGCAGCTTATACACAGATAATTATAAGATATATATACAACAACAACAATATACTTAGTATACTCTCACTAAGTGGGGTCTGGGAAGTGGGAAGGATAAGTGTACGTAGTCCATATACCACTACCTCAGACTGTTTCTCATAGACGCCCGGCTCAAGGTAAGAGAATCAAGACAAGGGACAACAAAAAAACAATATACAATAGAAATTACAGAACCCAATAGTACCATAGGCAAGATTCATGCACCAAGTAATAACAAACGATACAACATTATTCTGAAATGATACTAGTACTATATGTTATCTTCCACAATACGGGTACGTAGAATCTGTATAATAGAATAACAACTTCAAATCGAGTTCAAGTATGAACAAGAACACAACGGAGTTGAACAAATACCCTCAACACAAGATCAAAATGATCTTTACAAGAGGTGTATTTTATATTTCAGAAATATAGATGAAACAAAAATTGTTAAGGCCAAGTCGTCCGAATTCACGGACTTTTCTTAAGGAATAATTCCCCTCACTATACCCGAGGTTATGGAATCTTCCTCCCAGGATAAAATGGCCTTCAATCCGACTATAGCGGTACCTCAAATAGGCAGATTCTTCGACCACACTAACGGTTTGTATGATCACACTTAGAGTATTTAAAGTGTATTTTTAAGAAGAAGAAGCAGCTTGTAATTCTGAAATTTTTTTCTGTGTTAACCTGTGGAAGAAAGTAGGTTATTTATAGCCACAACATGCCCCTTTGAAAGGTGGCATTGGTTCAATTTAGAGGTGTGTGTCTTTTCCTAAAAATACATGTCTGTTTACTTAAACCATTGCAGTAATTTTCTGAAATATTACACCATTTCGTGAAACATTGCATCAGTTCAAAAGTGTTGTAGCAGTTCGTGAAGCAATTCACTGTTCACGCGAAACAGTGCTACTGTTCACGCGAAACAATCACTGTTCATGTGCCAGTTCGTGAAGCAGTGCACTGTTCACGCGAAACAGTGCTACTGTTCACATAACAGTGCTACTGTTCACGCGAAACAGTCACTGTTCACGCGTTCCTGCATGTTTTAACATTTCCATTCACACCCTTTCATTACTATGAACACAACAATCCCCCACATGGATGGGGAATGACTATTATTTTCGTAAAACTTTTACGGACAAGTATGTGATCATCAAGCAAAGACTGATTGCATCTGGATAAGTCGGTTTCCTTTTGAACTTTCCGTAGTGAACATGTATCGGATGCACTCGGTCAATCGGTAGATTTGATATCTTTGAATCGTCGAGCTTTAATGTACACCTAGACAACACATGTCACACAACCAGACTTTTATCGTTTATGGTTCTTTGGTTTTGTTCTTTTCAGCCATGAACACATCCCGGTTTTCATGAGAGCTTAGAGAATAGGTTTTTACTAACATTCTCTTTGAAGCGGCTTCCACTTCGCCCACACATAGGTGATTTCTAAACATTCAATCCTGTAGATTAAACTATTTGGTCAAATCTGCCAAATTTAGATAATCATTAAAAGACTTTTCACTTTAAGTCTTATCCTTGTTTACTATACATTATATACATCATGAGAATGGGTTGGGTAATTGACAATGTTGAGCCTGTCAGACACAACTTTGTTTGATCTTCTTGAACCTAGCTCTTGGTATCTCCAGTCTGCTAGGTAGAGTTACCGCCATGCTGACTTGTCCTAGGCCTTAAGCCCATTCCCTTAGATGTCCTTTCTACTCCTTCTCTAGATAGTCCTTTTGTAAGTAGATCCGACATATTATCCTTCGACTTTACATAGTCTACAATGATAATTCCACTAGAGATAAGTTCTCTAACGGTATTATGTCTTTGTCTTATATGACGACATTTACCGTTATACATCCTGCTCCCTGCCCTACCTATTGTTGATTGGCTATCACAGTGTATACATACTGGTGCCACTGGCTTGGGCTAATACGAAATATCTTTCAAGAAATTTCGGAGCCATTTTGCTTCTTCACCGGCTTTATCTAATGCGATAAATTCAGATTCTATTGCAGAGCGAGCGATATAAGTCTGTTTGGATGATTTCCAAGAAACTGCTCCTCCACCGATAGTAAATACATATCAACTATATCCTTCAAGTACCGCAGGATATTTATTCTAATGCAAAGTATAATTTTGAGTGTATTTAAGATACCCCAAAACTCTTTTCATTGCCATCCAGTGAATTTTGTTGAGATTACTCGTGTACCGACTCAATTTACTAATAGCGCATGCAATGTCTGGTCGAGTACAGTTCATTATATACATTAAACATCCCAATACTCTTGTGTACTCCAATTGCGAGTCACTTTCACCTTCATTTTTCTAAAGTGCAAAGTTCGCATCAAATGGAGTTTTGGCAATATCGAATTCCATATACTTGAACTTGTCAAGTACTTTTTTGATATAATGAGACTGTGACAATGCTAACCCTTGTGGAGTTCGATGGATTCTTATACCTAAGATCATGTCTGCAACTCCAAGGTCTTTTATATCAAACTTGCTCTCGAGCATTCGTTTGGTTGCATTGATGTCACAAATGTCTCTGCTGATGATCAACATATCATCTACATATAAACATACAATGACTTGGTAATTTGGAGTGTCTTTAATATAAACACATTTATCACATTCATTTATTTTGAATCCGTTTGCTAACATGGTTTGGTCAAACTTCTCATGCCATTGTTTTGGTACTTGCTTTAGTCCATATAATGGCTTGATAAGTTTACACACCTTGTTTTCCTTTCCTGGAACCACAAATCCCTCAGGTTGTTCCATGTATATTTGAAGATCATATACCGCCGCCAAGGCAATTAACATTCGAATCTAGGTTATCCTTGTTACTGGCGAGTATGTATCAAAGTAATCAAGACCTTCCTTCTGTTTGAAGCCTTCTGCTACAAGTCTTGCCTTGTATTTGTCAATAGTACCATCCGCCTTCATTTTCCTTTTGAAGATCTATTTAGAACCTAAAGGTTTATTTTCGGGTGGAAGGTCAACAAATTCCCATGTATGGTTGCTTAAGATTGAATCTATCTCACTATTGACTGCCTCTTTCCAAAAGGATGAGTTTGACAAAGACATCGCTTCTTTAAATGTTTGAGGCTCATTTTCTAAGAGAAATGTTACAAAATCCAATCCAAACGAAGTTGGCGTTCTTTGACGTGTACTACGTCTTGGATTTTCTTCATTATGTACATTATCACTTGGTTCATCTCGAGGTCGTTTGGAACCTCCACTAGACTGTTCGTGTCTAATTTTATACGGGTAAATATTTTCAAAGAATTCAGCATTGTCTGATTCAATTACCGTATTTTCACTAATATCCGTATGTTCAGATTTATGAACCAAAAATCGACATGCTTTACTACTTTTATCATATCTTATGAACACGAATTCCATCATTTTAGGTCCTATTTTAACCCTTTTAGGTATAGGAACTTGAACCTTCGCTAGACACCCCCACACTTTAAAATATTTCAAGTTAGGTTTCCTTCTTTTCCATTTTTCGTAAGGAATTGATTGTGTCTTACTATAGGAAACTCTGTTGAATATACGATTGGCCATAAGGATAGCCTCCCCCCATAAGTTTTGCGGTAAATTTGAACTTATAAGTAAGGCATTCATCATTTCCTTCAAAGTTTGATTTTTTCTTTCCGCAATTATTAGATTGAGGTGAATACGGGGCTGTAGTTTGATAGATTATTCTATTCTCTACACATATTTGAGCAAATGAAGATTAATATTCTCCGCCCCTATCACTTCTTATCATTTTGATCTTTTTGTCTAACTGATTTTCAACTTCAGTTTTATATTGCCTAAACGCATCTATTGCTTCATCCTTACTATTTAGCAAGTAGAAATAACAATATCTAGTGAAATCGTCAATAAAAGTTATGAAATACTTTTTCCCACCACGAGTTAGTGTTGACTTTATATCACAAATGTCAGTGTGTATTAAGTGTAAGGGATTGGAATTCCTTTCAACGGACTTATAAGGATGCTTTGCATACTTCGATTACACACAAGTTTGACACTTTGATTTATTGTACTCAAAGTTTGGCAAAGCTTCTAAGTTAATCAGTTTTCGTAACGTTTTGTAATTAACATGGCCTAAACGTTCATTCCATAAATCCTAAGACTCAAGCAAATAAGACGAATTCGAACTTTTATTCATTTCAACAGTCATTACATTCATCTTATAAAGGCCCTCCGTGAGATTGCCTTTTCTTACATACATTCTCCTTTGCTAACTACAATTTTCCCAGAAACGGTTACACATTTGAATCCGTTCTTATCTAGGAGTGAAACAGAAATTAAGTTACTACGTAACTCTGGAACATATAGCACATTGTTCAGTGTCAAGACCTTATCGGAAGTCATGTTTAGGCAAATTTTTCCTGTTCCCTCCACCTTAGCAGTAGCGGAGTTAGCCATGTAGATCATTTCTTCTGCTTGAGCCAGAGAAAATGACGAGAACAACTCTTTGTTTGCGTAAACATGGCGTGTAGCACCAGAATCCATCCACCATTCGCTTGGATTCCCCACCAATTTGCATTCCGTGAACATAGCACATAAATCATCATATTCTTTGTTGGACTCAATCATGTTCGCTTGGTCCTTTTTCTTGCCTTTCTTCGGTGCTCGACAATCTGTGGACTTGTGGCCATTTTTGCCATAATTGAAGCATTTTTCCTTGAATTTTTTCTTGGGTTGATTTCTTCCATGTTCAACTTTCTTTCTTTTCTTCGAGTTGTTTTGGCCATCTTCTTCAATATGGGTTCCATTCATTGTAGAATTTCCCTTTGACCTTCTTTCGACATCTTTATTATCCCCTTCAATACGAAGTCGGATGATAAGATCTTCAACGGTCATCTCCTTGCGTTTATGCTTTAAGTAGTTTTTGAAGTCTTTCCACAAAGGTGGTAGCTTCTCAACTATCGCTGCTACTTGGAAAACATCATTCACAGTTAAACCTACAAAACAGTTTATGTGAGTATTAAGAACATTTTTAATTTATTCAACTAAGGTATTTTTCAAAAATATACCTTCTGCTAGGAGATCATGTATGATGACTTGCAACTCCTGTACTTGAGAGACAACAGATTTGTTGTCAATCATTTTGAAGTCCAGGAACCGTGCAACAAGGAATTTCTTAATTCCCGCATCTTCCATTTTATATTTCCGTTCAAGTGCCCCCCACAATTCTTTTGATGTCTTGGTTCCACTATAGACATTATAGAGGTCGTCTTGGAGACCACTCAGAATATAGTTCCTACAAAGAAAATCTGAATGTTTCCAAGCTTCTACAATAACAAAGCGGTCCTTGTCCGAGGTTTCCTCGGGCACTTCGAGAGTGTCTTCGCTAGTGAACCGTTGTAGACATAAAGTGATGAGGTAAAAGAACATCTTTTGCTGCCATCGCTTGAAGTCGATGCCAGAAAATTTTTCGGGCTTCTCCGCCACTGCCATCGTTGGCGGAGCATTTGTGCGACTTGATGTGGCAATATTATTTACCCCCATAGACGTTGTCGCATCCATCATTTGACTTTCAGTTGTCATTTTTCCTGTCACCACAAGACAGAAAACTTAGTATTTTTCAGAATACTATTTATAAAGTTAAGTAACTTGAAACTCTTCTTCTTGTTTCTAGTTAACGATGAAGTTTTTATTACTTCGAATTGTCAACCGAGTGAACCTTAACTTGTGATGAAGATTTTATGTCTTCTAATCACTAGTTAAATTCAAGCGGAGTAGAAAGCCTAAGCTTTAATCTCCAAAAACAAGCAATACAAAGTCTGTAAAAAAATTATTCCTTAAGATTGTTATCTTCCACAATACAGGTACGTAGAATCTGTATAATAGAATAACAACTTCAACTCGAGTTCAAGTATGAACAAGAACATAACGAAGTTGAACAAATACCCTCAACACAAGATCAAAATGATCTTTACAAAAGGTGTATTTTATATTTCAGAAATATAGATGAAACAGAAATTGTTAAGGCCAAGTCGTCCGAATTCACGAACTTTCCTTAAGGAATAATTCCCCTCACTATACCCGAGGTTATGGAATCTTCCTCCCAGGATAAAATGGCCTTCAATCCGACTATAGCGGTACCTCAAATAGGCGGATTCTTCGAACATACTAACGGTTTGTATGATCACACTTAGAGTATTTAAAATTTATTTTTAAGAAGGAGAAGAAGCTTGTAATTCTGAGTTTTTTTTCTGTGTTAACCTGTGGAAGAAAACAGGTTATTTATAGCCACAACATGCCCTTTTGAAAGGTGGCATTGGTTCAATTTAGAGGTGTGTGTCTTTTCCTGAAAATACATGTCTGTTTACTTAAACCATTGCAGTAATTTTCTGAAATATTACACCATTTCGTGAAACATTGCATCAGTTCAAAACAGTGTTGTAGCAGTTGTGAAGCAGTGCACTGTTCACGCGAAACAATGCTACTGTTCACGCGAAACAGTCACTGTTCACGCGTCAGTTCGTGAAGCAGTGCACTGTTCACGCAAAACAGTGCTACCGTTCACGCGAAACAGTCACTGTTCACGCTTTCCTACATGTTTTAACATTTCCATTCACACCCTTTCATTACTATGAACCCAACACTATAGCTATTAATACGTATAACAAAGTCCTCTTACCTACTAGCACTGGCGCACTCGCTCCTACTAGCCTTTTACCCTAATCAATTTCTTCCACACAAAATTATAAGATGTAGAATATAATAAATGGGTTAGGACAAACTTGAATGAGTTAATAAATCAAAGAATAGTTAAACCATCTAAAGTTCTTTTAGGCCACATAACGACTCGTTTATAACCTAATCACCCAACCTAGCTCCCATACTTCTTTAATTTTTATTTTTTTATTTGAAAATAAAACGTTGATATATATATTTCTTAAAGGGAAACCACATACATATGATTCTATTGATTAGCTCAAAATATCATTTTGATCCAATAATTTCATGATCATTTTCAACAAAGTGGTGTAGAGATCCATTAAGTATCCTCATGTTAGAGGACATTGTGGATGAAATCTAGAAAATTGAGAGATTTTCTAAAAAACAACAAGAACACCCCCTTGAAAGAACATTGTAATAATTATCAGAACTTGATCTATCTAAATTTGGATGAATCAAGAAGAATTAATGAAAATAAAAAGATTAGTTTGGGCAACTAAATGCATACATGTACTTATAACAAAGAGAGCAATCAAGAAAAAGAACAGTTTAGTCATATTGCGGAAAACACACTCTAGAGAATGTGTGAGAATATGCTCATGTAAGGTACCAATTTATAGAACTACTAAAAGCATCATTTGGGGTGTCAATAATGTGATTCAATCATTTAGTTTATAAAATTTGTATCATATTTCTCAATTATCACAACTAAAAGTAGAGAATAAATTATCATGCTTTCTTGTAGGACTTTGACCCAAACTCTATATATTTTAAAAATTTAAAAGGTGAAAAATCAATAAAAGAAATAAAATATATAATATTAAAAATTCATACCACTATTTATAAGTAGTTTAAATCAAGGATAAAAATATTAGATCATAAGAGCAGAAGGAAATTAACCGAGATGGAATTCTATTAAAAAAATGGCTCGATTTTATTTTTAATACGTTTAAAAAAGAATGATCATTTTCCTCAACTCTTTAATTTTAATTTTTTATGTGGCATATTTCAGACACAAAATTAGAAGATATTTTGATACATTTCATATAACTTTAATTTGATACCACAATATTCAAATGTCTTCTTTATTTTTAACTCCGTGCCAAATTAAAATACACCATTCTTTTTTAAATGGAGAAAATAATAACTAAAATGCCAAAATAGAATTGAACTTACAACAAATATGCCTTTATGGCTAATGAAATTCCTAGGGAAAATACCCACGAAAATACCTAAACTTTGACTGGATTACCAGTCGAGCATACTGAACTTTGCGGGGGTCCTATTACTTTTTTTTTTGTATTTTAATGGCATATATCATCCCACTTTGACAGGTGCATGTAATCACGCCTCTTGAGCGTGTGAGAGTGATTTAAAACGTTAAAAACTTTTTTTTTGTTAAATAACCCCTCAATTTGCTGACTTTTTAAATTTGTATATTTTTTATTTATTTTTCATTCTTTCTCTTCCCTTTCTTTCTTCAAAACCATAAACACACTCTCAATTCTCACATACTTACTAATATAACTCACCAGCACACACATAAGCAGATTAGAAAAAAAAATGGAGAGAGTGAGGGTGATCGGAGATTGGAGAAATTGAGAGATTGTGATAGTAGAGTGAAAAATCGAGAAAGAGAGAGAGACGCGAGAGAGAGGTTCAAAGCAGAGAGAAACTCCATTGTTGAATTGAAAATAATTTCATCATACATACACACACCAAATGAGTCATCGTCAACAAACTCAATTCAATTACATCAATTTTACCAAATTTCAACACACACAGACCAAATGGGTATTCTCCAATTGTGATTTATTAGGTATTATATCTATTTGTATTTTGACTTATATACATATGATTAGTGTTTTATTTGGGATTTGTAATCAATCGGGAAAAAGTGAAAGGATGGGATTCATAGTGAAATTTGCAGAGAACTTGATATTGAGATTAATGGAGGATCTGCAGGAGAGGAATTGAAAGCTTAGGGAACATGTTTATGCAACGAAGGAGAGGACCGAGAAAATATTGGAGATGTGGAGCTTTGATAGGCATAATGCTCAGTTATTTTGGAACCCATTGTTTGCGATTTGAATAAAATTATTAAAGAGAATTTTCTATTTGAATTTGAAATTTGAGAAAAGATTTTCTTAATGAAGTAAATAAAAGTAAAATTTCAAGATTGAAGAATCAAGAATTTGATGAAAATATGATGAAAATTTGTAATGTAGTATTACCTATGTTGTTTGTAGGAGTAATATGGTTGTAATGGTGAAAATAATGAAAATGGAGAAGAAAGGGCGCGTGTGTCACACCTTCGGAAGCCAAATCTGGGAATAGAGTTTCGGGGGGGGGGTATTAATTTTCCACTTAAAAAAGTCTAGGGGGGTAATAGAACCCCCGCAAAGTTCAGTATGCTCCACTGGAAATTCAGTCAAAGTTCAGTTATTTTCGTGGGTATTATCCCAAATTCCTATATATATAGCCCTTGCGAGTAGGGGTGTTCATGGGTCGGTTATTAGTCAAAATCATAACCAAACCAACTTAATCGGTTTTTAAATTTCTAAAACCAAACCAAATCAAATAAAAAAATAACCATCGGATAAAGCTTATTCTCAAGATAAAGCTTATTCTCAAGATAAAGCTATTTTAAATCAAGCAACTATAGACACATAATTTTGTCTGTCCTAAAAATTAATTTTCACTTATTTATCTTCCTACCTATCCTACCTCCTGTGTTCCCACCTCCATAACACAGTCATTTACAGGAGACCCACCATTATCATACACACCCACCTCCCTAACACCATCATTTTCCTTTCTTTTTCTCCTTTTTGACCAAAAAAAGAGAGCAATAATTAGCTTCTCTCCATTTTTTCTTTTGAATATCACACACATTTCACAACACAGAAGAACCACATATACACCTGGACAGAAAACACACTAGGAGAGGGGGATATAGAGCACACACACTCCCTCTTTATTTTATTTTTAAAAAAGAAACAATAATTCCACTCATCTTACAATTTACAATTCCAGAGGTCGGGTCGAGGCATTCCGGTCGAAGCTCTATTCAAATACTTTGATGAATTGAAATAAAAATTGAGGTCCATTTTTTTTCTCACCTCTCCGTGATTGTGGAGGTGATTTGGTATCTTTGTTTTGTTTGTTGGATGATTATGTTGATGTTGTTTGTTTCTGAATAATGGATCTCGATGATATAAAGGTGATGACTATACATACGGGTTTGGATTTACGTTACAGATGAAATTAAGCGGGGGTGGAAAATGGATTAGAAGTGAATATTGGTTGTTTGATCCGTTTATGGTTGTTTAATTCGGAACAAAAATGTTAGTATTTATTTAACACGATAGTGTCATGATTAGGCTGCCAAATGGGTAGGTAAATTATAGAAATTGATGATTGTGAAATAATTAAATTTTTTATGCTTTAGATTATTTCATTTTCTCATTTGAAAATTGAAAATGTATTCATTTAGTGTGGAAATGTTCCGTGGTCACTTGTATTTACTCATCGGGGGATGCCTCGAAGTATTGTGTACGCAAAGAAGGCTCGTAATCAAGGCCCGAGGCATTGGGTAGAGCATTGGTGCATAGTTTAGGATTAGTGTAGGTTAGAATAGGATTTACGTTTTCGCATTTTTCTATTTTTGACTGTATAATTGAACTGGACACTATATTTTGGATTTATTTTGTTTTGTTGGTTTGATTGATTGTTTTAGGAAAAAGGCTCAAATATACCATTGAACTATCAGAAATGACTCATTTATGTCATTCGTTAAAAGTTGGGCTCATTCATGCCATCGTCGTTACAAAACTGGCTCATCCATGCCATTACTTTTAACAGTCGGTTTTTAGAAAACAGCTTTGCCACGTGGCAGCATATTAGAGGTCCACGTCATTTTTTTAATTTAAAAAAAATTAAAAAAATTGATGCATTAAAAAGAATTCACCCAACTTTTTGATCCATTAAAAATTCGTTTGATCTATGCTTTTAAATTTAAGATTATTCGTATATTGCTCCATATCAATAGTTTTTTGTTCCTTTTCTTACTTTCACGTGTGACTCTATTCACAATACGGATCAATAATATGATCATCTCCCTTTGAACTAAGTTTTACTTGATTAATTACTGTTAATGAGTTAATTTTGAGATTATTTGTGTATCGCCTCATATCATCCGAGTATTTATAGTTACCAAGCTCATCGACTTTTTTTTTTAATTGTATGCGGCTTAAAATTGTGGTCAAATATAGTACATTGATCCATAGACAAGTAAAGACAATAAGACAATACGTCTCATGCTGTCACTCTATCATCCCCTTTTGCAAAAATTTCAGTACAATGACATTGATATCAATTATTGTGCTAATTAATTACCATAAAATACTTTTAATATTGTATAATATCATCGCTTTGAACCAAATTGATATTTTTTTTTCAAGAGACCTTAAATATCCGACATTTTATAAATAATTTCATTTCTTTTTTACTTTTTACGTGAGACATTATTCTCTCAAACCCTCATTATACTGCTCCCTTTCATCTTTTTTAATATGTCGTTTAATGTTTTGACACAATCATATATTAAGATAATTATTTGACAATCAACATTAATCATTGGAGGTAGAATATTTGTCTAAATTACAATTATGTTTTTCTTAAATTACAATTTGATTTAATGATATAGTTACATAAAAATTGGTGAGACGTCATAGTTTTATATCCTTATATAATTAATTTTAAGTGGTCCAATCCTAATTAGAAATTGAATAAAAATAATATATGAGCCATGCATGCAAGTTACAACTCACAAGTATTATTTATGTATAGTCTTTATCATTTCATTATATACTTAATTCAATGAATTGATTAATTCTAAAATTTTATTGTTCTTTTCTCTTTAATGAAATAAAATATCAAAGAAGAAAGAAACAAATGAAGATGACATGAAATTTGTATAATATAGTCTAAGGCCAGTTGGCATATATAAAAACAAAAGTAAATTCAATATATTTTTGATAAGTTAGATAACACGGGAGTATATATTTGTATGGGAGTATAAAGTAAATTAATGTATATATATATATATATATATATATATATATATATATATATATATATACATATATTATGTTATTTTAAAATCTTTTAATGAAAATTTTGACTCTACTATTAACCTAATCGTCATAGACGAAACTAATTTTTAATGGATCAAAAAGTTGGGTGGATTTTTTTTAATGGATAAAAAAAAATTAAAAATGACGCGGACCTCTAATATGCTGCCACGTGGAAAAACTGTTTTCTAAAAATCTGCTGTTAAAAGTAATGGCATGGATGAGCCAGTTTTATAACGGCGATGACATAATGAGCCCAACTTTTAACGGATGTAGACACCTAATTCTGTCCCTCCCGAAGACCCAAGTTTTCTATTTTACCCTCGTCTTACCATGTGTACTTCCCCATATAATAACCTCCGTACAAAAGGACAAAATAACCAACTCTAAGAAAATTGATAACAAATTTTATCCATTCCAACAACCATACCCATCACCTACCTCACTCAACCCCCTACCCCACGTCACCCTACCCCCCTCTCTTTTCTTGTCAACAAAGAAAAGACTCAAAAAAAATATATATACACACTAACATACACAAATAAAAGGAAGGAGGAGGAGAGTAACAAGAAAAAAAAAGGATCTGCACTTTCTCTCTCTAAACTCTATTCTCTCTCTCCCTCTCTCTAAAATTTGAACTTTCACCACCGCGTCGCCGTCGACCGGAGCTCCGGCCACCACAATACCACCCTCTTTCCCCTCTCTATACCATCTCTCTCCCTAAAACTAAAAAAAATAAAAAGGATCCATCCGTCGCCGTTCGCCGGCTAAGGGTCAGATCCGACCAACTCGCCACCACCCGACACCGACGCCGACCAGACCTGACCCGACCTTCCAACCCAAGAAACCAACCGGACCAGATCCGGCCGCTAGCAGTTAGCCCAGTTCCGGCGAAGCAGCCAGCGAACCGCCGCCGCCGTCGTCGAAATGAACTGCCGCCGCCGTCGTCGAAACAGGCCAGTGCCGCCGTCTCTCCGTCACCGGAGCTCCCCGGAGCCCGATCTATGTTGGGTTTTGGTTTTCTGCTATTTGTTGGTTAATCTTCGTTTTCGTTTATTTCGTGGTTCGTCGTCAATAGTGGATCTCGAGTCGTCTTTATCGAATCACGTCGGCGTTCTTGGTTGGGTTTCGTATAGTAAAGTTTTTCTTCACTGGTTTTGGAGCTGTCCAACTGTTATTTTAATACCGAGTTTGGTTTGTTTGTCGTGAGGTTCTCCGATCGAGTTTTGGTCTTCGGATTTCCTTATTATCGACACAACGTTCTATCGAGGTCCATTTCTTAACTCGTCTTTTATATATATATATATATGGTTGGTTGTTTTGATTGGTTGCGATTGCGAATGGTGATTATGGTTTTGTTGATTTTTGTTATGTTGATGTTATGATTGTGATGCTTAGTTGTTGATTTTGGTAGACTAAGGCATAAACTTGATTACGTTCTAATGGATGGATAGAAAGAAAGTCGGGGGATGAAATTGAAAAATTGACAAAACGATAGATTCGGTTAAATTTGATTTATTGTTGCTATGAATCATGATAGAATTATGTCTTTAGTCGAGAACGCATAGGCAAACGTAGGCCGGGTAAGCAAATTTAGGAATAACAATTTGTTGGAGTGTTTTGAATATGTACTTGAATGATAATTTCTACTTTATTGCACGAAAAGTTTAAATTGTACTCATTTGGCCGGGGGATGCCCCGAAGGATCTGTATTGATTTATCCGGGGAATGCCCCGAAGTACCTTGTATCCGGAGGACGTCCGTGATGAAGGCCCGAGGCATCGGGTAAAGCATTAGTTTAGGATCAGCGTAGGTTTATTTTCAGTTTTTTTCTATTTTCGGGTTGTAATAATTGGACTGGACTTACATTTCGGTTTGTTTCGTTTTGTTTGTTTGATTGTTTTTGCGTGCTTTTTTTTTCTGTGGTTTATACACTTCATAATGCCAAAAATAGTCGATATACTCAACCAAGCGACCGTGGTCGAACCACGGGATCGAGGGGTGCCTCACACCTTCCCCTCGGTCAACAGAATTTCTTAGCCGGAATCTCTGTGCGCAACCGGTTTAAGAGTCAATTGGCTTCGAAAAAGGGATTTTCCAAAGGTGACTTGGCACACCGAATTATGCCAAGTGTCGACTCTGAATAAAAAATGCAAATAATCCCTTTCTCGAAGCAAATTTTTATTTCCTGTCACTTAAAATAATAAAACCCTTTCGAACTTTAAAAATATTCCAATGTTTTGGAGTACGCATTAAAAAAGGGGTGTGACATCTTTTGGCGACTCTGCTGGGGAATATGACAAGTTTTCAGAATTCGAGCTATTTTTGGAGTCGTATCGGCTTTGTTTGACATTACGAGTGTATAAACATTGTTTGTGGTTATTGTTTGTGTTATTTTCACTTTTTGTGCTTTTTCGTGCTCTGTGTTTATATTATTTATTCTATGTGTTACCCCTTTATATCTGTCATCATGAGTCCACCCCCCGGCCTTCTTTCTGCAACAAGTCCGTAGTACACCTGTTGTACACGACCTCTAGTTGAGTCACCCTTATTCTAGGGGGGAGCCGTCGGTGTTATGGAGTAGGTGGAAAGCAAAGCAGCCACTATCGACCATACGTTCCCCCGAACAACCTTGTTAGTAAACCACAACGTAGGTCAGCCTTTAGGTCATGCTTATGTGCATCATGCGGAGACCTAGCGGGACCCACATAGCCCTTTGTAGGAGACTCCCCTTTAAAGCATTCCTACGTGCTAATTGTTGCATTTTTTAGGGTAAAGTGGTTATTTGACGGACTGATGTTTGAAAAAAAAAAGAATTGTTTTCTTTTTCTACTAAAAAAAATACCAAAAAGATTTTTCTATATAATTGGTGGTGTCAATCTTAGTTAAAGCGTCTAGTTGAAAAAAAAAAAATTTTATTCGTCTGTTTTGATTGTGTCTCTTAAGTTAGGGTCAATTTGTTAGTTAATCGTTAATTGTTCAATCTGAATGAACTACGCATACCTGATTCCCTTCCCTCGGGTTGGGATACGTAGGCAACCCTCGGTGGGTTCGGTAAATTTTTGTGTCGGTCTTTGTCTTAGTATTAGTTTAGGTCTCTCATCCCGTAATCTAGAGTCGTTTGCCAAGTAGACTGATTTCGCTCAGTACTTCTGTTCGGCAAATTGGAGTCATGAACGGGGTCTGTCCCATCGACAGATGTTGGCGTCAAAAATCCCAAAGGTTGGGAATCTTCTACCCCTGTCGAATTTTTGAGGTAACGTCTTGTGTGTTATTACAGGATGAATTCGACCACCAAGTCTAGAGTTTTAATGGTTGTCAAAGTGCCCAAAAAGTTAATCAAATGGTGGGAAATGTTTAATTATGTTGATTAGCAGGAACTGGTTAAAATATTAGGTGACCTCACGGAACATCTACATGTTACCCCTCGTCCAGATTTAATAGAGGCCTTGTTAACCTTTTGGGACCCGAGTAGTTTGGTGTTCAGGTTTGGGGAATGTGAAATGACTCCCATTTTGGGAGAAATATCCGGTTTGTTGCATTTGCCCTATATCGAGAAGGATATGATCCGAGCGCGAAATCATACTGGCGTGAGATTTTTGCAGTCCTGTGGTCTAAAAAGTAAGGATATCCGTTTGGGTTGTTTAAGTGAATCGTGGGTTTCCCTAGATTTTTTGTTCGATAGATTCGGGCCCTCGGAAGGTTTTGATTGCTTTTGGGAAGAATTTCATGTGACTAAGGAGAAGTGGGAGAAAAAGCGTCTTGAAGTCTTCACCCTAGCTTTGCTAGGAACTTTAGTGTTTCCACTAGAAGAAAGACATGTTAATACCCGCTTGCAATCTGTGGTGATGGCCCTATTTCATAAGGATCAAAACGACAAGGGCATTAATCAAAAGGGCAGGTTCACTCTCATACCCATGATCTTAACAGAAATATATAAGGCTTTAACCGAAGTGAAAAGGGGAAGGAGATTTTTCGAGGGAAGTAACTTGCTATTGCAGTTATGGATGATGGAGCACTTGCATGCACCTTCTTTAGTTAGATCGGATGTGTTAGATCATTGTATTCCCAATCGAGTGAAAGCCATGGATTCCAGGTTGCGTTTGGACAAATTCTCGCTGCCCGTGGGAGTTAAGGCTTGGATTGAATTTCTTGAATCAAGAACCAGGGATAATATTTTGTGGACTTATCTGTGGCTTCGACCAAAGGTAGTATTGTTGGGTTGTCAGACACAGTTCCCTTTAGTTATGATAGGGCTCAATTGCACAAGACCATACAACCCTTCTAGGGTAATGCGCCAGTTAGGTAGGCTACAGGAAGTGCCACCAGCAGTAGATCTTCTGAAGGATGTTGAGTACTTCAAGGTTCAAGCCTTAGGTGAGAGAAGGTATGAGCAGTTTTGGAAGCATGCAACAAAGCTAGGTGTGGACACACTCAAAGAAGGTTTGGATAATCCGGGCCACACACAGAGATATAAGGTCTGGCTTCAATCTGTCCCTTGGGGTATCAGTCAACCCTTACCAGCACAGCTTAGATGGAGAATACAGGAAAAATGCATAGCAGATGATCACCAGGATGAAAGTGTAGGGTCCAAAGTGGAGACGCTGAGAGTTCAATTAGCAGATTTGTTCAAGACGGTAGAAAGGTGTCAGAATAATCTTTCCAGATGCACTCCTCATGAAGCAGGAATATGGGCCCGAAGCTTCTTCCCCGGTATCAAGATATCTTTACAGGATATGCTACAAGGCTTGAATGGGAGAAAGAGAACTTCAAAGGCGGGTCCATATCAGCCAGGGTCATCGCGCAGAGCACCAGTCTGAAAGAGCACTTCTTATCTTTATTCAGTTGGAGTCTTTTATGTGTCTGTCATTGTAGGGTGGTGTATATTTAAGTCGAAGTCAAGTTATTTTAGCTATTAGAGTCTTTATCAGTAATTTCACCTATGTCGTCTTAGGGTCTCTAACGTTGTTTCGTATTCGTTGTTTTTTAGTTTAGTTTTACAGTAGTCCTAAAATTTTATACGTTTTGTTGTTTTCTTTCTTTACAAGGATCTGGAAAATTGCTATTTTCTTCTTAAAGTTTCAAAAAAAAAAAAAGTTTAATTGACCATTTTGGCAAGGCCCTAACTACGCGAGATCTGATTCATGTACAACATGATACGTAGGCAACCTACTTTTGGGTTCGATCTAACCCTTTTGTTTTATTGTTTTTCATTATTTTTCCTCTTTTAAAGAAAAACAAAAACCATAAAGAATGATAAAATAGAGGTAGATAATGAGAGAAAAGAAAAGGGCAGAGATTGATACGAAAAGAAAGAAAAAAAAAGAAAAAAGAGAGGGAAAGAAAATAATGAGCGTAGAAGAGCATGAATTTAGGGCAATTTTACCAATGTGATTCCCATGCCTGTTGTGTGCCTAATTCTAACGGATGTCGTCTTTGATGAACATGTTCTTTCAGATAACAGTGGTAGGTTTGCAGCGCCCTGTCTAGTCACCCATACTTCACCAGGTCCAAAGCAAAGTTCGCCATGGATAACAGAGAAATGGAAAATTCGCTCATTGACCCGGATCAGGAGCATAGGGAAGAAAGTGATGAACACAACAATGAGGTGGTAAGGCTCAGGCAACAACTGATAGATTTGCATCGGGCATGGGCCAGCGGAATGCCTCCTCCTCCATTCCCTAAAGGTCTTGGAAATATCTCTAGTTGCCCACCACTTTCTCAGGCGCAATTCTCTGTTCCTACTGAGTCGCCCGACCATGCCCCAAGATTCACTCTGCGGTACTGTTATCCTGGCAGTTCTAGTGTGCCCTTGGCAGCCCCCCAATCGAGACCCGCTGCTCAACCAGCGCCACCGATAACACCGGTATTCGTGGCTCCACCACCACAGGAAACTCCCATATATGCTGCGTGTCCCACAATGAGGCTTCCTAGGTCTTCCAGTGAGCCAGTATTGAAGGTTTCAGATGGTCAGTATTATGCCCCGTAGCCTACTTTGCAAATGAATGAACCATATGGGTACACTCAACTGCCTACATTTCTATTTGATACGGAGAAACCTGTAGCAACGGAGGAACAGGATGTCATAGCTCAGAAACTGAAGAGTTTAGAGCAGGCTATGAGAAATCTGCAAGGGATCGGAGATTTCTGGAGTGTTTCTTATAAAGATCTGTGCATGTTCCCAAACATCAATCTTCCCCCCGGTTTTAAGATGCCTAAGTTCGAGAAGTATGCAGGACACGACGATCCCGTGGCACACTTAAGACGTTATTGCAACCAGTTGAGGGCTGCAGGAGGAAAGGAAGAATTGCTCATGGCCTTTTTTGGCGAGAGTCTTTCAGATCTAGCCTCGGAATGGTTTATAGATCGAGATATCGATAAATGG
The DNA here is from genome assembly GCA_030864225.1 of Capsicum baccatum var. pendulum. Taxonomy (NCBI): domain Eukaryota; kingdom Viridiplantae; phylum Streptophyta; class Magnoliopsida; order Solanales; family Solanaceae; genus Capsicum; species Capsicum baccatum. The sequence continues at coordinate 134,887,463 of CM061558.1, forward strand.
AACAGTTGGGATGATTTGGCTTTTGAATTTGTCCAGCATTTTCAGTATAACATCGACCTAATTCCGGACAAAAAGTCCTTGGTCAACATGAAGAAAAAAAGCACTGAAGGTTTCAGAGAATACGCGATAAGGTGGCGTGAACAGGCCGCCAGGGTAAAGCCTCCAATGAAAGAAAGTAAATTGGTAGAAGTTTTCATTCAGGCGCAGGATGAGACCTATTTTCAGCATTTACTTCCAGCAATGGGAAAATCTTTTATGGAAGTCCTCAAAATGGGGGAGATGATAGAGGATGGAATTAAGACTGGTCGAATAGTGAGTTTTGCCACATTAAAAGCCACCACACAAGCGATTCAAGGTAGATCTGGCGCATTCGGAGGTAGAAAGAAGAAAGAGGACGTGGCAACTGTCGTGGCTGGAACCCATTCCTATCCTAAAAAAAACCCTCGCCCCTATCCCCAATCCCAAGCCCAAGTCTACACCCAAGTTCCATATATTCCTCCCCACCATTACTACCCTCCACAAAACCCTTTGTATTCCATTCCACCACCACCATACCCAGTATACAGCGCACAGCCATATGCCCAAACCCCTTCTTACCCGCAATAGCGCGCGCAAGCTCCACAAAATCGCCTTTTCACTCCACCAAATTACCAAAACCCCTCTAAACCCAATTTCCAGCCTAAGCCCGAGTATAAGAAGGAGAAGGCGGTCAAAAATCAATTCACACCTCTTGGGGAGTCATATGCTAGCTTGTTTGATAGATTGAGAAAGTTGAAGGTCTTAAGCCCAATTCAAGGAAGGCTTTCAAATCCACCGCCGAGGAATCTCGACTATTATTTAAGATGTGTGTACTGTTCTGATATGCCAGGCCATGATATCGAGAAATGCTGGTATTTAAAGAGAGTTGTCCAAGATTTAATTGACACGAATCAGATGTTGGTCCAAGCCCCGGAGGGTCCAAGTATTAATCAGAATCCGTTCCCAACCCATGTTGAAGCCAATATGCTAGAATTGATATATGACGGGAAAGAGTCTTCGAGGGGTTATAAGCCTATTGTCAAGATACAGACCACCGAAGAGAAATCGGTGAATGTAGCGGAGTCTTTGAAAGCAATGTCATTGAACCGAGAAGGAATGAGAGAAGATAAAGCCCAACAAAGCGCGAAAAAACCCCTGATCACAGTACAAGGCGCCAGAAGGCACGTTGATTCAAGTCAGGATAAACCCAAGTTGACAGTGATGGGAGCTCTGAGTCAGTCTATCTTGACGGTGAAAGGAGCATTGGCAGCGCCTATTGTCCTTAAACCAGTGACCCAACCTCCAATAGTCGATACGAAGAGGATTCCCTGGAATTATGGGCAGACTGTGATGAACTATCATGGGAAAGAAGTTGTAGAAGATGTAGACGAGGTAAGGGGTTTGACTAGGTCAGGGAGATGTTTCGTACCTGAAAGCTTAAGAAGGTCCAAGCCAACGGTGAGTGGATCATCGTCTATCAAAAAGCCTATTACTAAAGAGGAAGCCGAAGAATTTTTGAAAAAGATAATATTGCTAGAGTATTCAGTATTAGACCAGCTGAAGAAAACGCCTCCTCAAATTTCCCTTTTATCTTTGCTGTTGCACTCCGAGGAGCATCGTGATGTTTTGCTGAAGGCACTGAATGAAGCATATGTTCCAAGGGAGATTACAATCAACCAGGTTGAGAAGATGGTGGGAAAAATCTTTGAGGTCAATCGGATCAACTTTTCTGATGATGAATTGTCTGTTGAAGGTACGGGGCATAATCGAGGCCTTTACATTACAGTGAAGTGTGAGGATTTCTACGTCACTCATGTCATGATTGATGGAGGTTCAGGTACAAATATTTGCCCTATTTCTACTTTGCAAAATCTGAATATTGGTGCTGATAGGATCAAGCCCAACAATGTATATGTTAGGGCTTTCGATGGTGCAAAATCGAATTCCATTGGCAAAATTGAACTAACGCTGACCATAGGGCCTGTTGAGTTTGCCATAGAGTTTCAAGTATTGAACGTAGAATCCTCTTACAATCTGTTGTTGGGAAGGCCCTGGATCCACAAGGCCAAGGCGGTTGCATCTACGCTGCACCAAATGATTAAGTTTGAGCATGACAGGCAAGAAGTAGTTATTCATGGTGAAGGAGATTTTTCAGCCTACGAAGACTCTCCCTTGTCCCTTATTGAAGCGAATAACGTAGAGGAGACATTCGTCTATCAAATTTTTGATACAGTGCCAGTGAGTCGTATCCCTGAATGGCAGGCTGTACCGGGACCGCAATTGTCTTCGGCTCCTATCATGATGGTGAGTGAACTTTGGAAATATGGATTTGAGCCAGGAAAGGGTTTGGGAGCGTCTCTGCATGGCATAGTTCATCCCATATGTCCGAGTGAGAACGTGGGCACGTTTGGTCTGGGATTTGAGCCTACAGATGAAGATCTGAAGAAATCCAAGGGAAGGAAAAAAGAAATATGGTCCCTCCCTCGCCCAATACCACTACTCAGTGAGTCATTTGTTAAGAGCGATGTCGCGGAGCATGTGGAATCTGAAGTTGAATTGGTTGATGACTTCCAGAACCTTTTTATTGAAGTTGATATGGTTATAGCAGGAGAAGGCACCAGTATGGCAGATGTGCGATTCATAGGTCCAGCTGTCCGGCTCAATAATTGGGAAGTCACTCCTCTCCCCGTCGGAGGGAGTTTTGGTAGTTTATTTTGTTTTTCTCTCTGTTTATCCGAGTTATTTCAGGGTTGTAATTCAGATTCTAGTTTGTTTATGTTATGTTGGTGTCTATGTTCAAACCCTTCTATCTTTATTTAAGAAAATGCAATGTTCCTTTTATTTTGTGTCTAATATATTTTGTTTTCTTACACAGTTCTCTTTATGCTGATTCTAATAACATGACATGCATGCGGAATTTTCAGCCTGATCTTAAAATCCAAAATAATCCAGATGTAATGAAGCAGGATGGGGAATGTGATGAAAAAGAAGCACTAGAAGAAATAAGCAAAGAGTTGGAACAATTTGAAGACAAACCGAATCCTAATTTGAATGAGACTGAGCCAATAAATCTAGGGGATCAAGAAGTTGTTAGGGAAACTAAAATCAGTGTACATGTTTTTCCCCAGTTAAAAGATGAAATGATTCAAGCGTTAATGGATTATAAGGATGTTTTTGCATGGTCTTATGATGATATGCCTGGTTTAAGCACTGAATTAGTGTCTCACAAATTTCCAACGGATCCCGCATTCCCTCCTGTCAAACAGAAGTTGAGGAAGTTTAAAACAGATGTAAGTATTAAAATCAAGGAGGAAATCATGAAACAACTTGAAGCCAAAGTAATTCGAGTGGCTCGTTATCCTATGTGGTTATCCAATGTTGTTCCCGTACCAAAGAAAGATGGCAAAATTCGAGTGTGTATTGATTACCGCGATTTGAACAGGGCAAGTCCAAAGGATGATTTTCCACTGCCCAACATTCATATTTTGCTAGACAACTGCGCTAAACACGAGGTTTCCTCTTTTGTGGATTGCTATGCCGGATATCACCAGATCATTATGGATAATGAAGACGTGGAGAAGACGTCCTTTATCACACCATGGGGAACTTATTATTATCGAGTGATGCCGTTCGGTTTGAAGAATGCTGGAGCAACATATATGAGAGCAATGACCACTATGTTTCATGACATGATGCATAAGGAGATTTGAGAAAGTTCTTTGAAAGGCTTCGCAGGTATAATCTCAAACTCAACCCGGCAAAATGTGTATTTGGAGTTCCGTCTGGAAAGCTGTTGGGGTTTGTAGTCAGCCGTCGAGAAATTGAATTAGATCTCTCGAAAATCAAAGCCATTCAGGATATGCCCCCGCCTAAGAATAGAACGGAGGTAATGAGTTTGCTCGGTAGACTGAACTACATTAGCAGGTTTATTGCTCAACTCACGACCACTTGTGAGCCCATATTCAAGTTGTTGAAAAAGAGTGCTGCGGTAAAATAGATTGAAGAATGTCAGGAAGCGTTTGATCGAATCAAGAGATATCTGTCAAATCCACCCGTGTTGGTACCCCCAGAGCCTGGTAGGCCTTTGATATTATATTTATCAGTCATATACAATTCTTTCGGTTGTGTCCTGGGTCAATATGATGTCACAGGCAAGAAGGAGCAGGCTATTTATTATCTTAGCAAGAAGTTCACCGCATATGAGGCCAGGTATACTCTTCTTGAAAGGACGTGTTGTGCCCTAATTCTGGTGGCACAGAAGTTGAAGCATTATCTCTCATCCTATACTACTTATCTCATCTCCCACATGGATCCTTTGAAGTATATCTTTCAGAAGCCTATGCCAACAGGTCGTTTGGCAAAGTGGTAGATATTACTTACCGAGTTTGACATTGTATATGTGACTCGAACCGCCATGAAAGCCCAAGCTTTGGCAGATCATCTTGCTGAAAATCCCATCGATGAAGAGTATGAACCATTAAAGACATATTTTCCTGACGAAGAAGTTTCGTGTGTCGATGAAGTCGTTATAGATGCTGATCCAGGTTGAAGGTTATTTTTCGATGGAGCTGTCAATATGAAAGGAGTCAGAATAGGTGCGGTTCTTATTTCTGAATCGGGACAACATTTCCCGGTAACAGCACAACTTCGATTCTACTGTACTAACAATATGGCAGAGTATGAAGCCTGCATTCTTGGTTTGAGGCTAGCTGTTGATATGGGAGTCCAGGAATTATTGGTGTTAGGAGATTCATATTTGCTCGTCCATCAAATTCAAGGCGATTGGGAGACGCGAGATTTGAATCTCATCCCGTATCGACAATGCTTGCAGGAGCTGTGTCAACGGTTTGTGTTAGTGAAATTTAGGAATATTCCAAGGATTCGTAATAAAATTGCTGATGCTTTAGCCACTTTGTCTTCAATGCTCCAACATTCTGACAAAGCCTACATCGATCCAGTGCATGTACAGAGTCATGATCAGCATGCTTATTGTAATGTGGTTGAAGAAGAGCTCAATGGAGAACCTTGGTTCTTGGATATCAAGAGGTACATTCAGTCAGAAGAATACCCAACATATGCCACCAACGATCAAAAGAGGGCCATTAGGCGTTTGGCTAGTGGATTTTTCCTAAGTGGGGGAATCTTGTATAAGAGAACCCCAGATCTGGGACTTTTGAGGTGTGTAGATGCAAAAGAAGCCTCGACAATCATGGTTGAAATACACTCTGGAGTATGTGGGTCGCATATGAATGGCCATGTCTTGTCAAAGAAGATTCTTCGAGCAGGTTATTATTGGCTTACTATGGAAAAGGATTCTATCCAATTTGTTCGGAAGTGTCATCAATGTCAGGTACACGGTGATCTGATACGTTCTCCTCCTGTCGAGTTGCATGCAATAGCCGCTCCATGGCCGTTCATAGCTTGGGGAATGGATGTTATTGGACCGATTGAGCCGAAAGCATCAAACGGGCATAGATTCATTTTGGTAGCCATTGACTAATTCACAAAGTGGGTAGAAGCAGTAACTTTCAAGTCAGTGACAAAGAAGGCTGTGGTAGATTTTGTTCATGCCAATATCATTTGTAGATTTGGAATTCCTAAGACGATCATTACAGACAATGCCGCCAATCTCAATAGTCATTTGATGCAAGAGGTATGTCAACAGTTTAAGATCGCACATCGAAATTCTACCCCATATCGCCCAAAGGCCAATGGTGCTGTAGAAGCTGCTAATAAGAATATAAAGAAGATACTGCGAAAAATGGTACAAGGGTCTAGACAGTGGCATGAAAAGTTGCCATATGCATTGCTGGGTTATCGCACCACTGTTCGTACTTCAACAGGGGCAACTCCATATTTTTTGGTGTATGGGACAGAAGCAGTCATTCCTGCAGAAGTTGAAATTCCCTCTCTCCGAGTCGTTGTAGAAGCAGAGATTGATGATGACGAATGGGTAAAAACTCGACTAGAACATTTGAGTTTGATTGAGGAAAAGAGGCTAACGTCCGTGTGTCATGGCCAGTTGTATCAGAAGAGGATGGATTGAGCGTACAACAAAAAGGTCCGTCCCAGGAATTTTGAAGTTGGTCAGTTGGTATTGAGACGTCTCCTTCCTCACCAGGTTGAAGTGAAAGGCAAGTTCTCCCCTAACTGGCAAGGGCCCTTTGTTGTGAAGAAAGTGTTGCCCAATGGAGCCTTATATTTGACAGATATTGATGGCAAAATGGCAGAAATGGCTATCAATGCTGATGCAGTCAAAAGATACTATGTATGATATTGGATCCTTTGTTGATTTTATTGCATGTTTAATACTAACATTTTTGAAGATTGATATGATGAAGGCATTTTATTCTTCTATCCAAAAACTGTGTCATCCTTTGTTTACCCATTTGAGCTTCATTTTATTTTTCTTTCATACCCCTCTTTTGGAATCAAAATAGAGTCAAAGATAAATGTTAACAAAATAAGAACAAAAGAAAAGTTTGAAGATAAAAAAAAAATCAAAATCAAAATCAAATCAAAACAAAGAACAAGCTGATGGAACTACGTGCGACCTGATTCTCCTCTCTTGGGAGTGAGATACGTAGGCTGCCCTATTTCGGGCTCGGTCCAACCAAATAAAATTTTAAGATTCACCCAGTCAACAAAACTGGGGCATGAGTTAATGTGTTGTTTGAGTCGATTCCAAAAGTTGTAAGTCCCACCCTCACTTCAAGTATCGTTTGAGCCTCTTACCATTTTTTTTCTAACCTTAACCAAAAGCCAAGTTACAACCAAAGAAAGTCCTTCAGATCAATTTTTGATAATGTTAAGGACAAGCATACAATGCACTTGATGATACGTTGTGAGGTACCAGTTGTCTCCCTCAGCACAAGGAATCAGGAAAGGAAAATAAAAACGAGAGAGTCTTATTGGTGAAAACCCTCCCGGACACCATAAGACGATGGAGAGTTGAGAGAAAATAAAAATGAGAGATTCTTATTGGTGAAAACCTTTGCAGGCACCATAAGGCGATGGTGAGTAAAGAGAAATAAAAATGAGAGAGTCTAATTGGTGAAGACCCTCACGGGCACCGTAAGGCGATGGAGAGTTCAAGAGAAAAGTGAAAAGTGAGAAGAAAGAGATTTGTGGGCAAAGTATTTTAAGATGTCATCAATCGAATGTGATATATGAGTCCCATGGATTTGAAAAAGCGACTCAGAGGCAGAGGTACGAACTCAACAACAAATGGGGAGTTTGGATAGGAAGATCAGGCAGCTCAATCCAAAATGCATGTCATGCTCACTGGAGTTGGTTGTCGTGTTCAGATAAGTTTTCTTTTTGAATATGGGACATTGCCTTTTTCTTTCATTTACATATTCATACTTTTTGTCTTTTTATGTCATTTATCAAAAAAATAAAAGTCCCCATCATTTTCTTTACATTTTAAGTCAAGTCTGTGTCAAAACAAGCGAGAAAGGATTTCAAAACTTACTATCAGTCTTTCCAATTATGTAAGGATAAGCCAAGGAATAACACAGGGAGAAGTAGGATCATAATTCAACAAGCAAAGGAAGTATCTCAACCAACAGGCTACTGTATTCGTAGAAAATATTTAGATTTAGGAAAAGAGTGCACCTCAGGGGCATGGTAAAATAGAAACCCATTGTTCGAGTCAAAACTCACTTCCCCTCAATAAGGGTCCGGGTCGATGATGCGGCAAGACAAGGCAGGTACCAGCGATTTGGAAGCAAGGATGAAAGGAACAAGTGCTGGGGAAGATGCCTGAAAAGCCAAGGGATGCAAGCCACCACTAAGTTTTTAATTGACAAATTTTCTTTGTTGAAACAGGGGCAAATTCATTTCACTTGATTCAGATACCATTGGAAATGCACATCCATGGGATTTTACTTTCTGTTCAGGACCCTCCTGGAAAATGGGACTTTACTTTCTGTTCAGGACCCTCCTGGAAAATGGGACTTTATTTTTCTGTTCAGGACCTGCCTGGAAAATGGGACTTTACTTTCTGTTCAGGACCCTCCTGAAAAATGGGATTTTACTTTCTGTTTAGTGATTTTACTTTCTGCTCAGGACCCTCCTGAAAAATGGGACTTTACTTTCTGTTTAAAGATTTTTACTTTCTGTTCAGGACCCTCCTGGAAAATGGGACTTTACTTTCTATTTAGGGATTTTACTTTCTGTTCAGGATCCTCCAGAAAAATGGGATTTTACTTTCTGTCCAGTGATTTTACTTTCTGTTTAGTCATTTTACTTTATGTTCATGACCCTCCTAAAAAATGAGAATTTACTTTCTGTTCAGGACCCTCCTGGAAAATGGGACTTTACTTTCTGCTCAGGACCCTCCTGGAAAATGGGACTTTACTTTCTGTTCAGGACCCTCCTGGAAAATGGGACTCTACTTTCTGTTCAGGACCCTCCTGGAAAATGGGACTTTATTTTTCTGTTCAGGACCCGCCTGGAAAATGGGACTTTACTTTCTGTTCAGGACCCTCCTGAAAAATGGGATTTTACTTTTTATTTAGTGATTTTACTTTCTGCTCAGGACCCTCCTGAAAAATGGGACTTTACTTTCTGTTTAAAGATTTTTACTTTCTGTTCAGGACCCTCCTGGAAAATGGGACTTTACTTTCTGTTTAGGGATTTTACTTTCTGTTCAGGACCCTCCTAAAAAATGAGATTTTACTTTCTGTCCAGTGATTTTACTTTCTGTTTAGTCATTTTACTTTCTGTTCAGGACCCTCCTGAAAAATGGGATTTTACTTTCTCTTCAGGACCCTCCTGGAAAATGGGACTTTACTTTCTGTTTAGGACCCTCCTGGAAAATGGGACTTTACTTTCTGTTCAGGACTCTCCGGAAAAATGGGACTTTATTTTTCTATTCAGGACTCTCCTGGAAAATGAGACTTTACTTTCTGTTCAGGACCCTCCTGAAAAATGGGATTTTACTTTCTGTTTAGTGACTTTACTTTCTGTTTAGGACCCTCCTCGAAAATGGGACTTTACTTTCTGTTCAGGACCCTCCTGGAAAATGGGATTTTACTTTCTGTTCAGGACCCTCCTGGAAAATGGGACTTTACTTTCTGTTCAGGACCCTCCTGAAAAATGGGACTTTACTTTCTGTTCAGGACCCTCCTGGAAAATGGGACTTTATTTTTCTGTTCAGGACCCTCCTGGAAAATGGGACTTTACTTTCTGTTCAGGACCCTCCTGGAAAATGGGACTTTATTTTTCTGTTCAGGACCCTCTTGGAAAATCGGACTTTATTTTTTTGTTCAGGACCCTTCTGGAAAATGGGACCTTACTTTCTGTTTAGTGATTTTACTTTCTTCTCAGGACCCTCCTGAAAAATGGGACTTTACTTTCTGTTTAAAGATTTTTACTTTCTGTTCAGGACCCTCCTGAAAAAATGGGACTTTACTTTCTGTTTAGGGATTTTACTTTCTGTTTAGGACCTTCCTGAAAAATGGGATTTTACTTTCTGCTCAAGACCCTCCTGAAAAATGGGACTTTACTTTCTGTTTAAAGATTTTTACTTTTTGTTCAGGACCCTCCTGAAAAATAGGACTTTACTTTCTGTTTAGGGATTTTACTTTCTGTCAGGACCCTCCTGAAAAATGGGATTTTACTTTCTGTTTATTGACTTTACTTTCTGTTCAGGACCCTCCTAGAAAATAGGACTTTACTTTCTGTTCAGGACCCTCTTGGAAAATGGGATTTTACTTTCTGTTCAGGACCCTCCTGGAAAATGGGACTTTACGTTCTGTTCAGGACCCTCCTGGAAAATTGGACTTTACTTTCTGTTCAGGACCCTCCTGAAAAATGGGACTTTACTTTCTGTTCAGGACCCTCCTGGAAAATGGGACTTTACTTTCTGCTCAGGACCCTCCTGAAAAATGGGACTTTACTTTCTGTTTAAAGATTTTTACTTTCTGTTCAGGACCCTCCTGAAAAATGGGACTTTACTTTATGTTTAGGGATTTTACTTTCTGTTCAGGACCCTCCTGAAAAATGGGATTTTACTTTCTGTCCAGTGATTTTACTTTCTGTTTAGTCATTTTACTTTCTGTTCAGGACCCTCCTGAAAAATGGGATTTTACTTTCTATTTAGTGATTTTGCTTTCTGTTCAGGACCCTCTTGGAAAATGTGATGATGCTTTCAAAAATGAAATACTATTTACTATAATTTTTGTTGGGATATTAATTTTGGTTTTCAGAAGCCCGCCTGAAGAACAGGGTGATGAAATAGCCAATCAGGAGCCCGCCTGAAGAACAGGGTGATGAAATAGCAAGTTCATGAGCCCGCGTGAAGAACAGGGTGATGAAATAGCAAGTCAGGAGCCCGCCTGAAGAACAGGGTGATGAAATAGCTAGTCAGGAGCCCGCCTGAAGAACAGGGTGATGACATAGCAAGTCAGGAGCCCGCCTGGAGAACAGGGTGATGAAATAGCAAGTCAGGAGCCCGCCTGAAGAACAGGGTGATGAAATAGCAAGTCAGGAGCCCGCCTGAAGAACAGGGTGATGAAGTAGCAAGTCAGGAGCCTGCCTGGAGAATAGGGTGAAGAAACGGAAAAGTCAAGCAACAAAGCAAAGTTATTGAAAGCTAAGCAACAAGGTGAAAGAAATTGCAAGTCAGGAGCCCGCCTGGAGAACAGGGTGATGAAAGTCGAGTCAAGAACCAACAGAAGCTGTTTAGATAGGATTTTTGTAATTTTCTTCATGTTTTAGCTTTTAATTTTTATTTTTGATGTAATAATAGAGCCGCGGACCGGAACCTCGATGGAACCTCACTCGACTCTCCAACTCGGTATAGTCCACCGCCTTTCAAAAGTTGAGATACTTGTCACTCGATCCTCTCGTAACTTGGTTGGGTAGGCTGTCCTAATTCAAGACCCGATAGTCCTTTTTTCTGTCTCTCCCTTTGAATAATGGTCAGGACAAAATTCTGTCTCGTTGTCTACTTCTTTGTTTGAAAACACTGCGTGTTTGCATTCAAAGGGGGCATGATGTAGACACCTAATTCTGTCCCTTCCGAAGACCCAAGTTTTCTATTTTACTCTCGTCTTACCATGTGTACTACCCCATATAATAACCTCCATACAAAAGGACAAAATAACCAACTCTAAGAAAATTGATAACAAATTTTATCCATTCCAACAACCATACCCATCACCTACCTCATCCAACCCTACCCCACGTCACCCTACCCCCCTCTCTTTTCTTGTCAACAAAGAAAAGACTCAAAAAAAATATATATACACACTCACATACACAAATAAAAGGAAGGAGGAGGAGAGTAACAAGAAAAAAAAAAGATCTGCACTTTCTCTCTCTAAACTCTATTCTCTCTCTCCCTCTCTCTAAAATTTGAACTTCCACCACCGCGTCGCCGCCGACCGGAGCTCCGTCCACCACAATACCACCCTCTTTCCCCTCTCTATACCATCTCTCTCCCTAAAACTAAAAAAAAAAAAAAGGATCCACCCGTCGTCGTTCGCCGGCTAAGGGTCAGATCCGACCAACTCGCCACCACCCGCCGCCGACGCCGAACAGACCTGACCCGACCTTACAACCCAAGAACCCGACCGGACCAGATCCGGCCGCTAGCAGTTAGCCTAGTTCCGGCGAAGCAGCCAGCGAACCGCCGCCGCCGTCGTCGAAACGAACCGCCGCCGCCGTCGTCGAAACAGGCCAGTGCCGCCGTCTCTCTGTCATGGAAGCTCCCCGGAGCCCGATCTACGTTGGGTTTTGGTTTTCTGCTGTTTGTTGGTTAATCTTGGTTTTCGTTTATTTCGTGGTTCATCGTCAATAGTGGATCTCGAGTCGTCTTTATCGAATCACGTCGGCGTTCTTGGTTGGGTTTCGTATAGTAAAGTTTTTGTTCACTTGTTTTGGAGCTGTCCGATTGTTATTTTAATACCGAGTTTGGTTTGTTTGTCGTGAGGTTCTCCGATCGAGTTTTGGTCTTCGGATTTCCTTATTATCGACACAGCATTCTATCGAGGCCCATTTCTTAACTCGTCTTTTATATATATATATATATATATATATATATATATGGTTGGTTGTTTTGATTGGTTGCGATTGCGAATGGTGATTATGGTTTTGTTGATTTTTGTTATGTTGATGTTATGATTGTGATGCTTAGTTGTTGATTTTGGTAGACTAAGGCATAAACTTGATTACGTTCTAATGGATGGATAGAAAGAAAGTCGGGGGATGAAATTGAAAAATTGACAAAACGATAGATTCGGTTTAATTTGATTTATTGTTGGTATGAATCATGATAGAATTATGTCTTTAGTCGAGAACGCATAGGCAAACGTAGGCCGGGTAAGCAAATTTAGGAATAACAATTTGTTGGAGTGTTTTGAATATGTACTTGAATGATAATTTCTACTTTATTGCACGAAAAGTTTAAATTGTACTCATTTGGCCGAGGGATGCCCCGAAGGATTTGTATTGATTTATCCGGGGAATGCCCCAAAGTACCTTGTATCCGGAGGACGTCCGTGATGAAGGCCCGAGGCATCGGGTAAAGCATTAGTTTAGGATCAGCGTAGGTTTATTTTCAGTTCTTTTCTATTTTCAGGTTGTAATAATTGGACTGGACTTACATTTCGGTTTGTTTCATTTTGTTTGTTTGATTGTTTTTGCGTGCTTTTTTTTCTGTGGTTTATACACTTCATAATGCCAAAAATAGTCGATATATTCCACCAAGCGACCGTGGTCGAACCACGGGATCGAGGGGTGCCTCACACCTTCCCCTCGGTCAACAGAATTTCTTAGCCGGAATCTCTGTGCGCAACCGGTTTAAGAGTCAATTGGCTTCGAAAAAAGGATTTTTCAAAGGTCACTTGGCACACCGAATTATGCCAAGTGGCGACTCTGAATAAAAAATGAAAATAATCCCTTTCTCGAAGCAAATTTTTGTTTCTTGTCACTTAAAATAATAAAACCCCTTCAAACTTTAAAAATATTCCAATGTTTTGGAGTACGCGTTAAAAAAGGGGTGTGACAACGGATGGCATAAATAAGCCATTTCTGATAGTTCAGTGGCATATTTGAGCCTTGTCGTCTTCTTCTTCTTTTCTTTTTCACCATGAGAAAGTCACTTTTCTATAGAGAAAAAACATAAAGACACCGCTGAAATTATCTTAAATTTTTAAAAAGACACTTAAAATTTGCGGATATTTTACTACTCCCTAAATTATTTTAAGATGATATTAATGCATCTTTTTGGAATCAATCCCAATTTTTAAAAAAGAAATGCTAAATATGCACCAATTACTAGGTGACACATGTTAATTTATTTATAAATATATTGATTTATTTTTCTCTTTTTGATTTTTCTCTCTCTTACTCTTTTGAATTTTGTTCTATCTCACTCAATCCTTTCCCTCCACGTCACCGAATAACTCTTCTTTTTTTTTGGTTTCCCAAGGTATCCCCCAGCCCGATAGGTCAAAGACTAATCCTCCGCGGATCTGAGCTCCATTTAAGGGTTTACCGCTGGTCAATTGGTTGCTGCATGCACAAGACGGGAAGCGAACCCCCGACACTTGCTTAAGTGACCTAGTGAGCTAACCACTAGGTCAACCAAGCTTGGTTGTCACCGAATAGCTCATTCCATCCACTTTCCAATAAAGCTTCCATAAACAACCTTTAAAATTGAAAATAATAATTATTCCATCCTTTTTGTGCTATTATAATTATAGTGGATTTAGAAAATTAAGATTGAATATAATTTTTTGAATTAAGATAATTATTAATTTTTTATTCTCTAATTTTATACGAAAATTAATGATTTCTATAATTGTTTATGACCTTTTTGTTAAATTTTTAGCACACTTTAACATTGAGTTCTTCCACCATCATAATTCAGCAATTCAATAAAATTTTAATTTTTTGGGCATTGAAAAATACCTTTTTGTCGGAAACCGTCTCCTTTTTACCGATCTTATTTTAATCTCTTTATCAAAAATAAACACCGATTACGATAAAATTAACCATCATCCCATTAATGGAGAAGAAGAGGAAAGGAAAAAAACAAGACACCATTAATGGAGAAGAAGGAAGAAACAAAAGAAAAAAATAGAAAAGGAAGAAAAAAAAATAGTAAAATACAAAATGAAAAAAGTGAATTTTTTTTATTACACGTGGCAGTTTTTAATTTGCTGCTTCAATAACTTTTTTCCCCTCGCGCGTGTTTCCTGCGTGATAAAATATATGCATTGAAAATTCAGTCAAAGTAGTCCATTTATGATGATTTTTATAGCTTTTGTGGGGTAATAGGTCGACCGTAAAATTAAGGTATCTTTTTGAAAATTTGAAACAACTTCAGTGGCGAATTTATGTCTTTTCTCCTTTTTTATACCTACATCATACCAAAAAATAGAACTGATGTGATATTTTATGTTAGTCCACATGAACTTTTTTATTTCGACATAGAAAATATACGAAAATAGATATATAATATATAAAAGTACAACTAAATAAAAAGTTAGTTGGGTGCATTGGTATTGAGGTGAAATTTTATTTTTTTCAGTTTTTAAATTTTTTAAGCACTCACTATCCTTAAATCTTGGGTCCGCCACTATTTATGAATTCATGTTGACTTAATTTTATTAGATTGATTACGTTGATTTTAAATACAAGTTTATCTTTTATTAGTAATTTTTAAAATCTTTTAAGCTTCCAGTACCTCCAAGCCAAAGTTGCTACGATACACTTCAATTTTACAGGGATTCTATTGTTCCTGAACTCAATTTTAGTGTACTTTTATGTTGACGTGTCACCTTTATTACATAAAATGGGACCCACATCAAAGTTGCCACGTCAGCTAAAAAGCTGACAAAGGGTGCCACGTCAACTAAAAAAATTGATAAAAATATACTAAAATTTAGTCCGAAGTAATAAGACCTTGTGAATGTGAAGTAACGACAAATTTAGTCATAGTTCAGGAATACTAGACGTGTTACTCTCTACAATACAATGTATATATGTAGCCTAGATGCATGCTTTCACAAGACGCTTCTACAAAAGTTGATAAATAATTACAAACCAATCTAACACATTCACTAGAGTTGATACTATAAATGGTACTCCACCAATGCCTAAGATTTTTATCCTAAGAGTCCCAAAAGAGTTCATTTTTATACCCAAAGGGGCATTTAATTCCTAACGGCACTCCAACTGGTTTGAGGAAGACATTTCAAAATATTTCATTTAGACATTCGAACCAAGTCATGTTCTAAGTAAACGCCTCAGCTACTCATTCAACCATATATTTCACTGATCATCAATGCCTTTTCTTCTCTTATTTTTTTGTGACAATAAAATTTCATAAACTAAATAAAAACGTCAAAGTTTTGATCAATCTTGACAAGATCGTCATTTCCACCTCTATAAATTTCTTTCTAGTACTGTTACATAAATTAAAGTGGTTTTTGCTTCAAAATAATGAGAATGGTTCAATAACAAATTGAATAAGTCCAAGTGTAATCACATAGAAGTACACATATATAGAGATAGGCAGTCACAACCCAAACTGCTAGCTTTTACAAATTACACTCCATTAATCAAAGTTATCCATATGTTATTGTGGGCGATTCAATTTTATTAAATTTTAAATCTTTACAAAATTTAGATTATATTAAATTCAAAATATATTAGTTTCAAATAAATATTACGGATTAATATAATTGAATTAATTATTTAGTCCAAATAAGTATAGATTTAAATAAGGCCCAATATTTCTTGGGTTAGTCCATTAATTTGGGCTACAAATGATGAGCCTACTTTACTAAGCCCAAGCTATTGTCATATTCTAGAGGCCCAAATAAGAGTCACGTGTCAAATGACGTAGCATGCCAAGTCAAGTGAAGGAGCCAATAGGACCGTACCACATGTCAAACTGATGTAGCAAGCCCATGAAATAAAAGCCCATAAAAAGGCGTCACATCACTCAAATCTGATTGGTCAAAGGAAGTCCATATTGATCATGACTCTTCCTTTTTCACAAGTATAAATAGGGGTCTCATAATTCAGAAACGAGACCCCAGAACTCTAACAAGTAGCAAGAGAAAGCTCGTGGATCAAACGCCATAATTTCTCTAAAAAGCTCAAGCATTCAAATCAAGTTCATCAAAGTTCAAGATAAAGACCGCAATATTCAAAAACAAGCTCAAAAACTCTTGAATTCAAGCACATGTCAAGATCAAGTCCCTCAAGTCCATCAAATCAAATTCAAATTCAAATTCAAGACTAAGATTTAAGCCCTTGAATTTATATTCGAAAAGGCGAATCAGAAGATTCATAGAGATTGTAACACTCACCTATTGAAATCAATAAAATCGATTGTTGCAATATTTTCTTGTCTCGAATTATTTATTTTTCGGTCTCGAAATTTTATTGTCCAACAAATTCTGGCACGCCCAGTGGGACAATCTCTACCTCTCATCTCAACTTTTCATACTTCAAAGTTTAAGAACAACGAAATGACTTCCAAGAAGGTCAACTCTCAATCAACTGCTTCCAAGGCTGCTGACTCAAAGTTCTCTGCTGGAGTAGAAAGCATCCTTGGTGTTACTTTCAGAACCTTAGGAGCTATCACAAGGAGCAAGGCAGGCTTGCTAGGACAACAAACACATTCAGTGTCGTCTGCGCCAACTCCAATTTTTAGATCTTCAACCCCGAAAGGAATGAAGTCCAATGTAAGTGCTTCAGAAGGAGGAAGCAGTGTGGCCGAATAGCTGAAAAAGATTCTAGCTCTACTTGAGAATTCCGGTTCCAAATACTCTGGAGCCAAGAGCGATGGTCGTTCAACAAATGCGTCATCTCTACTTACACCACATAAGCTAAGTACTTCAAAGATCAACTTATGTGATAATCCGTGTTACTTTCTAACATCTTCGGTGATCATGCAAGCAATGTTAATTGATGCCCCGTCTGTGGAGGAGCAGCTTGCGAATCTGACAAAGGCAATTGAAGGCCTGGCCAACTATGTTCAGAATCAAGAGGCTAGGATTTACCAAAAAGAATTAGATTCTAAGTTTCAAAAGAGTTTCATTATTAAGTGACAAAATGTGAATTTATTCCGAAAAAAGATTATTTTTACTTTCAAAACTCAGAGTCACCACTTGGCATAAATCGGGTGTGCCAAGTCACCTTTGGAAATCCTTTTTCAAAACGGTTTTGACTCTAAAACTGATTCGCAAACAGAGATTCCAGCTAAGGAACTCTGTTGATCGAGGGGAAAGTGTTAGGCACCCCTCGATCCCGTGGTTTGACCACGGTCTCTTCGTGGAGCGTATCGACTAATTTGACATTATGAATATATAAACCACACAAAATTACACAAAACAATCAAACAAACAAACAAAACAAATCCAAAATTATAATGTCCAGTCCGATTATTACAATCCCGAAATAGAAAAATGCGAAAATATAAACCTACTATATTCTATGCTAATTCTAAACTACACTCCATTGCTTTCTCCATCTGACGTTCCGGGCCTTGATCTTGCGTCATCTTCAAGTACATGATGCTGGTGACTCTGTTTTGGGGGTGGATTTGGTCGGCGTCAGCGGTGAATTTGTCGTCGGAACAGTGACCGTCACCGACTATTTACTCCTCTCTCAAATCGATTCTCTCTCTCACTTGCTTTCTCGATCAGTCTCTCTCTACTCCTCTCAGCCCTCTCTCGTCTTCTCTCTTTCTCACTTGCCTTTTCGATCCATGGAGTCTATCAGAATAGGGAAGATTGTGTATGGATTCTCAAGAGTGTGAGAGTGACGATGGATAATTGATGAGTGCAAATTGTCAGATTTCTATGAGTGGGTGTAACGGATGAGAGTATGGGTGTGTGTATTGTTTTTTCAAGAAGCAGAAGAAACCAAAGCCCCCCCCTCCCCCCCAAAAAAAAAATAATGAAGGCTTATGCTTTTTGTTTTTCTCTCTCCCGTGCCCCCCTTTCTCTCTCTCTCCGTATGGGTATCTATTATAGTGTGTGTAGCGGTATATATATATATATATATATATATATATATATATATATATATATATATATATATATATATATCTTAATTATTATGTGGTAGTGGGGTAGGGTAGGTGGGGTAGTGAGGTGGGGGTAGGGGTAGGGTGTGATGAGGTTTATTTTGATTGGATAGGTTGTTAGGATTTTGTTAGGAAATTTATTATTTTGTCATTTTGTGGAGGGATAATTAAACGGGGTAAGGTACGTGTTAAGACGAACGTAAAATGATAAAAGTGTTATCGGGAAGAGACAAAATTAGGTGTCTACATATATAAACTATTTTTTATCATATATAAATCGTATAATTTTCAATCAAAGAAGATTCAAATCGATCCCACCTAATTCTGCCTCTGAACAACTCACCATAAAGGAAAAGTTGGTTGTAAAACTTAAAGAGCAATAGGAATGCATACTCCTTCCGTTCCATTTTATGTAATATATTTTGATTTAACATAATGTTTAAGAAAAAGAAAGTTTTTTGAAATTTATGATCTAAAATGATTCTTGAATATTTGTATGATTTTAAATAATTTCACTAAGGATAAAATAAAAGTTTTAAAGTTATTTTTTTCTTATTATAGTAAAATGATATTTTTAATTAAACAGACTAAAAAAGAAAGTGCCACATAAGATAAAGACTAATGATACGAGGGTGTACAATCCATTGATATCCTAAATAAACCAAATCAAGAGAATCTAAATTTATTTCATATTAGTTGTTTCCGTATATATGGGATGTTGCTATCTAACAAAAAAAAAAAAAAAAGCTATTGACTATAAAATATTTAGTTAAACCTCAAAATTATATCAGTGTCATTTAAATTGAAATAATTAAAAATATAATTGATTGTTAATGACGCAAAGTTTGGACAAGAAGAGTAACATGTATTATTTAAAAATTACATAAAAATTATTATAAATTACAATAGTTAACAAATTAAAAGATCTAAAAAATATTTAATCTGATATATACTTCAAATAAAAGACATAAAAAAAAATTTATAAATCACAATAATTAACAATTTCAAAAATTTTAAGGATATAAAATATTTAATCGACTCTTGAAATTATTTGATATAACATAGTTGGTTAATTGGCAAAATTAATTGTGGCACTTTGATGAAAACTTCGGACGAGACAACTTCTTATTTCCCCACCTTTCTACAATAATATCCTTTCAAATCTACCTAATTATCTTCATTGTTTTCAGCTTTCTCACTATCGGGCCCGTGCTCAGCATGGGCATATCCCCGAGTAATATATATAATTATTTTTTTTTAATTTCTTTGTGTACAAATAGTATAATTATGTAACTAACAAATTTAACAAACAAAATTATCTAATAATAATAATAATAATAATAATAATAATAATAATAATAATAAATATATATTTTACGTTAAGTTAATGGTAAAAGTAAATATTGTTCTAATATATATATATATATATATATATATATATATATATATATATGTGTGTGTGTGTGTGTGGGTGTGTGTGGGGGGGTGTGTATATCTATATTCGTTTTCAATGTTTTTTGTCCTCTATGATATTTATTAGTATTGTTATATACTTTCTTATTTTAATAAATTCTTAATTAATAGTGTTCAGCTAAATTAATGAAAATTATTAGTTTATTAGAATAATATTATATCATAGCATGAAAAACTTTAATACTAATTTAAATTGAATATAATTATTAATTAACAGAGATATAATATGATAAAATTGGTAAATGTACTATTTGAAAAGATCATATACGATAAAATAACAATCCTTCAAATACTTGTTTAGGATGAAGTTAATTTGAATGAGATTTATTAAGGTTTTGCTAAAATTTAATACAACTTGTTAATTTAAGTGAATATAATTATCTGTTTAGTAAATTTTATAAATATGCCTGTAATTGAATGATTAACACCTTCAACTATACTAGATCAATAAAGAAATTGTTCTGATGAAACAGGCTTTGAGTAATAACAATTCTGAAATTACTTCATCAAGATGAAACTTCAGTGATCTCAATAACGTTACATTTTAGTTCGATACAATTAGTTAATCAAAATATATATTTAGCTATAATATTTTGTTTCAAATAATTTACGGTGGCTAAAAGGTTACTATTGCTACAATAACTTATATAGTGTAGCAAGAATATATATTATTAGCTACAAAATTTTACCATAGCAATAAAGTTGTTGCTATTTAGGCTATTATTGTCATGATTGTCAGCAATTGTAGCAAAAATGAGAAATTAGCTTTGTCAATTAGATTTTTGTGGCTAAATTTTTTTTCACATTTATAGACCGCTATGAAATTTGATTTTTCGTGGTTATTACTAACCGTTATTACATTCATAGCTTAAAATTCGTAGCTATCGATACATTTTATTGTAGCGTATGTTTTGTAGTGCAGTTACCATTGTAACTAGTACTTTTGGCGGGTGTTTTCAAAACCCTCGCCTGAATACGACTATTGCTCAAATGGTCATTCAATTATTAAAAAAAATGGTAATATAATTTATTTATTTTTTAAAAAAGAAAGTTAATTCGTCATATCAAAAGTCATTGTTCGAAACTTGAACAAATCCAGCTACCAAGAACTCATAGGAACACACATTTCACATAAAATTACACATATAGATAAGCAGTCACAACTCACAAGCCAAAATAAAACATCAAACGTTCACATAAGCATACACAAACAGTTATTAATGTTCTTAAGACATTGATTTTTAAGGATAGTTCCAAAGTAACCTTCACCAATAAAAATATGTTTGTCACACATATCCATATAAGAATGAGCATAGGGATTATATGTGTGGACACATTCACAACACCGCAAACAATCACTGCAGTCATCGTTTGATTTGCAACTCTAATAGTTGCGGATTCAGAATTTAGTGATCGTGGGTTTTCGGGAGGTTTGAATACGTATATTGATGTTCGAAACTTTAAACAAGTCTTCATTTTTGATAGAAGGTGTTGTCTTTGATACTACTATTATTTTACACGATTCAGGAACATAGATCCACCTCTGATCTCTAAGATAATGATATAGACCGTGTACATTTGCTTTTCATAAAGTCCACTTTATTGAAATATATTAAATATATTGTTTGATAAAAAAAAAAGGATTTTGGGGTTTTCTCCGGGTGTATCGAATCCATAGATGAGAGTGTGATGTGTGGTTTATGGCGAGAAAATGGAGTGAAAGTGAAGAGTTGGTAGGTATATTTTTAAGTGTTAAAATTGCACATTGAAAGTGGTCAATTGATCATGTGTCATTCTATGTTTTGCAATAACTAGCACTTGACATTTCACATAGAATCACAAGCCAAACTGCTAGCTTTTACAAATTACACTCTCCATTAATCAAAGTTTTCCATAGGTAAAAACATGATCATCACTTATTCCATCATACATAAAACATTCATATAACTTTTGAGGATTTTCCTTTAATGTAAGGATGGAACGTTATTTTAATAATTTTAACTTTAACTTTAATAATTTAACTCATAACAATAACTTTAACTTTAATTTTAATAATTTAACTCATAACATTAACTTTAACTTTAACTTTAGCATGTGGCAAAAATTAATAATTAGCTGCAAAATTTATATGTACCAAATAATTTATCGCGATGTTAGTTAATTATGATACCATCATTCTATAACTTGAAGCAAAAATTATTTACTTAGCTATAATTTTTATTTCAAATAATCTAGTGTGGCTAAAACGTTACTATTTACAATAAATTTAAACTTGCGGCAAACTAATAATTCGCTCTGAAATTTTATTATAGCAAAAAGACATGGCTATGTCAATTAGCTATTGCCATAATTATTTTGTAACTTGAAGCTAGAATATTTATTTAGCTATAATGTTTTATTTCAAATAATTTATTGTGGCTAAAATGTTACTATTATTATAATATATTTAATCTCATAAATTAATAATTAGCGACAAAATTTTAGTGTAGCAAAAGACGTGGCTATATCATTTAACAATTGCCATAATTTTTTATAAGCTGAAGCAAAAATATATATTTAGCTATAATATTTTGTTTCAAATAATTTACGGTGGCTAAAAAGTTACTATTGCTACAATAACTTATATAGCGTACCAAGAATATATATTATTAGTTACAAAATTTTACCGTAGCAATAAAGTTGTTGCTATTTAGGCTATTATTGTCATGATTGTCAGCAATTGTAGCAAAAATGAGGAATTACCTTTGTCAATTAGATTTTTGTGGCTAAATTTTTTTTCACATTTATAGACCGCTATGAAATTTGATTTTTCGTGGCTATTACTAAGTAATAGCCACCGGTATTACATTCATAGCTTAAAATTGGTAGTTATTGATACATTTTATTGTAGCATATGTTTTGTTGTGCAGTTACCATTGTAACTAGTACTTTTGGCGGGTGTTTTCAAAACCCTCGCCTGAATACGACTATTGCTCAAATGGTCATTCAATTATTAAAAAAATGGTAATATAATTTATTTTTTTTTAAAAAAGAAAGTTAATTCGTCATATCAAAAGTCATTGTTCGAAACTTGTACAAATCCAGCTACCAAGAACTCATAGGAACACACATTTCACATAAAATTACACATATAGATAAGTAGTCACAACTCACAAGCCAAAATAAAATATAAAACATTCACATAAGCATACAGAAACAGTTATTAATGTTCTTAAGACACTGATTTTTAATGATAGTACCAAAGTAACCTTCACCAATAACAATATGTTTGTCACACATATCCATATAAGAATGAGCATAGAGATTATATGTGTGGACACATTCACAACACCGCAAACAATCACTGCACTCAGCGTTCGATTTACAACTCTGATAGTTGCGGATTTAGAATTTAGTGATCGTGGGTGTTCGGGAGGTTTGAATACGTATATTGATGTTCGAAACTTTAAACAAGTTTTCATTTTTGATAGAAGGTGCTGTCTTTGATACTACTATTATTTTACACGATCCAGAAACATAGATCCACCTCTGATCTTTAAGATAGTGATATAGACCGTGTACATTTGCTTTTCATAGAGTCCACTTTATTGAAATATATTAAATATATTGTTTGATAAAAAAATGAATTTTGGGGCTTTCTCCGGGTGTATCGAATCCATAGGTGAGAGAGTGTGATGTGTGGTTTATGGACAGAAAATGAAGTGAAAGTGAAGAGTTGGTAGGTATATTTTTAAGCGTTAAAATTGCACATTGAAAGTGGTCCATTGGTCCTGTGTCATTCTATGTTTTGCAATGCAGGTACTTACCACTGTAACTAGTGCTTGACATTTCACATAGAATTACACATAGAGATAAGTAATCACAAGCCAAACTGCTAGCTTTTACAAATTACACTCTCCATTAATCAAAGTTTTCCATAGGTAAAAACCTGATCATCACTTATTCCATCATACATAAAACATTCATATAACTTTTGAGGATTTTCCTTTAATGTAAGGATGGAATGTTATTTTAATAATTTTAATTATTTTAACTTTAATAATTTAACTCATAACTTTAACTTTAACTTTAATAATTTAACTCATAATAATAACGTTAACTTTAATAATTTAACTCATAACATTAACTTTAACTTTAAATTTAAATTTATCATGAAAAATTATAACTTAACCATATTTGACGTGATTTTGCCATCATCATGGCATTTCAACATGTTTGATGGGACTGTGCTGAGATTTTTGAGACTATTTGTTATTAACAAAAACTCTATCCGATCAAGTGTACTCGGACTTTATATCAGATATATAAAATAACTTTAAGCATACATGATAGTGACAACGATGAACTTTGTGAATCTGGAGTTAAATTATTTAAGTTGACCTTGAATTTCTTTAGAGCTGCTGGTGAACAAGGTAGGGGCTGCATCAAGGCACAAATCACACCAATACAAAAAATAAAATATAGGATTTTGGGGTGCTGTCACACCCCTTTGTAACTCAAAAAATTTGATTCCAAGTTTGAAAGGGTTTTTAATTATTAAGTGACAAAAAATGAAGGTTTTGTTTTGAAAAAGAATTATTTATATTTAAACTCTGAGTCGCCACTTGACATAAATCTGTATGCCAAGTCACCTTTGAAAGATCCTTTTTAAAACAACTTGACTCCTTGAAACTGGTTTGC
This sequence comes from Capsicum baccatum var. pendulum, assembly GCA_030864225.1. NCBI lineage: Eukaryota > Viridiplantae > Streptophyta > Magnoliopsida > Solanales > Solanaceae > Capsicum > Capsicum baccatum. The sequence continues at coordinate 134,911,692 of CM061558.1, forward strand.
GAACAGAGATTCCGACTAAGGATTCTGTTGACAGAGGGAAAGATGTTAGGCACCCTCGATCCCGTGATTTGACTACGGTCGTTTGGTGGGACATATCGGCTAATTTGACACTACAAATGTATAAATCACACAAAAACATGCAAAACAATCAGTCAAGCAAACAAAACAAAACAATCTAAAATTTAGTGTTTAGTCTAATTTATTACAAACCAAAATAGAAAAAGAATGCGAAAATGTAAATCCTATTCTACCCTACACTAATTTTTATACTACGCTCCCATGCTACCCGATGCCTCGGGCCTTCGTCACGGACGTCCTCCAAATACAAAATACTTTGGGACATTCCCGGCGAATAAATACAAGTGATCACGGGCATTCCCCGATTAAATGAATACATTTCCAAATGCAAGAACTAAAACCAAATCATTGAACTCAAATTCCACGTTCAAACATTCAACAAGAAAACTTATTCCTAAAGTTTTGCCTACCCAAACTTAAACTTCGCCTATTCAATTCAACAAGATTCATGCTTATTCCGAATTAAACAATAAATCAAGATAAATCTAAATTAGCTCTTTTTTTTTTTTTATCAATTTCTCGATTCCACCCCATTTATCTCAACATGATGAAACCAATTCGATATGTAACCCACAATCAAGTTTTTACGTCCAAATCCGACAAACACAATAAAGATTCAAGCATACCAAACACACGAATTATCCATAATTACGTAAAGATTAAAAAGAAAAAAGATAGAATTGGACCTCAAGAGATTTTGATTAACTTAAGAAGAGATATAAGAGTCATTTCGGAACCTCAGAAAATACCCCAACTCAACTACGAGCCAACACTGATACGAAAATCTCCAAAATTCGATTCGAACCGCAACCAATTAAGAAACAGATGAATACCCAAAACAATAACTGTGAACAAAGCCGAAATTCTACCAAATCTCGACAGAAACGTCCTAACCAGTCCGATATAATAATGTTGTGACCCGTTAAAGAAAGAACGAACCCCGAAATTCTGGAATTTCACCTATTCAATGCTATTTTTACTGAACCCCGATGGTTTTAAGACTTTTTCGGTGATGGCGCTACGAAGGGCTGACTGGCAGTGCCTTTCCGGTAGCGATTCCGATGAGGGTTTCACCAGAAAACACCACGCTAGCCGTTTCCTCACTCTTTCAGACCCTCTCACTGGCCGTTCTCTCAATCTCTCCCTCTCTCTCGAGAGATCGGATATATGCGTATTAGTGTGTGGACTATAAGAGTAAAAGAATGGTGAGGTCTGTCTGCGTTAAAAGTTTCTCTTTGAAGAAGAAAGGGAAGAAAATAGGGCCTCTCCCAGGGTTTATTTTTTCGCGAGCTCCCTTTTGAAGAAGATGAGATGATGATAAAGTCAGTGTATTGTGCGTCTATCTAAAAAAGAAAAGAAAATGGAGATGAATGGCTTTCCTTCCTCTGTTCTGCGTGTATATTCCCTGAAGAAGAAAAAAAGAGCCACCCTAAAATTGTTTTCTCAAATTCAATCCTCATGTATATCCTCTTTTTGTGAATCAACCGTGGGCCCCTCTCCCTTTTGGTATGTAGTGTATATATTGTGAAAGGAAATGATCCCCTTTCTGTTAGGCATATTCTTCTATGGGGCCCACCTTTTTATTGTGAATTGGTTTCTAATTTGTCAAATAACATTAACTTTTTGCAATTGTTGTGTTCGTACAGAGTCTTTGTTCACTTCTAAAATAGAATATAGAAGACAGAATAGTAGTAAAGTCAATTTACTAGTAAGATAAATTATAAAAATAGCTATTGGTCCAATCAATTGATACTGTTTGTAATACGCATAAAACACACATTTTACATTGAATTACACATATAGATAAGCAGTCACAAGCCAAACTGCTAGCTTTTACAAATTACATTCTCCATTTATCAAACTTTTCCATAGGTAAAAACCTGACCATCACTTATTCCATCATACATAAAACATTCCTATAAGCACACACAAACATTATTATTTATTTAATTTGATCTTTAGACAAGATGAATATTAATTAATGTTTCTTAAGACGTTGATTTTTAAAGATAGTTTCAAAATAACCTTCACCAGTAAAAAGACGTTTGTCACACATAACCAAAGGTGAATAACTTATGGGATCATATGTGTGGACACAGTCGCAACACATCCAACAATCACTGCAGTCAGCATTCGATGTGCAAGATCTGGCGCAAGTTCCTAAGCCATTTTTTACTGGAAATAATTGTTGTTCCACTGCTGCTAAGTCTCTTGTACCCATTACTTGCATCTTGGGAGACCAAGACAAATCATCAACTGCATTTTATACACATGCATATAGTTATAAGATATAATTGTAGAATATATATAATAAACGAGTTAGGACAAAGTTGAATGAGTTAAATAATCAAAGAATAGTTAGACCATCTAAAGTACTTTTAGGTCAAATAACAAATCATAACTCAACTCGTTCATGACCCAAAGTTCCAACCTAGCTCCCTTTTTAATTTGATACACTGATATCATGATCATTTCGAACTCAACTAAGTACCCTCATGCTAGAGGACATTGTGAATTGAATCTAGAAAGAGATCTTCTAAAATACAACAAGAACACCTCCTTAAGAGAATATCGTAAGAGGTGTCAGAGCTCGATCTATCTATATTTGGATGAATAATCAAGACGAATTAATCAAAGTGAAAAGATTAATTTTGGAAACTAGATGTGTATACCTGTACTTATAACAATGAGAGCAATCAAGAAAAGGAATAGCTTAGCCATATTGCAGAAAACACACTTTAGCTTGTAGAAAATTTAGAAAGAGTATTGAGTGATGAAAATATGTTGAGGTAATGTACCAATTTATAGAACTAGTAAGAGCATCATTGGCATCAAGCAAAGCAATGGAAGGTGATTGAGCTAATGCCACTCCACCGACAACTTGTGTGTAAAAGGTTTTTTTTTTTTTTATGGTAAACGTGTGTGTAAAAGGTTAAAGATACTCTCTCCGTGCTGTCAGCATTGTCACAGTGCTCAGCCAAGAGCGTTTTGTCCTCTTTGGTTTCTTTCAAGATTAATTGCCCCTTTTGAAGTTTGGTCAAAAAAATTAGTCTTTTTAACTTCAAACTCATAATTAGTAGGCATAAAGTTGATACACTACCCACAAGGAATGTACCAAAACAGCTCCAAAATAGTCCACAATTCAAGCACAAACTGTGAACCCAACAGCTACACAAACTACCAACAATAACAAGAAGAGGATGACAAGAATACAAGGTATTTTGAACACCAAATCAGCCACCCAAACTATATTAATAACAACAATATAAATAACAAGGATGAACAAAAAACAATATGAGGAACAACAACACAACACGACTTGAGATTACACCACACAATGGTTACAAGATTACAATGAACAAAAGGGATAGAGAGATAGACCAAAGGGTTGATATAATCTTAAGAATCCAAGAATGTGGTACTCTTGGACCCTTAACACTACATATACAACGATTAACCTATCTCTTGCGTTGACACAAGAGGGACTTTGCCTCCTCTAAACACCAACGTATCAAGCCATGAATGCAACACCAGTGATTCCACACTAGTATCACCCTAGTTTCAGCCAAGGAGGCCATTCTCACAAGAGAGAGAGTTTCAAAGTGTCATACAACTTACAAATATCATCAAAGTCTAAGTAGTAAATGACCTAACATATTCTATTTATAGTAGGTTACAAAAATTGTGTGAAATGTAGGTCCAAAAGACCCTTAGTCAAAGGCTTCACTCTAGGTGCCCTTGGAGTGCAGTTTGTGGACTGTTTTGGAGACTATTTAGGCCCTCCTTTGCACTTCACTTGCACACTCCAAGTCTCGGGTTCAATACATCTCACATATGTCCATCTCCATGATCATTCTCGTATCAAAAGTGGAATGTCATTAGTAACCAAACCATAATATCATGATCTCCTCATTAAATCCATGTATGCCTTTTCCCTTGCATTGTAATAGCTGAATAGAGAGGTGGATGAGAAGAAGTATATTATGTTTATATTTAGAGGTTAAAGTAGGGAAAAAGAGATTCAGACCAAAAAGAAAAAAAAAATTCCAAGTCTTCGATTAAATTTACTATACAGAAGAAATTAATCATGCGTTAATGTTGTTGGGTTGGTCTATCATTGATGAGACAAAATCAAGAGTAGATTATGTCGTGGATTTGAATTTCTTTAAAGAAAGCGAGATATTCACGTCTTAATTTGAATACTTATTTTCATTTTTGTTCATTTTACGGCCATATATAATTTATTGTAATTTGTGGTAAATATGCGCCAATGCTTTTCAAATAGACTGATCAAACATCCAAACTTAATGTTTTTTCAAAAACAATTAATTACTTTTATGACCCAAATTAATTGAGAATACTCTTTTCATTATTTTGGATAAAAAATGTCATCAACCCATCTTTCCAAACATTTGGGGATCATGTGAATAAAATTGCTACCAACATGGGTTGTGGTGCAGTGGATGGGGCTGCTCCCCTTAACCAGAGGTCGAGGGTTCGATCTTGAGTATGGAAAAAACTCTGTTGGGAGTGCTGCCACCTTAATGGGCCTTGTAATGTGCGATTCGGATTAGTCGGAGCTCTAATACGGGCACCGGACACCGGATGAAAAACCAAAAAAAAGAATAAAAGTGCTACTTTTAAGAATGTCATCAACCCATTTAGCCTTTAACTTTTGTGAAAAAAAGAGCTATTACTATGTTGTCTATATTCATAGAGTACTTGACAAAGTGATATCTTTCATTTTGTCTTGGCAAACACTTATATCCATATGTTTTAATTTATTTATCTGATTTTAACTTGATATAAAATTAATTAATAAAGTAAAAAATAAAAGAAATTGAATCTTGTGGTTTCGGTAAACTATTTGCTTTTTACTTGTATATTTTAATTTATAACAAACAAATAAAATTTTAAAACATTAAACCTCAGTATATATATATATATATATAATAACACCTCCGATCACTAAAGGAGTTCAAAATACGAAGAAGTAAAATACGTTCATCATCTAGTCATGTGTATATATAAACTAATTTTTATCATATATAAATCATATAATTTTCAATCAAAAAAGATTCAAATCGATCCTACCTAATTTTGCCTCTAAACAACTCACCATAAAGGAAAAGTTGGTTGTAAAACTTAAAGAGCAATAGGAATACATACTCCTTCCATTCTATTTCATGTGATATATTTTAATTTAACATGATGTTTAAGAAAAAGATTTTTTTTTGAAATTTATGATCTAAAATGATCCTTGAATATTTAAATGATTTTAAATAATTTCATTAAGGACAAAATAAAATTTTTAAAGTTATTTTTTTCTAATTATAGTAAAATGACATTTTTAATTGAATAGACTAAAAAAGAAAGTGTCACATAAAATGAGACGAATGATACGAGGGTGTACAATCCATTGATATTCTAAATAAACCAAACCAAGAGTATCTAAATTTATTTCATATTAGTTGTATCCCTATATATGGGATGTTTCTATCTAACAAAAAAAGAAAATCTCAAAATTATATTAGTGTCATTTAAATTGAAATAATTAAAAATATAATTGACTGTTAATGACACAAAGTTTGGACAAGAAGAGTAACATGTATTATTTAAAAATTACATAAAAATTATTATAAATTACAATAGTTAACAGATTAAAAGATCTAAAAAATATTTAATCTGATATATACTTAAAAAGAAGACATAAAAAAAATTATAAATCACAATAATTAAAAATTTTAAAGATATAAAATATTTAATTGACTCTTGAAATTATTTGACAAAATATAGTTGGTTGATTGGCGAAATTAATTATGGCACTTTGATGAAAACTTCGGTCGAGACAACTTCTTATTCCCCCCCTCCCCCTCCCCCTCCCCCCCTTCTTACAATAATATCCTTTCAATCTACCTAAGTATCTTCATTGTTTTCAGCTTTCTCACTATCGGGCCCGAGCTCAGCATCGGCATATCCCCCTAGTAATATATATAATTGTTTTCTTTAATTTCTTTGTGTACAAATACTATAATTATGTAACTAACAAGTATAACAAACAAAATTATCTAACTAAAATAATAATAATAATAAATAATATATATTTTCCTTTAAGTTAATGGAAAAAGTAAATATTGTTCTAATATATATATATGTATGTATGTATGTATGTATGTATGTATCTATGTATCTATGTATATATATATATATATATATATGTATGTATGTATATATATATATGTATGTATGTATATAAATATATGTATGTATGTATGTATATATGTATGTATGTATGTATGTATATATTCGTTTTAAATGTTTTTTGTCCTCTATGATATTTATTAGTATTGTTATATACTTTCTTATTTTAATAAATTCTTAATTAATAGTGTTCAGCTAAATTAATGAAAATTATTAGTTTATTAGAATAATATTATATCATAGATGAATGACTTTAATACTAATTTAAATTGAATATAATTATTAATTAACAGAGATATAGTATGATAAAATTCATAAATGTACTATTTGAAAAGATCATATACGATCAAATAACAATCCTTCAAATACTTGTTTAGGATAGGGGTGTCTAACGGGCCGGGCCGGGCCAACCCGGAACCGGCTCTCCCATTTTACCCGGGTTCCGGGCCGGTTTCGGGCCAGGTTTGGCATTAACCGGGCCGGTTCGGTCCGGCCAAATAGTAAAAAAATTAAAACCCACCCGAAACCGGCCTACTTAATCCAATCCGGTCAAACCCGGTTAAAAACCGGTCAAACCCGTTTAAAAATTAAATAAAAAATCCAATATACACTATATACACTCCTATATACACTCCAAAATACAACATATATTTTAAAAAATATATATAAAGTATAAACAATTACACATATATACGTACCATTCAATATATAATTATATATGACTATACGTACTACTTTAAATAAAACATATGCTATAATAGTATAATATATATATACACTACAATATATATATACTCTAATTTATAAAACATATACACATGTATACGTTAAATATATACTACTTTAGAAGATATATACACATATATATGCACCATTCAATATATATGTATTACTTTAAATAAAATATATACTACAATATACATATATATATATATATATATATATATATATATATATATATATATATATATACAATAATATGTATATATATATAGTTACATACTAATTTATAAAACATACACACTTGTATACTTTAAAGATATACGTCTATAGAAGATATGTACACATATATACGCACCATTCAATATATATGTACTACTTTTAAAAAAGTATATACTACAATATATATACTAATTTATAAAACATAAAGTAATATATACGTTAAATATACACGTCTATAGAAGATCTATTCACATATATACACTCTATTCTATGTATATGTAATACTTTAAATGAGATATACTACAATATATATACATTACAATATATATTTGTATAATTATATACTAATTTATAAAATATATACACATGTATACGTTAAATATACACGTCTATAGAAGATCCATTCACATATATACACTCTATTCTATGTATATGTAATACTTTAAATGAAATATACTATAATGTATATACATTACAATATATATTTGTATAGTTATATACTAATTTATAAAACATACACACATGTATACGTTAAATATACACTTCTATAGAAGATATATACCCGTGTATACGCACCATTCAATGTATATATACTACTACTTATAAAATATACTACATTATATATACATTACAATATGTATAGATATACTTATATACTAATTTATAAAACATACACACATGTATACGTTAAATATATACTTCTATAGAAGATATATCCACAAATATACAAAACATATGCTACTTAATATAATAAATTAATAATATTTGGTAGTAAATTAATAATATATTAGAAGTAAGTTTTTAATTTAAAGTAGAAAACTAAAAATTCAATTTAAATTTTAAATCGTTAAATAAAAAAAAATAAAAAACAACGACTAAGGAGTGAATGAATTTGGGGAATTTTATTGATTGTAAAATGATCCAAAATTTATAATTTACATGAATGAAAAATCTATAAATTATGCATTATTTTTTCCAACTCATTCATGTTAATATTAATGGGAACTTGCATAGGATAGTCGAAGTCAACGGGGGCAAAACCATGCATTGGACTTGATTCTGCTGAGTTCTCCCGTGAAGTCATAATTTCTTCAAGTTTCAGCTCGTCGCTCGGCTCCGGTTCCATTGTTGTTGGAGCAAACCAGAAATATCGGCTATATATGCCAAAATATTACAAACAGTAGGATAGTAAGCACCGGAAAATTCAATCGTAGCTACATAAAATTTTTCTAAAAACTTAACAAGATCATTAATTACAACCCAATCAGAATTATGTAGCATGCAATCAGCAGAATCAGCAAATGAACCGTAATGTTGGTTAAAAGCTAGTGTAATAGGAATTCTATATTTATAACAAGTTTTTAAAAATTCATACGTAGAATTCCATCTAGTATCAACTTCCTCAGGCATCAAAATCGGTGTAAGTCCATTTTCTTGACATTTAACTTTAAATTCTTTAATTCTCGATCTACGATTATTTCCTTGAATAAAACCAACGGCAAGACAAATTTTTTCAATATAAAGCTCAAAAAAGTCAAGACCATCTTTTACAATTAAATTATATTTATGACATGCACACTTAATATGAAAAATTTCAGGTAAGGGCGGCGATAGCGTAGATTTTATTTTTGTTATAGCAGTCTTGTTGTTAGAAGCATTATCAAAAACAATACATAAAATTTTATTTTCTATACCATAATATACGGCAATTTTAACAATAGAATCAACAATAAATTGTCCAGTATGTTTACGATCTTCATCATATAAAAAAGCAAGAATACGTTTTTGCATCACGAAATTACTATCCATCCAATGACAAGTAACGGCTAAATAATCATTTTTATTTACAGCACGACCAAGATCAGAAGTTAGGGACAATCTACATTGAATATTTTTTAACAATGTTGATAAATAAAAACAATATTGTGAATGGAGTCTAAAAATATCAGACCGACAAGTAGTTCTAGGAATACCATTAAACATAGGATTATAAATTACTTGTATATAACGAATAAAAGCATCAGAAGAAGGAAAACTAAAAGACAAACAACCCACAGCTACCATTTTAGCTATTTCTTCCCTGTCCCTCAATTTATTATAGTTTTTCGCTACTTGACCGGTTGTTGGGTCCATTCTAGTTTGCGTTGACCCACCAACATTCCCACCACCTTTTGCAATATTTAACTCTCTTTTGTGATCTTCAGCTATATGTCTCATTAACGTACCCATACCCCCTTGTTTACCTCCACTTCTATGCTTATATATTTGTTGACAAATATTGCACTGCACCTCAATATCCGATATACGTTCAAAAAATTGCCATGCAATACTAGTTCTTTTACGAGGTTTTGGGGCACTGGGAGGACGGGAAGGGAGATTAACTGATTCAGATCTAACGTTAGCATCTCCTACTGCGGGTGTTTCAGCAATATTTTCATCACCTTCGTCTAAATTAACTGCATCTACTTCATTTTCTTCTTCTATACCGTAATTTTCCTGAGCTTCTACATAATTCATATCGTGAGCACCTACACCTATTTCTTCCTCAAAAGGTGTACCAAGCGGTACCGGAGGCGAAGACACACGGGTATATCTATTACTTGAACTACCTCTACCGCTAGTAATTCGCTTTTTACTACCACTACCGCTTCCAGGACAAAATTTTTTAACACCTTTAGCAGCGAGGTTTTTTAATTTATCCATAATATAAATTAAATTAAACTAAAAATATTCAAAATACACAAACATAATAAAATTAAATATTAAACAATTAATACAATAAATAAAAATTAAACGTAAGAGATGGAACGACAATACCAAATTTTGGAAGTATCCGAAGATTGCGACTTTAGAAACTTCCGCTCGTACTTTGTAAATGAAAAATTAAAAAATTAAAGTGAACACTTTAAGAAATTAAATATATTGAATATTTGAGAATTGAGATTTGAGAGAGTGAAAAATTGTGTGAAAAATGATTTGAAGTTGTAGGGTCTTTATAGATTTTTTTGGGGATTAAAAAATATTTTTTAAAGTTTTTTTTTTTTGTTTGTATTAAATGGGCCCAAACTAGCCGTTTGGACCCAAAAACGGCTATATAGCCGTTGGGCCAACGGCTAGTTTGGCACAAAAATCATTTTTTTTTCGGGCCAGGCCGGGCCGGTTAACCGGTGGGCCTGGACCGGGCTTGGTCCGGGCCGGGTTAACCTGGCCCATTTTAACAAAAAAACCGGTCCGGGACCCGAAACCCTAAAGCCCTAGGGCTTACCGGGCCGGGTTAACTAGTCGGGCTGGGTCGGGCCGGGTCGGGTCGGCCCGTTTGACACCCTTAGTTTAGGATGAAGTTACTTTGAATGAGATTTATTAAGGTTTTGCTAAAATTTAATACAACTTGTTAATTTAAGTGAATATAATTATTTGTTTGGCAAATTTTATAAATATGCCTGTAATTAAATGATTAACATCTTCAACTATACTAGATCAATAAAGAAATTGTTCTGATGAAACAAGTTTTGAGTAATAACAATTCTGAAAGTACTTCATCAAGATGAAACTTCAGTGATCTCAAAAACGTTACATTTTAGTTCGATACAATTAGTTAATCAAAATTATATAGCTATGAGCACCTCGTTATGAAATTTACAAATAGGTCTGTAAACGAATAGAATTGAATTGAAAGATTAATACCCCCAATTATATTAGATCGATAAAGATATTATTTTGATGAAACAAGTTTGAGTCAAATAACGATTTTGGAAGCACTTGATCAGAATGAAGCTGCAGTGAGACCAATGAAGTTATGTTTAAGTTTTAGATAATTAGTTAATTAGAATTATTTAGATATAATCATCTATTTATTGAAATTACTAAATAGCCTGTAAAATTAAGTCGAATTGAATGATTAATGCCTCCAATTATAATAAATTAATAAAAATATTATTCCAGTGAAATAAATTTCAGTCAAATACAATTCAGAAAACACTTAACCACAATGAGCTTCCATGAATGTGAAGTTATGTCTAGGTTCGGTAAAATTAGTTAATCAAATATAATTACCTACTTATTGAAATTACGTTTGAAATATACAAAGTAGATTTATAAAATTTGCAATCAAATTGAATGATCAACACCTCAAACTACACCAGATTAGTATTGATAGGATAACTTTTAACTCGTGGTAAAAATAATTTCTGGCTACAAATGTGATCATAATAATAAATGTGTTTCTATCTGATTTTACAATGTCAAATAATTAAAGCTATAAAGTCAATTATTGCCATAATATTTTTAGCACTTGAAGCAATAAACTAATAAAATGTACAGTTATAATATTTTATTTTCGAAGAACCATTTTATGACTAAAAGATTACTATTGATACAACAAATTTTAACATGTGACAAAAATTAATAATTAGCTGCAAAATTTATTTGTACCAAATACTTTATTGCGATGTCAGTTAATTATGATACCATTATTTTATAACTTGAAGCAAAAAGTATTTACTTAGCTATAATTTTTTATTTCAAATAATCTAGTGTGGCTAAAACGTTACTATTTACAATAAATTTAAACTTGCGGCAAACTAATAATTCACCCTGAAATTTTATTACGGAAAAGGTTCAAAAATACCCTTGAACTATCTGAAATAGCTCAAAAATATCCCTCGTTAGATTTTTTGCTCAAAAATATCCCTCCGTTAAATATTTGGCTCAGAAATACTCCTCTCTCTAATGGAATTTGGAAAAGAATCAAAAATACCCCTGAACTATTTGAAATGACTCAAAAATACCTCTCTGTTAAATATTTGGCTCAAAAATACTCCCCCCCCCCTTAATGAAATTCCACCAAGCATGCCACCTATATAAAAAAAAACCATGTGACTATGCCACATTACCATCCACATGTAAAATGTTAGTATTTTTTAATTATATGACATTCCTTTCTTCTTTATTTTTATTTTTATTTTTATTTTTATTTTTTTGCACAGCAGTGAAAAAGAAAAACCCAAAAACTAATCTTTTGCTAATTACTTCATTAGTGTTTTAAAAGTTCTAGATTTCACCTTTTTATTAGTGTTTTAAAAGTTCTAAACTTCATCTTGTTATTGTCGTTTGGGATGAGAGACAGCTTGATCTTGATCTGATGTTGACTCGGAGGAAGAGCTAGAATTTTAACTTTTAAGCTAGCAAATGTTGATGTACTAATAATTGAGTTGAATTTACTACATGCTGTCACATCCCTTTTCTGACCAAAAAAGATTAATTTTAAGTTTGAAAGGGTTTTTATTATTAAAGTGACAAAAGATTGAAAATCTGTTTCGAAAAAGGATTATTTACATTTTTTTTTCAGAGTCGCCACTTGACATAAACTCGGTGTGCCAAGTCACCTTTAAAAATTCTTTTCAAAACTATTTGACTCTTTAAAACTGGCTTGCGAACAGAGATTCTGGTTAAGGAATTCTGTTGACCGAGGGGAAGATGTTAGGCACCCCTCGATCCCATGGTTCGACCACGGTTACTTGGTGGAATGTATCGGCTAATTTTAACACTATGAATGTATAAACCACACAAAACACCAATAAAACGATCAATCAAACAAACAAATACAAAACAATATCCGGTCCAAATTATACAGTTCCAAAAGATAAAATGCAAAAATATAAATCCTATTCTATACTAATCCTAGACTAATGCTCTATTCGACGCCTCGGGCCTTCATCACGAACGTCCTCCGAGTACAAGATACCTCAGGGAATTCCCCGATGAATAAGTACATAAGACCTCGGGGCATTTCCGGGCTAAATAAATATATTTCTTCAATGCGAGAGAACCAAAACTATTCAATAAAACTTCAAATATTCAATAGAATTACAAACATTCAACAAAACACTCAATCCTAAATTTTGCCTACCCGAACCTGTATTTGCCTATTCTGTTTCAACACATCACAATTCTATCACGTTTAACATTCACATTTTTCTCCAAAATAACTAACGACATTAAATCGGGATAAAATAATATTCATTTTTTTAATCAATTCCTTCCATCAAACCCCACATTCCTTTTTAACACCAAAATTCCACAATTCAAGATTACTATTTCAACAATCCACAACCATTTCTTCTACGAAACTAAATAAAGCAAATCAATATCACCCAACATTCAATCATGTCTCACACAAATCAAATACGTATGATGAAATAAAATAAGAAGAGATAGAATTGGACATTTTCGTGATTAATTTTCGTTGATAATAATATTTAAGAAGGCTCGGACTCGGAGTTCCGAATAGAACACCTCGACAATGAACTAAGATCCAACTCGGTATCGCAAACCCAACCCTATTTCAACCGTTTCCATCAAATGTCACCGGAATCAGATCGCAAGCAGTCAATTTCAATCGATTAGAGACCGAGTTTACTAGTTCCAGTTGGTTGAACTGAGTTTTCCGATAGAAAACCAGTCACCGAAAAGATTAAGCCATGAGAATTTTCAACTCTCCATCGATCTCTCTTTGCTTATCTCTCTCTCGCGCTCGATCCCCTTTTCAACTTGTTTTCAATCCCTCCTTCTCTGTTTTTTTCAAGCAAATTGTTTCTCCCTTTTGAAATCTCGGATCTATCTCTTCCTTACTGTTCAATCTCTCTTCCTTTTTAATTTTGTGTATGTGGGTGTTTTTGTTCAACTATGGTTCTGCCTATAATCCGTGTGTGGTGGTGTATTCGTATGTGATGGTGAGGAGTGTATGTGTGTTTTAATTCCAGTGAACTCTCCCCTAGATGTTGTTGTGTGCTCCTTCTTTTATGAATGGAGAATCGGGTCTCTCTCGTATGTGCCTGTGAGGTCCCTTTTTTGTATTTCTTTGTTTGAGGGGGATGGGTCACGTGAGGTGGGGGTAGGAGGGGTAGGGGTTATAATGTGTTGTCAATTTTTAATAGGGAGGGTTGTTGAGTTGTTATCAAAAGAATATTTTTGGATTAGGTTTGTTAGAGTTTTGTTATTTTGTCATTTTATGGAGGGTATAATCACTTAGATGAGGGTGTGTGGTAATGTGAGCTAAAAATGAATAAAATTGAACTTGGGAGGGACAAAATTAGATGTCTACACATGCAAATTCTTTTTCAAAATAAATGAATTCCTTTTTACACTTATTTAATCACTCGAAATGAATTCATTTTTCTAAATTCAATTTTGATGAATAATCTTATTGTTTTTAGAACAAGTTTGAAAAGAAGTAAAAATGATACTTAATATTGATAAATTATTCCTTAATTATGTCATTTATTAACTTTTTGAAGATGTATGCCACATTCAAAGATTCATTAATTTTAGATTAGAGGAGGTATTTATTAAATCATTTTAACATAAGAATTTTGAGTAAAAGCTAGCAAAGTCAAACACATCTTTTGAGTAACTAATTTGAAGTTTAGTTTTAAATTTGTTACTTTTACGAGTAAATCTTAATTTTAACTTTTATACTAACCTAATAATTAATGGGTTTATCAGTTTAATAAGACTCTTTTGTTGGGTTTCACACTTTTAAACCTATTAACAGGAGAAAACTTATTTTTTAGATGATCAAAGAAATTTGATAATAGCGATGTTACATTTAATAAGGTTTTTCAAAAAATTATTATGTAACCACCGTTTGTCTACTAATCTACTTTGATTAAAAATAAAAAAGTCGTGTAAGTTTTATCCGTTTCACTGACGTTTTTAAATAAAAATAAAAATAAAAATAAAGAAGTAAGGAATGTCATATAATTAAAAAATACTAACATTTTACATGTGGATGGTAATGTGGCATAGTCACGTAGGTTTTTTTTATCTAGGTGTCATGCTTGGTGGAATCTCATTAAGGGGAGGGGTATTTTTGAGCCAAATAGTTAACAGAGGGGTATTTTTGAGCCATTTCAAATAGTTCAGGGGTATTTTTGATCGTTTTCCGAATTTCGTTAGAGGGAGGGATATTGTTGAGCCAAATATTTAATGGAGGGGTATTTTTGAGCCAAAAATCTAACGAGTGGGCATTTTTGAGATATTTCAGATAGTTCAAGGGTATTTTTAAGCCTTTTTCGATTTTATTATAGCAAAAAGACATGGCTATGTCAGTTAACTATTGCCATAATTATTTTGTAACTTGAGGCAAGAATATTTATTTAGCTATAATGTTTTATTTCAAATAATTTATTGTGGCTAAAATATTATTATTATTATTATAATATATTTAATCTCGTAACAAAAATTAATAATTAGCTACAAAATTTTAGTATAGCAAAAGACGTGGCTATATCATTTAACAATTTCCATAAGTTTTTACAAGCTGAAGCAAAAATATATATTGAACTATAATATTTTGTTTCAAATAATTTATAGTGGCTAAAAGGTTACTATTGCTACAATAACTTATATAGCGTAGCAAAAATATATATTATTAGCTACAAAATTTTACCGTAGCAATAAAGTTGTTGCTATTTAGGCTATTATTGTCATGATTGTTAGCAATTATAGAAAAACTAAGGAATTAGCTTTGTCAATTAGATTTTTGTGGCTAAGAAATTTTTCACATTTATAGACTGCTATGAAATTTGATTTTTCGTGGCTATTACTAAGTAATAGCTACCGTTATTACATTCATAGCTTAAGATTCATAGCTATCGATACATTTTATTGTAGTGTATGTTTTGTAGTGCAGTTACCATTGTAACTAGTACTTTTGGCAGGTGTTTTCAAAACCCTCGCCCGAATACGACTATTGCTCAAATGGTCATTCAATTATTGAAAATTTGGTAATATAATTTTTTTTTTTTAAAAAGAAAGTTAATTCGTCATATCAAAAGTCATTGTTCGAAACTTGAACAAATCCAGTTACCAAGAACTCATAGGAACACACATTTCACATAAAATTACACATATAGATAAGCAGTCATTCACATAAGCATGAGAAAATTGAAGGAAAGGTGTCTTTTAAGTCTTGAATGAAGGATTGATGACATTGAACAACAGATAGGGTCAAACTTTTTTTTAGTGGTCAGACGTTGATCCACTTTCACTTTATTTTCTTTTGGGAGACATGTTTACCTATAGATAAAGAAAAACAAAAATTACATTATAATTAATGTATGCATTAATTTTTAAAAATACATTACAAACACCACGAATACCGACACACCAACATCCACCACCACAAACACCACCAACCAATACCGACAAACAAGCAAACACCACGAATACCAACACCACCGACAGCCACCACAAACACCACCAACCAATGCCACCACCAGTGCCACCACGACCACCACAAACACCACCATTACCACCACCAACACCAACACCACCAACACCATCCAACAATACCACGACACAACAGCCAACGGAACACTGCGACGTAAACTAGGGATTTCTCGAGTTCTTCCTATGATGTTACCATCAAAACTCAAAATTGTAAACCCATTCTCGAAGATAATATATCTAAAAGTTTTATTTTTCATCATTAACTTAAAAACCCTTATTTTTTAGAAAAAAAATAACAAATATAGAGATCTTCTCAAAATTTTTTGCCTATGAAGACAAAGAAAATGACTGATACAAGCAAGAATAAAGTCAAAAATAACACCTATGTGGTCGAAAATGAGAAGAAACGTGATCTATTATGGAGGGTTGAGCAAATTTGTTAAGTAGTTGTTGTCTGTACTGTATTGTTGAGTGAGTGAGAATGAGAGAGAAAGAGCGAGACCTCGAGATTTCAAATAATGAAACGTTTTGTATGGGTTGATTTGTATTTTGGAAAAGAATGACAAGTAGTTTTGAAAATGTTAATTTGGTCTGAATTGATCTTAATTATTTTTAAAATCATAAAATATATGCGTAATTTTTAGCCCTCTCATCATGCAATTTCCAAAAAGGTAATTCAATTGAAATTGTATAAAAACAATTGAAGTTGTAGTTGACCGAGTACTCTAGGATGTGACCCTATGAAAACTCACCCCTGGTCCTAGATTAATCAATTTAGGTACTATTAGTCTTACATATGAACTCAATTGAAATTGTAAAAAACAAATGTTCAACATGTTGCATCAGATTTCTCATCTATTGTAAATTATCAATCAGATTAGGTAACAACAGATTACGAATCTAATGTAAATTAGTATCTATTAGATTAAGTCATCTGTTGCGACAGATTACCCATCTGTTGTAAATTATTAAATGGATTATCATATGTCGCAACAGATTACCCATATGCTGTAAATTATCAAATAGGCACTGCCATCTGTTGTGGCTGACCCTATGAGAACTCACCCCTAGTCCTAGACTAATCGATAGTTTACCCTATGAGAACTCACCCCTAGTCCTAGATTATTAAATAGGTATTAGTACCCTAGTCCTAGATTAATCAATTAAGGTATTAGTCTAACAAATGAGGTAGTAAGAATCGGTTCGGCTCAGAGTGATCGATCGACAACTCTGTTGGGAGGAACGCAGTACCGTCTCATTATGCAATTGCCAAAAGACTCAATTGAAATTATAGTTGACCCTATGAGAACTCACCCCTAGTCCTAGACTATTCAATTAAGGTATTAGTACCCTATTCCTATATTAATCAATTAAGATATTATTCTAACATATGAGGTAGTAAGAATTGGTTGGGTTAGAGTAATCAATCGCCGACTCTGGTCGGGAGAAACGCAATACCGTCTCATCATGCAATTTTAAAAAGACTAAATTGAAGTAGAAGTTTACCTTATGAGAACTCATATTCAATTAAGGTATTAGTCTAACATATGAACTCAATTGAATTATATATAAACAAATGTTCAACCTATTGCAACAAATGTCTTTTCTGTTGGATCAAATCAAACAGATTATGTAATCTGTTACAGCATATATATTACCCATCTGTTGTAAGCTATCAAACATATTAAGTCATTTGTTGCGACAGATCACAAATCTGTTGTAAACTATAAAATGGATTAAGTCATCTGTTGCAATAGATTACCTATCTGTTGTAAATTATCAAATAGGTGTTGTCATCTATTGTAGTTGGCATTATGAGAACTCACCCCTAGTCCTAGATTAATCAATTAAGGTATTAGTTGAACATATGAGTTAGTAAGAATCGGTTCAGCTCAGAGTGATCGATCGACGACTCTTGTTGGGAGGAACACAGTACCGACCCATCATGCAATTGCCAAAAGACTAAATTGAAGTTGTAGTTGACCCTATGAGAACTCACATTCAATTAAGGTATTAGTCTAACATATGAACTCAATTGAATTATATATAAACAAATGTTCAACCTATTGCAACAAGTGTGTTTTCTGTTGGATCAAATCAAACAGATTATATAATCTGTTGTAATATATTACCCATTTGTTGTACACTATCAAACAGATTAAGTCATTTGTTGCGACAAATCATGAATATGTTGTAAGCTATCAAATAGATTAAGTCATCAGTTGCGACAGATTACCTATCTGTTGTAAATTATCAAATAGGCAATGTCATCTATTGTAGTTGACATTATGAGAACTCACCCTTAGTCCTAGATTAATCAACTAAGGTATTAGTTGAATATATGAGGTAATAAGAATTGGTTCGGCTCAAAGTGATCGATCGACGACTCTTGTCGGGAGGAACGCAGTCCCGTGTCATCATGCATTTGCCAAAAGACTCAATTAAAGTTGCAGTTGACCTTATGAGAACTCACCCCTAATCTCAGATTATTCAATTAAGGTATTAGTTGAATATATGAGATAGTAAGAATCGGTTCGTCTCAGAGTGATCGATTGGTAACTCTTGTCGGGAGGAATGCACTCCCGTCTCATCATGCAATTGCCAAAAGAATCAATTGAAGTTGTAGTTGACCCTTTGAGCTCATCCATCCATCCCTGATTCCACCTAGATCAATGTAGGTACTATTATTACTCTTAACATTAAGTTAATGAGAACACATTTCAACTCAGATGATCGATCGACGACTCGGATCGGGATGAACACAATACTAACACCATACAAATGCAATGACTCAATTGGATTTGTAGTTGAACCTATGAGCTCATTCATTCATCCCTTGTTTCACCTAGATCGATGTAGGTACTATTATTAATCATATCATTAAGTTAATGAGGAGCTCATTCTTTCATCCCTAGTTCCTCCTAAATCAATTGCAATGAAATCTATTGCAACAAACAACTGAGTTGTTGGAGAATTTCAAACAGATAACAATATCTGTTGCAATAGATGACATTTCTTATTTAATTATAAAATAGACATTTGCATCTGTTATGACGGATGACTGAGCTGTTGAAAATTTTCAAACAGATATTGATATTTGTTGTAATAGATGGCGTTTCTGATTTAATTATCAAATGAAATTTTCATCTGTTGCCACAAATGACTGAGCTGTTGGGATTTCTCAAACAAATATTTAAATCTTTTGCAACAGACGACATATCTGTTTGAATTTTTTTTTCTTTTAATTTTAAAGCAAGCTACTGTCCGAGTAGATAAAGTAGTAATACTACTAAAGGCGGTAAAAAATGTTTCTTGGATAACTCAAATATCTCATTGAGTAGTCTTGTCCTGTCTTTTCAATGTCACCCATTTTCTTCCTCGTGCCCTTCAAATTATTAGTGAATATTAATTAATGAATATTGAAACCCCTAATGCTTCTTCCGTTTTATATTGACTTGGCACTCCCATTAAGAAAATATTAATTAAGGGTTTATTTTACTATACCAAATTAGCCTTATTAATTATTCTTTGAAAATATAAATTTGAATAAATACACTTTGTTTAGTCATTTAATATTAAGGGTAGTACATCTAGAAATTAGAATTATCTCATTTCTCCTCTTCTCTCTTTCAACCCTAAATCTCTCATCTTTTTTCTTTCTATCCTCTTTAGGGTTATCACAGTCTTTTTTTCTCTCCTCTTTCTCATAAATTTTTGTTCGGATCTAAACCGATCGATATCCATATATTAGATTCCTCGACTGAAATTGCTGTTTTGACCCCCTTTTGACATTAAGGTATGATATGATTCACTATTGCTCTTTCATTCTCGTCTTCTTTTTGCAAGTTATTTACATCTTTTTTTTAAATTTAATTACCATTTTCCCATATCATATTTATTTTAAAAATTTGAAGGAACTTTTAATTGTTAAATAAACGAACCGAGAATTTTTATTATAAGATGCGAAAAAAAGTCATTTGTTAGGAGAAGTTTAAAAGCCTTGTTGGCAGTATCATTTTTTATGTATTTTGTTTGTTCCTTTGTTTTTGATGTTGTTATTGATGTTATTGGTGGAGTTGGCATTGTTGGAACTTGTGGTGTGGTGTTGTTGACAGTGGCGGATCCAGGTTTTTAGACGGTGGGCGCTTCTTAGCTTAAAAATAGTGGAGTCCGAACAATCAACACAAGGATTAAGGGAGAAAAAATAAAAGAAAGTTTAAAGTGAATAAGAAGAGAAGAGTTGGTTACCAAAATTAAAAAGATATATGCTGAGTGGGAATTGAACTCAAGACCAAAAGAAATAAATAGCCCTAATAACCCATAAACAACAACTAGGCTAACCAAACAACTCTTACTAGGGGTGCTCACCGATTAGATTATATACGGTTTTTTTCTTTATTTTCATATACATATATAAAGTTCGATACGAGTTCAGTCTGTGCTCGTGCACCCAGAGGACTCCATGTGGATCCGTCCCTTGTTGTCGATGGTGTTGGAACATAGGATGTATGCTTCTTTATTGTTGATGATGTTGTTAGAACAAATGTTGTTGTTTTGTTTGTTGTTGATGTTTTTTATTTGTTGTTTGTAGTTTATGTTGTTGTAGATGTTGCAACAGACGGAGCAACTGATGGAACAAATCAAACTGCCAGCAAGGCTGCTATGTATTCTAACAGATTCCATATTTGTTGCATTAGACTCCATATCTGATGCAACAAACTCCATATCTAACGCAACATACTCTACATCTGTTGCAACAGAAGGATAATTTTCTTTCTATGACATAAAATTTTTTCTTCTTCTTTGTAGATATAAAAGGAACTGAAAGTTGATCAACTTTTGCCTGACCATCATAAGAGACTGCAATAAAGATAGGTTCGGAGGAATAAGCTGCATGCAGATGGAACCACTTCATATGTGGGAGGTATGTATTACTGATAATGTCATCGTGGAAACACACATAGAGTATACTAATTTTGTGAATGCTGTTTTTATCGATTAGTCATAGATCATTCAAACAAGATATTTGCAATTTTACAGCTGAGTTTGGTAGGTCCGAACTGATAAGGCTGAGGGACCATGAATATGGTTCTGATACCTTGTTAAGATTTAATGTCATATGTTACCCCTCCTTGCTTTTCTTGTGCATGCAAATGTGAAGAGTGCAAGGCAAAACAAGATGGTATGATTAATACTGTTAATGCATTAACTGTTGATGTAAAGGAATTGATATCTAACAATAGTGTCATTCGATCAAAGAGGATTTCAGTTTCATTTACTCCATTAGAGTTTAAGGCTAAGTGGAGAAAGAAAGCAATTTCCAAGGCATTATCAAGTATCTGAAAAAAGAAAAATTTTGGATCTGACAAAGGTGAGAAGATAAACAGGAGAGGGGGATAGGAAAGAAAAATTAAATGCTAGATTTAGTTCATCTTGTTTCGTTATGTAGAGATACTCCATCTAATTTTGAGTGCTTTTTCTTTTCAGGATAGTGAGGAAGGCAGAATCTGCCCATCATTAGATAATACCGAAAACAAGACATCTGATATTATTGAACCACTAGACTGCTTAGTCAACAGATTAAATGATCTCAATCACTTGGTTTTTCTGCTGATCAATCTTCTCCGTAGAAGACAAGATATCAATAGAACTACTAGACACAACGAAAGTTGATATCGATAGATTACTGATTATGTCTTCTCAAGACTTTCTTCTACCAAAAAACTATTCTGCATTGAGTGTTGCACTATCCATCTATGCTGCAACACAGGATTTATCAGTTGAGAGAGCGTTTGCTTTGGAAAAACTCAAAGAGAACCTTCCATACTTCTCCTTGACCTTGCGTAGAGCTAAGAAGGACCAAGAGGAGTATTATAAGAAAGCCGCCAAGAAAGAAAGAAAGTGAGTGAGTGGTCCTCGTTGACAAACTCACAAAAGATCAAGAGCTCTATACTGAGCTTAACGACCACAATGACAAAATGATTGAATTGGAAGGTATGACTATGACTGTTCATATCCCTTAATTAAATAAAAATGGTGACTTTATTAACATGTAAATTAAAAAAAATGAATCTAAATACAACATTTTATCTTTTTGTTGTATTTCGAAAATAGACAGATTGGTAATCTATTGCAAAATATATTCCATCTGTCGGATAACTTACAACATACGGACAATCTGTTGCAATAGATGGATATATCAGTTTGCTTTTCCATCATCTGTGGCGTCTGTTGCAACTTGCTAGTCATTTTTAATTCAATTTCATCGAGAGCAATAGATTTTTCTAAACACTTCTTGGCCAAACTCATTTTTTGCTCTTGGATTGCTTCTCTTTTTTTCTTTGCATCGTTCAACCTGGCCTCCAAATTTAATTTTTGACGTCAATCCAATAGCAAAAATTTAGTTTGGTTGAGGGCGAAAATTGAATTTGGAGGCCAGGTTGAAGGATGCAAAGGAAAAACAAGAAGCAATCCAAGAGCAAAAATTGAGTTTGGCCAAGAAGTGTTTAGAAAAATCGATTACTCTCTATGAAATTGAATAAACAGATGACTAGCAAGTGGAACAGATGCTAGAGCTGATGGAAAAGCAAACTTATATATCCATCTGTTGCAACAAATTGTCCATATGTTGTAAGTTATCTGACAGGTGGAATATATTTTGCAACAGATTACCAATCTGTCTTTTTCGGAAATACAACAAAAAGATAAAATGTTGTATTTAGATCCATTTTTTTTAATTTACATATTAATAATGTCACCAGTTTTATTTAAGTAACACATAAATCCCGGATAGTTTCAGCAATATTACATAAAATCCCGGATAGTGTACTAATGACATCTTATCCCAAAATTTCAAATTGTGATACATATGTTAAGCAGTGATAAATATGGACTAGTGATACATATGTATATGTATCACTAGTATATACATATGTATACAGTAGGGATACATATAACATATGTATCACTAGTAAATATGAATCCCAGATTTTATGTAATTTTAAAACATTACGGGATATTGTGTAATATGGTGTCTTAAATATGAGATTTGTGTAATTTTTTCTTTTAATGTATATGAACAGTCATGACTTTTTGTTTGACAAAGTTCAGTCCCTTTCAATTCAATCATTTTATAAATAGGTCCCTTCGGCCTCCTCTTACTCTCACTCTCACTCTCACTCTCACTCTCACTCTCACTCCTCACTCATTCTCATTCATTCTACTATACTTACAATACTAATATGTCAGATCCATATTTGTACAAAAAGGTTCATATCGAGTCCTTGCAGGAACTTCAAAGGCAGTTTGATGAACTCCAGACAGATTTGACCGACTTCGGAGCAAGGTTGAGGAGGGCCCAGCTGTTACCGGATGAAAATTGTCAGGTTGACAATAATAATAGTAATAATAATAGTAATAGTAATAATAGTAATAATAATAATAATAATAATAATAATAATAACAATAATAATAATAATAATAATTAGGTTATGTTTTTTCTTTCTTTTAGCGTATGTATTTCCCTTTTTTATATCCGATCTACCTATAAGGGATTCAAAAAAATCCATGTATATTTCTGGTTTGGTTTGGTTTATTTGGTCGATTTTGAATTTTAAATTCTTATTCAATATTTAATTGTCATTCTATTTATTCCCTATTCTCAACATGTCGGCGGTTGGAGTTAGAGATACGGTCATGATGAGAAAGAGAAATTCTCCTAAAAATGGTTCGTTAATAAATAATAAGGAACTAAATGATACTATAATCGTAAAATAAAGATTATTTAATTTTAAAAAAGTCACAATATTGGATTAATTTAATTAAGATATATGATGCTATGATTTTTAAGAAAAAAGTTAATGAATAGTTGTGACTGTGATTTTTGTCTAAACACATTCAACAAACAAAAACAAAAAAAGCTTCTGATGCATCAAATTCCTCATCTGTTGCGACTGATGAATCAGTTAGAAGAAATCAAAAAAGCTCCTTAAACAGATGGTCGATTTATAGCAACAGATAGTATATCTGTTGAAATAGATGGGTTATTTGATGCAACAAATATACAATCAGTTGCCATAACTTAATTAATAAAAATGGTTATTAAATAAATGGAACGGTTATTGAAAACCAGGTGTATTCGATTTTTAAATTGAGAAAAAGGTTATATAATTTAATAAGCTGAAAAGTCATGACTTGTCACAATAATAAAAAACTCACCACCATCTTGATTTAACAGATGCAATAGATATATAATCTGATGTCCAACTCAGTATAAAAAAATGGTTGCTGGAAAGAACTAATTATTTTAATAATTATAAAGCTTCAAGCTGAAAAGTCATGACTTATCACAATATTGCTTAATTTAATTAAGTCATAACTTTTTACAGTAATCAAGAATGTCATTAATAAATGGAGGTGAACAGTTGTGCCTTTAAATCTGCTTTATTAATTTATATAATTAAAAAGTCAGAAAATTTAGATGTCATGAAGATAATTTATTTTTTTTAAAAAAATATATATATTATATGTTGCATCAGAAATTTTATCTGATGCAACAAGTTATCTATTTCTTGCAACAGATGATATATCTGTTATAACAGATGATTTTTCTGATGCAATAGATATATAATCTGTTGTCCAACTCAGTGTAAATAAAAAATGGTTCCTGTAAAGAATTAATTATTTTAATAATAATAAATCAGAAAAGTCATGACTTATCACAATATTGTTTAATTTAATTAAGTCATAACTTCTTACAGTAATCAAGAATGTCATTAATAAATAGAGGTGAACAGTTGTGCCTTTAAATCTGCTTTATTAATTTATATAATTAAAAAGTCAGAAAATTTGGATGTCATGAAAATAATTTTTTTTTTTAAAATACATATAGTATATGTTGCAACAGATATATTATCTGATGCAACAGGTTATCTATTTGTTGTAAATGATGATATATCTTTTGTAACAGATGATTTATCTGATGCAACAAATATATTATCCGTTGTCCAACTCAGTGTAAAAAAAATGGTTCCTGGAAAGAACTAATTATTAATAATAATAAAGCTGAAAAGTCATGACTTATCATAATATTGATTAATTTAATTAAGTAATAACTTTTCATAGTAATCAAGTATGTCATTAATAAATGGAGGTGAACAATTGCGATTTTTTTCCTAACTCATTAAAGTTCAATCCTCTATAAATAGGTCCCTCCTAACTCAATCGTTCGTTCGACTAGACACTATTTATTCCTTGCTCTTGTTACACCTTCAACTAATCTTCAAGGACTTGATAGCTTTTTCCTATCTTTGGTAAGTTTTTTTCTTGATTTTTGTGTAAATATACGTTGTATTATATTACATTCTAATTCTTTCTTTTCTTTACTTTTATTTTTACGTGTGTGTTTTGTCAACTTATGTATTTTTTAGATATGGCTGATCCTGTGTGTGATGTCGCTATTTTACGAGACGTCATGAGGGAACTACAGAAGGAGGTTCATGACCTGCATTGAGAGTTGGCCGCCGTCAGAGTAAGGATGCTGCGGGAGATCCACAGGATGCGGAGGGCGCTGCTGCTGCCCGTTGAAGATTGGCCGGCTGGCCATACAAATAATAATGATGTTAATAATGATGATAATAATAATTAAGCTTTTTTTTTTCTTTTATCTATGTATTTTTTTGTTTGTTTTATAAAAAAATTATGTTTGATGCACTTGACTTTTTATTTTTTATTTAATTTTCGTGCTTTCTATTTTTATTTCTTAACGAATGATATGTTTACAATTAAGTAATAATTTGATTCCAGTATCAATAGCAAGAACATATGAGTTATCTGTTAGGTTTTGTGTGTGACAGGAGCTGTATTTTGTTGTTCGAAACATATTAGCAATATGATGAAACAGATTATTTTTGTTGAAACAGATTACTAATCTAGTGCAACAGAATACCCATCTATTCAATTCATATTACGGGCACCTAGAACCCTCAAACATGAATCCAACATGAGTGTACTGTTACAACAGAACATTTATTTATTGCCGCAGATAATAGATCTGTTTAAACAGATTGCTCTTGTATTGCATTCATGTTCACGTGCAAGCTATTGTTGAAAAAACAATACACTAACAGTTACCCAGATTCAACTAAAAAACATAATCTGACTTACCAAAGTCTCCTCTCAAGTAAATTCCAAAGTTGAAAGTGATTTACGAAATAAAATTTGACATAAGAATTTGGTCAAAGAGCAGCAGTTGGGGTAACAACAACAACAACAACAACAACAATTGTTAACAAGAAGAATATGAAGATGATAATGAAGTATAGGATGATGATAATGAATCAGAAGATGATGAATAAAGCAACAACAACAATGAACAACAAATATCGCGAAGAGAGAGAAAGTAACAATGGATGAGGAGAGAGAAAAAGACGCTTTTTTCCCCTTTGTTCCCCGTTATATATTAACTAACATTTGGATCAAAATGGAAATTTAAAAACTTGTGGGTTATTTTAAAATTTCCAAAAGTTTCTTAAACCATAATTAAGTAATTGTCACCTCTACTCAATTATTAAGACTTATGTCACCTACACCTCATTTTAAAACTCTTTTGTCACATGTGGCCCAAACCCCCCATAAGCATACACAAACAGTTATTAATGTTCTTAAGACATTGATTTTTAAGGATAGTTCCAAAGTAACCTTCACCAATAAAAATACGTTTTTCACAGATATCCATATATGAATGAGCATAGGGATTATATGTGTGAACACATTCACAACACCGCAAACAATTACTACAGTCAGCGTTCGATTTGCAACTCGAATACTTGCGGATTCAAAATTTAGTGATCGTGGGTGTTCGGGAGGTTTGAACACGTATATTGATGTCCGAAACTTTAACCAATTTTTCATTTTTGATAGAAGGTGTTGTCTTTGATACCCTGATGTGATGCATCCTCGTAATAAAAATAGAGTGGAAACATTAGTTGATCCATAACGAGTATTAGATTGAAGTTCTCTTAGATAAGAACGCCAACTCCTATCTCGAAGATACAAAACGCCTAGTCCTCTAAGGTTCTACTTGAAAATTAAGCACCCAACTATCTTTTTGGTTTACTGGGTGCTTTTCTAAGACCTATATCAATTTTTATATAATTATACATAATTTGTATCAAATTTAACGGGTGTCGGAGCAACAAGAAAAGTTCATAGATCCGCCCCTGATCTCTAAGGTAGTGATATAGACGGTGTACATTTGCTTTTCATAGATTCCACTTTATTGAACTATGTAGAAACGTGATTTTTGACCCTCCCTGAGTGTAATATATATATATATATATATATTTTATTTTCTAAATTTTAATAAATAAATTAGTAGTTTAAATATTATTTTATTATATTTATTTTGGCTAGTTACAAATTTTTATTGTGTTTTTGACAAATATAAAAATTAATTAATTATTATTATTTTATTTATTTTTGCTATTATTATTATTATTATTACCTTCTATTAAAAAATAAAAATAAAAATAAAAATTAATTAATTCAAAGTTTAAATCTTTCACCCTTATCTCCAATTAACTGTTCCCCAAAAATTAACTATTCCCCCCCTTAAATCCTTTATTTAAGGATTCCTATACGTACTTTGACATACTACATTCATTATCAGATACTTTGAAAGTAAAAAAAAATTAGAGAAAACATAGAGAGAGGAAAAAAAACAAAGAGAGAATATTAGTAAAAAAAGAAATCAAAACAAAAGGGAGAAAAGTGAAGGTTTGAAGTTGAAATTTCTATTCAAGTTTCCGATGAAGACGTTCTGGCTTTGATACTTGTTTTAATTTGTAATACAGATTTTTATCCATTCTTGTATTATATTTCATAAATTTTTCGTGAATCAAAGTATGAATGATGTTATTAAGTGGATCTGTGTATTATTCAATAGGCTAGAATGATTGCTTATATGAGTTTTATTTTCACGAGTCGCATGTTTAGTTATTTATGCAAGTTGAAGAAGTTAGTGTGTTGTATACGTTGTTATTGTCGCCGTTGTTTGAATGATTTTTATTATATTATATTATTATGTTATAAGTGTATGTTTTACTATGATAGTTTGTTTGAATGGTTGTTATTGTATTGTATTATTATTCTAAAAGTGTGAATTTGATATGTAAAAAATATGGTATTCATGAAGAATTACATCAGTGCTCGGATAAAATATATATATATATATATATATATATATATATATATATATATATATATATATATATATATATATATATATATATATATATATATATTGTGAGTCTTTGCATTTGCATAAATATAATAGTACGTGTGATAACTTATACGTATATTCTTAAATATGGAGTCACTAGCCTCTTCACATAAAATTATTAGGCTCTTAATATATATGAGTATATAATAGACATTTTCATTAAGCATGAGGCGTGAAAAGATGTAAAAAAATTATTTCGAATTTGTTTTCTATTGAGACTCCAAAAGGTCTATTGTTCTTTTAGTTTCTCTCTCTCTCTCTCTCTCTCTCTCTCTCTCTCTCTCTCTCTCTATATATATATATATATATATATATATATATATATATATATATATATATATATATATATATATATATATATATATATATATATATTTGGGTTAGTAACATATTGGTGCAAATCTTGCTAGACTTCTTGTGGTGGAGAAATTTTTGTTTAACAAACTTATTTTATCACCGTAATTTTAAAATTTATATAAAAAATAATAATAATTAATAAGAAATATTTGGCTGACCATAAATTCTTCTGACTCTAGTTAAATAAAAAGGAATTTCAAAGTTAATTTATTTTATGTTATGAAAATAAAATTTTTAATTAATTAATTAATTAATTAATTTCACTAAAAAAATACTATTATTTTTGTGATTAACTAAAATAGAGAAGATGTGAGACAAAATCGTCTCGAGTTTACACGAGACAAACCAATGCCTTTAACGCTAGGCAAGGTTTGGCACGTTTAAAAATATTCGTCTCAATTAAGAATGCGGTGTACGCATATTTTTGAAACATTTTAAAATTCAAGGATACAGTAATGCACCTTGTTAAATATTTTTCTAAAAAATAACTTTCAGTGATTTATTTTAATACAAGAATTTTAAATAATTTCAATATAATAAAAATGAGTGAATTTATGCCTCAACATAGTTTATTAAATAGTTTTAGTTAAGTATAAGTCAATAAAAGCGACCGTGCTAGAACCACGGGACTCGAGGGGTGTCTCACACCTTCCCCTCGGTCAACAGAATTCCTTACCCGGTCTTCTATTTTCGCAGACCATAACAAAGAGTCATTTCCTTTTAACTAGGGATTCAAAAGGTGACTTGGAACACCATAACTCAATTTCAAGTGACGACTCTGTAAATAAACTAATCTCTATTCAATATCATTACTTTAATTGGAAAAATCATTCGACTTCAACCTCCTCCGAGCGAAAAAAGGGTGTGACTAAATATATTAAATATATTATTGTTATACTAAAATTCTTTTGCCTTTGGTTTTTTTGAAATTCTCACTTGGAGAGAGTGTTATTTTTATAAGTGATAAATAGATAATTGTTTGATCGATCATTACTCAAACAGCCACTTAATTATTTAAAATTAGGTAATGTAAGTCTTCCATTTCTCTAAAAGATTTTAGGAGGAGCTCTATAGAGATACCTAATTAATGTAGAGATAGACAAAAAAGCTTTAAATACAAGTTTATCTTATCATAAGTGATTTTTAAAATCTTTTATTTCTTTTTCAGATCTCTTGCATGTAAAATATTTGCTAGCTATAAAAAACTAGAAATAAATATAAAAGTGTTATAATAAGTATCAAATTTTTAAAAGTTTTAAATACGTAATAAAAATGTAATCAATGATTTTGTAAAGATTTGACTTTAAAAACAAAGAAAGATTTAAAAATAGAAAAAGAAAAAGAAATAACCATACCATAAATATGGTTCAAATTAATGTGTCTTTCTTAGTCTGTGAAAATAAGGGAAAAAGGTATTGCATGACAAATGGAAAAGCGATGATGTAAAATATATATGTGCTTATATTAATATATGTTTATATTTATATTATTATATTAATGTAGATACTATTACATTATTATGACGTTATGGGAAATTTGGTAGCTCCACATGTCCTTCACTACACCATTAAACTCTGATTGAATGACCGGTCCAAAAATAGAGCAACCTATGTTAGAGTTTGTGACTTAAATTCTGTTGATTTGGTCCTGAAAATTAAAATTTGTGGTGCGATTCATGTTTGTGATTTTTCGTGAGGTCTGTGGTGATATGGACTTGTATGTTTTTAAGCCTAAGATTTATTTGTACGTACGTATTATATAAGTGCAATTAGTGGGTCATTTTTGGACGTTCAAAAAATATGTCATTCTCCTCATTGTATTCTCCATTTATTATAGTGAAATTCATCTGCCTATATTCGTGAGTTTTTCCATAAGAATTTTCATATAAATCTGTGTGTTTATCCTGTTTTTCTCTTGCTTGTGGTATTACTTATTCTGTCCGATTAGTATATTAGATGGTGATTTTGCTGGTCATCATGGCATTTCAAGATGTTTGATAGGATTGTGTTGAGATTTTTGAGACTCTTTGTCATTAACAAAAACTCTATTCAGTCTCTTTCTTCATTTTTTTGGTCTTATATTATGCATCCAAGTATATTGGGACTTTGCATAAGATATATAGAGTAACTTTAAGCGTATAGTATAGTGATAACAATGAATTTCATGACTTTGGTGTCAAATTATCTAAGTAGACCTTGAATTCCTTTAGAGTTTCTGATGAACGAGGTAGGGGCCACATCGAGGCACCTATCAAAAATCACACCAATGCAAAAAATAAAATAAAAAAGGATTTTGGGGCTTTCTCCAGGTGTATCAAATCCATAGCGTGAGAGTATGATGTGTGGTTTATGGCCGAAAAATAGAGTGAAAGTGAAGAATTGGTAGGTATATTTTTACACGTTAAAATTGCACATTAAAATTGGTCAATTGATCATGTGTAATTCTTATGTTTTGCAATGCAGTTACTTACCACTGTAACTAGTACTTGACATTTCATATAGAATTACACATATAGATAAGCAGTCACAAGCCAAACTGCTAGCTTTTACAAATGGGTGCGTTTGGTATGGGAAAATGTTTTCTGGAAAATATTTTTCTATTTTTTTTAATTTGGTTGCAATAAAATATTTGCAAAACATTTTCCACAACAACTCATTTTTCTCAATTTGAGGGAAAATGACTTTCCTCATGGGTCAAGGAAAGTCATTTTTCAGAAAATGACAAATGTGACTTATGACTCACCCCGACCCTTCTTCCCCACCCCAACAACACCCATATTCACATGACTCAAAAAATTTACATTTCTCAAAAATTTACATTACTCAAAAATATTTTTCACTGTGTTTTGCTTCAATTTTTCACTGCTCGAAATAAAAAATAGTGAAACCCAATTTTTTTTCATTTCCAATGTTCGTTGAATGTATTGTTATTTTCATATTCGTGGAGGAAGACTTACCTATGTTACTTTTGCTAATTGCATATTTAATCTTGTCATCGATGTAACTTGTTTCACGAGATTGAATAAGCTTATCGTTTCGTTATATTTCTATTGATTGTAGTATCTTGAGATTGTCCTAACAAAATATTGAAAAGTGTCTCCTATATTTGCTAATTAATAGTTGCTTTATTTAGTGATTGTAGTATTTTAGTATTCAATATTGATATTATTTGTTATGATTAAATTATTTCTTACAAATTATTGAGTTGTTAGAGGCACTGATATACTAGTTAACAGTTAGTAGTATTTTCCTTTAATGTAAGGATGTAACGTTATTTTAATAGTTTTAATTGTTTTAACTTTAACTTTAATAATTTAACTCATAACTTTAACTTTAAATTTAATAATTTAACTCATAACAATAACTTTAACTTTAACTTCAATAATTTAACTCATAACATTAACTTTAACTTTAACTTTAATTTTAAATTAAAATCTTTTTTCCATAACTTTAAAATTATAAATGTAAACTATAATTGCATCAAATAAAACAAATTTTAAAATAAAATTAAGGCGAATAGCCTTTATATTTATTCAAATTTAATACGTTGTACATTTATTACAAATATTAAAAGAGAATCTAATCTACGCAGCCACCTTCTATGAAGGGTTCTGTTTGAATTAGATCTCTACTAGTGGAATCTTATTAATATCTAAAATGTCCATAATATTCTAGACGTAAGTTATCTATTTCTATATTTTCCGAAATTGGTCTTTTTCCTTGTTCTTCCATTGCTTCCATTCCATCATCACTATTCTCCTCAAATATTTCATCTATTTCATCTTCAATTTGGGACGGTAATTTTGGAAGCCCAAAATTTCTTCGTTCGACATTGATCCAATCTCTAAATAATACCAAAATATTCAAACTATCTTTCTCCAACGAATATCGATGATCTCCCATCATAAATCTTCCTGCGCTAAAAGCTTGCTTTGAAGTAACTGAAGAAGCTTGACTTGCTAGCAAATCTCGAACCACCCTTGAAAGTTTTGGAAATTGTCTGATACGGGTTTTCCACCATACTAAAAGTTGTGGTTGTCCATTTGCATCTCTAATACATTCCCGAGCCTGAGAAATATACGAATCAAAATCATTACTGCTACAAAATTGAAGACCAAGTTCTTCACCCATCTCGTCATCTAAATCATCAAATCTATGTCTAGAAGTAGGAGGTTCGACAAACGCAATATTTTGTTTCATAACTTGATACATGTTATATAAACTTCTGGCTTTAGGTACTATGCTAGCACAACAAGTTTCAATTGATGGCTTTTCATGAGGTTTAATTTCTAAATTGGCGTAAATTTTTCGAACCATCATCATTACACCATATTCTTTGTAAATGGGTTAAATAAAGTAGCTGTCAAATAAATTTGTGGAATAGGAAAAAAATATTTTTAAAATTTTGCAACCATAGCTTAAATTGACTCTTTGTAAGGACAAATTATTTTATATTTAGCAAGTACTTTAGAAATAACAGTAATATTTACTAAAAAACAGAAGAAATAATTGGAGTATATTGTGCAGATACTGTGTTCGTAGCTTGATAAAAAGTTTTTAAAAATTTACAAAGTTCTTCTACTTCAATCCAATCATCAGAACCTAGCCTTTCAAATTAATCGAATTATAAACTAATTTTATAGGTTCACGATGTATTGAAGCAACTTCAAGCATTTCATACAAAGAATTCCATCTAGTACGAACTTCTCTTGAAACTTTTCTATATGGAAGATCACATTTTGTACATTGATATTTAAAATCATCTATTATAACCTTTTTTTAATTTTTAAAAATAAAACTACAAGCAATTCAAACCTTATAACAACCATCTCCAAACAACATAACACCATCATGTACTATCAAATTTAAAATATGTACAATACATCTGACATGAAAATAATCATCATCCATAGGACATAGTCTAGCACTTAAAAAATCAATGGCTTTCAAATTATTTGAAGCATTATCTAACGTACATGTCATAGTTTTATCAATAAATCTAAAATATTTTAAGCAATCCATTATTGCAGTAGATATAAATTGATCGGATTTAGTCTCGTCAACATATTTGTAAGAAATAATTCTTTTTTGCATGTTTCAATGGTGATCAATCCAATGAACCGTAACAGTAAAATAATCATTACCAACAACACTACGACCCATATCAGAAGTAATAGATACTCTACCATCAAATTTACTAAATAAGCAACGAAGAAAATGACAATGTTCATCTTGAAATTTTAAAATATCATTTTTAATTGTATTTCAGGAAAAATCTTTGAAAGAAGGATTATATACTTGTTTGAATATAATAAATAAAATCGGGGTGCGAAGAAAACTAAAAGACAAACCCATAACAACAATCATTTTCGCTAGTTCTTCTCTATCTACATCTTCATTATATGTCAATGAAGAACTTGAGCCAGATTGGTTAAACCTATCTAAACGCGTTTGAACCATATTACCTCCTACAGATTCTTTCGTCAATGGTGTACCACCTTTTTTGTCTTAACCTCATTTTCTAGACGAATAAATTCTTTATTACATTTTCTCAAATGTGTAGTAAGCAACCCTGTCCCATCATTTTTTTTCCGGTCAAATGTTTCATAACTCCCGGACATTTGTTGCAAGTAGCAGTATTGTTTACCTTATCGTGACTCATAAATTGCCAAACTAAAGACCTTTTAGGATGTTCAGTACCTTTGGACTTACTAAATTCCGGTAAAGGGGGAAGTACATCATCGTCTTTTGGTAATTCCGTAACCGGACTAGTAGGGGTAGGGGTTTCACCTAACTCTTGTTCTTCTGTATCATCTTCTTCCGGTAAGTCTTCCTCAAAATTATCATAATGCCTACTTAATGTCTCATGGTCTAATTCCATACCCTCACCAACATCGAAACCAATAGGTTGTGATAAATAAGTTTCACTAAATCTAGGCGGTAATGAACTAGTAGTAGCACTATTTTTTTTATTTCTACGAAAAACCTTACCAAATATTGGTCTTTTACCACTACTCTTATTGGCATCCATAATTAAATTTAAATATAATTAAAATGTTAAAACAACCAATATAAATATTATAAATCAAAAAATTAATGTAAGTAAACAAATATAGATACTAAAAATAAAAATATAGAGATTAAAGTTGAAACTAATATACTCAACGTCTGTGTAAAAGCAGACTTATACTAAATGGCGGAATTGAAAGATGATAATTGAAGCTTGTAATATATTAAAAAAAAATCTGCAACTCCAATTAATACAATAACTATAAATATTGAGAGTATGAAAATATTAAGATTTAAGAGAGAGTATGAGAAATTGAGAAATTTGTGAGAAAAAAATAGATACAAAAGGGTATTTATAGTGGAAATTTAAAGGGGTAGTGGGGTAATTGGGAGGGGGAGGCACAAAATAGCCGTTGCCCCCTCCAACAGCTGTAATCAAACGGGCCACCAACGGCTACATACCAAAAAATATATATATAAAAAAAAGTTACACTGTACCGGTCAGCGTCGGATCGGAACTGGTCAACTGGAACCGAAACTACCGGAAAAAAACCATGCTTCGCACCGGTACCAGATTCTGGGTCGTTGTGTACCGGTATACCGGTACCAACCGGTACCGTTGCGTTACCGGACTGAAACGTCACCGGAACCGGACCGAAATTGGATTAACTCCGATCCCTTGCCAGGCTTACATTTGATACAACATTAATTTAAGACCACAAGATTCAAAAGTCTTCCTTATATTCTTAAACTTTATGGCAAGTCAAAGTACGTCATTCTTTTTAAAACGGAGAAAGTATTAATTTTTGACCAATAGTATGATAAACATTTCGAACATATCCCGTTGGGTACTCAAGTTCCAAATCATAACTAAATCTGTTTAAATTTGAACAGGTCAATGATAAATTACTAAAAGAGAAAAAAAATTAATTAGTTTTGGCAACTAAATGTATACCAATTATGCTTATAACAAAGAGAGCAATCAAGAAAAAGTACAACTTAACCATATTTGACGTGATTTTGCTGATCATCATGGCGTTTCAAGATGTTTGATGGGACTCTGCTGAGATTTTTGAGACTATTTGTCATTAACAAAACTCTATCTGGTCAAGTGTACTCGGACTTTGTATCAGATATATAAAACAACTTTAAGCATACATGATAGTGACAACGATGAACTTTGTGAATCTGGAGTTAAAGTTACATAGATGATATACTACTATATACAAAAACTAAAGAAGAACATTTAAAATTACTAGAACAATTTACAGATATAATAGAAAAATCAGGAATAAGTTTAAGCAAAAAGAAAGCTAAAAATATAAAAATACAAATATGGGATAAAATAACAATAGAAGAAATCTATAATTATGAACTAACATCAAAAGATATCAGCACATAAACATGAATAAGATATTTGAAAAACCATTTATACCAAAAATACAAAAAAACCCAAAAAAGAAACAAATATCAGAAATAAAAATAAAAAATACAGAATATATGCAGACAGATAATATAGATTATGAATTAGAAAGTGAAGATAGTATATATGAAATTCCGGAGAATGAAACAGATAATGAAATAGATAGTGAATTAGATGAATCAAATGACTGAAGAAGATATAAAAATGAACCAAATAACTAAAGAAGATATAAAAATAATAACAAAGGAAGAATATTTAAATGAAGAAGGAACAGATCAAAAAATAATATTTGGCAGTAATATATTTGACGAAATAAAAGGAAAAGAGTTAGACTTAAGTGTAGAAAAAATATTTTAAATACCAACAATAAAAAATATATTTAGTGGAAAAAAGGAAGTATACTACGTAGTAAGCCAAAAAGAACATGTAATAGATTGTAGATATGCAAAAGGAAGAGCTAGTATACCACTAATAACAAAGAAAATAATTAATAAAGAAATAAAAGATATAAAAATTAAAGACCCAATAAAATATGTAAACCTTGGAGGAATAGAGATATTAATAAAAACATGTTTTAGAGAAGGAATAGATATACCAATAGAATTATATTTAGGAGATGATAGAATTATAAAACCTATAGAAAAAAGTATAATAACTGCCATAAAAGGAAATTTAATATACCAAAAATTTAAATTTATAATAAGTGCGAATTATTCAGTAGTAATAACAAATAAAAATATAGATAAATCATTAGTATTATATTGAAAAAAAACATTAATAAGAAATTTAGCATGTTGCAAAGATAAAATAGCACCTCAATTTGGATGTGTAGAAAGATATTATAAGAAAAAAAAAGACATATGAAATATAAGAAATACAAGAAATCAAATTATAAATATAAGAAACCAAGGAAAAGATATTATGTAAAAAATTATAAACACAAAAGACCATATAGGAAAAAGAAATCTATAATAGAATGTACTTGTTATAATTGTGGAAAATTAGGACATTTAGCTAGAGATTGTAAACTACCAAAAAACCCAAGATGGAGAAGAACTAACAGCTATAGAAGAATTACATAAAATATTCACCACATATAAAAGAGTAACCAGACGAAATCTATTTTATATAAAGTTTTATGCTGCACTAGCAGAGATATTATACGACGAGATCAAACTAGTTATACAAGTTGTAAAAATAAGATTAATCAGAGATATGATTATACCGGAAGATATTGTGCAGCAGCCAGAGATACCTAAAATCGAGATACCTGATTTTTATGCAAATAAACGACTTATTGGATTAGCTATAATTATTCAAGAATTAGCAAATAATTACATCAATGGAAACCCAATATGGAGCTATTATTCAAGATACAATCAAATGATTTATTCAAATTCAAGAGAACTACGACAAACCGATATGGAAGATGTTAAACAATGGATACTGACGTTACTTAACTCAGAAAAACAAACTACTGCAAGAGCAATTAAGAAAGGATTTATTTCAGACGGATTATTAACAAGATATTGCAAGATAATTGGACACAAATATCCAGACCATCAATGTTCAAAATGTAATGGAGGAGATAATATTATCCCAGAAGTCCAGCTAGGATAAAAGAAAAAATCAACAAGAAGATAAGGATGTCAGCTAGAAGATAAAAATCAATGGAGCAATAATAGAAAGACAAGGAGACAAAAATATTAAAGGAAGAAAGCGACATACGAAGAAAAAGCTAGCTTTGTGAAAAATAAGATAAGTGAATCATGTAAGTATTTAATAGATTTACTATTTCTAGGGTAGACTGTTTGACTTTTCTTTTATTCATTTATTAGCTTTTAGCACTTGTCATTATTGGCTTTTTTAGGACAAATGTATATAAGAAACGTGTAAAGTAAGAACAGTGTAGATAAGTTTTACGCGTGTTCTTAGGCTATAAATATGTAAGCCTCCGATAAGTTAAGGGCAAGTCTTCATGTGTTGAAACAAAAAGCCCTCCCTTGTAAACAAAAACTTTTACATTATTTAATAAAAACAAATATATTTCCAAGAAAAAACTATGGATCATCAAACAGCTATGGAAAATCTAGAATTATCAGATTTACTGAAACAGGTATTTATATTTACAATTATGAATAGCTAAATTCATAAATTTCTGACAATCATGATATGATAAAATAAGTTCATGTTAGTTACTTTATAGTAGAATTATTCGAAAAATAGCATGTAAAGAAGTTTATTAGCAAAGTGGAAAAGGAGAAAAATCCCTAAGAACTATGCCATCCTAAGGATGAAATCAGTGAGACAAGAAAGTTGTGATAGGGGAGTAACCAGAGTAGAGGAGTTGCTTAAGGGAAAAGTATCCAGATTACCATGCTAATAGTGACCGAAGAACATGTTATTTAAGAATAATCTAGTATATAGTAATCTAAAGTGATCATATTTTATTATGTGTATGACTGAAGAGAATATTTTAAAAAAGCATCATATGAAAAATGAATACTTATTTATCTGACAAAATGATAGATAAATTTAAAGTATTTGTTTTGTATGTACTTAAGGATATAAAAATTGTAGATATAAGAAAAATCATATTGAAAAAAATATTTCTTAAATATTTTATGACTAGAATAAATTACATACCTCACCTAGCTAACTACTCTTATAAATACTTACATATCAAACCTACACATCAACCATGATAAATTACGTATATTTAAAATATTGGAAAATAAATATGAAAAATATACAATTGATAGAAAAACTAATGAACACAAATTTAGAAGAATATATGAGAACCAAAGATATAAAATATATAGAATACCTTAATGAAAATATAGAGGAATTAATAAGATTAAAAGAAACAACTAAAGAAAATTATGAAAAAGTATTTAATTAACCCACCTAAATGACAGATAATTTTGAAGTACTAGTTTTATACATACTTAGAAATATAGAAATTATAGACGTACAAAAAATAATATGGAAAAAAATATTTAACATTGAAGATGAAGAGTAAGATACAAATCAGATAGAAGACGAGTTAGGAGAAATATACTTAAGTTATGACAATCACTATTACTACCTAGATAATTATTCAGATGGATATTATACAGATTAAGAAATGCTAGAATATATTCAAAGAGTTAGAGAAAAACAAAGTTGGCTATACGAAGAAATTAATTATAGAAACCAGCTTAGAAAAGGAAGAGAACAAGTAAAAGAAAGATTAATTTGGATAAATAAAACCATAAAACAACTAGAATTAACAGACAGTTTAGAATATGATTTAGACATGGAATTATTCATAGACGAAAAAGATAGGATAATTAATGAAATAGATAACCTAGAATTTAATATCAGATATAGTACAATTAGAATAAATTATTACAAAGCAATTTGCAGTATCACAACTACTGTAGGATAAAATGATAGACTATGCGTATTTAAAATATTGGAGACAAGATATGGAAGAAATAAAATTAACAGAAATACTTATGAAAGAGAATTTAATTGAATATTTTAGAACAAAAGATATAGAATAGTTAGAATACCTCCAAAATAATATACAAGAATTACAAAGAATGAGAGAAAAAACTAAAGAATATTACAGTAAAGCATTTAATCAAATACCATCTAATCACCCCTCAAGATATGAATATTAATAAAATTAAAATAAATACACTAAAAATAAAAATGTTTAGAGAAGTTAAGAAATATCCACGCACAAATAAAAATAGATCCATTAGAGCTATAATAGATCTATTTATCTATTTTTTTACCCAAGTTATCCTCATCCCCCTACTAAAAATTTTATTCTTGCTCCTAGGGTATCTATTATTTTTGCTTCATCCCAACTCTTTATTATTTTTGAACTAAATGGTTCAGGTGATTTACTGAAATATAATCTTCTTATTTCTTTACTTTCTTCTATATTATATGTTCTTTTATAAAATATTCTTTAAATGCGCATGTATACTCATCTATATAGCACATATTACATATTGCTAGTTTTAACATTAAATTTCTATTTATATCTTTTTCTTTATTTTGCTCTTCTTCTTCTGTTGTTACACTGCTAAATTTATCTCTTATAGTTATTTCATATTTTTTCAATATTTCTGTTGGTAGTATTTTAGTAGTTATTGTTGATGTTCCTTCTGTTTTATTATCAGATCTTAATACTTTTTTACTTGCTTCGGCTAGGTATAAAAACCATAATTTTACTGTTCCTATTAATGTCTTTTCTATATATTCTGGTGTGTTTGTTGTATATATTTTATTATCTAATAATTATTTTGACATGTATCCTACCCATAGTTGTATTGTTTTATTTGTGTCTATTACACAGTCTAAATCTAAAAAATTGTAATTAATTATTTGTTTTGGTGTCCATTTATTATATTCATCCTTTGGATTATATCTTTTAAACTTATTTTTGTAATTATAGGTTGGTTTTCTTATTTCTGATGTACTAGGTATTATATCTTTATCTAGAGTATTTACTTCTGTATTTATTAGTTCTAGATTTTCTTTATTAGTTACTTCTTGTTTTTCATTAATTTCTAGTTTTCCTATGTTTTCTAGGATTTTTGTATATGTTTCATTATCTTTCTAATCATAATTATCTATTTCTTCAGCATCTATTGCAGTTATTTCTAATGCACTGGTTTCTAATTCTTTATTTTCTCCTTCTAATTTTTCTTTAAACTGATTTATTTCAATTAATAATTTTTGTTCTTTATTTTTTTCTTCTTTTTCTTTCTGTCTTTTTTCATATAAATCTTTTAGCATTTGTAGTTCTTTTTCTAATTCAGCAATCCTACTATTTTTAGTTTCTTCTATTTTTCGTATTTCTTCTGTGGTTTTTTGTTTTATTTTATCTATTTCCTTTTTTCTGTCTATCTCTTCATTTTCTCTTTCTATTCTTACCATGGCTGCCAACTTATCTTCTAATTTTAATTCTTCTTTTTCTAACATTAAATATAAATGTTCACCTATTTTCTTATATCTCCTTCCTAAATTAGAGAATACTATTTTAATCTTATTAATTCCGATAGAAAATCTGTTGTCTCTCAAGTACAGGAGTTGCAAGTCATCATACATGATCTCCTAGCAGAAGGTATATCTTTGAAAAATATCTTAGTTGAACAAATTAAAAATGTTCTTAATACTCGCATAAACTGTTTTGTAGGTTTAATTGTGAATGATGCTTTCCAAGTAGAAGCGATAGTTGAGAAGCTACCACCTTTGTGGAAAGACTTCAAAAACTACTTAAAACATAAACACAAGGAGATGACTGTTGGAGATCTTATTGTCCGACTTCGTATTGAAGAGGATAATAAAGCTGCTGAAAGAAGGTCAAAGTGAAATTCTACAATTAATGGAGCACATTTTGTAGAAGATGACCAAAATAATTTCAAGAAAAGGAAGAAAGCTGAACAAGTAAGCAATCAACCCAAGAAAAAGTTCAAGGAAAAATGCTTCAGTTGTAGCAAGATTGGCCACAAGTCCACAGATTGTCGTTCCCCAAAGAAAGTCAAGAAGAAGGATCAAGAAAATATGATTGAATCCAACAAAGAATGCGATGATCTGTGTGCTATGTTCTCAGAATGCAACTTGCCAGGGAATCCTCGTGAATGGTGGATGGATTCTGGTGCCACCCACCATGTATGTGCCAACAAGGAGCAGTTTCCGTCATTTGATTCGGTTCAAGCAGAAGAAATGATCTACATGGCTAACTCCACTACTACTAAGGTGGAGGGTATAGGAAAAATTTGCTTAAAGATGACATCCGGCAAGGTCTTGACACTGAACAATGTGTTATATGTTCTTACTGATGATAGGCAAATTTACACGCCTATAGTGCAATATTTTACCCATATTTTAGCTAAGTTTTGAGGACAAATTACATAATTCATGCACTTTTAGTCCTTTTTCCTGTAAGTGAGCTAACGAACATGATTAGCAAGTTTTCAGGTATAAGTGATGCAAATTTCAGCATTTTATGGATAACTTGACGCCAAAGAAAGCTTCACGAAAGAAGAAAGGGAAAGCTTGGACGCCAAGGACCAAAAATGGCGCATAGAAAATCTGTCCCGGGCAAAAACAACAATTCTAAAGACTTTGGGGACTAGCAGTAACTTATTAGGATTAGGATAATGATGCAGTAACCCAGTAGGAATGGGTTAAGTAATGCAGTAGCTTAGTAGGAATAGGATATGGGTTTTATAAATACCCTATTTTGCTAGAGATTTTTATTCATTCACCCATTGACCCATCCACCCATCAATTTCCATCCATCCACCTATCCATCCACTCATTCATCTACAACTCTAAACAATTTGATTTTATTAATTCTTATTACTTTCTCTTCATCTATTCAATTCTTAATTTCCACAACAAGAGAAACGTTACTCTACAAGGAAAGTCACGCCTAACGCCATACCACACCTTACTACACAAGATCTTTATTGTGGTATAATAATAATGTCTATTCTGATTTCCTTCGCACTCATGGGTATCTAAACTTCTCTG
Organism: Capsicum baccatum var. pendulum; assembly: GCA_030864225.1. NCBI lineage: Eukaryota > Viridiplantae > Streptophyta > Magnoliopsida > Solanales > Solanaceae > Capsicum > Capsicum baccatum. Next base: position 134,954,752 of record CM061558.1, read on the forward strand.
TTGGGGTTATGGAAGCCATATGAGATACTATCTAAGGCTATGAATTTGTGAATTCGTGACACGTGTGTTGCTTATATCATTATTCTCTTCATCTTAATGCAGATTCTTGTGGCTGCAGACGCATAGAATACGCCAGTATAGCATTAACTTGTTCGAAAGAAAAGTTATATGTCTGGAAAAGAGATAATGTCAAGGTAATAGGGTCCCATCCCCTATTAAAAAGTTAGTGCCGTAACCGGATTAACCTCTTGGAGTATTTATACCGTTAGATACGCTTTAAGCTCGAAAGAGTTCAAGTGAAATAGTCCTTGTTTAGGTCGAAAGACGATTGGATTTACCTTCGAATACAATTCACTATAAGCACATGCATGTCTGAATTCCGCACAACTCATAGCCAATAGAGATGTATAATTCAGAAGGTGGGCATAGCCCCAACTTCTCAATTCTCATTGTTTTACATCTTACCAAACATTCTCTCTTTTTACTTTGCTATTTTCTGTTTTTACTTTATTACTTTGTTTACATTATTTTGCACGATAAAATCCCCCTTTTTTACGAGACTTGCACCAAAAGTCTAGTAATCTTTGCTTACTTGTTGACAAAGCTATTCCCTATGGGATCGATACCCAACCCAATTGGGTTCTATATTTGACTACGACCGCTTTACACTCCTACGAGAGCTGTAGATTGAGCGTTATCAAAAATTGGCGCCTTTGCCAGGGAATACGAGTGTCAACTAAGTTTGTGATAGCTACTAGACCCTTTGGTCTAAGATTCTCGTACTTTTACTTTTAGTTGTTGTTTTTGTTTTATTCAGGTTTGTTCAGTGCATCAATGGATGCACAACGTGAAATTGAAAGGATAGCTGCTTAAGTGCATCAACAGAATATTTATAACCCAGGCCGTGCAACAAATCCTAATGATGAGGACCTGGGCGATGAGGAGCTACTAAACCCACGGCATACTACTGAGATGGCGGCACCCATGCAGAGAAGAGATCGTCAAGCTAGGTTTAGGCCTTAACGCCGAGCTATGAAAATACCGTTCGATGATGATGATGATGATCTTGATGGAGCTGGTGCCACAGGAGCCATTATTCTTCCACCATTAGCGCCCGGAGCCAAGTTCAACATCACAAGCACCATGATTCAGTTATTGCAACTCAAGGGATTATTTGGGGGACTAGCAGGCGATGATCCTAATATGCATCTCATCAATTTTATTTCTACATGCAAGTCATTTGACAATCCTGGCATTGGTCAGAATGTAATTCGATTACGCCTATTTCCATTGTCTCTATCTGGGGAGGCAACTCTATGGTTGAATGGGCTGACTCCTGATTCTATTACAAATTGGAGGCAATTGAGAGATGCTTTCCTAGAAAGATTCTTTCCGCCATCCAAAAGAGCTCAATTGAGAGATGAAATCAACAACTTTCATCAGTTTCCAACTGAAGCCCTTCATGAAACATATGAGAGGTTCAACACGAATCTAATGAGGTGCCCAAACCATCACATAACTAATGTTCACCTAATGGAGATACTATACATAGCCTTGAATTCAATAACTAAACCAGTGGTAGATAATGCGGCTGGAGGATCATTTATGGACCTCACCTTTGGTCAGGCAAGCAATATGCTAGATCGGATGACAAAGTAAAGTAGAGCTTGGAATACCAGGGATTCTGAGGTAGCAAGCCCCACTTTATCTACTGGCATGACTGCAGACCAAAGGAGAAGAGAAGAAGAACGTGATCAAGATATGACACACATGAAGACACAAGTGGATCTTCTTACAAAGCATCTATTATCAGGGAAGACCAAAAATTTCAAAGCTATTGCGTTAAATGGAAGAAACGAATCTGATTCGAAAGAAGAAGCCAATTACTTGAACAACCAGGGGGGTTTCCGAGGTAATGCCCAAGGAAACCAAGGTCGGAACTATTATGATAAATCTGGAAACAAGGACCAAGGTAGTTGGAAGAAAAAGAATGACAAGAGTGGTTTGTACTTTCCCCCAGGAAGACGTGACACCACTGCATCTGGTTCCGGAAGTATGGGAGACATGATGGCTAAACTATTGAAAGGAGTGGAAGTAACCAGCGCAGGAGTAACGGAGGTAATACATGATTTGTCCTCGATGAAGAAATTGGTTGACTCACATTCTACTTCAATAAGGCAAATAGAGCAGCAATTGAGCCAAATTTCAGTAGCACTCAATCAAAGAAAGGCTAGTACCTTACCTAGCGACACTATGCAAAATCCAAGGAATGACGGATCATACATGGCTATTACTACCCAAAGTGGTAAGGTGCTGGAAACTTCATCCAAAGACAAGCAAGTGGTTGACGAGGCAGCAGACATCGATGATAAGGCAAAAGGAGAAGCTGCCCACAACGTCCATGACGCCACACCGAGTATGTTGCAGCCTGAAAAGGCTGAAAAACGGAAGCAAGAGAAGAAGAAAGCCATGGAGAAAACAATTCCTTATCCACCACCACCTTTTTCTCAAAGATTGAAGAAGATTGCGGATGATACAAAGTTCAGCAAATTCATGAATATGTTAAAGAAACTGACCATTAATGTTCTGTTGGTAGAGGCAGTAGAACAAATGCCTGGGTATGCGAAATTTATGAAGGATCTTTTGACAAAGAAGCGAGCAGCAAGCTATGAGTTGAAGGATACTGTTCATCACTACAGCGCAATCGCTACCCAATCACTAGTTCAGAAAAAGGTTAACCCCGGTGCTTTCACTATTTCGTGCACGGTTGGATCTATGAATTTTGCTAAGTCATTGTGCGATTTGGGAGCAAGCATCAATTTGATGCCACTATCCGTCTACAGGAAGTTAGGGTTAGGCGATCCGACACCAACCAATATGAGGCTCGTGATGGCTGATAGGTCGGTAAAATGACCTGTGGGTATCTTAAATGATGTGTTGGTGAAGGTTTCTTCATTCATCTTTCCTGCAGATTTCGTTATTCTGGATTGTGAGGTGGATTCTGAAGTTCCCATAATCTTGGGACGTCCTTTCCTTGCAACTGGAAGTGTGCTTATTGACATAAGAGCTAATGAGCTTTTGTTTCGGTTGAATGATGAAGTGGTCTGCTTTGATATATGCAAAGCAATGAAGCAACCCAGCGATATGGATGTGTTTTTCGTAGCTTATGAGGATAATAAAGCATTATCTGTAAAGAAACAACTTACTGTTGAGCCATTATCTGCTGCACTGCTGAATGTTGAGCATGAGGATGATGAAGATTATGAAGAAACTATGTGTGCTCTAACAGGAATAGGGTCCTATTCTCATACTCCTAAGCAGCCGGACCTTAATCTTAAGAATCAAACGTCACCAACAGCAAAGACTTTCATTGAAGAGCCACCAGAGCTAGAATCGAAAGAGCTCCCCAATTATCTCAAGTATGCATGCTTGGAAAGTGGAAATACACTACCGGTAAGTGTGGCGGATGATTTCAGTGAATAACACGTAGAGGCTCTCATCTCTGCTCTGAAGAGATACATGAGAGATATGGGTTGGACAATTGATGATATAATTGGTATCTCCCCTGAGGTATGTATGCACAAGAGTCATATTGAAGAAGATTGCATGCATACAAGTAAGAATCAGAGTCGTCTGAATCCATTCAGAAAATGATGCCCCATCTATCTCGATAAAGACTAAGTAATCGAGATAGCTATGTCGTGCCACAACAATAAATAAGGCGCTTGATGGGAGGCAACCCATCGTTCTAATCGTTTTTGTTGTTTTTGAGTGAATGTAGGTACAAGAGGTGTAAACGAGGAGATTGGTTGCAAATTTTGATTTGGAAGAATTGCATATTGAAGGTGGTAAGTTAGGAATTAAGAAGCAAAAGGCTATGGGTTAGGCATTGCTTATGAAAATATAGGCAAAGAACAAGGCAAGGCCTATGTAAATCTAGGCCACGAACAAGGCAAGGCCTATACTATGGCCTAAGCTCTCGAAATCTAATGTGCCATAGCATAGGCGCCGCCTATGCTCAACAATGCCATAGCATAGGCGCCGCCTATGCCAATGCCTTTTGTCTCTGAATCTAGAATGACATGGCTTAGGCGCCGCCTATGCTCACTGTTGGTCTCCAAATCCAATTCCAAATGGGTCAAAACCCGACCCAAGGTTGTCCTATAAATAAGAACTTCATCCTTAAGACAAAGTCACATTGTTTACTCAATCTAAGCACCGCCTACCCTTTCAAAATCTCTCAAAACTTTTCTTTTTTCTTATCTAACCTTGCAAGATCATATTCCGAATCCATCACCAAGTAAGTTCTTCTTTTATATTACGTAAGTACTATGCCACAAGTCCACAGATTGTCGTGCCCCAAAGAAAGTCAAGAAGAAGGATCAAGAAAATATGATTGAATCCAACAAAGAATGCGATGATCTGTGTGCTATGTTCTCAGAATGCAACTTGCCAGGGAATCCTCGCGAATGGTGGATGGATTCTGGTGCCACCCGCCATGTATGTGCCAACAAGGAGTTGTTTTCGTCATTTGATTCGGTTCAAGCAGAAGAAATGATCTACATGGCTAACTCCACTACTGCTAAGGTGGAGGGTATAGGAAAAATTTGCTTAAAGATGACATCCGGCAAGGTCTTGACACTGAACAATGTGTTATATGTTCCAGAGTTACTGATAATAGGCAAATTTACACGCCTATAGTGCTATATTTTACCCATATTTTAGCTAAAATTTGAGGACAAATTATATAATTCATGCACTTTTAGTCCTTTTTCCTGTAAGTGAGCTAACGAACATGATTAGCAAGTTTTCAGGTATAAATGATGCAGATTTCAGCATTTTATGAATAACTTGACGCCAAAGAAAGCTTCACAAAAGAAGTAAGGGAAAGCTTGGACGCCAAGGACCAAAAATGGTGCATAGAAAATCTGTCCCGGGCAAAAACAACAATTCTAAAGACTTTGGGGACTAGCAGTAACTTATTAGGATTAGGATAATGATGCAGTAACCCTGTAGGAATGGGTTAAGTAATGCAGTAGCTTAGTAGGAATAGGATATGGGTTTTATAAATACCCTATTTTGCTAGAGATTTTTATTCATTCACCCATTCATCCATCCACCCTTCAATTTCCATCCATCCACCTATCCATCCACTCATTCATCTACAACTCTAAACAATTTGATTTTTATTAATTCTTATTACTTTCTCTTCATCTATTCAATTCTTAATTTCCACAACAAGAGAAATGTTACTCTACAAGGAAAGTCACGCCTAACGCCATACCACACCTTACTACACGAGATCTTTATTGTGGTATAATAATAATGTCTATTGTGATTTCCTTCGCACTCATGGGTAACTAAACTTCTCTGTTGGGGTTATGGAAGCCATATGAGATACTATCTAAGGCTATGAGTTTGTGAATTCGTGACACGTGTGTTGCTTATATCATTATTCTCTTCATCTTAATGCAAATTCTTGTGGCTGCAGACGCATAGAATACGCCAGTATAGCATTAACTTGTTCGAAAGAAAAGTTATATGTATGGAAAAGAGATAATGTCAAGGTAATAGGGTCCCATTCCCTATTAAAAAGTTAGTGCCGTAATCGGATTAACCTCTTGGAGTATTTATACCGTTAGATACGCTTTAAGCTCGAAAGAGTTCAAGTGAAATAGTCCTTGTTTAGGTCGAAAGACGCTTGGATTTACCTTCGAATACAATTCTCTATAAGCACATGCATGTCTGAATTCCGCACAACTCATAGCCAATAGAGACGTATAACTCAGAAGGTGGACATAACCCCAACTTCTCAATTCTCATTGTTTTACATCTTACCAAACATTCTCTCTTTTTACTTTGCTATTTTCTGTTTTTACTTTATTACTTTGTTTACATTATTTTACACGATAAAATCCCCCCTTTTTTATGATACTTGCACCAAAAGTCTAGTAATCTTTGCTTACTTGTTGACCAAGCTATTTGACTACGACCGCTTTACACTCCTACGAGAGCTGTAGATTGAGCGTTATCAAAAATTGGTGCCGTTGCCGGGGAATACGAGTGTCAACTAAGTTTGTGATAGCTACTAGACCCTTTGGTTTAAGATTCTCGTACTTTTACTTTTAGTTGTTGTTTTTGTTTTATTTAGGTTTGTTCAGTGCATCAATGGATGCACAACGTGAAATTGAAAGGATAGCTGCTTAAGTGCATCAACAGAATATTGATAACCCAGGTCGTGCAACAAATCCTGATGATGAGGACCTAGGCGATGAGGAGCTACTAAACCCACGGCATACTGTTGAGATGGCGGCACCCATGCACAGAAGAGATCGTCAAGCTAGGTTTAGGCCTGGACGCCGAGCTATGTAAATACCGTTCGATGATGATGATGATGATCTTGATGGATTGTGAAGTCAATACACACTGACATTTGTGATATGAAGTCAACACTATCACGTGGTAGGAAAAAGTATTTCATAACTTTTATTGATGATTGCACTAGATATTGTTATGACTACTTGCTAAATAGTAAGGATGAAGCAATAGATGCGTTTAGGCAATATAAAACTAAAGTTGAAAATCAGTTAGACAAAAAGATTAAAATGAGAATAAGTGATAGGGGCGGAGAATATGAATCTCCCTTTGCGCAAATATGTGTAGAGAATGGAATAATCCATCAAACTACGGCCCCATATTCACCTCAATCTAATCGAATTGCAGAAAGGAAAAAATGAGCTTTGAAGGAAACGATGAATGTCTTACTTATAAGTTCTGATTTACCACAAAACTTATTGGGGGAGGCTATCCTACGGCCAATCGTATACTCAACAGAGTTCCCCATAGTAAGACAAAATCAATTCCTTACGAAAAATGGAAAGGAAGGAAACCCAACTTGAAATATTTTAAAGTGTGGGGGTGTCTAGCGAAGGTTCAAGTTCCTATACCTAAAAGGGTTTAGATAAGACCTAAAACGGTGGACTATTTGTTCATAGGATATGCTAAAAGTAGTAAAGCATGTCAATTTTTGGTTCATAAATCCGAACATCTGGATATTAATGAAAATACGATAATTGAATCAGACAATGCTGAATTCTTTGAAAACATTTACCCGTATAAAATTAGACATGAATATTCTAGTGAAGGATCTAAACGACCTCAAGATAAACCAAGTGAGAATGTACATAATGAAGAAAATCCAATACATAGTACACGTCAAAGAACATCAACTTTGTTTGGATCGGATTTTGTAACATTTCTCTTAGAAAATGTGCCTCAAACATTTAAAGAAGCGATGTCGTCGTCAGACTCATCCTTTTGGAAAGAGGCAGTCAATAGTGAGATAGATTCAATCTTAAGCAACCATACATGGGAACTGGTTGACCTTCCTCCCGGAAATAAACCATTAGGTTCTAAATGGATCTTCAAAAGAAAAATGAAGGCGGATCGTACTATTGATAAATACAAGGTAAGACTTGTAGTAAAAGGCTTCAAACAGAAGGAAGTCCTTGATTACTTTGATACATACTCGCTAGTAACAAGGATAACCTCGATTCGAATGTTAATTAGCTTGGCGGCGGTATATGATCTTCAATCCATCAAATGGATGTGAAGACCACATTCCTAAATGGAGATTTGGAGGAAGAAATATACATGGAACAACCTGAGAATTTTGTGGTTCCAGGACAAGAAAATAAGGTGTGTAAACTTGTTAAGTCACTTTATGGACTAAAACAAACACCTAAGCAATGGCATGCAAAGTTTGACCAAACCATGTTAGCAAACAGATTCAAGATAAATGAATGTGACAAATGTGTATATATTAAAGACACACCAAACCATCAAGTCATTGTTTGTTTATATGTGGATTATGTGTTGATCATCAACAGAGATATTTGTGACATAAATGCAACCAAAAGAATGCTCGAAAACAAGTTTGATATGAAAGACCTTGGAGTTGTAGATGTGATCTTAGGTATAAGAATCCATCAAACTCCACAAGGGTTAGCATTGTCACAGTCTCATTATATCGAAAAAGTACTTGATAAGTTCAAGGATATGGAATTCGGTATTGCCAAAACTCCATTGGATGTGAACTTTACACTTTGAAAGAATGAAGGTGAAAGTGACTCGCAATTGGAGTACACAAGAGTATTGGGATGTGTAATGTATATAATGAACTGTACACGACCATACATAGCATGTGCAATTAGTAAATTGAGTCGGTACACGAGCAATCCCAACAAAATTCATTGGATGGCAATGAAAAGAATTTTGGGGTATCTTAAATACACTCAAAACTATGCTTTGCATTATAATAAATATCCTGCAGTACTTGAAGGATATAGTGATGCAAATTGAATCACCAGATCGAACGAAATAAAATCCACAAGTGGATATGTATTTACTATTGGTGAAGGAGTAATTTCTTGGAAATCATCCAAACAGACTTGTATCGCTCACTCTACAAAGGAATATGAATTTATTGCATTGGATAAAGCCGGTGAAGAAGCAGAATGACTCCGAAATTTCTTCGAAGATATTCCGTATTGGACCAAGCCAGTGGCACCAGTATGTATACAATGTGATAGCCAAGAAGCAATAGGTAGGGTAGGGAGAATTGTCACACCCCTTTTTTAACTCCAAAAATTTAATTCTAAGCTTCGAAAGGGTTTTTATTAAAGTGACAAAATAAAGATTGGTTCCGAAAAAGGATTATTTTTACATTCAAAATCAGAGTCGCCACTTGGCATAATCTGGTGTGCCAAATCACCATTGGAAATTCTTTTTGAAACTATTTGACTCTTCAAACTGGTTTGCGAATAGAGATTCCGGCTAAGGAATTCTATTGATCGAGAGGAAGGTGTTAGGCACCCCTTGATCCCGTGGTTCGATCACAGTCGCTTGGTGGAACATATCAGCTAATTTTGACACTATAAATGTACAAACCACACAAACACGTAAAACAAGCAAACAAACAGACAAAAACAAAACAAATCAAAATATAGTGTCCAGTCCAATTTATGTCGTCCAAAATAGAAAAATGCTAAGATAAATCCTATCTAACCTATACTAATACTTTCTACGCTCCGGCGCTTTACCTGATGCCTCGGGCCTTCCTCTCGAACTCCTTCCACCAACATAGTACGTCGGGGCATTCCCCGGTGAACAAATATAATTCCTTCGGGGCATTCCCCGGCAAATGAATACAATGTCAATTTCATGCGATAAACTAGGAAACATCCCACAAATATTCCAAACATTCCAACAATCCAACAATTCTAAATTTTGCCTACCCGAGCCTACTGTTTGCCTACCCGCTCGATGACATATAACGTTCAACATCAATAATAAATCAAAATACCATAATATTTACTTTTATCAATTTTCAATTTTCGATCCAAATCCATTCTAAACGCCATAAATAGCAATCACCATTTCAACAATCCATGCTCATTTTAGTAACAAATTTAAACAAAAAAATCATATCAATGAAATCAAGTCATCATAATCAACCAACACGTAATCATAGCCAATGCAACCAATCAAAATAAAGAAGATAATAAAGAAGTCCGAGGCCGAAATCTTCCAACACGGAACCCCAACGACGAACTTACCAAATCAATAATCCAAGAATACCAACTGATCCGATTTCAACCAAGAATAAAACCCCAAGACAGGAACAAAACTGATGAATCCCCAAAGCTCGATCCCGACGACAGAATACAAAATTAGACAAACCTAAAAAAAACCAATGCACAGTATCAAAAATGAACCGTGAATAAGACGAACCCAAAGCCTCAGAAATACAACAGAAAGACTAAAAAAAATGTGGCTTAAGCTCCGATGAGCTCAGACGAAGGGCAAAAGTTGAGAAAACTGAGTATAATTTCAACAAGCTCTTACCAGAATCAACTCGAAAATGACCCAATCAACCAGTTCTAATGATTTTTAGTGTATTTTGATATTTTACAGCGACTTTGTTGCCGGAACAGTAACCAAACGAGCACAATGACCGGTCGACGAATAGTAAACAATCGCCGGTGCTAAATTTCTCTGAAAATCCAAGGACAACAATCGGATCTCAAACCATCTTTTCCTTGTTTCCAACTCTCTCTATCAATTTTGTGCGTGTGTGTGCAATTTAGTGTGTGTATATATGTTTCTGTGTTGTGAACCAAAAGCGTATGTATGTGTGTATGTGCGTATTTTGTGTAGAAGAGAGAGTGGAGAGTGTGTGTTCTTATGAACGATGAAGAAATAGATTTTGCGTGTGGGCCATCTATAGAAATGGTGTCGTTTGAATTCTCTCCTGATGAGTGTTTTGAGGATGAGTGATCTCTTCTTGGGGAAATTCCAGTGAATGAGGAAAAATCCCCCTTGGTGAGGTCACTGTGAGAGTATTTCTGTGGGTCGATCCATGTTGAGGATGAATGTCCATCCCTTTGTTAGTGGTGGGGCACCCTTTATTTTTTTGTTGTTATTTTTTGTTAAAAGAAATAAAAAATGTGAGGCGTGGTGACGTAAGTGGGGGGTAGGGTAGTTGGTGAGGTGTCTTAATTTGATGGGTAGGGGTTGTTAATTTGTTATGGATTGGAATCTTGTTATTTTTTTTATATTTTTTATTGAGTATAATCACATGGATGAGGGTGTGTGGTAAGGTGAGCTAATAATGAATAAAATTGGATTTGGTAGGGACAAAATTAGGTGTCTACAAGCATGATGTATAACGGTAAATTTCGTCACATAAGACGGAGACATAATACCATTAGGAAACTTCTCTCTAGTGGAATTATCACTATTGACTATGTAAAGTCAAAGGATAATGTGTCGGATCCACTTACAAAAGGCCTATCTAAAGAAGGAGTGGAAAGAACATCCAAGGGAATGGGTTTAAGGCCTAGGACGAGTCAGCATGACGGTAACTCTACCTAGCAGACTGGAGATCCCAAGAGCTAGGTTCAAGGAGATCAAACAAAGTTGTGTCTAACAGGTTCAACATTGTCAATTACCCAACCCATTCTCATGATGTAGACAATGCATAGTAAACTAGGATAAGACTTAAGGTGAAAATGTCTTTTAATGATTATCTAAATTTGGCAGATTTGACCAAACAATTTAATCTACAGAATTGAACATTTAGAAATCACTTATGTGAGGGCGAAGTGGAAGCTGCTTCAAAGAGAATGTTAGTAATGCCCTATTCTCTAAGATCTCATAAAATCGGGACGTGTTCATGGCTGAAAAGAACAAAACCATGAGAACCATAAACGTTAAAAGGTTGGTTGTGTGACATGTATTGTCTAGGTGTACATTAAATCTCGACGGTTCGAAGATATCAAATCTACCGATTGACCGAGTGCATTCGATGCATGTTCACTACGGAAAGTTCAAAGGGAAACCCACTTATCCAGATGCAATCAGTCTTTGCTTGATGATCAAATACTTGTCCGTAAAAATTTTATGAAAAATAGCCATTCTCCATTCATGTGGGGGATTGTTGGGCTCATAGTATATGATAGAAGTGTGAATTGAAAAATGGAGAATAAAATGGTGGAGGGGAAGGAGAGACTAAAATGGAAAGTGTACTGCCAAATTAGAAAGTTAACTCTTTCTCCCACATTGGTGAAAGAAGAGAACTTGAAAGTGTTTATAATCAAGAACACTTACTCCACATGGCAAGTGAGGCAAGAAATAATAAATGCCTCGCGCCGTCGTCGCCGTCGTCACTCGCTCGGATTCAGATTTGGCAAATGATTGATCGATGAGATCTATCTTTTTGGAAAAACTTTATTTGAATTCTGAAGAATGCCAAGGAAAAATGCAGTAAAAAATTTTCTGCTGTTTCGGACCTCCATTTATATAAATATGCAGTAACAATTGCACTATTTCAAGTGAACTGATGCATTGTCTTCGAACTAGTGCTTCAGAAATAATACATTGTTTTGAACTAAGGCTACAGAAGGTTGCAATGGTTCGAAATGATGCTTCAGAAGGATGTAATCCTTCAATGAAGTGTCACACTAATTCATGAAATGAGATGACTGTTCAGGAAAAGATGCAATCTTTGTTGAACAGACATGAACTTACGACAAAGGTGTAACCTTTGGAGTGAATCATTGCCTCTTTTCAGAAGAGACATGTTGTAGCTATATAAACCTGGTTTCTTCCACAGGTTTAGTACGAAATTTTCAGATTAAAAACTCTCTTCTTGTCTCAAAAATATTTTGTGTGATCACTCAAAACATTATGTGAGTTCGAAGATATTCCAACCGTTTGAGGTACCGCTATTGTTGGTCTGTTAGCCATTTTATCTTGGGAGGAAAAATTCCACAACCTCGGGTACAGTGAGAGGGATTAGTTCCTTAAGAAAAATTCATAAATTCGGACGACTTGACTATTTTCTGTTTCATCTTAATTTCTGCAAAATAAAATACACCTCTTAGAAAGGTCATTTTGATCTAGTGTTGTGGGTATTTGATATATTTCATTATGTTCTTGTTTATACTTGAACTCAAGTTGAAGTTGGTGTTGTAATATACAGATTCTGTGTACCTAAAGTACAAACGAAATAACAGCTCCCATTTTAATTTGATCCAGTGATATCATGATCATTTCGAACTCAACTAAGTATATACCCTCATGCTAGAGGACATTGTGAATGAAATCTAGAAAGAGATCTTCTAAAAGACAACAAGAACACCTCCTTAATTAAGAGAATATTGTAATAGGTTTCAGAGCTCGATCTATCTATATTTGGATGAATCAAGACGAATTAATAAAAGTGAAAAGATTAATTTTGGAAACTAGATATGTATAAGTGTACTTATAACAAAGAGAGCCATCAAGAAAAAAAATAGCTTAGCCATATTGCATAAAACACACTTTAGCATGTAGAAAAATTAGAAAGAGTATGAGTGATGAAAATATGTTGAGGTAATGTACCAATTTATAGAACTAGTAAGAGCATCATTGGCATCAAGCAAAGCAGTGGAAGGTGAGGCTGACCAACTTGAGCTAATGCCACTCCACCGACAACTTGTGTGTAAATTTTTTTTTTTTTTATGGTAAACGTGTGTGTAAATTTTTTTTTTTTAGTTGGTCTTTATTGATTTGACACACCCCTTAAGAAATTATTTAATAGAGGCTTATTTTACTAAAATAATTCTATTAATTATGCATTAAAAATATGAATTTGAGTAAACACAATTTGTTTAATCATTTAATATTGAGGGTAATATTGGAGAAACATAATAAAATCCTCTTGATTTCATCAAAGCAACAACTAAACTGAAACAAATATTTTTAAAAAGAGGGTCAACTAAAACGAAACAGAGGGAATAATAAAGGTGATGTTGTTTTTAGCATTTTAATATTATTATGCACGTCTAGCATTCATGCAATCTGTTACCTTTCTATTAACTAAGGCAGCCTTTATGCCAAATTAAACTTGGTGTTAACGGGGGTTTTAAGGCACATATTGGACGTTTGTGGGTAGCTTCATGCATTTCATCATCAAGAATTGATTTTTGATAGCTAGTAATGGATGAATTTCAGCACAATTTTTTTTTTTTTGAGATTCATGTAACTTTCTCCTCATTATTCCTTCATTATCCTATTCTTTATGTTGGTGTAACTCATGTAACTCTTGCAATCTAAAGACCTTTGATTTTCCCTCTTTACTACCATCATTCATTCTTATATTCATTGCATGGAAGACTTCGTCTCCTATAAATAAAGGTAGTCTTGCATGATTTTGGTGCACATAAGATAATATAGAGTTCACAAAAAAGTTAGTAAAAAAGAGAGTTTATTAGTTGAAGCATGGTGTTCTTTTTTGTGGAGCTTTGAACTCAACTCTTGTTCAGAGTTGTTGAGTTGTTCTTTGTGAAAAAGGTTGTTGTATCTTGAAGGGGATAAGTCAAGAAGATTTCTGCTGGAGTGAAATATTTTTGGTGCAGTGGGCTTGAATCTCTTTAAAGAGAGCGAGATATCTGCGCTTCGACCGAAGAAGAAGACATTCTTTTTTTTTTCTTCACTTGTAACTTTTTAGTTGTAATTTTATTGTAATTTGAACAACAATTTTAAGGAGATTCAATGGCAACAACTGAAAATCTGCGGATGTCAAGATGAGAGATCTGAACAAGCCATTCCGGTTCAACGGTACTCACTTCAAGAGGTGGAAGGGTAAAGTACTTTTCTACTTAAGTCTTCTCAACATTTCTTATGTGTTAACTGGGAAGAATCCAGACAAAGTAGATAATTCTTCCACGACCGACGATGAACTTATCTTTCTTTAAGAGAAAGTTGAAAAAATATGATGGTGACTTTTACAAGTGTCGGTATTTTTTACTTAATTATCTATTTGATAATTTGTATGATGATTATGATAGAACTTACTTTTAGTGTAAAGAAATTTGGAAAACATTGCAGAGTAAATATGACACTGAGGAGGCAGGAGCGAAAAAATATGCGGCTAGTAGATTTTTTCGTTTCCAACTGGTGGATGACAAATCAGTGGTAGACCAAGCTCAAGCCTTCATAATGATTGTTGGAGAGCTCAGGTCTGAAGAAGTCAAAATTGGAGATAACCTTATTGTTTTTGGCATAATTGATAAACTTTCACCTTTGTGGAAGAAATTTAAAAAAAAAACGAAGGAAAATTTAACTTCTTCGAATAATGCTTCCTTTGAAATTAACAAAAATACTACTTTGAAGCCAAAGAAGAAACAATTCAATAAAAATTATGGTAGACATCCCAAGGATAATAATGGTGGAAACAACCAAGAAAAAAATTAACATGTACAAAAAAAGAAACCGTACTTTGTCTGTGGCAAGAGTAGACATATTACTTGATTTTGCAGATTTTGAAAATGTGAACCTAAAATTCAGGCAAACGTTACCGAAGAACAATTTGTGGCAATGATAACAGACATTAACATGGTGGAGAATGTTGATGGATGGTGGGTTGAATCTGGTGCAAACCGTCATGTCTGTTATGACAAAGATTGGTTTAAAAAATATACTAATTTTGAGAAGCTAAGAATCATCATGCTTGAAGACTCACATACCACTCAAGTGCTTGAAATGGGAGATGTCGAGTTGAGTTTCACTTCTGGAAGGGTATTAATATTAAAAGAAAATAAATGAGGACTATTTACGATACTTATGCAACGTTTAGCGACTTTTTAACTACAAAAGACTGTATAATGACTTTATATGATACTTGGACAAAATTGACTTTCTCATTTTTCTTTAAAAAAAAAAGAAAGAAATTAATGTTAGCTTGGATGGCCATTTTTCATATTTAGCCACATTTTAAATGTACCTACAAAATACTAAAGTTTTGACAAGCGAAACTCCAATATAATGCAAAGGAATTTCAAATTCCATTAACGATTTATTAAAAATAATTTCTTATCATTTCAAATTTAGAAATAATTTATGGAACTCAAATTTTTATAATTATACTGTGAAATTAGTTCTAACTCAAGAAAAGATTTATAGAGAACCTAACTTTTAAATTTACATTATTAATTAATGTAATTTTATGACAAGCCTAAGTCACATACTCATAATTAATGAAACAAAGAAGAAAAAAAGTTAGGTAGGCTATGAGTTGTTGTTTTGGTTAGGGGTGTGCAAAAATCGAATCAATCGATAAATCCGAATCGATAAAAATGTTATTGGGTTAACAGTTTCTTATTGGTTTTATAAAAAAATTTATTGGGTAAACAGTTCGATTTCAGTTTTAGCTTACTGGGTTATCGGTTAAACCGATAATCCAATAAGGATACACTAAATTATTGTTTTATATTCCTATTTATGTTATATATATAAATATCTCTCTCTCTCTATATATATATAAATGTATATATATTATATGCACTACTTATTCACAATTCAGTGATTCACTGTAACACCCCAAGAACCTATCCCGAGACATCACACGGTGCTCAAGGCCACCTGTGGCCTCAAGCAACGCTAATCATGTTAAAATAGAGAGGAACAATCATGTCATGAACATACTGAGATACGAATAAATACTATCTTGTACAAACAAAATACTGAAATTTATGTACATACTAGTACTCTAGTCTGACAAAGCCTTTACTATATAAGACAGAGGAGCCATTGGGACAGATCCCCAACTGACTTGTACTTTACTGAAAAGAAAAAACCATCTACTAACAAGACAAAATTAGGGACATAGGTCCTCGGACCATGAGGACTCACCAACTGTAGAAATGTCGATAAAGGTACTCAAAGATCACTGTCGCTGCTGAGACGGAGCACCTGAACCTACATCACGAGGAAATATAGAACAAAGAAGAGTATGAGAATCAGTACTTGGGAATGTACTGAGTATGTGGACGTGGATGCAACATTTTAAATAATATCATAAATGTGTAAGAAATTATGCATGCTGACAATAATGACTCTCTTCGCTTGAATTACCTGAACATAATTTCCATAAATTATCAATAGTAACACATGCTCCATAAATCTCATAAATCATTGGACTCAACTCAAACTCTTTGACTCATGACTTAGAGTGACTCGGTAACTCAAGAAACTTAGACTATTATGGACTTGGGAGTTTCTTATAACCGATCATGTGAGCCGCATGGAGTCCAGCGTTTTTCCATCCTGAGGAAGGAACCCCACATTGGCGGGAGAGTTATACTCTTGCCAGGGAGTATAACCTCAAACTCATCTCGGTGATCACAAACTCGGCTCTTTGTCCTACAAATCTCAATCCTATGGTGGCACGTAGTTCTGGGGAAATAGGGTGCACTGAACCCACACTTCCCGCTCGGTGCTAAATACTCCTTTTAGACTTAGCTCAGAATGCGTTAGGAAATCCATCTCAATCAACTCAAGGGTTTATCATAGAGATCAAAATCATAAATATATCTCATCTGTAAATCATAACAACTTGTGGATTCCTAACTCGACTCAATCTCAAAATAATCTTTCTCATCATCAAGTACACTTGCTTATCAAATCATATCGAGTATCAAAAGCTTCAAGAAAATGTCACAGGACTCATTCTTGACTCTCAAGTTCCATACCAATATACATATTCAATATTCAAACTTCTTATGGAAAAGGATAACTCATGACACTTATCTTAAATCACTTGTAAATCATCATTTCATAGTATCAATATACAATTCACAGCATAAATTCTCAATTTAAGAAATAAAACAATGAAATAGTCATGTATATCAATCTTGAATAACTCAATTCTCATAGATCAATGATAAAGTAATTTGGGTATAAACCCACTTGCAAAATCATGAAATTCCAATAGTAAAAATCAATTCTTTGGGCACAAGAATGAAAGGATATTCTTGTTCAAGCCCCACATATCTTGGATTATGATTTTGAAAGGAAGAGACTTGTTTTAGACTCCTTTTTCCCACTCTTGAGTTAGGATCCTTGATGCTTGTGACTTGGATATGTTGATTCTTGAAATAATTTGTGAAAACCATGGCTTGATGTTGAGATGTTTAGACAAGAATTAGATTGAATTTTTGAGAGACCCTAGCTTTTAAATGGAATGGAAGAGGAAAATGAGGATTTTCTCCTCTATTTGTATATATATAGAGAGGGTAGGGACGGGTGGAAGGACCAAAATACCTTTGAGCAAATTCTAGAACTGGAGCTCGATTTTTTTCCTTAGTGCGATGCGCCAGAATCGCGGTCCTTCACTGGATTTGGACAATTGAGAAACTGCTCAGTGGCGCGATGCGGTGAATTCACATTTGCCACCTTGGTCGTGACCTGGAAGGGCACCGCGACGCGGTGGAATCACGTTGGTGCACTGAAATTTGACAATCCTGATATTGAACCTTGGCGCGACGCGCCAGTATCGTGAAGACTCACTGGAAAATGACAATTGCCATTCTGGCTGGCTCCGTGACGCGCTAAAGTGCCAGGTGGAACACTGTCTCACTAAAATGGCTCTAACTCTTCACCCGAGTGTCGGATTTGGGCGAACTTGGTATCGATGGAAATCTTATTCAATGCTTTACATGACAAAAAGTAGAAATTAGAGAAATACAACACGGTATAATCATCAATCACTTTGAAAGTCATCTATATTCACTCAAAAGACAAATTTAGGCTTACTAACGATTGGGGTATTACATTCACAAAGTGTTAACCTATTCAGGGCAACAAAGGCACAATGTGAAACTCGGCTATTATCATATTGAAAAGCTTGAAGCGTTTATAGCTTCCAACAATTATGATTCATTTTTTTTTTGAACTAACATTCAGTTCAAGTTTGAAGATTCTTGTAAACTAAAATGCAGTGCGTAGGATTTTGGTGCTTAGTGTCAAAATTAGCCGATACGCTCTACCAAGCAATTGTGGTCAAACCACGGGATCGAAGGGTGCCTAACACCTTCCCCTCGATCAACAAAATTTCTTAGTCGGAATCTCTGTTGGCAAACCAGTTTTAAAGAGTAAAAGATAATTTTGAAAAAGGATTTCCAAAGGTGACTTGACACACTAGATTATGTCGAGTGGCGACTCTGAGTTTTGAATATAAAAGTTATTTTCGAAACAAATCTTTATTTTGTCACTTAATAATAAAACCCTTTCGAACTTTATAATCGAATAAAATTATTTTGGTTAGAAAAAAGGGGTGTGACAGTCCAATTAGTTTTCATATTAATTTATTCTAATGAAAACCTACGATACTTTAATTATTATGAACCTACATATTAATTTTTTTTTGTCCAATTAGTTTACTTTTAGCGTACAAATGAGAGAGACAAACTACTGGAAAGAGACTTGGAAAATGTTTTGAGGTAAGGGGTAAGTTAATCAAGTTAATGAATGTGATGACATCGTTCAATACACAATAAAATGTATAATTAATGCAAATACTAATTATACATAAACTCAAAAACGTACCAAACAAGATACTAATAATACACATCATTCAACTAGCAAATTCACTTTTTTCAGGATCTAGGGTATCTTTAAACTGGTTTGCTTCAAAATAATGACAGTAAACGTATTAACAGGAAAGAATAATCATTCAATAACAAATTGAACAAGTCCAAGCAAATGTACAAATAACATTAACTCTTTTTGTAAAACGTAAATGATATATAATTGTTGTGTTCCTACAGTCTTTGTTCACTTCTAATATTGAAGAAATAGAAGAGAGAATAGTAGTAAAGTCAATTTTCTAGTAGTAGGAACACACATTTCACAATGAATTACACATAGAGATAAGCAGTCACAAGCCAAACTGCTAGCTTTTACAAATTACACTCTCCATTAATCAAAGTTTTCCATAGACAAAAACCTGATCATCACTTATTCCATCAAACATAAAACATTCACATAAGCATAGACAAACATTAATTAATGTTCTTAAGATGTTGATTTTTAAGGATAGTTCCAAAATAACCTTCACCGGTAGAAAGACGTTTGTTACATACATCGATATATGAATGATCATAGGGATTATATGTGTGGAGACATTCACAACACCACTAACAGTCACTGCAGTCAGCGTTCGATGTGCAACTTCTTCCACAAGTTAAGAAGCCACTTTTTACTGGAAGTAATTGTTGTTCCACTGCTGCAAGATGTAGTGCTAAGTCTCTTGTAGCCATTACTTGCATCTTGGGAGACCAAGAGAAATCATCAACTGCATGCATTTTATACACATAATTGTAAGATATAAGTAGACTGTAATAAACGAGTTAGGACAAACTTGAACGAGTTAAATAATCAAAGAATAGTTAGACCACAGTCTGAAGTTCTTTTAGGTCAAATAAAAAATCATAACTCAACTCGTTCATGACCCAATCACCCAACCTAGCTCCCATACCTTCTTTACAACAATAACAACATACCCAGTATATTCTCACCAAGTGGGGTCTGGAGAGGGTAAGCGTACACAGTTCATATCACTACCTTAGATGTGAGATAGAGAGACTGTTTTCGATAGACAGACGACTCAAAATAAAACAGTCTAGAGAAGAAACAGTTAAAAGACAAGATACAATAGAAATCAACATATCCAATAATACCATATACAAGATATACCAAGTAATACAACAAAAGATACAATTAAACTCATACTAACCCTCTACCCTAATCCATCTCCTACAACTTCTTATCTATGGTCATTTCCTCGGTAAGCTGGAGCTGCTCCATGTCATGTCTAATCACCTCGCTCCAATATTTCTTCGGTCTACCTCTACCTCACTTGAAACCATCCCTCAACCTCTCACACTTCCGCACCGAGGCATCCGTGCCCCTCCTCATCACATGACCGAACCATCTCAACCATCTTGGCTTCCACCTAAGCCACTCCAAAATTATCTCGAATAACCTCATTTCTAATCCTATCTTTCCTAGTACACGCACACATCCACCGAAGCATTCTAATCTCCACCATCTTCATCTTCTGGATGTGGACTTCTTAACAAGCCAACACTCCACCTCATTTTTTAATTTTTATTTTTTGATTTGAAAATAAAACGTTGATGTAGATTTCTTCAAGGAAAACACATATATATGAAGAGATAAAAAAAGAACCAAACGGAAGAAGAATTGGTCGAATCCGATCCATTATTCCCACAAGCCCATCTTTTTGTTGGAATATATTATATTGTCTATTTTGATCCAATAATATCATGATCATTTCGAATTCAATTCAACTTATTAGGCACTCAAGTTCCAACAAAGTGGTGTAGAAATCCTCCAAGTACCCTCGTGCTAGAGGAATTAATAACTCAAGTAATAGGTATCATAACTCGATTTATCCATCTTTGGATGAATCAAGACGAATTAATAAAGGTGAAAAGATTAGTTTTGGAAACTAGATATATACCTGTACTTATAATAAAGAGAGCAATCAAAGAAAAAAATAGTTTAGTCATATTACAGAAAACACACTTTAGCTTATAAAAAAAGTACAAAGAGAGAATGAAAATATGTTCATGTAATGTACCAATTTATAGAACTAGTAAGAGCATCATGGCGGGGAGGGGGGGTCAATAGTTTGATTCGATGAGTTAATTTACAAAATTTATATTATATCAGTTTCTCGATTATCTCGAGTAAAGTAGAGAATATAATATCATTCATTCTTATAAAGTTTTGACCCAAACTCTCTAGATATTTTAAATGTTTAAAAGGTGAAAAATCAAGAAAAAAATAGAAGATATAAGACTAAAAATTCACCCCACTATTTTATAGTAGTGTAAATCAAGAATTAAAAAATTAGATAAAACTAATTAATTGGAATAAAACTAATAAAAAAAAATCATAAAAGTGAAAAGATATCCAGTACCGTATCATTTGATACTCAAAGATCATTGGAATACCTTGTAGCTTATTAATTGCTACTCAAGATGCTAGAACTAATTAATTATTTTCAATATGTAGGAGGTAGCATAATTGCTTTGCAGTTGAAATTTTGGGTGTAAATTATTTGTTGGCTTGTACTTGTAGTCATATCCATCATCCAGGCAAAATCGTGTATTACCTAATCGTGTAAAAATTATTGTAAATCTTAGCAAATATCTTCTTTATTTTTTACTATATGTTAATTTAAAATAGGTCATTCTTTTTTAAATAAGAGAGTGATAAATAATATGTCAAATTAGAATTGAAATTACAACAAATATGCGTTATGTGTGAGGAATTGAAATTCCTATATATAGCCTTTGCTTTCCTTGGTTCTATATAGTTGCAGCCTTGCAGGTAAATCAATAACACTTTTATAGAGGAACAAGAAATACTATTATAATAAATTATTATAGGATCCAGCAAGAATGCATGTGATTATATAGTTGAAGCACCTACTTCTGTAATCTTGTTTTAAAAAATGTTCAAATAAAGCTCACTTCTAACAGTGACGAATTTAGAATTTAGAGATCGTGGGTGCTCGAGAGGTTCAAATACGTATATTGATGTCCGAAGCTTTAAGGTTCTACTTAAAAATTAAGTATCCAGCTATTTTCTTGATTTACTGGGTGTTTTTCCAAGCATTATATCAATTTTTATATATATTACCTAATCTGCCTCTAATTTAATAGGTGTCGAAACACCAAAAACAGGTCATGGATCCGCTCTGACCTATTAGTCTAAGATAGTGATATGGACGGTATACATTCACTTTTTCTAGAATCCACTTAATTGAAATATACTGATTTTGTTGTTATTATTGTTGTTCAAATAAAGCTCACCCTCCATGATATTTTAAATCACACAACTATTTAATTCCTCAAGTTTGTAACATGTAGTGTGTAAAATTGTTCCCATTGTTACTTTAAGCACATAATGCAACATTTAATTAGAGCATAAGATTTGTTACACAAGATCCTTTTACGTTGCCTTGGGGTGTTTATGAAATTCTCACTCGAAGAGATGATTGTTATTTTTATAACTGATAGAGATAATTATTTGATCATTACTCAAACGGTCATTTCATTATTTAAAATTAGATAATGTAAGTCTTCTCCTCCTCTTCTTCTAGAACTAGAAGTGCAAGGCCCATGTTAGTACGGGTCCAACAATATAACATGTGGATTGCAATTTTTAAGTTTTAGAATTCATTATTGTTTTGTTTAATTATTATTTTTAACACAGGAGTGTTCGAAGATAATGATCTATAATTATGACAAAAGTCATTCACTTTTTTTTAAGGGTAAACAACATAAATCTCAACACTTTGCTACCTAATTACTCTCTCTCCCAACTTTTATATCATTTACATGATATTCCAGATATGATTAGGGGTGGGCGTTCGGTCTGACTGTTTAATATCGGTTCGATTTATCGGTTTTTGGATTGACAAAAATGACATCCATAACCAAACCAAAATAAATTCGGTTTGGTTTGGTTTTTACAAATTCGGTTCGGTTATTTCAGATTTTTATTTCGAATTGAAATATTAAAGTAGTTAGCCTCTCTTTTTCATAACTGAGCATTTAAAATTGTTGGATTTTTTTAGAAAAATTATTTTTTTCAAACCTGTTTTTCATTCCCGAATATAAATAATTATAAATAGCTCAACATGGATGAAACGAAATAAAATAATCATAAGCTTAACATAATACATAATGTCATTAATCATTACATATAATATAAACTTGCATAAATAGTCTACAAAACAACACAAAACTCGTAAAAATAGTTCATGAAACAACATACTTTCTGCATAAATAGTCCATAAAACAGTCCAAAGTCACCAAAATAGTCCATAAAATATTTGAGTACTAAAACAATCCATAAATAGCCCGCGGCGTATGCGAATTTGCTGTTAAATGTTAATTGTGAATGTGAATTACTAAATATATATATATATATATATATATATATATATATATATATATATATATATATATATATATATATATATATATATACATATATAATATATATATAATATTATATTATATATATAATAAAATATATATTATTTATTTATTTATAAAATTTTGGTTTTTCAGTTTAAACCAATTTTTTTTTAAATCGAAAACCAAACCGAAAAACCAAAATTCTAAATTACAAACTGAATCCAATCCGAAAAATCGAAAAACCAAAATCAAAATTAAATTTCGATTTGGTTTTTTCAGTTTTTTCAGTTTAAACCAAAATATGCCCACCCCTAGATATGATACATTATTTAACCTCCTACACATAAGCTTATGATACATTACAAACCAATTAGTTAGAGATAAAAAAGGGAAAAACATTAAAAGTGCCTACAATTGAGGAATTAGCACGCTCAATTTAAGATTTTTTTCGTTTAATTACATAAAATCCTCAACAACTTCATTATTTGAAATTTGAATAATCAAATCAAATCAATCTTCATTTATCATAATCTTCCAAAACTAATTTCTTCTCCAATCTTTCATTCCCTGCGTTCAGAAAAAAATTAAACATACTATAAGAATCCGATGTATCAGACGAATTTCATAATATATATATATATATATATATATATATATATATATATATTTCTATGTTTCAGAAAAACGAAATTTAAAACTTAATTTCTTTATATTTATGTATCAGAATAAAGAAATATATATTGAATGTATCAAAAATCATTGATTACGTCTATCAAAAATAATTCTATGTATCAGAATGCATGTAATATCTCTGTCAAAAAATATTTATGTATTAGAAAACGAATTTAATATTTAATTTCTTTATATTTATGTAACAAAATAAGAAAATATATATTGAATGTATCATAAATCATTCATTACCACTGTCAGAAATAGTTTTATGTATCAGAATGCATGTAATACCTCTGTCAAGAAAATATCTATGTATAAAAAATAATATTTACAGTTCCATTTGTTTTATTGAACATTATTGTAGACACCTAATTTTGTCCCTCCCAAAATTCAATTTTATCCATTTTTAGCTCACCTTACCACGCACCCTCATCCATGTGATTATACCTCATAAAAATACAAAAAATAACAACCTTTAACATAATCCCTAACAAATTCTATCTTGTTTTAATCCTATCCTAACCAACTTTACACCTCATTCTAACAACCTACCCTACCCTCCACGTGACCCCCCTCCCCCTACCTACATTTTTTGTTTACACATTTTTTTGCCATCTCCATATATAAAACAATACACTATACACACTGAAAAGAGAAATGAGGAGTATCTTCTGGAGGGACCCACCACCAACAAAATTGATACCGTCATCTTTCTCTCCATAATACTCACACCACGAGACAAACACACTTCCTTCAGAGAAATAGAGGCCTCTCTCATCCATTACACACACACAGAGAATAGACAGGCACACACATACTCTCTCATAGGCATACACTCACAGAAAAAATCTCACCAAAAACACACACTCCTTCACTGAATTGGCGTGCATACACAATTTCTATTGAAGACTACATACACACACACGATTCATACGTATAGATCGGAGAGAGAGGGAACCAAGAGAGAAAATAAGAGAGATTGGGTTTGAGAGAGAGAGAGATCGATGGGGGTTGAGAAGATTCGGAGAGATTGAGAGAGAAAAGAAGTAAAATCCAGTGAGTAACCATTTTTTCGGCGGGTTCTCGCCGTAAACAGTACTGACGTCAGGTTGTGATAGGTTTTCCATCACCACTAGGGTCGCTGGAATTCTATCAAGGTAAAAATGGTTTGGATATCTCCGTTCCGACCCGAATCCGACTAGAAACAATCAAGTATAATTTGTTTCTATTCGCTTCCGGTGACATTTATCGGATGACGGTAGAAATTTGGGATTTGGGGTCTATACTGACGTTGTTTCGGCTTGTTTTAACCTGTCTAGGTAAAATTGATACTGATTTTGGAGTTTTGGTCCGTTGTTGAGGTTTGAATCAAAGGTTTCGGATGTGGATCCTACCCGATTTTAATCAAAATAATACATCAAGTTTGAAAGCGCATTGAGGTCCAATTCTATCTTCTCTTTAATTTTTTGTGTAATTGTGAATGATTTGTGTATTTGGTATGTTTGAATCTTTGTTGTGTGTTGGTTGATGTTGGTTTTCGACTTTGAAAAGTGAATTGATAATCGAAGCATGTGTTAGTTATTGGTTGAAAATAAATTTGGGGTGGAGTTGAAAATTGACAAAAAGGATAGATTCGGATTAATTTTAATTTATTGTTGATATGAAATGAGTTGGAATTGTGATAATCGAAACAGATAAGCAAATATAGGTTCAGGTAGACAAAAATTTAGGAATGGTGTTTCTATTGAATGTTTGGTTGCGCGTTTGTGGAATGTCTTCTAGTTTATCACATTGGATTCAAGTGTATTCATTTGGCCAAGGATTGCCCCGAGGTTTTAGGTATTTATTCACCGTAGAATGCCCCGCAGTATTATATTGGCGGAAGATATTCGTGATGAAGGCCTGAGGCATTGGGTAGAGCATTGGAGCATAGTTAGGATTAGTGGAGGTTGGCGTAGGTTTATATTTTTACATTTTTTGTTTGGACAGTATAATTGGACTGAACGCTAAATTTTGGATTGTTTTATTTTGTTTTACTTGATTGATTGTTTTGCATGTTTTGTGTGGTTTATACATTCGTAGTGTCAAATTAGCCGATACGCTCCACCAAGCGACTGTGGTCAAACCACCGGACCGAGGGGTACCTAATATCTTCTCCTCGGTCAACAGAATTCCTTAACTGGAATCACTGTTCACGGATCAGTTTTAAAGAGTCAAAATTGTTTTGAAAAGGATTTTCAAAGGTGGACTTGACACACCCGATTATGTCAAGTGGCGACTCTAAGTTTTATGTCGGTAGGATGTCCTAAGTCACTTTCCAATCCTTTGAGATACCTTTCACTTGATTCTCTCATAATTTGGGTAGGTAGGATGTCCTAAGTCAAGACTTGGTGTCCCTCCTTCCTTCTGTTTCATTCTTTTAATAGTGGTCGGGATAAAATTCTGTCTCGTTGTGTACTTCTTTATCTGAAAATACTTCATGTTTACATTCTAAGGGACATGCTATAGACACCTAATTTTGTCCCTCCCAAGTCTAATTTTATTCATTTTTAGCTCACAATACCACACACCCTCATTCATGTGATTATATCCCATAAAAATACAAAAATAACAACCATTAACAAAATCCCTAACAAATTTTATCTTGTTTTAATTTATCCCAACAAACTTTATCTTAATCATCTACTCCCAACCCCACCCTACCTTTATCCTCATGTACCCCTACCCCTACCCCATTCACGTGACCCCCTCCCCTAATATATTGTTTATACATTTTTCTTGCCATTTTTCCATATATGGATCAGATAACAGACACAATCAAAAGAGGGGTCCACGGGTAGATTTCTTTTTCTTCTTTTCCCTTTTCAACTGAGAAGATATATACAGGGAGGTCATCTTTTTTTTTTCTTCTGGAGGGGACACCTCACATGCACATACATGAGGGGCCCACAAGAATTTTCACACTTTTAACCATATATACATACACACAACATATTCATCAAAGAGGAAGAAGGTTCTTCCATTTTTTCAGAACCCAGGAGAAAACATACCTGCACACACTCATCACGTCTCTTCTTCTTTTCCCTCACACACAAAAATCGCACACACAGAGAGATTGAGAGGGAAAGAAGAGAATTTAAGAGAGATGAGAGAGATCGAGGGAGAGAATATAGAGAGAGGAGAAAAATAGTAAAAAGCAGAGAAACCAGATCGAAAAACAAATTTCACAGTGAATTCTCACCAGAAATGATATCATCGGCAAAATTCGATTCCCCCACCCCAAAATCCGATCTGAAAACTTCCTCGGAGCACTAGTGACGGGGATCATTATGAGAAAACGTTGAATCCAACTTCATCGCCTACTCAAAGTTTCTAAACTAGCGACAAGAATCAGTCATAGCAGCGTCGGTGCTTCAGTTTAGGCTTGGGATTGACTGACAGCCATAGGAAAATTTTGAGTTGGGCTTGGAATGGTTATTAGTCTTGGATTCGAGCTGGTTCATCTGGGTTGAGGTTCGATGGGAGGTTTTCGGATCTGGCTCAGTCTTTCGATTGTGAAATTCGATACACAAAAAGCTCATTTGAAGGTCCAATTCTACTCTTTCTCATTTTTATTTCACTATATATAATTGATGTCGTGATTCTTGTTGATTCGTGATGGGTTGATGATACGAATTTTGAGCGTGTTTGAGTTTTCTATAATTGACATGGCTTGATTGGTTGATTCTTATATTAAAATTGGTTAATTGATTGGGAATAAGTGGAACGGGATTGAAACTAGATAAAAAAGTGAATTTTGGTTTGTTTGATTCTTGGGTTGTTGTTTGACTTGAAATGAACGTTAATCAAAATTGATATTATCATGTTTTAGGTCGATAGGGAATAGATAAATTATAAGTTGGGTAGGCAAAAGTAGGGATTGTGTATGGTTGAATGATTTGAAATTTTGTTGAATAGTTTGATTTTCTCGCACTAAAAATGTATTCATTTGGCTGGGGAATGCCTTGAAGGATCTGTATTGATTTATCCGGTGAATGCCCCGAAGTACCTTGTACTTGGAAGATGTTCGTGGTGAAGGCCCGAGGCGTCTGTTGAAGCAGTGGAGCATAGTAAAGGATTAGTCTAGGGTAGAATAGATTTCTATTTTCGCATTATTTATTCCCTGACTGTATAATTTGAACTGGACATTATTCTGGTTTTGAATTTTTGTTTGATATTTTTGTTCACTTGTTTTGCGTGTTTCTATGGTTTACGCATCCGTAATGTTAAATTAGCCGATACACTTCACCAAGCGACCGTGGTCAAACCACGGGATCGAGGGGTGCCTAACACCTTCCCCTCGGTCAACAGAATTCCTTAGCCAGAATCTCTATTCGCAAACCAGTTTTAAAGAGTGAAAACAGTTTTGAAAAGGATTTTCCAAAGATGACTATGCAAATAATCCTTTTCGAAACAAAAGATCATCTTTTGTCACCCAATAAATAAAATCCTTTCAAACTTTAAAATGAAATTTTTTTCGGAGTTAAACAAGGGGTGTGACAGCTCTAGCGGCTCCACTGAGGATTTTTCAAAATTCGAGCTATTTTTTGGAGTTGTATCGGCTTTGTTTGACATTATGTGTTTATAGACATTGTTCGTGTTATTTTGTGTTATTGTTTATCATTGTTGAGTGCCTACGTGCTACATATTTGCAGTTTTTTTTTATGTGTTACCGCTTTATATCTGGGATCATGTGCATAATTCGAGTCAATTCTTTCTGCAACAAGTCCGTAGTACACGTGTTGTACACAACCTCTAGTTGAGTCACCCTTATTTTAGGAGGGGGAGCTGTCGGTGTTATGGAGTAGGTGGAAAGCAAAGCAGCCACTATCGACCATACGCTCCCCCGACAGCCTTGTTAGTGAACCCCAATGTAGGTCAGTCTTTAGGTCATACTTATCTGCATCATATTGAGACCTAGCGGGACTCATTTGGTCCTTTGTAGGATACTCACCCTTGAAGCATCCCTACGTGCTAATTGTTGTATCTTTGAGGGTAATTTGGCCATTTGATGGACTGATTTGGGAAAACAGATGCTAGAATTAAAGAAGGGTGTGTGGGCATGGAAAAAACGAAAAAAGGAAAAAAGAAAAAAGAGTCAATTTTTTTTTTTTTGTAGTTATTAGAGTTCTTTATGCTTTTATTTTCCACAATTCAAAAATTCAATTTTTTTTTTTACCTTTTGCACTCATTTGTCAAAAACAAAAACATCAAAAACAAAATTCCTTTTGTTTCTTTAGTAAGCATTCATAATTCAAAAAAGATTTTCCTTAATCGGAGCTTTTTATAAAAGAAAATCAAAAGATGGTAAAAGTTTTGTACATCTCTTATAACGAAAATGTCAAAAAGATTTTTCTTTCATAGTTGGTGTCAGTTTTATGTGAAGTGTCAAATTGAAAACCCCCCCAAAAAATTTATTTTTCATCATTGTAGTCACGTCTCTCAAGTTAGGGTTCAGTCTGTCCTTTAATCTTTAATTGTCCAATCTGAACAAACTACGCACCTCTGATTCTCCTCTCTCGGGAGTGAGATACGTAGGCAGCCTATTGGTTCGGGGATCTTATTTAAAAAAATTTTAAAAATATTTTCTTTACTCTTTATTTATAGTAGGTGTTTCACATATGCCTCGAAAATAAAACTACAAAAAGATTTTCCTTAATAGTTGTAGGTTTCATTTTTGGTTGATCTTATTTTAAAAATTCAAAAAGATTTTCTTCACTCTTCATTTAGAGTAGGTGTTCCATATACATCTTTAAAAGAAACTACAAAAAGATTTTCCTTTAATAGTTTCAAATTTTATTTTCATATGAGTTTCAAAATTGAAACAAAAAGATTTATTTGGTAATCATAGATTTTGCTTTGTATAGGGGTCTTTAAACCTGAAAAATACAAAAAGATTTTCGTCAATTCTTTTGACAAATTGTAATTTTCTTTTCTTCTTAAAGTTTCAAGCAAAAGAAAATGAAAAAAATTTAATTTGGCAATTTTGGCAGGACTTCACGAAGTACGCACACCGGATTCTCCTCTCTCAGGAGTGAGATACGTAGGCTCCCTTCTTGGGTTCGGTGATCTTTTCAAGAAAAAAGTGATTTTGAAAAATTGTTGAACTCTAACGCATTGGCTATCTCTTGTCCAGTTAGTTTAAGGTGGTTGGTTTGTAGCATTTTGGCTGATCCTCCATATTGCTCCAAATCACAGAGAAAGTTATGGATAACAAGGATACCGATTTTGTTGTCACTAATCAGATAGGGAGTTCGGGGAATGAGAATGTAGGAGCTAATAAAGAGATTCGAAAATTAAGGCAGCAAATGATAGAAATGCATCGAGCTTGGGCTAATGGGTTTCCACCTCTTCCATTTCCCACTGATAATCTGGAATATCTTTCTAGCTTGCCTCCAGTATCACATGCACAGTTCCCTATTTTTGTTGACACGACAGAATATGTATCAGGATCGACTCCAGGGCAACAAAATCCAAACATTTTCAATGTTCATTTCCTCACTCCTCAATACAAAACTACCGCATACTCGGCTCCACCTTCAATTCCCGTTTTTGCAACTCCACTCCCATATGAAGCTTTTGTTTCTGAGGGTTATCCAACAGTCGTGCTTCCTCACTCTGCAAGAAAGCATGTATTAAATTTTTCTGGTGATTAACATTATGCTTTTGGACCCATATTTAAGTCAACTGGTCATTATGGCTATACTCACCCACCTGAATTTCCTCTTAACACTAAGAATCCTATTATGAAAGAAGAACAAGAGGAAATGACCAGAAAATTGAGAAACTTGGAACTGGCTATGAAAAACTTGCAAGGACTTGGGGGTACAAAATTGTCTCATATAACGATCTGTGCATGTTTCTAGATGTTCATCTTCGTCTTGGTTTTAAAATGCCAAAGTTTGAGAAGTATGATGGATATGGCGATCCTATAGCACATTTGAGATGCTATTGCAACCAACTAAGGGGCGCTGGAGGGAAGGAAGAATTACTCATGGAATATTTTGGTGAGAGTCTTTCAGGTCTAGCTTCAGAATAGTTTGTTGACCAAGACATCAACAAGTGGAATAATTGGGATGAACTGGCTAATGAATTCGTGCAACAATTCCAATACAATATAGAGTTGATTCGTGATTAGAAATCCCTAACTAATATGAAGAAAAAGTGTACTGAAACTTCAAATAGTATGCGATTAGATGGTGTGAACAAGCTGCTAGGGTGAAACCGCCAATGAAAGAAAGTAAGATAGTGGAGGTGTTTATTCAAGCGCAGGATAAAACATATTATCAACATTTGTTACCTACATTAGGCAAGACATTTATTGAGGTCCTTAAAATGGGAGAGATGATAGAGGATGGAATTAAGACCGGTCACATTGTAAATTTTGCAACATTGAAAGCGACCACTCACGCGATTCAAAAAGGTTTGGGAAGTGTTAGAGGGAAGAAGTATAAGGAAGATGCATCTGTCATTGTAGTTGGACAACAGACACGAGAAAGAGGACTACACCATCGTTACCCACAGGCTCAAACCCAAGTTTATGCCCAAGCTCCATAGAATTGTTTCCAAAATCTATTATACTCCATTACCCTACTTCCATATCCAGTATATAACGCACAACCGCATGTCCAACCCTCATCTTACCTACAATGGTACAAGCCAACTTCTCAGAGTCATCCTCTAACTCCACAAACATACCAAAGGCCTTCTAATCCAGATTTTTGGTCCAAGCCAAACAATGAAATAAGGCAGAAGTCGATGGATAGCTTCATGCCAATTGCAGAATCGTATGCAAGTTTATTCCAGAGATTAGTATAGTGGGGCATGATCAGTCCTCTCCTTGGGTATACTCCTGATCCACATTCAAGAAGTTTTGATCCTAATGTACGATGTGCATATCATTCTGATGTTCAGGATCACAGTATTGAAGATTGTCGTTCTTTGAAAAGAGAAATTAAAAAGATGATTCAAGATAAATCAATTATGGTACAGAACATTGATAGTGAGAAAAGCTCTAGTCATGCTGATATGCAAACCAGTGGCTAAGATGACAGGCTGAGCAATTGAAAAGTCACCTCTCTCCCTATTAGGAAGAGGTCTGGTAGCTTGTTTTGTTTTATTTTCTGTTGTCCGAATTATTTCAGGGTTATAGTTTGGGATTTATCTTGTTTTGTCCTTTTGTCGTTTATGTTCAAACCCTTCTATCTTTTATTTCAACTAAATGAATTGTCCCTTTTCCTTTGTGTTTTAAAATATGTTGTTTGTTTGTTTTCTTTATACAGTTTATTTTATGTTAACTCTAGTGATATGACATGCTTGTGGAATTTTCAACCAGATCTTAAAATCCAGTTTAAGCATGAACATTGAATTAGAGGGTTAAAGTTAGAAAAAAGAGCATCTGAGAAAATAGATAGAGTGATGGGGCATTTGGTGATCAAGTTGAAGCCTTCTTTGAAAATTAAGGCAATTATTTTGAGAATCGTGAGAATAACTTGGTCATCAATTGAAAGACATATCTCAATTGGTCAAGTAGTGAATGTGTGATCCTATGTCAAAAGGAACAGAAAACAAATTAGCTCCACGAAGTCATGAGTCCTTCAGCATGAGGAATGTACAACGAAAGTGGAGTTGTATGTTTGACAAGGGTAGAAGAAGAATTGTCAGATGCTCAGTTGAAGTTAGTGTTATTAAAGTATCACAAATGATCTTCATCTTTCATTTCATATTGCATTATGTGTACGTGCATTTTCAAGGATTGATATGACGAAGACATTTTATTCTGCTATCCAAACAACGTGTCATCCTTTGTTTACCCCATTGGAGCTTTAGTCCTATTTTCTTTCATACCCCTCTTTTGAAATCAAGATAGAGTCAGCAAGCTAAAAAGAAAAGTGTCAAGCAAAGCAATATAGTTAGAAAAATTTCAAAAAAGAAAAAGAAAAATAAAAGAGAAAAAAATATGTCCAAAAAAAATAAAGAAAAGAGTCAACAAGAGAAAGAAAAAAACAAGAAAATCAGAATTAATCAAAAGAAACTGGGGCATGAGTTAATCCTTATTGTTTGAGTCAATTCCAAAAGTTGTAAGTCCTACCCCACTTCAAGTGTTGTTTGGGCCTCATTTCATCCTTTCTTTTTAACCTGATCCAAAAGCCAAGTTACAACCAAAGAAAGACCTTCAAATCAATCTTTGAGAATGTTAAGCCTAAGCATGCAATGGATATGATGATGCATTTTGGGTACTACTTGTCTTCCTCAGTATAAAAATTATGAGAGAAATACAAAAGAGAGAGTCTTATTGGTGAAAATCCTTTCAGACACCATAAGACGATGGTAAGTTGAGAGAAATAAAAATGAGAGAGCCTTATGGTGAAAACCTTCACGGCCACCATCAGGCGATGTGGATTTGAGAGAAAGAGAATGAAAGGCTTGTTAGAGATAACCCTTCAAGGCGCCACTATCCGAATGAGGTCTTAAATGCAATTGACCTAAGGAAACAACTCAGTTTCAAGGCCATTAACTCAATGACAATTGGTAGAAAGTTAGGACGAAAAGATCAATCTTCTTAATCCAAAATGCCTGACATATTCATTAGAGTTGACTGTCATTTTTAGATGATTTTTTTTTATTTCTTTGTTTTAAATGGGGACATTCATTGTCTTTCTTTCTTCTCTTTATTTTCTTTTCTTTAGTTAGTTGTACAAATAAAATCATTGTCTTTTTTTCTCTTGTCTTTGAGTCAAGTCCACATCAAAACCAGTGAGAAAAAATTTCAAAATTGGCTACCGGTTTCTTCAATTACGCAAAGCAAGACAAAATGTCAATACGTGAAAGAGACATGGTTATGCGCCGAAATAAGGCATATAAAAACTTTGTCAACAGACAAGCCAGGGAACTCATCAAAATACCTAGGTTCAAAGGGTTTATCTATGAAGCATGGAAAAGCAGAGATTTAGTGTTTTTTTTTAGAATCACTCTTAATAATCTGAGTTTGGGTTAAAGATGCAGCAAGTCAATGGAATATGCTAATGGTTGGAGGCAAGGTTAAATATGACCGGGGCAAGAACGATTTCCACGAAAGCTAAAGCCACAAACCAACCACCATATTTTTAAACTCACAAGTTTTATTTGTATGAAAAAGGAACACATGTTGCATTCGGATCAAGGATTTCAGAGCCTAAACATCAAAGGCCGTAATTTCTCATTTCTACAAATGCAAGAGGAAATGTTGTTGCACAGGTGACATTTGTAAGAAGATACATTTCCTTGTATGGATAATTTAAGTGATATTTGTAAGGAGACGCATTTTCTTCAAAAATTCAAGAAAACATTTATAAAGAGACACAATTCTTGTTTGGTTAATTCATGAAACATTTGTAAGGAGATGCACTTCTTTGTTTGGTTAATTCAAGAGGTATATGTAAGGAGACCCACTTACTTGCTTGGGTAATTCAAGCAACATTAATAAGGAGACACACTTCCTTGTTTAGTTTATTTAAGCAACATTTGTAAGGAGATACATTTTCTTTTTTGGGCAATTCAAGCAACATTTGTAAGGAGACACACTTCCTTGTTTGGGCAATTCAAGCAACATTTATAAGGGGATGCACTTCCTTGTTTGGATAATTCAAGAAACATTTGTAAGGAGATGTACTTCCTTATTTTGGTAATTCAAGAGACATCTGTAAGGAGATGTACTTTATTATTTAGGTAATTCAAGTGACATTTGTAAGGAGACACACTTTCCTTTTTGGGTAATTCAAGCAGCATTTGTGAGGAGATGCACTTCCTTATTTTGGCAATTCAAGTGACATTTGTAAGGAGATGCACTTCCTTGTTTGGTAATTCAATCGGTATCATAAGGAGACACACTTCCTTGTTTAGGTAATTCAAGCAACATTGGTAAGGAGACACACTTTTTTGTTTGGTAATTCAAGAGGTATTTGTAAGGAGATGCACTTCCTTGTGTGGAAAATTCAAGCAACATTTTTAGGGAGATGTACTTCCTTGTTTGGGTAATTCAAGCATTTGTAAGGAGCCACATTTCCTTGCATAATTCAAGTGGCATTTGTTGGGAGACGCACTTCCTTGTCAGTTTTCATTTGTCAGGATCCCTTCTGAAGAACACGATGAATGCATGAAAGTCAAGCAATAAGGTAAAGAAGTTGAAAGTCAAGCAACAAGGCGAAGAAATTGAAAGTAAACAGATTGATAAAATTGCAAGTCAGGATCCCGCCTGAAGAATAGGGTGATGAAACTCAAGCCAAGAGTCCAAAAGAAGCTGCATAGATAGGACTTTTGTAATTTTATTTATGTTTTAACATTTTTATTTTTGATGTAATGACAGAGCCGTGGACCAGAACCTCAATGAAACCTTACTCGACTATCCAACTCGGTATAGTCCACTTCTCTCTCCAATCCGTTGAGATACCTATGATTTGATTCTCTCATAACTTGGGTAGTTAGGATGTCCTGATGTAGACTCAATTGCCCTCCTTCATTCGCTTCCCTCCTTTTGAATAATGGCCGGGACAAAATTCTGTCTTGTGTCTACTTCTTTGTCTAAAAATACTTCGTGTTTACATTCAAAGGGGGCATGTTGTAGACACCTAATTTTGTCCCTCCTGAAGTCTGATTTTATTTATTTTTAGCTCACCTTACCATGTACCCTCATCCATGCGATTATACCTCATAAAAATACAAAAAATAACAACCTTTAACATAATCCCTAACAAATTCTATCTTGTTTTAATCCTATCCTAACCAACTTTACACCTCATCCTAACAACCTACCCTCACCTCCCCCCCTACCTACCTTTTTTGTTTACACATTTTTTTGGCATCTCCATCTATAGAACAATACACTACACACACTGAAAAGAGAAAAGAGGAAAGGAGAGCATCTTCTGGAGGGACCCACCACCAACAAAATTGATACCATCATATTTTCTCCATAATACTCACCCCACGAGATAAACACACTCCCTTAAGAGAAACAGAGGCCTCTCTCATCCATTACACATACACACACAGAATAGACAGGCACACACATACTCTCACAGAAAAAATCTCACCAAAAACACACACTCCTTCACTGAATTGGCGTGCACACACAATTTCTATTGAAGACCACATACACACATATGATTCATACGTACAGATCGGAGAAAGAGAGAACCAAGAGAGAAAGGAAGAGAGATTGGGTTTGAGAGAGAGAGAGAGATATCGATTGGGGTTGAGAAGATTCGGAGAGATTGAGAGAGTAATGGAGTAAAATCCAGTAAGTAACCATTTTTCGGTGGGTTGTCTCCAGAAACAGTACCGATGTCAGGTTGTGCCAGGTTTTTCATCACCACTAGGGTCGCCGGAATTCCAGCAAGGTAATAATGGTTTGGACATCTCCATTCCGACCTGAATCTGACTAGAAACAGTCGAGTTTGACTTGTTTCTGTTCGCTTCCGGTGAAGTCTATCGGAAGATGGTAGAAATTTAGGATTCGGGTCTATACTGACGTTGTTTCAGCTTGTTTTAACCTGTCTGGGTGAAATTGATACTGAGTTTGGAGTATTGGTCTGTTGTTGAGGTTCGAATCGAAGGTTTCAGACATGGATCCTACCCTATTTAATCGAAATAATACATTGATTTTGAAAGTAACATTGAAGTCCAATTTTATCTTCTCTATTTAAATTTTTGCGTAATTGTGAATGATTTGTGTATTTGGTATGTTTGAATCTTTGTTGTGTATTAGTTATTGTTGGTTTTGGACTTTGAAAAGTGAATTGATAATCGAAGCATGTGTTAATTATTAGTTGAAAATGAACTTGGGGCGGAGTTGAAAATTGACAAAAAGGATAAATTCGGATTAATTTTGATTTATTGTTGATATGAAACGAGTTGAAATTGTGATAAATCGAAATAGATAGGCAAATGTGGGTTCGGGTAGGCAAAAATTTAGGAATGGTGTTTCCATTGAATGTTTGGTTGCATGTTTGTGGAATGTTTTCCAGTTTATCGCATTGGATTCAAGTGTATTCATTTGGTCGGGAATGCCCCGAGGTTTCAGGTATTTATTCACCGGGGAATGCCCCGTAGTATTATGTTGGCGGAAGACATTCGTGATGAAGGCCCAAGGTATCGGGTAGAGCATTGGAGCATAGTTAGGATTAGTGTAGGTTAGCGTAGGTTTATATTTTTACATTTTTATTTTGGACTATATAATTGGACTGGACGCTAAATTTTGGATTATTTTGTTTTGTTTTGCTTGATTGATTGTTTTGCGTGCTTTGTGTGGTTTATACATTCGTAGTGTCAAATTAGCCGATACGATCCACCAAGTGACCATGGTCAAACCACGGGACCGAGGGGTGCCTAACACCTTCCCCTCGGTCAACAGAATTCCTTAGTCGAAATCTCTGTTTGCGGATCAGTTTTAAAGAGTCAAAACTGTTTTGAAAAGGATTTTCAAAGGTGACTTGACACACCCGATTATGTCAAGTGGCGACTCTGAGTTTTCATGTAAATAATGCTTTTTCGAAACAATTTTTCACCTTTTGTCACTTCAAGAATAAAAACCCTTTCAAAACTTAAATCATTAATCTTTTTTGAAGTTAAAAAAGGGGTGTGACAATTATAATACATAAATAGAATGTATATGGACGAAATTTATCAATATGATACATAAAAATCATACCTTTAATATGAATCTCTTTTTGCAATTTTTTTTCTCTTTGCAACATCAACAACAGACTTATGAAGAAGTACGTTAATGAAAGTTGTTTGTAAAAAATTTCCGGTGGCCAATGGCCATAACACAGATACAACTTTTGTTTTTTTGCTTTTTTTTTAAAAGAAATTTGTCGATGAGAGTTAACATAAATATACATCCCAATCAAATTAGTAGCGAAATTCGAAATTATAATAAGTTGAATAATGACGGACATTTTTTTATTTTTGAAGTCGACTGACAATCTGAATGGATTTGGTAGGTTTCTTGAAGCCACTTGGAGATTTGGGAGAAATAAACACATAAGCAATAGCAACTTTGGCATATAATACTATTGATTAGCCTAATTTAAAATATTTGCCTAATATTATTCATAATGATTAAAGATTTAATAGCATGTTTTCTAAGGAAAACAAAATATTCCTTATCTAATTCATCCTTAAGGTGTTGGTTTATGTAATTCATCCTTTTTTTTAGAGTGAATTCCCTCTATCTTTTTAATCAATCTTAAACCATAATTTACCATCATTCCATTCTAAATTATTTTTTTTCAAACTCAATCTAACTTTAACTAAGCATCTAACTTTAACTAAGCATTACTGATGGTACTTACCATAATTTAATTTATATTAATCTTTGTCCAAAAGGTCTTTATAACATTCCAAGTCCAATGCCAAATTTTTAGTAAATCTTAAACATAATGATCATTGATTTGATTTAAATTGAAGATAATGATTTATAATCATGACAAAAGTCATTTACTTTTTTTTTTTTAAAGTGGATTGTCCCTTATCTTTTTAATCAATGTTAAACCATAATCAAACATTCTTGTTACCATCATTCCATTCTAAATTATTTTTTTGCAAGCTCAATCTAACTTTAACTAAGCATTATTGTTGGTACTTACCAATTTAATTTATATCAATATTTGTCCAAAAAGACTTTATAACATTTCAAGTCCAATGTCAATTTGATCCATAATAATTTTCCTGATTGATGTTCAAATCCTGCTAAACAAATTTACCCATAAAAAATCACCTGCATAAGAAAGAAACAACAAATACAGTTAAAAACTTGATAAAGAAAAAATGTAGTTTAAAAAAATTCACTTCATCACACTTTAGATATTTAAAACCTATACAATCAATAAAAATTTAGTGAACATTGTTGAAATTATGAAAAAATTCAGAATTTAATAAATGCATATACCAAAAAAAGAACTGACCAATATTTTATCATTGAAAATGGAAAAAAATACTAATACATAAGCACTTTCTTCTTTTATAAATTTTATGTGACATGAATTACTGAATGATTTTCAAAGGTATAAAGCTTTGGATAAGTGTGCTATGTATGCGTGGTTTTCGCAATTTTTAGATGAAGCTAGCTAATGTTTATAAAGTATCAGTATTTTAATTGCTAATGTGAGATGTTTTATGCATTGGGCTGTTCTGTGGGAGAAGAAAGCTCAAGTCATCACTGAAATCTGTTAAATATCAAGAAAATGAGTTAAGCTAATATTATAAAGTAAGAGATAGAGAATGTAAGCAACCAAAATTCATATCTAAGCCAAAGGCCCTCCAACCTTTCCTCTCTCGATTAGCCTTATTTGTAGCAGACTTCACCTCAAACTAATCAAATAGAATCAACTTGTCGATAATTGATATTCTCTATGACCAAATATTAGCATATCATATAAGTAATTACCCAAATCCTCTTTTGGATAGGATTTCTGGAGCAAATATAAGTTGGTGTTCGGACAATTGATTTTTGCTATGAATGCAAGAAGGACTACAACAATTGCAGGAGTAAAACTATGAGCATCTTAGCATCTAGTTATGTTAATGAAGTCCTAAACTTTCATTTTTCCTATAGCTTCTCTTTATCAAATCTTGAAGCGTGTAACGGATAACTTCAACAAAAAAAATATATAATGTAGCCATTGCT
The DNA here is from genome assembly GCA_030864225.1 of Capsicum baccatum var. pendulum. NCBI lineage: Eukaryota > Viridiplantae > Streptophyta > Magnoliopsida > Solanales > Solanaceae > Capsicum > Capsicum baccatum. The sequence continues at coordinate 134,994,472 of CM061558.1, forward strand.
AAAGGGTCTACAAACAAAATGTCACCTCTCACTTACAAATAAGCTGAAGCTAAGCATATTTATATACTTCAAAGAATGCGAAGCTAATAAGAGAGAATAATAATAAAATATATATGATATGTCTTACCATTCTAAAGTACATGTATACTTCAGACCTGTTCCAGCAATCTTAGATTATGCATGCATATAAGTCGAAGATTCATATGCAAATAAAAGTCTTTAGTAAATGAGTTTCTAAATTACAGTTATCGAAGTAATAGTAACAATAATAAGGAAATTCAACTGACCTTCATGAAGGACTTTTTGGGTTTCCCTCTGGTTCAAGAAGTTAAAAGCATCATCTATGAAGATTCGTTGACTAAAGGTGTAAGAAATTTATCTTCATCTCCATAAACTACAAGCAACAAATTTGATATTAAAAGCTTTTGCATAATTTAAAAAAAAGGAACACATACTTAAATTCTCATTTAAAACAGCCAACACCTTATAGCATTTTAGTTTACCTTATAGCACTCATCTTGACATTACGGATACCAACGATACAAACTCAAGCAACATCCCTGAGAGCATATTTTGCAGCGATGGAAGTAACGGCAAGAGCTAAATACTAAGTTTAAGACCGAAACTTTGGATCCCTTACTAGTTCGATCATGAGCTTCTGTCCTGTTACTTGACGTCAATTCTGAAGATGGTATACCATCAACAGACCTTTGAACAAGTAATGAATAGAGGAATACTGCGATACCACCTGTTAAGAAGGCAATTGCAGACTTTTTCCCGGCTAAGAATGTAATAGACGAACCAACAATGATAAGGATTGCATCATAAAGCAACAAAGGTAACTTCAAATTTGCATATTCCTGCGTGGTATATTCATTGGATATGTTCTGAGTGATAACGGAAGATGATGGTGAAGTTTTCTCACTTAATGATATGATGTTGTCCTAGGAAAACTCAGTAACTGAACATGGTCTAAAATCCATCATGGACCTATCATTTTTCTCACCGAGCAAGACATCCTCGATATCAAAATCATACCAGATGGTTGTACAGTCTGATAAGTTCTTCGCGTTTCCTACTGAGACAGAACTTAGCAGGGAAATCACAGATATGCTAATGCCTCCAAACCTCCACTGGCCTGCTTATTCATATTGGCATGAAAATTTAGAAAGCATTGGGCTACATGTTATTTAATCAAACAAATAGTTCATAGTGAGCACCTTGATAAATACATTCTCATTTTAGTTGCTAGCAATTATGACTTTAGTTTAGGTCCAATTGACAGAGCTACGGGGAACTAAGCGCTGAATAATAAATACTAACATGCTGAAGTCCATCCAAATTCATCATTCTTCTTGTTATATAAGAAAATGATGTAGTATAATATAATGGAAAATACAAAAATTTCACATAACTCCGTGCAATACATACTCCACAACTGTAATCTCTCTCTGAAATATAAATAGTTTTTCTAAGTAAGTAGGAATCTTACCGATTTGAGATCGAATTGAACATTTTCTGAAGTGTAAACAGAAGGTGATCACTTTGACAGGTAAATGAACTCCAAAAATTATTGATATACCAAATGTACTTTTCTGGACTAAACGATCACACCTCAATCCTCAAAAGACTAAGACTTTATCGACTCATCTTTTGGTTTCTTTGTCCGTATAATTGTTATTCATGCTTATAACTATTAGTCCTATTTGGGATTAATCCACTTCTATATAACCGCATGTAAAGATTCAATTTTTATACAACAATGCTATGATTTCTCCATTGACTTTACAACTATTCATTCAAATCTTTCCTCCATAAGTGGGAGGGTACCTTATAAGGGTAAAAAGGTTGTTTCCGATACCTTCCCCAAAGGCCAAAGTACCAAAAATCCTCCACCAGCATCCTACTGAGCACCTCATCCTCTCAAAAATATACCGACTAACTCTATCACGACATCTTAAGTAGGTTGGAACAAATCACCTTCTTAATGAAAAAATTACACATAGAAATTCAAATAAAATTATAAGAATCACTTTATTGAATTAAGAGATAATGTAAAATGTGCAAACCTGCTGCTCGGACACACTATTAGTGAAGCGACCCACATCATTAGCTTCTAATCAAATAGGAAATATACATTAGAATCAGTTAGTAACTAATCTTTTTCTACTTCACCAAGCTTCCAAAATTGCATATGATAAGCAAATCTTCATGTATATTAGTAATTTTTTAACTACATACAACAATTAATGGAGCCATATGCCAGGTCATACTAATAAATTAGCAGAAAATGAAGATCTACTCACCGCGTTAAACACCACACAAGAGCGCACATCACATAAATTCCTCAATTTTGGTTAGGTTATTGATTTATTTTTAAAGCACATCTCCAGTTGTCAATTTAAATGCGACAGTTTCATACTTCTCAAGCTCTACAAAAAAGAATTGCAAAATTATGATTAGTTTGTAAAACACTGAGAGCAAAAAAGTAATAGTAACAATAATAAGTAAATTCGGCTGACCTTTATGAACGACTTTTTGGGTTTTCCTCTGGTTCAAGAAGTTATAAGCATCATCTATGAAGATTCGTTGATTAAATGCATAAGAAATTTGTCTTCATCTTCATAAACTACAAGCAACAAATTTGATATTAAAAGGCTTTTGCATTATTTTAAAAAACAAAAACATACCTCTTCGGATCTTTCATCGTCTTTCTGCTAACAAAATTAAATCCCTTCCTATGTACCGACAACCCTATCACCAAAAAATCAGTACAAACTCACAGGCATAACAAACCCCAAAATAAAAAACTCACAGGCATAAAAAACCCCAAAATCAAATAGCATGTAACCCCAAAATTCAAATAGCATATGAAGAATCTAAAATTAAAACTTTTGCCACAAAGAAATTTAGCACAACTCATATGCATGATAAACCCCAAAATGTAAAAGAAAATGAATAAATCTAAAATCAAGTAAAAGCTAATGGGTCGAAAAGATGAAGAAACAAATGAAAAAAGCTTAAACAGAGCAATAATGGAGAATCTGAACCTCGAAAAGGGATTATTAATGGTCTTATTTGCTCTACTATGATGAATTGTTGTTGCGCTGATCTTTCTGATGCAGAGAAAATTCCAGATTGAAATGCAGAACAAAGAGAGTGAAAAATATACCAAAGAAAGTAAAACATGAGTGTAGGTTGAATGACAGGTTGCACTATAAATTTGTGAAAAGTCATATTTATCCTTAGCTCTAAAATTTGTTGACATTTTACACCCATGTCGAAACCAGCTCTTATATAATATATAGATAAAGCATGTTTTTAAACCAGCTCTTATATAATATAGATAAAACATGTTTTTATACCTACTTCTAAGGGTGTTAAAATGAATTCAAATTGAGTTGGTTCATCCAACCCGCTCAATATTTAATGGGTTAGGTTCAAGATAATTTACCTATTTACTATTGGGTAAATCTCAATCCATTTTTAAATTAGGTTCAAATAAGGTCAATTCAATCTCAACTTTAACCCGTTTAGTAGAAAAATAATTTTTTTAATAGAATTAGAAAAAACCAGCGACATTGTATCCTCTGCTCTCAAAATGACCCATCTCACCTCACCCCCACTTTACCCCATGTGATGGAATGAAAGAGACAAGAAACAAAATTAAACAGAAACTGAATGAAAACTCTTGATTAATTATTTTTCTTGATTTAAATAGAAGAGTACATCTTTATTTATAAGAAACTAAATAAAGTAAATAAGAAAAATATGATATTTTTCTTATAGCTATAAAAATAAATATTTTGTATTTAATAAACCCTAAACTTATAAGAAAATAAATAATGTAAAATATTCTTAGACTAAAAATGAGAAAATAAAAATATTCTACCATTAACGAAAATCACAAAATAGAAGGAAAGTAAATCTCAATATTCCCCCTCAAACTCAAGTTGGTGTATCCAACTTGAGTTTGAACACTTAATTATTCTTGAAAAAAATGTATTTTTCCTTAATTTTGTTGTAGCAATCTAATAAAGTTAGTCTTTCTCATCTTCATGTTCTTCTTCCACAAATAGTACTTTTAATTTGAATTATCTTGAGTGTCTTTGGACTTGTATACTTTTGTGACATGACGTTTTTGTTTGAAACTTCCACATAATCCATCGGATCTCCACCAGCAAAAGTTTTCTAAGTGTGTTTTCTTTTTGCAAAATTTGCAAGGTGGATAATCAACTTTTCTTTTTTGATGGTTCACATAAAAAATACCTTCGACAACTTTGACTCCCTGTAAGCTCTTCTTTGTTATTGTTCTTAAAGAGCGCTTATCAATTCAGCAAGAGAGATGACAGAGAGATCTTTAGACACTTCAAAGCAGAGATTTTGGACTCAAATCTCTTAGGAATAGTCATCAAACAAATTTTAACTGTTTTATTGTCTTTAAAATCTTCGCCAAGCAACCTGATTCTATTGGCAATCAAAGACATTCTATCAGAATACTTAGTAATTGTTTCACCTTCTTGCATCCTAAGAAATTCAAAATCTGTTTTCAAATTCAGAATTTGATTTTGTCTGCCTCGTTCACTTCCTTGGTAATCCTTTTCAAGATTTTACCGAGCTACTTTTGTTGTTTCACGTGCAATGATTTTAGAAAAGCTTGAATCAATAATTGAATTTTGAATTACAATTTTTGTTTTATATTTTTTTGATTTCTCTTCTCAGTGAAGTTTGATTTCGGTAGCAAAAAGATTTGCAGGAAGTGGTTGTATAGGTTTGTATTCCTTTACAACTTCCCACAAATCATAAACTTCAAGATAAGATTTCATTTTAACTATCCAAATTTGATAATATTCACCAGTGAAGATTTGTGGGACATTGAAAGAGAGAGTATTTCTTTTCATGGTTTGAAAAACAAGATTTAAAATAATATGGGTTAAAAAATGATTAAAAATATTCCTACATTAAAAATAAAAGTAAGGGTTAAAAATAGTTCCACGTTAAAAATAAATGTAAGGATTAAAAGTAGGTTGAAAATAGGTATAGATTAAAAAATGGTTGACAGTTTTACTTCAATAATTCAATGATCCATGAGGATAGATGAAGTCTCTTGATACCACTGTTATGTATGAAAAAAAAAGAAAGAAAATTGAATAAAAACTGTAGACACATAATTTTATCCAGTCAAAAATATTTCTTACTCCATTATCGCACAATTTAACCCCATTTTATAATATTTCCATAAAAAATAAAAATAAACAACCACCTAATATTTTTACCTATTTATTTATTTATTTATTTATGTGTCTTTATTCAAATAACAAGAGATAACAAATTTTTTCTTCTTTTAAAATTTCGTAACAACTCCTCTAATAAAATAAAGCCACCTCACATTATTCTAATCATAATTACCCTAATTACCCACATGACTTCCTCCTATTACTTGTTCACAAAGAAGAAAAAAGAAAAAAATATTCTTTAAAAGAAAAAGGGTCCCATGAGGGAACCTTCTAGGAAGATGCCAAGGGACCTTTTTGTTTTCATTTCTCTTATATACAGAGAGTTTACACTTCAGAGAAGATAGCAACATACACCTACAATATACACAGAGAAAATTGATGGCCTGGGGATAGAGAAAACAATACAAAAGACCCCAAATTCACCTACACACGGAGATCTGAGCGAAATATATATCCATCAATAGAAAAGGACGACGGGAATCAACGGAGATTAAAGGAGGTGGGCAAAATCAATGGGAACCAGCAAGCAAGTAGATATAAACACAAGTCTACTTCGTTTTGGCAAGTTCTTGCCTGAAAAACTTGGTCTCCGTGTCGTTTCGCTGTTAGTCTTCGCTTCCATCAAGCCCATTGAACTCCGGTGAAGCTAAATCCCAAACACCAAAACAGAACCCCGTCATCGAGAACCACTGTTCTAGTTTGGTTTTATTTTTAATCTTGGGTTTCAAGATTAGAATTTCATCTTTAGGATTTCTGTTTGGGGCTTTGTCATTACTGTTCGAAGTTGTTGATTTGGTAGTTTATAATTGAGTTTGTGTTCTCGAGTTCAAATTTGTTCAGATTGGGGTTAGCCATATCGAGTTGGATCTTTGTCACTGTTGAAGTTCGGTTCGAGGTTCTTTGGCGCGTGGATTCTGTCTTTTCGATTGACTGATATTTGGTATAAAAGCATCATTGAGGTCCATTTCTAATCTTTTCCTCTTTTTATTTCATTGGATGGAATATTGTGTGTCATTTGATTTTGATTGGTGATGAATTGCTACTTTGTTTGATTGGATGCTTGATTTTCTTGATTATGAATCATGTAATGAAACAATACCTCATTAAGGATTGAAGAGAATTTGAGGCGGGAATAGAGAAATTGATAAAATTTAAAGGTAAATTAATTTTTGTTGTCCTTTTGTTTAATTTGAAATAAGCATGAATGTGATAGATTTACGATAGGTCAAATTAGATAAGCAATATAGGTTCGGGTAGGCAAAATCTAGGAGTGATGTGTCGATTGAATGCTTTGAATGTTTAAATGTGTGTTTTTGAACGTTTTTCTAGTTAGTTATTTAATCAGATGTATCCTTTGGTCGGGGAATACCCCGAAGTTTCATGTATTTATTCACCGGAGAATGCCCCGGCGTATTATGTACTCGGAGGACGTCTGTGACGAAGGCCTGAGGCATCAGTTAAAGCATTGGAGTGTAGTGTAGGACTAGTGTAGGCTAGCATAGGTTTATTTTTTCGCATTTTTTTTGGACTGTATAACTTGGACTGAACACTAAATTTTGAATTGTTTTGTTTTGGTCTACTTGAATGATTGTTGTGTGCGCTTTATGTGGTTTATATATTCGTAGTGTTAAATTAGCCGATATGCTCCACCAAGCGACCGTGGTCGAACCACGGGATTGAGAGGTGCCTAACACCTTCTCTTCGGTCAACAGAATTCCTTAGCCAGAATCTTTGTTCGCAAACCAGTCTTAAAGAGTCAACTTGTTTTGAAAAGGATTTTTCAAAGGTGACTTGACACACCGGATTATGCCAAGTGGCGACTCTGAGTTTTGAATGTAAAAATAATCTTTTTTTCAAAACAATTATCTTCATTTTGTCAATTTAATAATAAAAACCCTTTCGAATCTTAAAATCTAATTCTTTTTGGAGTACAAAAAGGGGTGTGACAGCTCTGGCGACTCTGCTGGGGATATTTTCAAAATTTGAGCTTATTTTTTGAGTTGTATTGACTTAGTTTGACATTATGGGTGTTTACAATTGTTTGTGTTATCGTTTGTGTTTATTTTATCATTGTTGTGTGCCTATGTGCTATGTGTTTACAATTTTTCTTTATGTGTTACCGTTTTATATTTGGCATCATTTGCATAACCCTAGTCAATTCATTCTGTAACAAGTCTCGGAGTGCACATCGTGTACACGAACTTTAATTGAGTCACCCTTATTTTAGAAGGGGGAGCCGTCGGATGTATAGAGTGGGTGGAAAGCTGTTGCAACCACTGTCGATGATACACTCCCCGTAACAGCCTTGTTAGTGAAGCCCATCATAGGTCAGCCTTTAGGTCATACTTATTTGCATCATGTTGATACCTAGCGGGACCCGCGTGTCCCTTTGTAGGAGACTCACCTCTAAAGCATCTCTACATGCTAAATTGTACATCTTTAAGGGTAATGTAGTCATTCAATGGACTGATTTCAGAAAAGCATGTGTTAGAAGTAAACCGTGAAGACAAAACATTTGAAAAAAAAAGATAGGAGAAAGAAAGGAAAGTGAGTCAAAAAGAAAAAGAGTGTCGTAGTTTTTAGAGTTCTTTATGGCTTTTGTTTTTCAAAATTCAAAAAGATTTTTTTACCTTTTGCACTCATTTGTCAAAAAAAAAAAAGGATTTTTCTTTGTTTTTTTAGCAAGCATGCATAATTTGAAAATTTCAAAAAAATCTTTTGTTTAATAGGAGACTTTTATAAAAGAAGATGCAAAAACAGGTAGTAGTTTTACACATTTTATATAATGAAAATATCAAGAATTTTTTTTCCTTCGTAGCTGTTGGTGTTAGTTTTATTTGAAGTGCCTAATTAAAAACTCAGAAAGATTTTATTCACCGGTCTTTGTTGTTGTCTTTTAAAGTAGGGTCAGTCTATCAGTTAATCATTAGTGGTCCAATCTGGACAAACTACGCATACCTGATTCTCATTTCTCAGGGTGCGATACGTAGGCCACCCTCGGTGGGTTCAGTAATCTTTTAAGTTCGATTGTTGTCCTAGTCCTAGTTAAGGTCCATTTTCTACTTAGTCAGGTATTTGTTAATGGTCATAGCTATCTAGGTTGAGTCTTATTAGAGTTTCTATTCGGCAATTTTGAGTTATAGGTTGGCTTGTCCCTTTGTCATGTGACACTTCTTTGTGTCAGAATCCCGAAGGACGGGAATTCTGTTGCCCTTATTGAATCATGAGTTGTAATTCTGTGTATTGTTACAGGATGGAGCCGTCCACAGGGTCTAGAGTCTTGATGGTTTCCAAGGTGCCCAAAAAGTTAATAAAATAGTGGGTTATGCTTAACTATTCTGAAAGGCATGAGATAGAAAAATTATTCGGCAATCTTACATCGCTTTTGAATATCACAACCCGACTCGACTAGATCTAATAGAGGCCGCATCGACCTTCTGGGATTCAGACAGCTTGGTATTTAGGTTCGGGAGTTGTGAAATGACGCCTACCTTGGCAGAAATATTCAGTCTGTTTCATTTGCCATATATCGGTAAGAAGTTAATCCTAGCTCAGAATCATTCTAGCAGGAGATTTCTCGAGCTTTACGGTTTGAAGGTTAATGATCACCTAGGGTCCCTGAAATAATCTTGGATTTACTTAGATTATTTGTTCGCTAGATTTGGGTCTCCAGATAGTTTTGATCACTTTTGGGATGAATTTTGTACTACCAAGAAGAATTGGGAGAAACGGCGTCTTGAGGTTTTCTGTTTGGCATTGTTGGGTACTTTAGTGTTCCCGTTAGATGAAAGGCATATCAACTCTCATTTATAATCAGTAGTGATGGCTTTGTTCAAGAAAAAGGATGGAGTTACTATCGTACCTATGATTTTGGTGGAACTGTATAAGGCTTTGACTAAGGTAAGAGGGGAGCTACGATTTTTCGAGGGAAGCAATTTGATACTATAATTATGGATGATGGAACATTTGCACAATCCTTCTTTGATTAGACCGGATGTGATTGACTGTTGTTTAAATGAGTGAGTGAACGTCATCGAACAAAGAATGCATTTTGATAAGTTCTCGTTGCCTATGGGAGTCAATGCTTGGGTTGAATTTCTCGAAGCAAGAACTCATGAAAATATCCTCTGGACTTATTGTTGGCTTAATCTGAAGGTAATCCTGTCCGAATGTCGCATGCAACCTCTTCTAGTTCTGATGGGGCTCAAATGCACTAGACCTTACAATCCTAGTAGGGTAATGCGCCAGTTGGGTAGACCTCAAGACATTCCACCAATATTGGATCTTCAAAAGGATGTCGAGTATTTTAAGAATATAGACAATGGGGAAATCAGATATGAGGAATTCTGGCTTAATTCAACGAAAATGGGCATAGATTCTCTCAAAGCAGGTTTGGATAATCCAGGATATACTCTGAGATATAGAATCTAGCTACAATCTATTCCTCGGGGTGTCAGTAGACCATTGTCAGTGCAACTTAGAGGTAGAATACAGGAAGAATATATAATTAATGACTATCAGGACGAAAGTATGTGGGCCAAAGTGGAGGAACTGAGAGTTCAGATATCAAGTTTGCTTATAACTGTGGAAGGATGTCAAAACAATCTTTTCAGGTGTGCTCCTCATGAGGCGGGAATACGTGCTAGGAGCTTCTTCACAAGCATCAAAGATACATTGCAGGATATGTTACAGAGTTTGAATGGGAGAGCGAGAACTCCACAGTCAGGTCCATCTCAGCCAGGGCCATCACGCAGCGCAACAGTTTGGATGTGTTTTAATGGGAGAGCGAGAACTCCACAAACAGGTCCATCTTAGCCAGGGCCATCGCGCAGTGTAGCAGTTTGAAGGAGCATTTCATCTATTTTATTTTTGAGTCCTTTATTTTTGTCATGGTATTTGTTGTGTCTTTGTTAAGTCGGTGTCCAGTTTGTTTTAACATTAGAGTCTTTATTAGAAAAGTTACGTATGTTGTCCTGTGGGTCTAGAGTGTTGTTTAGCTTTCATTGTTTAGTTTTAAAGTTGTCTTAAATCCAAAGTTTGTTTTAGTTATCTCTGTAATGAAATGTTGCGATGTTGCGTTGTTCTTTCTTTTGGTTATTTTTCAACAAAAAAAAAAATAAATCTTCAACTTTGTGATATTTATACATGCGCCGCCCGAACTACGCAAGATCTGATTCATGTACAACATGATACGTAGGCAACCTACTTATGGGTTCGATCTAATCATTTTGTTTCATTGTTTTTCATTATTTTTCCTCTTTTAAAAAAAAAAGAAAAATACATAAAGAATGATAAAACGAAGGTAGATAGCTAGGGAATAAAAGAAAGAAAGGATGATGAGACAAGAAAAGGAAAAAACTGGCACAAAAAAAAAGAAATGAGGGTGAAAGAAAAGAGGTGTGGTTGGAGGAAAGAAGCAAATGAGTGTAGATGAAAATCGGGATGATGTTAAAATGACCTCGCTACCCTCAAAGGCTAGTAGAAATGAACATGAATCTAGGACAATTTCACCAATGTGATTCCCATGCTTGTTGCGTGACCTAATCCTAACGGGGGTGTTGTCTTTGATGAGCATCTTCTTTCAGATAACAGTGGTTGGTTTGCAGCACTCTAGCTAGTCACTCGTACTTCACTAGATCAAAAGCAAAGCTCGCCATGGCTAGTAGGGAGATTGAAAATTTTCTCATTAACCCAGATCAGGATCCCTGGGAGGAAGGTTCAGAACGCAATGATAAGGTTCTAAGACTCAGACAATATATAATAGATCTGCACCAAGCATGGGCTAGTGTCATGCCTCCTCCTCCGCTCCCTGAAGATCTTGGGAATATCTTTAACTGCCCACCGCTTTTTCAGGCTCAATTTTCTGCTCCCATGGAGTCACCAGAACACACGCCAGGATTCACTCCACAATAATATTATCCTAGAACTTCTAGTGTGCCCTTGGAAATTCCCCAACCAAGGCCCGCTACTCAGCCGGCGCCACCGAAAGCGCTTGTTTTCGTGGCTCTGCCACCACCTGAAGCTCCCACCTATGTTGTGCGTACAACAACGGTGCTTCCTCGGTCTGCTAGTGAGCCAGTAATAAAGGTTTAAGATAGTCAGTATTATGCCTCGGAGCCTACTTTGAGAATGAATGAATCGTATAGGTACACTCAGCCACTTGAATTTCCAGTTGATACGGAGAAACCTATCGCAACAGAGGAACAGGAGGTCATAGCGTGAAAATTGAAAAGCTTGGAACAAGCCATGAGAAATTTGCAGGGAATCGGAGGTTATAAGAGTGTTTCCTATAAAGATCTTTGCATGTTCCCAGATGTCAACCTTCCCCTCGATTTTAAAATGCCCAATTTCAAGAAGTATGCTGGGCACAGTGATCTCGTGGCACACTTGAGATGTTATTGCAACCAATTGAGGGTTACAGGGGGAAGGTAAGAGTTTCTCATGGCTTTCTTTGGCGAGAGTCTTCCTGATCTGGCTTCAGAATGGTTTGTCAATCAAGATATCGACAAGTGGAACAGCTGGGATGACTTAGCTTCTGAGTTTGTGCAACATTTTTAGTAAAACGTCGACCTAATTCCTGACAAAAAATCCTTAGTCAACATGAAGAAGAAAAACGTTCAAGGCTTTAGGGAATACGCGATAAGGTGGCGTGAATAGGCCACCAGGGTAAAGCCTCTAATGAAGGAGAGTAAGCTGGTAGAGGTCTTCATTTAGGCACAGGATGAGACCAATTTTTAACATTTACTTTCGGCAATGGGAAAGTCTTTTATTAAAGTCCTCAAAATGGGGGAGATGATAGAGGACAAAATCAAGACCGGCCGAATAGTGAGTTTTTTCGCATTGAAATCCATCACCCAAGCGATTCAAGGTGGCTCTGGAGCATTCGGAGGTAAAAAGAAGAAAGAGGACTTGACGACCATTGTTGCTAGACCCCATTCCTATCCCAAAAGACCACCTAACCCCTATCCCCAATCTCAAGCCCAAGCCTATGTCCAAGCTCCATATATTCCTCCCCACTATTACTACCATCTGCAAAACCCACCATATGTCATTCCACCCCCTCCTAACCCAGCATATAACACACAACCATATGTCCAAACCCCTTCTTACCCGTAATAGCGTGCGCAAGCTCTACAAAATCGTCCATCAACTCCACCAAATTATCAAAACCCCTCCAGACCCGATTTCTAACCTAGGCCCGAGTACAAGAAAGAGAAGGTGATCAAAAATCAGTTCACGTCTCTCGGGGAGACATATGCTAGCTTGTATGATAGGTTGAGAAAAATGAAAGTCTTAAGCTCGATTTGAGGAAGGATTTTAAATCCACCTCCCAGGAATCTCGATTATTCTTTAAGGTGTGAATATTGTTCTGACATGATAGGCCATGATATCAAGAAATACTGGAATTTAAAGAGAGTCGTCCAAGATTTAATCAATACAAATTAGATTTTGGTTTAGGCCTCAGAGGTTCTAAACATTAACCAGAATCCGTTGCCAACCCATGCTGAAACTAATATGTTAGAATTGATATATGATGGGAAAGAGTCGTCATGGTGTTATAAGCCTATTGTCAGAATACAGAACAATGAGGATAAATCAGTGAATATGGCAGACTCATTGAAAGTAATATCATTGATCCAGGAAAAAATAGGAGAAGATAAAGTCCAAGAGAACAAAAAGAAACCCGTGATCATAGTACAAGGCGCCAGAAAAGATATCGGTTTAAGTCTATCTTGATCGTGAAAGGGGTATTTGTGGCGCCTATTATCATCAAACCAGGGATTCACCCTTCGATAGTTGATATGAAAAAGGTTCCATGGAACTATAAGCAGACTGTAATGACCTATCAGGGGAAGGAAGTAGTGGAAGATGTAGATGAGGTAGGGGGTTTGAATCGGTCAGGAAGATGCTTCATGCCTAAAAGTTTGAGGAAGCCCAAGCCAATTAGGAGTGGACCTTCATATATCAAAAAGCCTATCACTGAAGAAGAAGCTGAAGAATTTTTGAAAAAGATGAAATTGCGAGAGTATTCAATAATAGACCAGTTGAAGAAAACCCTGCTCAAATTTCCCTCTTATCGTTATTGTTACATTCCAAGGAACATCGTGATATTATATTGAAGGTATTAAATGAAACATATATTCCTAGGGAGGTTACAGTAAATCAGCTTGAGAAAATGGTCGGAAAAATCTTTGAGGTCAATCAGATCAGCTTCTCTGATGATAAATTGCCAATTGAAGATATGGGGCATAATCGGGGGCTTTGTATTACCGTGAAGTGTGAAGATTTATATGTCACTCATGTCATAATTGATGGAGGTTCTGGCACAAATATTTGCCCTATTTCCACCTTATAAAAGTTGAACATTAGTGTTGAGAGGATCAGGCCTAACAACGTATGTGTCAGGGCTTTCGATGGATCAAAGTCCAACTTCATTGGAGAAATAGAATTAATGCTGATTATAGGGCCTGTTGAATTCACCCTAGAGTTTTAACTATTGAATATAGACTCCTCTTACAATCTGTTGTTTGGAAGACCATGGATCCACAAGTCCAAGGCAGTTGCGTCTATATTGCACCAGATGATCAAGTTTGAGCATGACAGGCAAGAAGTGGTTATTCACGGTGAAGGGGATTTGTCCACCTACGAAGATTCTCCCTTGTCTCTAATTGAAGCAAACAATATAGAGGAGACATATGTCTATCAAACTTTTAATACATTTCCAGTAGATAGTATCCTTGAAGGATAGGTTGTTTCGGGACCACAATTGTCTTCCACTTCTATCATGATGGTGAGTGAGCTTTTGAAATATGGATTTGTGCCAGGGAAGGGTTTGGGAGTATCTATGCATGGTATCGTTCGTCCTATATGTCCGAGAGAGAACATGGGCACTTTTGGTCTGGGATTTGAACCTATAGATTAAGATTTGAAGAAGGCCGAGGGAAGGAAAAAGAAAACATGGTCACTCCCTTGTCCAATTCTGCCACTCAGTGAATCATTTGTCAAGAGCGATGTTACAAAACCTATAGAATTTGAAGTTGAATTGGTTGATGACTTCCAGAACCTGCTGATTGATGTTGACATGGTTGAAGTAGGAGAGGGTACCAGTAAGGCAGACGTGTAGTTCATAGGTTCTGAGGTCCAGCTCAACAATTGGGAAGTCACCCCGTTCCCCGTCAGAAGGGATTTTTTGTAGTTCATTTTATTTTTCTTTCTATTTATCCGAGTTATTCCAAGGTTGTAATTCAGAATTTAGCTTGTTTACATTCTGTTGCCATTTGTGTTTAAACCCTCCTATCTTTCCCTTTTAATAAAATGCAATGTCTCCTTGTTTTGTGTCTAATATATTTTGTTTTTGTCTTTTCTTTATACAGTTCTCTTTATGTTGACTCTAATGACATAACATGCATGCGGAATTTTCATCCTGATCTTAAAATCCAAACTAATCAAGATATAATGAATCAAGAGGGGAAATATGATGAAGAAGAGGCACTAGAAGAAATAAGTAATGAGTTGAAATAGTTTGAAGACAAGCAAAATCCTAATTTGAATGAAACTGAGTCAATTAATCTAGGGAATCAAGAAGATGTTAGGGAAACTAAAATTAGTGTAAATTCTTTGCCATAGCTAAAATATGGAATGATTCAAGCATTAATTGATTATAAGGATGTTTTTGCATGGTCTTATGATGATATGCCTAGTTTAAGCACTTAATTAGTGGCACATAAATTGCCAACTGATCCCTCATTCCCCCTGTCAAATAGAAGTTGAGAAAGTTTAAGACTGACCTAAGTATCAAAATCAAAGAGGAAATCATGAAACAACTTGAAGCCAAAGTCATTCGAGTGGCCCGTTATCCCACATAGTTATCCAATGTTGTTCCTGTCCCAAAGAAAGATGGCAAAATTTGAGTATGTGTTATTACCGTGATTTGAACAGAGCAAGTCCGAAGGTTGATTTTCCGCTGCCCAACATCCATATTTAGCTGGACAATTGTGCTAAACATGAGGTAGCCTCTTTTATGGATTGATATACCAGATGCCACCAGATTATTATGGATGAGGAAGACGCAGAAAAGCTGTCTTTTATCACACTATGGGGGACTTATTGTTATTGAGTGATGCCATTCAGTTTGAAGAATACTGGAGCAACATACATGAGAGCCATGACCACCATGCTTCTTTGGGAGGCTTCACAAGAATAATCTCACGCTTAATCCATCAAAATGTGTATTTGGAGTTCCGTCTGGAAAGCTGTTAGGGTTTGTAGTCAGCCGTCAGGGAATTGAATTGGATCCCTCAAAAATCAAAGCCATCCAGGATTTTCCTCCGCCCAAGAATAGGATGGAGGTGATGAGTTTACTGGGTAGATTGAACTATATCAGTAGGTTCATTGCTCAACTCACAACGACTTGCGAGCCCATTTTCAAGTTGCTGAAGAAGTGTGTTGCGGTAGAGTAGACTGAAGAATGTCAGGAAGCATTCGACAAAATTAAAAGATATCTGTCAAATTCGCCCGTGCTTGTACTACCGTAGCCTGGTAGGCCTTTGATATTATATTTATTGGTCATAGACAATACTTTTGGTTGTGTCCTAGGTCAACATGATGTCACGGGAAAAAGAAGCAGGCTATTGATTATCTTAGTAAGAAGTTCACAACATATGACGCCAGGTACATTCTTCTTGAATGGAGGTGTTGTGCCCTAACTTAGGTAGACCAGAAGTTGAAGCATTATCTTTCGTCCTACACTACTTCTCTCATCTCTCGCATGGATTCTTTGAAGTATATCTTTTAGAAGCCTATGCCGACCGATCGTTTGGCAAAGTGGCAAATATTGCTTACCGAGTTCGACATTGTATATGTGACTCAAACCGCCATGAAAGCCCAAGAATTAGCAGATCATCTTGCTGAGAATCCCATCGACGAAGAGTACAATCCATTAACGACATATTTTCCTGATGAAGAAATGTTATTTGTCGATGAATTCGTTATAAATGCTGATCTAGGTTGGAAGTTGTTCTTCGATGGAGCTGTCAACATGAAAGGAGTTAGAATAGGTCCAGATCTTATCTATGAATTGGGGCAACATTTCCCGATAATAGTGCAACTTCGATTTTATTGTACCAATAACATGGCAGAATATGAAGCATGCATTCTTGGTTTGAGGTTAGCAATTGATATGGGAGTCCAGGAATTATTAGTATTGGGGGATTCAGATTTGCTCGTCCATCAGATTCAAGGTGATTTGGAGACACGAGATTTAAAGCTCATACTGTATCGATAATGCTTGCAAGAGTTATGCCAACGGTTTCTGTCAGTAAAGTTTAGGCATATTTCGAGAATCCACAATGAGATTGCTGATGCGTTAGCCACTTTGTCTTTAATGCTCTAACATCCTGATAAAGCCTACATCGATCCAGTACATATACAGAGTCGTGATCAACACACTTATTGTAAAGTAGTTGAAGAAGAGCTCAATGGCGAACCTTGTTTCTTTGATATCAAGCAGTACATCCAGTCAAGAGAATACCCAACACATGCCACCAATGATCAAAAGAGGACTATTAGGCATTTGGCTAGTGGATTTTTCTTAAGTGGGAGAATCTTATACAAGAGAACTCCAGATCTAGGACTTTTGAGGTGCGTAGATATAAAAGAATCTTCAGAAATCATGGTCGAAACACACTCGGGAGTATACCGCCCGCATATGAACGGTTATATCTTGTCTAAGAAGATTCTTCGAGCAGGTTATTACTGGTTTACTATGGAGAGGGATTCTATTCGATTTGTTTGAAAGTGTTATCAATGTCAAGTACATGGTGATCTAATATATTCTTCTCCTACTGAGTTACACGCAACGATTGCTCTGTGCCATTTGTAGCTTGGGGAATGGACGTGATTGGACCGATTGAGCCAAAAACGTCGAATGGGCATAGATTCATTTTGGTGGTCATTGATTACTTCATAAAATCGGTATAAGCAGTAACTTTCAAGTCAATAACAAAGAAGGCGGTGGTAGATTTTGTTCATGCCAACATCATTTGTAGGTTTGGAATTTCAAAGATGATCGTTACAGACAATACTGCCAATCTAAATAGTCACTTGATGCACGAAGTGTGTCAACAGTTTAAGATCGCACATCGAAATTCCACTCCATATCGTCCAAAGGCAAATGGCGCTGTGGAAGCCACCAATAAAAATATCAAGAAGATACTACAGAAAATAGTACAAGGGTCTAGACAATAGCATGAGAAGTTGCCATTCGCATTACTAGGTTATCGCACTACTGTTCACACTTCAACAGGGGCAACTCCATATTTAGTGGTGTATGGGACAAAAGTAGTCATTCTTGTAGAAGTTGAAATTCCCTCTCTTAGAGTTATTATGGAAGCAGAGATTAATGATGATGAGTGGGTCAAAACCCAAATGGAACAATTGAGTTTGATTAAGGAAAAAAGGCTAACGTCGGTATGTCATGGCCAATTGTATCAGAAGAGAATGGCTTGAGCGTATAACAAAAAGGTATGACCCAGGCATTTTGAAGTTGGCCAGTTGGTATTGAAGTGTATCCTTCCTCACCAGGTTGAAGTGAAAGGCAAGTTCTCTGCAAATTGGTAAGGTCTCGTTATTGTGAAGAAAGTGTTGCCAAATTGAGCCTTATATTTGACAGATATTGAAGGTAAAATGGCAGAAATGGCTATCAATGCTGATGCGGTCAAAAGATATTATGAATGATAATTTATCCTTTGTTGGCTCTGTTACATGTTTAGTACTTTTATCTTTAAGATTGATATGATGAAGGCATTTCATTCTGCTATCCAAACATTGTGTCATCCTTTGTTTACCCCATTTGAGCTTAGTTCTATTTTCTTTCATATCCCTCTTTTAAGTCAAATCTATGTCAAAACAAACGAGAAAGGATTTCAAAACTTGATACCAGTCTTTCCAATTGTATGAGGAAAATCCAAGGACCAGAATATGAAAGAAATATGGTCGTAATTCAACACAAGGCAAAGGAATTCTATCAACCGACAGGCTACTGGATTCGTGGGAGTATTAAGATTTGAAAAGGGTGCATCTCAGAGGCATGATAAAATAGAAATTCATTGTTTGAGTCAGAACTCATTTCCCTCAATTTTGATCCGGGTCAGTGATGCGATAAAACATGGACAAATGTCAACAATATGAACAAAGATGAAAGGAACAAGTGTTGCAGCAGATGTCTGGAAATTCAAAGTGCTGCAAACCACCACTAAGTTTTAACTGACAAAATTGTCTTTGATGTAATAGGAGCAAATTTCTTTTCAGCAAGTTTAGCTATCATTGGGAAGGCATATCCGAGATTTTACTTTATGTTCAGGACCCTCCTGGAGAATGAGACTTTACTTTCTGTTCAGGACCCTCATGGAAAATAGGATTTTACTTTTTGTTCAGGACCCTCCTAAAAAATGGGATTTGCTTTTTGTTCAGGACCCTCCTGGAAAATGGGATTTTACTTTCTGTTCAGGACCCTCATGGAAAATGGAATTTTACTTTTTGTTTAGGACCCTCCTGGAAAATGGGATCTTACTTTCTGCTCAGGATCCTCCTGAAAAATAGAATTTTACTTTATTCTCAGGACCCTCCTGAAAAATGGGAATTTACTTTCTATTCAGGACCCTCCTAAAAAATGAGAATTTACTTTCTGTTCAGGACCCTCCTGAAAAATGGGATTTTACTTTCTGCTCAGGGCCCTCCTGAAAAATGGAAATTTACTTTCTGTTCAGGACCCTCCTGAAAAATGGGATTTTACTTTCTGTTCAGGACCCTCCTGAAAAATGGGACTTTACTTTCTGTCCAGGACACTCTTGAAAAATGGGATTTTACTTTCTGCTCAGGACCCTCCTGAAAAATGGGAATTTACTTTCTGCTCAGGACTTTCCTGAAGAATGGAAATTTACTTTCTGTTTAGGACCCTCCTGAAAATTGGGATTTTACTTTCTGTTCAGGACCTTTCTGAAAAATGGGACTTTACTTTCTGTTCAGGACCCTCCTATAAAATGGAAATTTACTTTTTATTCAGGACCCTCCGAAAATAGGATTTTACTTTCTGCTCAGGACCCTCCTGAAAAAATGAGAATTTACTTTCTGCTCAGGACCCTCTTGAAAAATGGAAATTTACTTTCTGTTCAAGACCCTCCTGAAAAATGGGATTTTACTTTCTGCTCAAGACCCTCCCAAAAAATAGGAATTTACTTTTTGCTCAAGACCCTCCTGAAAAATGGAAATTTACTTTCTGTTCAGGACCCTCCTAAAATACTTTCAGGAGTCCTCCTGAAGAACAGGGTGATGAAATCGGAAGTTGATGAAACCGAAAGTCAGGATCCCGCCCAAAGTACAAGGCGAATAAATGAAAAGTCAAACAACAAGATGAAGAAATTGAAAGTTAGACAACAAGTTGAACAAATTGCAAGTCTAAAGCCCGCCTGAAGAATAGGGTGATGAAACTCAAGTCAAGAGTCCAAAAGAAGCCGCATAGATAGGATTTTTTGTAATTTCATTTTTGTTTTTAACTTGCAATTTTTATTTTGATGTAATGACAGAGCTGCGGATCAAAACCTTGATGGAACCTTACTCGACTTTCCAACTCGGTATAGTCCACCTCATTTCAATGTTTTAAGATACCCGTCACTTTATTCCCTCATAACTTGAGTAGGTAAGATGTCCGTTAAGACTCAGTTTCCCTTCTTTCTTCTGTTCCTTTCTTCGAATAATGATCAGAACAAAATCCTGTCTCGTTGTTTACTTCTTTGTATGAAAACACTAGGTGTTTACATTCAAAGGGGGCATGATGTAGACACGTAATTTTGTTCCGTCAAAAATATTTCTTACTCCGTTATCGCATAATTTAACCCCATTTTATAATATTTCCACAAGAAAAATAAATAAACAACCACCTCATCTTTTTACCTATTTATTTATTTATGTGTCTTTATCCAAATAACAAGAGATAACAAATTTTGTCTTCTTTTAAAACCTCCTAACAACCCCTCTAATAAAATAAAGCCACCTCACATTATTCTAATCATCACCACCCTAACTACCCATGTGACTCCCTCCTATTACTTGTTCACAAAGAATAAGAAAAAAAGAAAAACATTCTTTCAAAGGAAAGGGTTTCAAGATTAGAATTTCTTCTTCAGGATTTTTGTTCAGGGCTTTGTCATTGTTGTTCGAAGTTGTTGATTTGGTAGTTTATAACTGAGTTTGTGTTCCCGAGTTTAAATTTGTTTGGATTGGGGTTAGCCATATCAAGTTGGATCTTTGTCACTATTGAAGTTCGGTTGAGGTTCTTTGGCGCGCGGATTCTTTCTTTTCACTTTACTGATATTTGGAATAAAAGCATCATTGAGGTTCATTTCTAATCTTTTCGTCTTTTTATTTCATTGGATGGAATATCGTGTGTCGTTTGATTTTGATTGGTGATGAATTGCTACTTTGTTTGATTGGATGCTTGATTTTCTTGATTATGAATCGTGTAATGAAACGATACCTCATTAAGGATTGAAGAGAATTTGGGGCGGGAATAGAGAAATCGATAAAATTTAAAGGTAAATTAATTTTTGTTGTCCTTTTGTTTAATTCGGAATAAGCATGAATGTGATAGATTTACGATAGGTTGAATTGGATAGGCAATATAGGTTCGGGTAGGCAAAATCTAGGAGTGATGTGTTGATTGAATGCTTTGAATGTTTAAATGTGTGTTTTTGAACGTTTTTCTAGTTAGTTATTTAATCAGATGTATTCTTTTGGCCGGGAAATGCCCCGAGGTTTCATGTATTTATTCACCGAGGAATGCCCCGACGTATTATGTACTCGGAGGACGTTCGTGACGAAGGTCTGAGGCATCGGGTAAAGCATTGGAGCGTAGTGTAAGACTAGTGTAGGCTAGCATAGGTTTATATTTTCGCATTCTTTTTTTGGACTGTATAACTTGGAATGAACACTAAATTTTGGATTGTTTTGTTTTGATCTACTTGATTGATTGTTGTGCACGCTCTGTGTGGTTTATACATTCGTAGTGTCAAATTAGCCGATATATTCCATCAAGCGACCGTGGTCGAACCACGGGATCGAGAGGTGCCTAACACCTTCCCATCGGTTAACAGAATTCCGTAGCCGGAATCTCTGTTCGCAAACCTGTCTTAAAGTGTCAACTTGTTTTGAAAAGGATTTTTCAAAGGTGACTTGGCACACCGAATTATGTCAAGTGGCGACTTTGAGTTTTGAATGTAAAAATAATCCTTTTTCGAAACAATTATCTTTATTTTGTCACTTTAATAATAAAAAACTCTTTCGAATCTTAAAATCTAATTCCTTTTGGAGTACAAAAAGGGGTGTGACAAAAACTCTTGACTGATTTTTTTCCTTGATTCAAATAGAAAAGTACATCTCTATTTATAAGAAACTAAATAAAATAAATAAGCAAAATAGGATATTTTCCTTATAGCTATAAGACTAAATATTATATAATTAATAAATCCTAAACTTAAAAAGAAGTAAATAATGTAAAATATTCTTAGACTAAAAAGAAAAAAATAAAAACATTCTATCATTAATGAAAATCACAAAATAAAAGGAAGGTAAATCTCAACACCCAACCGCACCACACCCCTAGCTTACCCCACTCTCACCCCGCCTTCATTATGTATATTATTTTTATTTCTTAAAAAGTTTTTTATAATTTTTTTCTTTTGCCTCCACCCCACCTCATCCCCATCCCCCTCCCTACCCCGAACCCCCCACCCCCACTTTCATCTCAAAAAATTAATTCTTTTATTCTTTTAAAAAAAATTAAAATTTGTTTTCTTACTTCACGATCAAAATTCTACCCCCACCCCTTCACTACATCCCCTATCCCTCGCAAAAAACATATTTTTTTAGAGATATTTTTTAAAAATAAATAATATTTTTTATTAAAAAAAATCTTATCCCAACCCCTATCTCCCCCTACACCCTACACCCCCTCCCCCAATATAACAACACCTCATTCCCCAAAAAAATATCGGTCTTATTTTTAGAGTCGTACCGTCTTTGTTTGACATTATGGGTGTATAAACATTGTTTGTGATTATTTTTTCTGTTATTGTTATCACTGTTGTGTGTTTTCGTGCTCTTTGTGTACAGTATTTATCCTATATCTTACCGCTTTTATATCTAGAATCATGTGTCTACCCCCAGGCCTTCTTTCTGCAACAAGTCCGTAGTACACATGTTGTACACGACCTCTAGTTGAGTCACCCTTATTTTAGGGAGGAAGCCGTCGATGTTATGGAGTAGGTGGAAAGCAAAGCAGCCACTATCGACCATACGCTCCCCCCGAACAACCTTGTTAGTGAACCACAACATAGGTCAGCCTTTAGGTCATTTAAGGGTAAAGCATCCCTACGTGCTAACTGTTGCATCTTTAAGGGTAACGTGGTCATTTAACGGACTGATTTGAAAAAAAAAAATGTTAGGAGTAAGGTGCGTAGGCAAAAATGAAAAAGAAAAAAATAGAAAAAAGTGAGTCGAAAAGAATGAATCAAAAGGAGTGTCATAGTTTATTTTAGAGTTCTTTATGTCTTTTGTTCTTCACGATCCAAAAACTCAAAAAGATTTTTTTTACGTTTTGCATTTGTCTTCTCAAAGTACCGTAAGTTAAAAAAAAAAAGAGTTTTGTTTGCCTTTTCTACTTATTTGTTAAAAGCAAAAATACTAAAAAGATTTTTCTTCATAATTGGTGGTGTCGTCTTAGTTGAAGTGTCTTGTTGAAAATTCAAAAAGTTTTTATTCGTTTGTTTCTGGTTGTGTCTCTTAAGTTAGGATCAATTTATTAGTTGATCGTTATTGTCCAATCTGGATGAACTACGCATATCTGATTCCCTTTCCTCGGGTTGGGATATGTAGGCAACCCTCGTTGGGTCCGGTAATCTTTGTGTTGGACTTTGTCTTATTATTAGCCTAAGTCTCTCGCCCCGTAATCTAGAGTTGTTAGCCAAGTAGACTGATTTTGGTCAGTACTTCTATTCAGTAAATTGGAGTTATGAAGTGGTCTGTCCCATCGACATATGTTTGCGTCAAAAATACCAAGGGTTGGGAATCTTCTACTCCTGTCGAATTTTTGAGATAACGTTTTATGTGTTATTACAGGATGGATTTGTCCACCAAGTCTAGAGTCCCGATGGTTGTCAAGGTGCCCAAAAAGTTAATCAAGTGGTGGGAAATGTTTAACTATGTTGATCAGCAGAAACTGATTAAGGTATTAGGTGATCTTACGGAACTTCTGCATGTTACCCCTCGTCTAGATTTAATAGAGGCTTTGTTGATCTTTTGGGATCCAAGTAGTTTGGTGTTCAGGTCTGGGGAATGTGAAATGACTCCTACTTTGGCAGAAATATCCGGTTTGTTGCATTTTTCCTATATCGAGAAGGATATGATCCGAGCACGAAATCATACTGGCGTGAGATTTTTGCAGTCTTGTGGTTTAAAAAGTAAGGGTATGCGCTTGGGTTGTTTGAGTGATTCGTGGGTTTCCTTAGATTTTTTGTTCGCTAGATTCGGGCCCTCAGAAGGTTTTGATTGCTTTTGGGATGAATTTCATATGACTAAGGAGAAGTGGGAGAGAAAGCGTCTTGAAGTCTTCACCCTCGCTTTGTTAGGTACTTTAGTGTTTCCGTTAGAAGAAAGACATATTAATACACGTTTGCAATCTGTGGTGATGGCTCTATTTCATAAGGATCAAAATGACAAGGGCATTAATCAAAAGGGCAAGTTCACTCTCATATCCATGATCTTAACAGAAATATATAAGGCTTTAACCGAAGTGAAGGGGGGGATGAGATTTTTTTAGGGCAGTAACCTGATATTGCAGTTATGGATGATGGAGCATTTGCATGCACCTTATTTAGTTAGACCAGACGTGGTAGATCGTTACATTCCCAATCGAGTGAAAGCCATGGACCTCAGATTGTGTTTGGATAAATTCTCGCTACCCGTGGGAGTCGACACTTAGATTGAATTTCTTGAGTCAAGAATCGGGGATAACATTTTGTGGACTTTTCTGTGGCTTCGACCAAAGATAATCTTGTTTGGTTGTCAAATGCAACTCCTTCTAGTTATGTTAGGGCTTAATTGCACTAGACCATACAGTCCTTCTAGGGTAATGCGCCAGTTGGGTAGGCCGCAGGACGTGCCACCAGTAGTGGATCTTCTAAAGGATGTTGAGTACTTCAAGGACCAAGCCTTAGGTGAAAGTAAATACAAGCAGTTCTGGAAGCATGCAACAAAGCTAAGTGTGGACACTCTCAAAGAAAGTTTGGATAATCCGGGGTACACTCAGGGATATGGGGTCTGGCTTCAATATGTCCCTCAGGGTATCAGTCAAACCTTACCAGCGCAGATTAGAGGGAGAATATAGGAAGAATGCATAGTTGATGACCATCAGGATGAAAGTGTCGGGTCCAAAGTAGAGAGACTGAGAGTTCAGTTAGCAGATTTGTTCAAGACGGTAGAAAGGTGTCAAAATAATCTTTCCAAGTGCACTCCTCATGAGGCAGGAATGCGGGCCCGAAGCTTCTTCCCTAATATCAGGGTGTCTTTACAGGATATGCTACAAAGTTTAAATAGGAGAAAGAGAACTGCACAGGCAGGTCCATCTCAGCCAGGGTCATCACGCAGAGCACCAGTCTGAAAGAGCATTTCTTATCTTTATTCGGTTTGAGTCTTTTATGTGCCTGTCATTGTAGGGTGGTGTCTGCTTTAAGTCGAAGTCAAGTTGTTTTTGGTATTAGGGTCTTTATTAGTAATTTCACATATGTCGTCTTAGGGGTTTAGAATGTTGTTTTGTATTTGTTGTTTAGTTTTAAAGTGGTCCTAAATTCTTTGTATGTTTTTGTTGTTTCTTTCGTCAAAATGTTATTATGTTACGCCTTTCCTTTGTTTGTTTAGTTTTGTTTTTGCAAAAAAAAAAAAAAAACTTCAAATATTTGATGTTTATGCATATGCTGCCCGAACTACGCAAGATCTGATTCATGTACAACATGATACGTAGGCAACCTGCTTTTGGGTTTGATCTAATCATTTTGTTTCGTTGTTTTTCTTTTTTTTAAAAAAAAGAAAAGCAAAAGCCATAAAGAATGATAAAATAAAGGTAGATAGCGAGAGAAGAAAAGAAAGAAAGGATGATGAGACAAGAAAGGAAAAGAACAGAGATTGATACAAAAAAAAGAAAAAAAGAGAGAGGGAAAGAAAAAATAATAATAATAAATAATAATAATAATAATAATAATAATAAGTGTAGATAAAAATAAGTGTAGATAAAAATCGGGATGATGTTAAAATGACCACGCAACCCTCAAAAGCTGGTAGAAATGAACATGAATTTAGGACAATTTTACCAATGTGATTCCCATGCTTTTTGTGTGCCCTAATCCTAACGGATGTCGTCTTTGATGAGCATGTTCTTTCAGATAACAGTGGTAGGTTTGCAGCACTCTGGCTAGTCACCCATACTTCACTAGATCTAAAGCAAAGCTCGCCATGGCTAGCAGGGAGATTGAAAATTCGCTCATTGACCCGGATCAGGATCACAAGGAAGAAAGTTCAGAACATAAAGATAAGGTAGTCAGGCTCAGGCAACAATTGATAGATTTGCACTGGGTATGGGCCAGCGGAATGCCTCTTCCTCCACTCCCTGAAGGTCTTGGGAATATCTCTAATTGCCCACCGCTCTCTCAGGCGCAATTCTCTGCTCCTACTGAGTCACCTAAGCACACGCCAGGATTAACTCCGCGACATTATTATCCTGGCAGTTCTGGTGTGCCCTTGGTAGCTCCCCAATCAAGACCCGCTGCTCAGCCGGTGCCACCGATCACACCAGTATTCATGGCTCCACCACCACCTGAAGCTCCCATATATGTTGTGCGTCCCATAATGGGGCTTCCTAGGTCTGCCAGAGAGCCAGTATTGAAGGTTCCAGATAGTCAATATTATGCCCCGGAGCCTACTTTGAGAATGAATGAACCGTATGGGTACACTCAGCCACCTGCATTTCCATTTGATACGGAGAAACCTTTCGTAACAGAGGAACAGGAAATCATAGCATGGAAGTTGAAAAGTTTAGAATAGGCTATGAGGAATTTGTATGGAATCGGAGATTATAGGAGTGTTTCCTATAAAGATCTTTGCATGTTCCCAGACATCAACCTTCTCCTCGGTTTTAAAATGCCCAAGTTCAAGAAGTATGTAGGTCATGGTGATCCCGTGGCACACTTGAGATGTTATTGCAAGCAGTTGAGGGCTGCAGGAGGAAGAGAAGAGTTGTTCATGGCCTTCTTTGGCGAGAGTCTTTCTGATCTGGCTTCAGAATGGTTTATCGATCAAGATATCGACAAATGGAACAGCTGGGATGACTTAGTTTCTGAGTTTGTTCAATATTTTTAGTATAACATTAACCTGATTCCGGACGAAAAATCCTTGGTCAACATGAAGAAGAAAAACACTGAAGGTTTTAGGGAATACGCGATAAGGTGGCGTGAACAGGCCACCAGGGTAAAGCCTCCAATGAAAGAAAGTAAATTGGTAGAGGTTTTCATTCAGGCACAGGGTAAGACTTATTTTCAACATTTACTTCCGGCAATGGAAAAGTCTTTTATTGAAGCCCGCAAAATGGGGGAGATGATAGAGGACGGAATCAAGAGCAGCCGAATAGTGAGTTTTGCCGCATTAAAAGCCACCACACAAGCGATTCAATGTGGATCTGGCACATTCGTAGGAAAAAAAAGAAAAAGGACGTGGCGACTGTCGTAGCTGCAACCCATTCCTATCCCAAAAGACCACCTTGTCCCTATCCCCAATCCCAATCCCAAGTCTACGTCCAAGCTCTATATATTGCTCCCCACCATTACTACCCTCTACAAAATCCTTTATATTCTATTCCACCACCTCAATACCTAGTATATAACGCTCAACCATATGCCCAAACCCCTTCTTACCCGCAGTGGCGAGCGCAAGCTCCACAAAATTGCCCATTCGCTCCACCGAATTATGAAAATCCCTCCAGACCCAGTTTTCAACCTAGGCCAGAGTATAAGAAAGAGAAGGCGGTCAAAAATCAATTCACACCTCTTGGGGAGTCATATGCTAGCCTATTTGATAGGTTGAGAAAGTTGAAGGTCTTAAACCTAATTCAAGGAAGGCTTTCAAACCTACCGCTGAGAAATCTTGATTATTCTTTAAGGTGTGCGTACTGCTCTGACATGCCAGGCCATGATATCAAGAAATACTGGCATTTAAAGAGAGCTGTCCAAGATTTAATTGACACAAATCAGATGCTGGTCCAGGCCTCGGAGGGTCAAAAAATTAACCAGAATCCGCTGCCAACCCTTGCTGAAACCAATATATTAGAATTGATATATGATAGGAAAGAGTCTTCAATGCATTATAATCCTATTGTCAAGGTACAGACCATTGAGGAGAAATAGGTGAACGTAGCAGTCTTTGATAGAAATGTAATTGAGCCAGGAAGGAATGAGAGAAGATAAAGCCCAAGAAAGCACAAAGAAACCCTTGATCACAGTACAAGGAGCCATAATTTATTTTGATTTAAGTCAGGAAAAACCTAAGTTGACAGTGGTAGGAGCTCTGAGTCAGCCCATCTTGACGGTAAAAGGAGTACTGGCAGTGCCTATTGTACTCAAACCGGTGACCCAACCTCCGATAGTTAATACAAAAAGGGTTCCCTAGAATTATGGGTGGACTGTGATGACCTATCACGGGAAAGAAGTAGTGGAAGATGTAGATGAGGTAGGGGGTTTGACTAGGTCAGAAAGATGCTTCGTGCTTGAAGGTTTAAGAAAGTCCAAACCAATTATGAGTGGACCATCATCTATCAAAAATCCTATCACCGAAGAAGAAGCCGAAGAATTTTTGAAAAAGATGAAATTGCAAAAGTATTCAATAATAGACCAGTTGAAGAAAATTCCAGCTCAAATTTCCCTCTTATCTTTGTTGTTGCACTCCAAGGAGCATCGTGATATTTTACTGAAGGTATTAAATGAAGCATATGTTCCTAGGGAGATTACAATAAATCAACTTGAGAAAATGGTCGGAAAAATCTTTGAGGTCAATCGGATCAGCTTTTCTGACGATGAAGTGCCTGTTGAAGGTATAGGGCATAACCGGGGCCTTTATATTACAGTAAAGTGTGAAGATTTCTACGTCACTCATGTTATGATTTATGGAGGTTCAGGTGCAAATATCTGACCTATTTCTACTTTGCAAAAGTTGAATATTGGTGCTGATATGATCAGGCCTAATAATGTATGTGTCAGGGCTTTCGATGGTGCAAAATCAAACTCCATTGGCAAAATAGAACTAATGTTGATCATAGGGCCTGTTGAATTCGCCATAGAGTTCCAAGTATTGAATATAGACTCCTCTTACAATCTATTGTTGGGAAGTCCATGGATCCACAAAGCCAAGGTGGTTGCATCTACACTGCACCAAATGATTAAGTTTAAGCATGACAGGAAAGAAGTGGTTATTCATAGTGAAGGAGATTTATCTACCTACGAAGATTCTCCCTTGTCTTTTATTGAAGAAAATAATGTAGAGGAGACATTCATCTATAAAATTATTGATACAGTGCCAGTGAATCGTATCCTTGAAAATTAAGTTTGGATTATCCCATGCAGTTATCCAATGTTTCTCCCGTACCAAAAAAAGATGGCAAAATTCGAGTGTGTGTTGATTATCGTGATTTGAATAGAGCAAGTCCAAAAGATGATTTTCCACTGCCCAACATCCATATTTTGTTAGAAAACTATGCTAAACACATGGTTGCCTCTTTTATGGATTGCTATGCCAGATATCACCAGATTATTATGGATGATGAAGACGCGGAGAAGACGTCTTTTATCACACCATGGGGGATCTATTGTTATCGAGTGATGCCGTTCGATTTGAAGAATGCTGGAGCAACATACATGAGAGCCATGACCACTATGTTTCATGATATGATGCATAAGAAGATTGAGGTATACGTGGATGATGTGATTATTAAGTCAAAAAGTTGGGCCGACCATATTAAAGATTTAAGAAAGTTCTTTGAAAGGCTTCACAAGTATAATCTTAAACTCAACCCGACAAAATATGTATTTGGAGTTCCGTCTGGAAAGCTGTTGGGGTTTGTGGTCAGCCGTCGGGGGATTGAGTTGGATCCCTCGAAAATAAAAGCCATTCAGGATTTACCCCCGCCCAAGAATAAGACGGAGGTGATGAGTTTTCTTGGTAGACTGAACTACATTAGCAGGTTTATTGCTTAAATCGCAATCACTTGTGAGCCCATATTTAAGTTGCTGAAAAGGAGTGCTGCAGCAAAATAGACTGAAGAATGTCAGGAAGCATTCGATCGAATCAAAAGATATTTATCAAATCCGCTTGTGCGGGTACCCCCGGGGCCTGGTAGGCCTTTGATCTTATATTTATCAGTCATGGACAATTCTTTCAGTTGTGTCCTGGGTCAACAGGATGTCACATGCAAAAATGACCAGGCTATTTATTATCTTAGCAAGAAGTTCACCGCATATGAGGCCAGGTATACTCTTCTTGAAAGGACGTGTTGTGCCCTAACTTGGGTAGAATAAAAGTTAAAGCATTATCTCCCATCCTATACTACTTATCTCATCTCCTGCATAGATCTTTTGTAGTATATCTTTCAGAAGCCTATGCTGAGAGGTAGATTGGCAAAGTAGCAAATATTGCTTACCGAGTACAACATGGTATTTGTGACTCGAACCGCCATGAAATCCCAAGCCTTGGCAGATCATCTTGCTGAGAATCCCATCGATGAAGAGTACGAGCCATTAAAGACATATTTTCCTAACGAAGAAGTGTCGTGTGTCGATGAAGTCATTATAGATGCTGATCCAGGTTGAAAGTTATTCTTCGATGGAGCTGTTAATATGAAAAGATTCAGAATAAGTGTGGTTCTTATCTCTGAATTGGGACAACATTTCCCAGTAACAGAACCACTTCGATTCTACTGTACTAACAATATGGCAGAGTATGAAGCCTGCATTCTTGGTTTGAGGTTAGCTGTTGATATGAGAGTCCAGGAATTATTGGTGTTGGAGGATTCAGATTTTCTTGTTCACCAAATTCAAGGCAATTGGGAGACACTAGATTTGAAGCTCATCCCGTATCGACAATACTTGCAGGAGCTATGTCAACTATTTGTGTTAGTAAAATTTAGGCATATTCCAAGGAGTCATAATGAAATTGCCGATGCTTTAGCCACTCTGTCTTGAATGCTCCAACATTCTGATAAAACCTACATCGATCCAGTGTATATACAGAGTCGTGATCAGCATACTTACTGTAATGCGGTTGAAGAAGAGCTCGATGGAGAACCCTGGTTCTTGGATATCAAGCGATACATTCAGTCAGGAGAATAACCAGCATATGCCACCAACGATCAAAAGGGGACTATTAGGTGTTTGGCTAGTAGATTTTTCTTAAGTGGGAGAATCTTATATAAGAGAACCACAGATCTAGGACTTTTGAGGTGTGTAGATAAAAGAGAAGCCACGGCAATTATGGTTGAAATACACTCTGGAGTATGCGGGTCACATATGAACGGTCATGTCTTGCCAAAGAAGATTCTTCGAGCAGGTTATTACTGGCTTACTATGGAGAGGCATTCTATTCAATTTGTTCGAAAGTGTCATCAATGTCAAGTGCACGGTGATCTGATACGTTCTTCTCCTATTGAGTTGCATGCAATGGCCGTTCGTGGCTTAGGGAATGGATGTGATTGGACCGATTGAGCCGAAGGCATCAAATGGACATAGATTTATTTTGGTAGTCATTGACTACTTCACAAAGTGGGTAGAAGCAGTAACTTTCAAGTCAGTGACAAAGAAGGTTGTGGTAGATTTTTTTCATGCCAATATCATTTGTAGATTTAGAATTCCTAAGATGATCATTACAGACAATGCTGCCAATCTCAATAGTCATTTGATGCAAGAAGTGTGTCAACAATTTAAGATCGCACATCGAAATTCTACTCTATATCGCCCAAAGGCCAATAGTGTTGTAGAAGCCGCCAATAAGAATATAAAAAAGATACTACAAAAAATGGTACAAGGGTCTAGACAGTGGCATAAAAAGATGCCATTTGCATTTCAAGGTTATCGCACCACTGTTCGCACTTCAACAGGGGCAATTACATATTTATTGGTGTATGGAACAGAAGCAGTCATCCCTACAGAAGTTGAAATTGTCTTTTTTTGAGTCATTGTAGAAGCAGAGATTGATGATGATGAATGGGTAAAAACCAGACTGGAGCATTTGAGTTTGATTGAGGAAAAAAGGCTAACGCCTGTGCGTCATGGCCAGTTGTATCAGAGAAGGATGGCTCGAGCGTATAACAAAAAGGTCCGTCCCAGGAATTTTGAAGTTGGCCAGTTGGTATTGAAACATATCCTTCCTCACCAGGTTGAAGCGAAAGGCAAGTTCTCCCCTAACTGGCAAGGTCCCTTCATTGTGAAGAAAGTGTTGCCCAATGGAGCCCTATATTTGACAGATATTGAAGGCAAAATGGCAAAAGTGGCTATCAATACTGATGCGGTCAAAAAATATTATGTATGATATTTTATCCTTTGTTGATTTTATTGCATGTTTAGTACTTGCATTTTTTTAAGATTGATATGATGAAGACATTTTATTCTTCTATCCAAACATTGTGTCATCCTTTGTTTACCCGTTTGAGCTTCGTTTTAATCTTTATTTCATATCTCTCTTTTGAAATCAAAATAGAGTCAAAGATAAATGTCAAGAAAATAAGAATAAAAAGAAAAAGTTCAAAAAAAAAAAAGCTTTTGGAACTATATGCAACCTGATTCTCCTCTCTCGGGAGTGAGATATGTAGGCTACCCTATTTCGGGCTCGATCCAACCAAATAAAGATTTAAGATTCACCCAGTCAACAAAAATGGGGCATGAGTTAATGTGTTGTTTGAGTTGATTCCAAAAGTTGTAAGTCCCACCCCCACTTCAAGTGTCATTTGAACCCCTTGTCATCCTTTCTAACCTTATCCAAAAGCCAAGTTGCAACCAAAGAAAGTACTTCAGATTAATTTTTGATAATGTTAAGGCTAAGCATGCAATGGATATAATGATACATTGTGAGGTACCACTTGTCTTCCTCAGCATAAGAAATCAGGAAAGAAATACAAAAATGAGAGAGTCTTATTGGTGAAAACCCCTATGGGCATCATAAGGCGATGGTGAGTTGAGAGAAATAAAAATGAGACAGTCTTATTGGTGAAAACCCTCCCAGGCACCATAAGGCGATGGTGAGTGGAGAGAAATAAAAATGAGAGAGTCTTATTGGTGAAAACCCTCACGGGCACCGTAAGGCGATGGCGAGTTCAAGAGAAAAGTGAAAAGTGAAAAGAAAGAGATTCGTTGGCGAAAGTCTTTTAAGATGTCGTCAATTGAATGTGATGTATGATTCCAATAGATTTAAAGAAGTGGCTCAGCGGCAAAGGCATGAACTCAACAACAAATGAGGAGTTTGGATAGGAAGATCAGGCAGCTTAATCAAAAATGCATGTCATACTCATTGGAGTTGTTATCGTATTCAGATAAGTTTTCTTTTGAATATGGGACATTGCCCTTTTCTTTCATTTACCTATTCATGCTTTTTTTCTTTTTATGTCATTTATCAAAATAAAAGTCGTCATCATTTCTGTACATTTTAAGTCAAGTCTGTGTCAAAACAAGTGAGAAAGGATTTCAAAATTTACTACCAGTCTTTCCAATTATATGAGGAAAAGCCAAGGACCAGCACATGAAAGAAATATGATCGTAATTCAATACGAAGCAAAGGAAATCTATCAACCAACAGGCTATTGGATTCGTGGAAGCATTCAGATTTGGGAAAAGAGTGCACCTCAGGGGCATGGTAAAATGGAAACCCATTGTTCGAGTCAGAACTCATTTCCCTCAATCTGTATCCGGGGCAATGATGCGGCAAGACAAGGCAAGTGTCAGCGATTTGGAACAAAGATGAAAGGAACGAGTGTTGGGGCAGATACCTGAGAAGCCAAGAGCTGCAAACCACTACTAAGTTTTTAATTAACAAATTTTCTTTGTTGAAATAGGGGCAAATTCGCTTCACCCAATTCAGCTACCATTGGAAATGCACATCCGTGGGATTTTACTTTATGTTCAGGACCCTCCTGAAGAATGGGAATTTACTTTCAGTTCAGGACCCTCCTGAAAAATGGGATTTTACTTTATGTTTAGGACCCTCCTGAAAAATGGGATTTTACTTTATGTTTAGGACCCTCCTGAAAAATGGGATTTTACTTTCTGTTCAGAACCCTCCTGAAGAATGGGAATTTACTTTTAGTTCAGGACCCTCCTGAAAAATGGGATTTTACTTTATGTTCAGGACCCTCCTGAAAAATGGGAGTTTACTTTATGTTCAGAACCCTACTGAAAAATGGGATTTATTTTATGTTCAGGACCCTCCTAAAAAATGGGAGTTTACTTTATGTTCAGGACCCTCCTGAAAAATGAGAATTTACTTTATGTTCAGGACCCTCCTGGAAAATAGGAATTTACTTTATGTTCAAAAATCATGGAATCTTTCTTTATCATAATATTTGTTTAGAATAATTTTGTTTTAGTTTGTATATTTGATATCAGGAGCCTGCCTGAAGAACAGGGTGATAAAATTGCAAGTCAGGAGCTCTCCTGAAGAACAGGGCGATGAAATGGCAAGTCAGGAGCTCACCTGAAGAACGGGGCGATGAAATGGCAAGTCAGGAGCTCACCTGATGAATAGGGTGATAAGAGTCGAGTGAAGAGCCAACAGAAGTTGAGTAGATAGGATTTTGTAATTTCATTCATGTTTTAACTTGTAATTTTCATTTTTGATTTTATGACAGAGCCGTGGACTGGAACCTCAGTGGAACCTTACTCGACTCTCCAACTCGGTATAGTCCACTTCTCTTCCAACCCTTTGAGAGACTTGTGATTTCCTCATGATCGGGATAAAATTCGATCTCGTTGTTTACTTCTTTGCCTGAAAACACTGCGTGTTTACATTCAAAGGGGGCATGATGTAGACACGTAATTTTGTCCCTCCGAAAGATTAATTTACTGAATGTTACCTGATCCTACCTTGTACCCTCATCCATGTTATTATACCCTCACAAAATACAAAAAACATAACAAAACCTTGTCTTATCCTAATATTCTAACAACCCACCCAACTAAAAATTGACAACACATCCTAACCCCTACCCCTCCTACCCCTACCCCATGTAACCACCCCTCCTCCATATTTCTTTAACACAAAGAAAAGAGCATATACACTCCATCTTTTCCATTTTTTGGGGGAAATATAAACATACCCACACAGAAGTTTCCAAAGGAAAAAACATATACATACACACGACACATATATAGGGAAGATACACAGCTTCTTCTCCACAAGAACAGGGAGCTCCATACGACCATCTTCCATATTCACACATAAACTCACCCTCACTATGAAAAACAGTCACACACACGAATGGTTGGAGGTTAAGAGAGAGCATAGAAAGGGAATTCGGGTGAGAGAGATTGGAGAAAGATAGTGAGAATAGAGAGGAGAGAAGATGTGAGAGAGAGAACACGGGAGAGAGAGATCTGGTCGGAGGAAAAGAGAAAAATGAGAGAGAGAGGAGAGAAACAACATCTCGTTCACGCTACTGCTCCGTCGACCTTTCGTCGCCGGAAAACGGCGTCTCCTCACCGGATTCAACACTATTTCGGGATCAAAATTGATTGGGAATTTAGGTTTGGAAGCTGGGTCTTCGATTTGAGTCGGATTTTGGGTTTCGTTGCGGATTCGAATTGGTCATTCTTATTCAGGTTGATTTCAGCAAGGTCCCATCAAAATTACATACTGTTTTTTTGGTTTTTTCTCTTCGCAATCTCGTTCTGGTTGTTTGGGTGTATTTTTGGGCTTCTGTCTGGCTTAGATCCTTCGGGTTTATTGTAATTTAAGCTGGTTTTGTTCAAATTTTTTGGTTGGGTCTTTGTTGAGTTTGGAGAAACGGAGTTTGTTGGTCGAGGTTTGAATTGAGGTTTTCTCGGTGCGGACTACGTCGTGTTCAACAAGATAATACTCGAATAAAAGCAAAAGTTGAGGTCTATTTCTTCTCCCATTCTCTATTTTTTATCTCAACTTTTGATTATTGTTGTGGATGTGAATGTCTTTTTGTGTGTTTACCATGTTTGAATCTTCATCGTGTATGGTTGATGTGGTTTTGGATGTTGAAGAAAGAAAATTGAATTGTTAACCGAAGAACTAAGTAATCATCAATTAAGAATGAAATTTGGGGGTGGAGTTGAGAATCGAATAACGAAACGTTGATTAGTTCAGATTCATTGTTGGATATTGTTGAAATTGATAGTATCATGTTTTAGATCGTTAAATGGGTAGGAAAATATTAAGTTTGGGTAGGCAATTTGTACGAATGGAAGATGGTAATTTATTGAATGTGTGAATATTTGTTAAATGGTTCTTTCTATTTTAACGCACAAAATTGAGAAGATGTATTCATTTTATCGGGAAATGCCCCGAGGTCTTATGTACTTATTCACTGGGGAATGCTCCAAGGTATCTTGTACTCGAACGACATTCGCGATGAAGACTCGGGGCATCGGGTAAAGCATTGGAGCTTAGTTTAGGATTAGCGTAGGTTTACTTTCAATACCTTTTTTTTATTTCGGGTTGTAATAATTGGATTGGACATTATATTTTGGATTATTTTGTTTTTGTTTGCTTGAGTGATTGTTTTTGCGTGCTTTGTGTGGTTTATCCATTTGTAATATCAATTTAGCTGATACGCTCTGCCAAGTGACCGTGGTCAAACCACGGGATCGAAGGGTGCCTAACACCTTCCCCTCGGTCAACAGAATTCCTTAGCCGGAATCTCTATTCGGAAACCAGTATTAAAGAGTCAAAACCATTTTGAAAAAGACATCCATGGGTGACTTGGCACACCCGATTTATGCCAAGTGGCAACTCTGAGTTTTGAATATAAAAAGTTCTTCTCGAAATGAATTTTCATCTTTAGTCACTTTAATAATTAAAATCCTTTCGAACCATGAAATTAATCTTTTGTAGTACGAAAAAGGGGTGTGACAATATATAATAAACGGGTTAGGAAAAACTTGAACGAGTTAAATAATCAAAGAATAGTTAGACCATCGTCTAAAGTTCTTTTAGGTCAAATAACGAACCATAACTCAACTCGTTCATGACCCAAAGTTCCAACCTAGCTCCCATTTTAATTTGATCCAGTGATATCATTATCATGATCATTTCGAACTCAACTGATCATTTCGAACTCAACTAAGTACCCTCATGCTAGAGGACATTCTAAAAGACAACAAGAACACCTCCTGAAGAGAATATCGTAATAGGTGTCAGAGCTCGATCTATCTATATTTGGATGAATCAAGACAAATTAATTAAAGTGAAAAGATTAATTTTGGAAACTAGATGTGTATACCTGTACTTATAACAAAGAGAGCAATCAAGAAAAAGAATAACTTAGTCATATTGCAGAAAACACACTTTAGCTTCCAGAAAAAGTAGAAAGAGAATGAGTGATGAAAATATGTTCATGTAATGTACCAATTTATAGAACTAGCAAGAGCATTATTGGAGATGTCAATAATATGATTCGATCAGTTAATTTATAAAATTTATATTATATCAATTTCTCAGTTATCACAAGTAAAAGTAGAGAATAAAATATCATGCATTCTTGTAAGACTTTCACTCAAATTCTCTATACATTTTAAATGTTTAAAAGGTGATAAATCAAGAAAAAGAATTGAACGATATAAGATTAAAAATTTATTCTTCTATTTATTAGTAGTGTAAATCAAGGATAAAAAAATTAGATCAAAAGAGCAGAAGCGAATTAACCAAGATGGGATTCAAAATGTAGTCTATTAAATTAAGTAATCCATTAAAAAAAAATCATAAAAGTGAAAAATATTCAGTTCCTTATCATTTGATATTCAAGACCGTTGGAATATGTTGTAGCCTACAAGATGCTGGAATTAATTAATTATTTTCAATATGTAAGAGTAGCATAATTGCTTCGCAGTTGAAATTTTGGGTGTAAACTATCTATTGGCTCCCCTTTCTTTCATTTTATTTGCTCCCCCATTTTTTAGAGTCAAAAGATAAAATTTTGATCAATATTTTAAAATGTATTTCTTAATCAAATTGAAAAAAAATTATAATGTATAATACTTTTCATATAGTTTTTTGAATATCTAAATTTTAATTTTTAAAAAATTAAATTAATCTAATCTAATTTAATTTTAAAATGTAATTTATTGTCTCATAAAAAATAAAGGGAGCAAGTAAAAAGGAATGAATGGAATAAAATAACTTTAGAGTCCAATTTATACTTGAACATTAAAAGGTAAAAAAAAATACCGTAAGTCTCAGTATTACCTAATCGTGTAAAAATTACTGTAAGTCTTAGCAAATATCTTCTTTATTTTTAACTATATGTCAAATTAAAATAGGTCTCTTTTCTTTTAAACAAGAGAGCGATAAATAATATTCTAAACTAGAATTGAAATTACAACAAATATGTCGTTACGTGTAAGGAATTGAAATTCCTATATATAGCCTTTGCTTTCCTTGTTTCTATATAGTTGTAGGTAAATCAATCACACTTTTATAGAGGAACAAAAAATACTATTATAATAAATTATTTTAGGATCCAGCTAGGATGCATGTGATTACAGGTAGTTGAAGGACCTACTTATTCAATCTTGTTTTAAAAAAAATGTTCGAATAAAACTCACCTTTAAGATTGTGATACAAATTGCGTACACTTATTCTTCTTTTTTTTTTTTTTTTTAATTCCCCCTCACCCCCACCCCAAATGGAGGATCAATAGTGTTCCCACACTTATCCTTCTTTTTGTTGTTGTTATTGTTGTTCAAATAATAAAGCTCAACCCCCATGATATTGTAATGACACAACTATTTAATTCATCAAGTTTGTAATATGTAGTCAAATACATACGGATCTTGGATTTCAAATTTGTGGGTTCCTAATAAAATAAATTAACATGTAATAATATAATAAAAAAGATAACACCTCGGTAGCAATCGATCCCATGGTCATGATCATGAGAATAAGCAATTCAAAGGTTCATTCCATGCCATCAAGCCAACAATCTTTTTGTTTATGGGTTCCCATCTATAATATTTTATTTACTTATTCTATTTTTTAAGGGGAAAGGACATGGGCTGGCCATTTTTTTTTTTTTAAAGTTGGACAATTGGAGTCAGTCGGCTCAATTTAATTTCAGTTTTTAGTCATTTGGTCTGTGGCCGCATGTAGTCTCTATACCCAATTGATACACTTTTATACCATATTGATACAATTTTATAGTACATTGATACCGTATTGATACACTTTTACACTAGATTGATACGCTTTTATACCACGTCGATGTAGTATATATACCAACTAAATACACCTTTTACAGAGGAAATCCGAAGAAAGGAAATAGAGGATGACTTGTAGAAAGTGAATGTATGTACAGAAGAGGAAAATAGCTTTGAAGTTGCAGAGATCGCACAATGTACGAAGAAGAAGAAGAAGAAGAAGAAGAAGAAGAGAGAGAAAGTGACAGAGAGAGAGAGAGAATTTTGGGTTTAGCCTAAAATAAAAAGAGAGAGACTTTGTTCTGGGTTGAAGATTCAAACAAGTTTCAATATTACTAATTTAGTAAAGTGTATTTCACTATTATCATATAAATGGTTATGACGGTGACTATTTACTGGATTTTTAAATTTAGGTGTTAGTTTTGTGAAATTATTTTAGTTTTAAGTATTATTTTTATCCTTTCTTTATTTTTTAATATATTTATCGGATCTATGATAACGAATGAAGATTTCCGAGAACCCCGCCCAACACCGTAGATCCTCCCCTGTATGTAGTGTGTAAATTTGTTCCCATTGTTACGTTAAACACATAATGTAACATTTAATTAGAGCATAAGATTTGTTACACAAAATCCTTTTACATTGCATTGAGGTGTTTTTGAAATTCTCACTCGGAGACATTGTTATTTTTATAAGTGATAAAAAGATAATTGTTTGATCATTACTCAAACGGTCACTTAATTATTTAAAATTAGGTAATGGAAGTCTTCTTCTTCTTTGTTTTTATCGTAAGAAAGTCACTTTTTTATACTTGCGTCATACCAAAAATTAGAACTAATGTGTTATTTTATGTTAGTCCACATGAAATTTTTATTTTATGAGTTAATGTTGACTTAATTTTATTACATTGATTATGTCTGTTTTTAAATACAAGTTTATCTTATTATAAGTAATTTTTAAAACGGAAAAGGCTTAAAAATACTTCTGAACTATCCGAAATAGCTCCCAAATGCCCTTCGTTAGATTTTTGGCTCAAAAACACCACTCCGTTAAATATTTGGCTCAAAAATACCCCTCCCTCTAACGGAATTCGAAAAATGATCAAAAATACCCCTGAACTATCTGAAATGGGTAAAAAATACCCCTCTGTTAAATATTTGGCTCAAAAATACCCCTCCGTTAACGAAATTAAATTATTTCGATTATTTCGTTAATTTATATAAAGTTCATCATTTAATTTATATTTCGTTAATTTCTTTAAGTGAAAATTTATATTTCGTTAATGCCTTTAAAGATTAAAAAGATGTAAAGTGAAAATACCTTTTTAGAATAAATGTATGTTTATTTTCCAAATCAAATTCAACCAATGTATATTATAATTCAAATACTTTTTTTCATTATCTTATTTTAAAATAAAAAAAATACTTTTATGTAAAAAAATTAAAGTATTAGGATTAAAAAGTTAAAGTTAGGGTTTAATTCAATCGAAATAATTTAATTTCGTTAAGAGGAGGGATATTTTTGAGCCTAATATTTAACATAGGGGTATTTAACGAAATTAAATTATTTCGATTATTTTGTTAATTTATATAAAGTTCATCATTTAATTTTTATTGCGTTAATTTCTTTAAGTGAAAATTTATATTTCATTAATTTTGTTAATTTATATTTCGTTAATTTTTTTAAAGATTAAAAAGATGTAAAGTGAAAATACCTTTTTAGAATAAATGTATATTTATTTTTCAAATCAAATTCAACCAATTTATATTATAATTCAAATACTTTTTTTTTCATTATCTTATTTTTAAAATTAAAAAAATACTTTTATGTAAAAAAAAATTAAAGTATTAAAGTTAAAAAGTTAAAGTTAGGGTTTAATTCAATCGAAAAAAAATTTTGTTAAGGGGAGGGGTATTTTTGAGCCAAATATTTAATAGAGGGGTATTTTTGACCCATTTCAGATAGTTCAAGGGTATTTTTGATCCTTTTCCGAATTCCGTTAGAGGGAGGGGTATTTTTGAGCCAAATATTTAACGGGGGATATTTTTGAGCTAAAAATTTAACGATGGCCATTTTTAAGCTATTTTAGATAGTTCGGGGATATTTTTAAGCCTTTTCCATTTTTAAAATCTTTTTTTTTTTCAGATCTCTTGCATATAAAATATTTGCTCTCTATACAAAATATACTCTTCAACTAGTCAAGGTAAGGACATTTCAAAATATTTCATTTAGACACTCGAGCTAAGTCATGTTCCAATTGAACGTTGTAGACACGTAATTTTGTCCCCCTCAAAAGTTCGATTTTATTCATTTCTACCTTATCATATCATATACCCTCACCCACGTGATTACATCCCACAAAAATACAAAAAAAATAACTCTCAACAAAATCCCTAACAAACTTTTATTCTTTTATCATCCTAACAACTCTCCCCAATAAGAAAATGACAAGTCACCCTCTACCTACCTACCATATCCTTACCTCCACGTGGATCCCTCATTTTCTTGGGCAAAAAGAAATAAACATTAGGAAACTTTCAGGAAAGAAGGAAAAAAGGGACCATTCTGCTATTTTTGGAAAAGAATATATACACACATACCAAAAAAGAGAGGGGAGATCACATACACACACTATAAAAATGGAAACACACAGATCTCATGAAAAAAAAAATACACAACAACATAAACCATTGACACAGACGCAAATACATACACATAACATTTATCTTTAACCTCTCACTAGCCTCTTACCATCATATACACACACACATACTCCAAAATAAACCGATCAAGGAGGCTATTTTTTGGGGATCTTTTATAGCAACACTAGCACACACACACACACAGAGATTAGGGAAAGAGAGATACATGGAGAGAACCTGAGAGAGAGAAGCTGAACGCAATAGATAGAGAAGGAAAATACGAGCGACGCATTACTATTCCGGCGATTTCTTGCCGGAGAACGTCACCGGAAAACACATCTTGTAGTCTTTCCTCGCTGGGGAAGACTAACCAAAGCCTCTAGTTAGCTCCGTCATCCAGCGCTTTCTCCGTTGACCCAACCGAACGACCCCGTCGCTGCCAGAGAAGGCAGCAAAACCAACAACCGTCGCCTCACCCACCGGAAAACGATGAGTTCTTCGAAACCCGTCTCAGATTTTTCGTCCATTTTCTCGCCGAAAATAGTAAAACCATCGTCCCACAACAACATCCAACCCACTTTCCATCGGTTTCGACGAGATCCGTTTGGAACAGAGAAATGGGTTGTTTGGTTTTGATTGGAAATTAGTTTGGTTTTGGTTTTGGAGGTGCTTGGAGATGAGTGGAGTCCCGCAGGCATATATCAGAGCAATTAAGGATATGTATGAGGGAGAGAAAACTCAGGTGAGGACGGCGGGAGGCGACTCAGAGCATTTCACCGTCTTGCATGGATTGCACCAGGGATCTACTCTTAGTCCCTTTTTGTTTGCTATGGTGATGGATGTATTGACGCGGCGTATTCAAGGGGAGGTGCCGTGGTGTATGCTTTTTGCAGACGATATAGTTCTGATTGATGAGACTCGAGGGGGTGTGAATGACAAATTAGAGGTGTGGAGACAAACTCTTGAGTCTAAAGGGTTCAGGTTGAGCAGAGGCAAGACAGAGTATTTGGAATGCAAGTTTAATGACGTGAGGCTGGAGGACGAGGTGGTAGTGAAGCTGGAATCACAGGTGGTATGTAAAAGGGATAGTTTCAAGTACCTCGGGTCCATGATCCAGGGGAATGGTGACATTGATGAGGATGTCTCGCACCGTATTGGGGCGGGATGGATGAAGTAGAAGCTCGCGTCGGGGGTGTTGTGTGATAAGAAGGTGCCGCCCAAGCTTAAAGGCAAATTTTACAGGGTGGTAGTCCGTCCGGCCATGTTGTATGGAGCAGAGTGTTGGCCAGTTAAGAATTCCCACATCCAAAGAATGAAAGTGGCAGAGATGCGGATGTTGCGCTGGATGTGTGGGCTGACTAGGGGGGATAGAGTTCGGAATGAGA
Organism: Capsicum baccatum var. pendulum; assembly: GCA_030864225.1. NCBI lineage: Eukaryota > Viridiplantae > Streptophyta > Magnoliopsida > Solanales > Solanaceae > Capsicum > Capsicum baccatum. The sequence goes on from CM061558.1 coordinate 135,037,245, forward strand.
CTACCAGGGAGAAGGTGGGTGTGACTCCAGTGGACTGGAAGATGCGGGAAGTCCGATTGAGCTGGTTCGGATACGTGAAGAGGAGGGGCATGGATGCCCCGGTTCATAGGTGTGAGCGGCTAGCGTTGGATGGTTTTAGGCGGGGTAGGGGTAGGCCGAATAAGTACTGGGGTGAGGTGATTAGGCGGGACATGGAGCAGTTACATCTCACCGAGGACATGACCCTAGATAGGAAGGTCTGGAGGACGCGAATTAGGGCAGAAGACTAGGGCCAGTTTTGGTCGCTAGTGTAGCGATTTACTTGCTGGGGGTAGTATTCTTGTCCTGATTCCGTGCTCCTTGTTTTTAGTATGAGTCTGGGTGCTTTCCTCTGTTTTCTTCTATTTATGGCTGCCGTATTTGTGTTATGTAATCTTGTAACTTTGTTCGGTGCTTTACTATGTATTTATGTGGTATCTTGTGGTATCTTGTGCCTTGAGCCGGGGGTCTATCGGAAACAGCCTTTCTACTTCTTTAGAGGTAGAGGTATGGACTGCGTACATCTTACCCCCCCTAGACCCCACCAGGTGGGAATACACTGGGTTTGTTGTTGTTGTTGTTGTTGTTGTTTCTTTTCAATTCGCAAGCTCAGAGTCGAGGTTTTCCATTCGAGAGTTTCGACCGAGCCTTGACTGATTCACTGTTTCGATCGAGCCTTGACTGATTCACTGTCACCTAATGAGGCGGTTTTTGGGGTCACTGATCGAGTTTGTTTGACGATTAGGGTTTCTCCGTTTGAGGATTTAGGTTCTCGGGCTTCTTTATTATCAAAGATAACGAGTTATATTAAGGTCCATCTCTTTAACGTTACTCTTTCGTTTTCTCTGATTTTGGTAAATGTCGTGATTTTGTGTTTTGATTGAATTTTTAGTAAGATATTGATCGTTGTTGTGGATACGTAGGAGTGGTGTGCTTAAATTTTTGAATCTTCGTTGGGTGTATATGTTTGATGTTGATTTTAGATTTTAAAAAGTGGTTTGATAACCGGAAAATTTGTTAACCATGGCTTAAGGATTAAACTTGTTGATTTGGGGGTCGGGATCGAAATTTGATAATTGAATAAGTTGAAGGTTGTTGTTTTGATTCATTACCGAATATTGTCGAATTGGATAGTAGCATGAATTTTGTTGAAATAAGATAGGCAAATGTAGGTTCGGGTAGGCAAAATTTAGAAATAAGTGTTTTCGTTGGATGTTTGAATGAGGAGTATGTGTTGAATGTTTTCTATTTTATCGCATTCGATTCAAATGTATTCATTTAGCCGGGGAATGCCCCGAGGTCTTCTGTACTTGTTCACCGGGGAATGCCCCGATGTATCATGTTGGCGGAAAACGATCGTTATGAAGGCCCAGGGCATCGGGTAAAGCATTGGAGTTTAGTTTAGGATTAGCGTAGGTTTACTTTCAGTACTTTTTTTATTTCGGGTTGTAATAATTGGATTGGACTTTACATTTTGTTTTGTTTTGTCTTATTGTTTGATTATTTTGAGTGCTTTTGTGTGGTTTATACATTTCGTAATGCCAAAATAGTTGATACACTCTACCAAGCGACCGCGGTTGAACCACGGGATCGAGAGGTGCCTAACACCTTCCCCTCGGTCAACAGAATTCCTTAGCTGGAATCTCTGTTCGCAAACCAGTTTTATGAGTCAAATGGTTTTGGAAAGGATTATCTAACGGTGACTTGGCACACCAGATTATGCCAAGTGGCGACTCTGAATAAAAAATATTAATAATCCTTTTTCAAAATAATATTTCTTGTCACTTAAATAATAAAACCCTTTTCGATCCTTAAAACATAATTTTTTTTTAGAGTACGTAAAAAGGGGTGTGACAAACGCCTCAACTGCTCATTCAACCATGTATTTCAATGATCATCAATATAATGCCTTTTCTTTTCTTATTTTTGGTGATAATAAAATTTCATAAACTAAAAACATCAAAGTTTTGAATCTTGACATGATCATATCCACCTCTATAAATTCCTTTCTAGTACTGTTACATAAATTAAAGTGGTTTTAGCTTCAAAATAATGAGAATAGTTCAATAACAAATTGAATAAGTACAAGTGTATTCACATAGAAGTACACATATAGATAGAGAGTCACAAGCCAAAGTCAAATTTTTCATCCATATAGTAATCTAAATTATTATATTAATGGTGGTTGTGGTGGACATTGCCTATAACTTATGAAGAGGCAAACACAAATCTTTCCTTGTAGCCCACCTTTGTCCACACACTGTGCAGTATAAAGATATTTTCCAAATTTACTATAACATTTTGTTGTGCATCTTGTTAAATCTTCATTAGAATCACAATAAATAGTCGCAATTTCTTTTGGACATATGGTATTTATCGAGAAAACCTGAGTCGTCGTGACACTCGCTGCAAAATCAAATATTAAAAATTGTTAGTATAATAACTTTAGTCATAAGAATCTAAAAATCTAAATGTAAACGTCAAATTAAAATCTTGAATCTTTGTTTCCAAACTTCTTGTCTCATGTTTGTTGTTTAAGAAAAATAGGTCAACATTTTTTTGGATGCTTGCTCTAAAAAAATATTTATTTATTTATTTATTAAAAAAAAAATTGCAAGAACAGAAAAACAATTATTTAGCTGCCATCTTTTGCAACAAAGAAAGTTTTTTTTTTCTTTCTAAAAATGGTGTTTGGTTAAAAAAAGAAAATTAAATATATAAGAGTTCAAATCAAAATTATTGGGTTCCTTCAAAAATAAAGAATAATTGTAGTTTCATCCTTATAGTAGGAGAATATCCTCCTCCTGTTGAAAAACAACAAGAAATAACATGACATAAAAAAAAAAGTTCAAACAATACACATGACTATAAAAAATAAATAACAATTGTAGATGCATACATACCAAAAATGCAAGCAATGAAGAGTATGGAAAAATGTAAAGATGAACCAAAGTTTTCCATTGATGAGGAATTTAGTGAAAAAAGTGATTAATTCATCTATTTTTATAGTAAAATTTAGGAGATTGCACTAACATATAGAAGAATTTATAATTGGAAAATTATTAATGAAAGTCAAACTTGCATCTTATCTTAATCACAAAATCATCTATATCATTCAATTTGTCTATGTCCCTCATTCTATAATAGAATTTCATTAAATGGGTTGGTTTTAGTTTTGATTTTAATTAATTTTGGTTGATTTAGATTTGATGCCATGAACCTCTAGTAAGATGCCATGTAGCAAAAATGGTTTTTACAAAATTGGATATATTTTTTGTTAAAATTTAATGACATAAATTAACCTATTTTTTTTTAACGATATTGACATAGATGAATCAAATTTTTAACAAATGACATAGATGAATCATTTTTAATTATTTGATGGCATGTTTGGATATTTTTTCTTAAATAAATTAATGTATATTTGTGTGAATATTTTGTGTAAAATGTAATAAGCGATGATTATGCTCTTTTGATCTAATTTTTTTTTGTATGATGGAGCTAAAACTCAGGTGAGGACGGCGGGAGGAGACTCAGAGCATTTCACTGTCTTGACAGGATTGCATCAGGGATCTACTCTTAGTCCCTTTTTGTTTGCTTTGGTGATGGATGTGTTGACGCAAAGTATTCAAGGAGAGGTGCCTTGGTGCATGCTTTTTGCAGATGATATAGTTTTGATTGGTGAGACGCGGGGGGTGTAAATGATAAATTAGAGGTGTGGAGACAAACTCTTGAGTCTAAAGGGTTCAGGTTGAGTATGAGCAAGACAGAGTATTTGGAATGCAAGTTTAATGACGTGAGGCTGGAGAATGAGGTGGTAGTGAAGTTGGAGTCACAAGTGGTATGTAAGAGGGATAGTTTCAAATATCTCGGGTCCGTGATTCAGGGTAACGGTGAGATTGACGAGGATGTCTCGCACCGTATTGAGGTAGGATGGATGAAGTGGAAGCTCTCTTCGGGGGTGTTGTGTGATAAGAAGGTGTCGCCCAAGCTTAAAGGCAAATTCTACAGGGTGGCAGTCCGGCCGGCCATGTGTATGGAGCGGAGTGTTGGTCAGTTAAGAACTCCCACATAGTTCAGAATGAGACTATCAGGGAGAAGGTTGGTGTGACTCCAGTGGAGAATAAGATGCTGGAAGTCCGATTGAGATGGTTCGGACACATGATGAGGAGGGTCATGGATGTCCCGGTTCGTAGGTGTGAGAGGCTAGCTTTGGATGGCTTTAGGCGGGGTAGAGGTAGGTCGAAGAAGTACTGAGGAGAGGTGATTAGGCGGGACATGGAGCAGTTACAGTTCACTGAGGACATGACCCTAGATAGGAGGATATGGAGGATGCGAATTAGGGCAGAAGGCTAGGGTCAGTTTTGGTCGCTAGTGTAGGGAATTACTTGGTGGGGTATTATTCTTGTTATGATACCTTGTTTCATACTTTATTGCGAATCTATTTACTTTTCTCTGTTTTCTATTATTTGTGGGTATCGTATTTATGTTATGTCATCTTGTTCCATGCTTTACTATGAATTTGTTTAGTATTCCGTGTCTCGAGCCGGGGGTCTATCGGAAACAACCTTTCTACTTCTTTAGAGGTAGAGGTGTGGACTGCGTACATCTTACCCTCCCCAGATCTCACTGTGTGGGAATACAGTGGGTTTGTTGTTGTTGTTGTTGTCTTGATTCACATTTTAAAACTCGTTATAACTATTTTTTTTTCCATTCGGTGTCCGATGTCCGTATTGGAGCCCCGACTAATCCGGATTGCGCGTTGCAGAGCCCATTAAGGTGGCAGCGCTCCTAACAGAGTTTTCTCCATACCTAGAATCGAACCCTCGACCTCTGATTAAGGGTGGAACAGCTCCATCCACTGCACTACAATCCATGTTGGTTATAACTAATTATTTGACTAAAAAGAACTTTAGATGGTCTAAATATTCTTTGATATAACCCGCTCAAGTTTGTCCTAACTCGTTCATTATACTCTTTTCTTTATTTTTGGTGTCGTTGTTTATTTTTGTTATCTCTATTTAATTTAATAAATTAGAGTTATTAATGTTAACATTAAAAGTGAACTATCCTTTCTTTATTTCCAGTTATGCCGATAGGCTTAAATTTTAAAAAATAATGGAAAGAATCTAACGTCCCTTTAAGTTAATTTTCCATACAAAAAAAAAGGGGGAAAGAAAAAAAATAAAATAAAAAGAATAAAATTGAAAATCCTCAAAATATATTTCTACTTTTTAGTTTAATTCCTTTTTAGCTTCCACAAAAGATGGAAAAAAATCTTTTAGTTATTATAAGCGCAAATATGTAAAATTATAGAAGATTACGTAAATATGCAATATTAAAATAAAGATTACTAAGTTTTAGCCAAATATTGACTATTATAACCAAATCTGTATTATTATATTACCAGCTCTATTAAAAAGTTAAAATATTTTGTACGTTAAAAATAAAAGTGAAATATATATATATATATATATATATATATATATATATATATATATATATATATATATATATATATATTATACATACATCTGTTCTCCATATCTAACGTATTTTTTTATACTTCATACATATTCGTGTGTGTATATATGCATATGTTTGTACTATATACGCTCTCCATTTCAAAATGGTTGTCGTGTTTTATTTTTCGTGAGTTATTTTAACTAATTTTTAAAATCAAATTAGATTCGATTAATTTAATTTTTTAAAATAAAATTTAGAAATTTCAAAAACTATATAAAAATTAATATTATAAATTGTAATTTCTCTTTTTTTAATATAATAAAAAAATATCTTAAAATATATAATTTCCTTCATATATGGATGTAATATCTTCTTCCATCACTTGCAATGAATATGGAATAACTCATTAATTAAGAGAGATTTTATTTACAAAGAATATGGAAATACTCGTTAATTAGATGAGACGTAAGTGATATAAATTTATTTCATATTTTATTTTTAACGTGGAGAATATTTTAGCTTTTTAATAGGGTTCTCCTAATATGATAATAAAGATTTCGCTATAATAAAATTTCACTGATCATCAATGCCTTTTCATTTCTTATTTTATAGTGATAATAACATTTCATAAACTAAATATATACATCAAAGTTTTGAATCTTGACATTATCATATCCACCTCTATAAATTCCTTTCTAGTACTGTTACATAAATTAAAATGGTTTTTGCTTCAAAATAATGAGAATAGTTCAACAACAAATAGAATAAGTCAAGTGTATTCACATAGAAGTACACATATAGATAGAGAGTCACAAGCCAAAGTCTAATTTTTCATCCATATAGTAATTTAATTATTACAAAATTTTCATATAATAAAGTATATGTAATTATATTAATGGTGGTTGTGGTGGACATTGCCTGTAACTTCTGAAGAGGCAAACACAAATCTTTCCTTGTAACCCACCTTTGTCCACACACTCTGCATTATAAAAATATTTTCCAAATTTAATGGCACATTTTGTTGTGCATCTTAATAAATCTTCATTAGAATCACAATAAATAGTCGCAATTTCTTTTGGACATATGGTATTTATCGAGAGAACCTGAGTAATCGCGGAACTCGCTGCAAAATCAAATATTAAAAATTGTTAGTATAGTAACTTTAGTCATAAGAATCTAAAGATCGAAATGTAAACATAAAATTAAAATCTTGAATCTGTCATTTTCAAATTTCTTGTCTTATGTTTGTTGTTTAAAAAAAATAGGTCCACTTTTTTCATTCTTGTTCTAAAAAATGTTGTTTTTTTAAGGAAAAGTTTTTGCAAGAATAGAAAAAATATCAATAGCTGCCAATTTTTGCAACAAAGAATAATTTTTTTTTTTCTAATAATGGTGTTTGGTTAAAAAATAAATATATAAGAGTTCGAATCAAAATTATTGGGTTCTATCAAAAACAAAGAATAACTATAACATGACATAAAAATAAAAGTTAAACAAGACACAGGACTAGAAAAAATAAATAGCAATTGTAGATGCATACATACCAGAAATGCAAGCAATGAAGAGTATGGAAAAATGAAAAGGTAAACCAAAGTTTTCCATTGATGAGGAATTTAGTGAAAGAATGTGACTAATTCATCCATTTTTATAGTAAAATTTAGGAGATTGCTCAAATATGGAAGAATTTATAATTGGAAATTTCTTGATGAAAGCTTCAAATGTGCATCTTATCTTAATCACAAAATCAATTATATCATTCAAATTGCCTATAAAAGCCCCTCGTTCTATAATAGAATTTCATTAAATGGGTTGGTTTTAGTTTTGATTTTAATTAATTTTGGTTGATTTAGATTTCGTGCAGTACGTGAACCTCTGATAAGATGTCATGTTCCAAAATGATTTTACAAAATCAAATATATTTTCCGTTAAAATTTAATGGCATTAAGCTATTTTGTAATGACATTAACATAGATGAACTAACCAAACTTTTAACGGATGACATAAATGAATCATTTCTAATTTTTCTTAAATAAATTAATGTTTATTTGTGTGAGTATTTTATGTAAAATGTAATAAGTGATGATCTCGTTTTTTACCTATGAAAAACTTTGATTAATCCAGTGTACATTGAATAGGTATGGATATGTATATGATGGATTGGGTATAACGTCGGCATATATTGCATCGGATACTACACCGATATAGATATGTATATGTTGGATCGGGTACCACGCCGGTACGGATATGTATATAATGGATCGAGTATCACGCCAGTACGGATATGTATATGATGGATCGGGTACCACGCCGGTATGGTACATGGACATAGATTGTTCCCTCAGGTCATGACTATTTGGACAAAAATAAGTCTCATAGCATGTATGTACATATATGTGTTGAGTCTGTGGATGTTTACAATATAATCTATACTCTTGATGGTTATATGATTTGTTTGTGAGCATTGTTTGATCTGTTATTGTTGTATTGTTAATTCATTGGATATTTGATTATGTGATATGCATTTGAAAAAGTGAAACTTTATACTTACTTATGTGTTGGTTGACTTACTTCATTTGTACGTGTTTTAAATCGTAGCTTACTAGAATGGCTAGTTATCATTCTTTAATATTATAAGAGAGCATTTGGTTGTTAGCCCGAGAGTTTAGTGTGGGTTGTCTATGATTACGGGTTTTGTCACGACCCAAATAGCCATGAGTGGCACTCACACTAATCTTTCTGTGGGAGAACCATCTAAATCGAACCATTACCCAATCACTTGGTCAATGTTAAGATGATATTATTATAAAATCAACATAATAACAATAATCCAGGACTAATCATTATTAATGCGGAAGTCAAATAAACTACTTACTAAAATTTTCAAGACCAGAAAGTCATCGTACAAGAACTACTAACAAAGATCATGTCTAAAGTGATATCCAAAAATAAAGTAAATGAAGAATGCTTCATTGTCCGAAAGATGGAAAAGAATAAATAAGATGACCCATGGCAATTTGGAGACGGAGTGCTCACCCTTGGATCAGGATCTGCTATCAAACTCTAGAGGTGACGTCATGTCTGAGCCTCTAGAACACTTTTTGCACTCAACAAAAGAAGAGTATAGGGTAGTATCAGTACAAACCACTATATATTGGTAGGTATCATAGGCCGACTCAATTTAATAGCATTTACACAACATAAATCAAATAACAAGTAGACAGGCATCGTTACATAACAAATATTGAATGAATCAATAATACAGCAACAGCAGATCAAACAGTGCTCACAAGCAAGTCACATAACCATCAAGATTATCAACCATACTATAACCATCCACAGAATCAACACAATATGTACACACATGCTATGGGACTTATTTTTGCCCAAATAGTCATGACCTACAGGGAACAATCTATGTTCATGTACCTTACCGGCGTGGTATCCGATCCAACATATACATCTCTGTACCGGCATGGTACCCGATCCAACATATACATACCCATACCGGCTTGGCAACCCGATCCAAGATATAAATATTCGTACCGGCGTGGTACCCGATTCAATATATACATACCCGTACCGGCGTGGTACCTGATCCAACATTTACATATCTGTACCGGCGTGGTACCCGATCCAACATATACATATCAGTACCGACATGGTAACTGGTACCCAATCTAATATATACATATCCGTACCGGCGTGGTACCCAATCCAACATAAACAAGTATTATCAATATCACATTTACACAACCTCAAAGCATACAACACAATGTATAAAGTTTACAAGTACACTCATTACAAGAAAATAGTTAAATTGTGACAAAGATTTTAGTCACAAATTTATCACAAATCATTGATTGTGACGGATAAATGTGCATCTCAAAATCTTTGGTCATAAGATCATTGTGACGGATTTAATTTCCATCACAAAATTATTGTGACGGAACTGTGACAGATCGTCCGTCACAATATAAATCCTTAAATTTGACTTAAATTCCATCACGAATTTGTGACAGATTTTTGACAAAATATTCCGTTACAAAATAGTGACAGAATAATTTCCGTAACAAATTTTCAAACCTAGTCACCACTATTGTGACAATATATTTCGTTACAAATAATTTGTGACGGACTAATTTAATCACAATATGACTCTCTTACCTGTATTAGTAACAAATTTAGGATAGATTGTGACAAATTAAATCTGTCACAAATTTTATTTGAATTTTTATTTTAATAAATAATATTTACGAAATACTATGCTCTCTCTCTCTCACACACACTATATATAACATAATACAAGATTTATAATAAAAAAATGTCTGAAGTTAATTAAAACATGCAAAATCACAACTTCAATAAGCAAAAGTCTACCAACGTTTGAAATTTAAAGCATATAACTATCCAAAAAAGTGTGACAATGTTCAAGTCGATACCTCAAGTAACTAAAGTCTCAAAATATAAAACACTTAAGCATTAGATGAGTCCCTATTAGGGAGAGTAGGATTACTAAATGAACGAGAAGATAATGCCATATCGCTCATCATGCGAGACCATTGCTCCTCCATAGATTTGAAGCGATCATCACTTTGTTGCCTCAAATGGAAAACCTCCTGCTCTACTCGATGTTGCACCTCCGCTTCTACACATTCTTGAAGAACTCTCTCTTGATTTTCTCTCATTTGCGACACCTCTTTCTCAAGTATTTTGATGCGCTCTTCGACAACATGATCGGACACTAAATTTGCCGACTTGACAGAATTTTGATCTTTATACAAGGTTGAAGCTTCAGATCCCAATCCATACACACACCATCTTTTTGCTCCACCCACAACATTAAAATACATGCTATTTATATCGAGATCTTCATCTTCTGATGAATCATTAGATGAGCCCAAAAGAGCAGTAGCTATGATAGCCTCTATTTTATCCTAAAAATTACAAATAATCAGCCACCAAATATTTAATCATCACAATGAGCCACACAAAGTAAAAGAATATATTGCCTGAATTATAATTATTCCAAATGATCTAACTGTACAAATTAAAAAACCTCACAACCTCAAGGAAAAGCAACTATCTAAAGTAATGGATCTACATAATAAAATTCTCAACATTCAACTACAAAAAAAATAATTTTTTCCTATCAAAACAGTCATTTGGGAACACCATCAAATATGCAACAACAACATACCCAGTCTAGTATCACTTTGATCTGCGGAGGATAGAGTATACGCAAAAGTCACCTATACCTTAAAGGTAGAGAGATTGTTCCCGATAGACCATCGACTCAATATATAGAATCCAGGTAATTAACTAACTAATCTTACTGTACCTTTCTAAAAACTAGTTTTCTAACACAACAAAAAAAATAGTGAACAATATTTAGAAGAAGCCAACAGAAGAAACATCAAGATGAATTGAAAACATCAAACCAAATGAACAAAAGACAAAACTACATTCAAGTTCCAATAGAGAGTGTCATGATCATGCTGGAACAATCACATAAAACAACAGAGGCAAATTTTTCATGATTTACACAAACAGAAAGACAAAGATTACCTAGCTAGACCTTCAAGTTTAGGCTGCAAAAAGCTCTTAAAACTTTTTTGGAAGTAAGAGCATAACCTTCAAGTAAGCCAATATCCCAAGCCTTTTTTATATCACAAATTGCACATAAACAAAAAGCAAAATGATAGTGATAACAATAACCACCACAGAGAAAGAAGGCAAAAAGGAACAACCTTTGTGGGAATACTATGAACTTGAGTTGTACATGACTGCTGGGGTGACTCATAGACCTAAAGATACTACTTCTGAGTTGGTTAACTGATCTAAGCTATTCTAATCTTGCAGGAACTTGTTGAAATACTTAGGAAAGGGGAATTCTCAAAGAATGATTATCCCTGCATGAATGATCCAAGTCTAACTTTCTGTGAGAATTCCCAATCTGTATCAATACAAGCAAATCAAGTTCCAACTCCTCATTCAATAAGATTGATAAGGACTGCTATTTGGGCCTGCCCTCATGAATGCATCCTGGCTGCAAATGTATGGTCCAGTATATGCACCACTATGTAAAGCAAAATGATTGACTCTTCCTACTCTAGCCTGCTGTTAATACCACTAATTCTAAACATATACCTACAAAACTAATGATGTTCCTTTTCTTATTTCTATTAGTAAGACATTTGGTTTCTGATTGTAGAAATATAGCAGCATCAGTGTGTAGAAAGATTCCTATTTTTGACTCCTTTTATTCTTCTGAAAAATTTAGTTGTGATGATTCTGTGGCGTATTACCATGGCATATTTGCCCTTTTCAATTTTTTTTCTCTAGGAATTATACAGTAAAGCAGTTGTGTTGCCATTCCACAAGCATCTACTGAGATATGTCATACTCTTATTCTCCAATCACACTTACTAATAGATGAGGTTGATGTTTACACCAACTGACACCAACTTATTTGATAATAGACATACACTTAATAGAATGGCCCACATTTTTAGCAACTATTGACTCCAATTCGCAATTCAAAAGAGAAGAAAAGCAGTGAACATGAATAAATGACAACTGATCCGTCTAGCTTGAGAAAACAGGCAACACAACACAGATGTTCCAATAATTTTTTAGAAGTAAAAGCATAACCACCACAACAAACTTCTAAAAAAAAACTACAAATAACGCATTCGACCATAATATGCTAAACATACATATTAATACAAGATCAAGTTAATTCATACACAAGAAGTAAACCACAACAAGAATAACAAGATGTCAACGAAAATGCTAGTGAATCGAAATAGGTCACACACGGCTTCACTAGACTTCAAGATTTCAACAAAAACTAAATTTTTAAGCAGAAAGATCATTATATGGAAATGTTGCAGGCATACATACATATTAATACAAGATCAAGTTAATTCAAACACAAGAAGCAAACCATAACAAGAACAACAAGATGTCAACGACAATGCTAGTGAATCAAAATAGGCCACACACGGCTTCACTAGACTTCAAGATTTCAACAAAAACTAGATTTTTAAGAGTAAAAGATTGCAACAAGTGTAGTGAATCGAAATTGGCCCCACACGACTTCACTACTTCAAGTTACAAATAACAAGTCACTCTACTTGCAAGATCTATATTGATCTCATGCTTTCAAGATCTGCTTATTAGCAAACTTACATTAATGCTCTTCGACTTGGCATCAACAAAACTACCATCCTTTTTTTGGTGCAACTTCTTAAATATTTACCATGAATTTAGTTCACGGCCCATTTTGGTTTCTTGAAAACAAAGTTCAACATTAAAATCGGAGATAAAGTCAAAGAATTAATCTATTAAAGTACGAAATTTACCAATTTTATAGTATGCTCCCCTGTTGACCTGGAACCACCAGTATGCTTGCTTGGACCAGTGTCCAGACCACCAGTTTCACTACATCAATTTTGAGTTGCAATATGAGATTTGTTCTTAAACTCATCAGAAGCCCAATATGTCTTCCAGCTGTGCCAAACATCATCCAACACAAAATTTGGTTTGTTTATTTCTCTTGGCCAATGATATGTTCTTTTTGTATATAAGTTGTCTGCCACCTTCATCCAGGTGCGTTCGATTATGGAGTTCTCTGTAGGATTTCACTGATATGATTTCTAGAAAAAAAAATTTAGTTAGAGACATAAACACAACAACAACATTATAAATTTTTAATATAAAGTAATATTTACCATGAATTCATGCCAATAGAATTTATGAGTGGATTCAGTAACAACCTTCCATGTGTATCCAGTAGCATCTTGTCGTTCCTTAAAATTTTCTGTGATGGTCTTTGAGATAGAATGACCATTAGGGACAAACCTAAAATATAATTATAAAGAGTAAATTATACATTTTATGAAATTTATTTTTTTAAAAAGTAAATAATTTTTGTAAAAATATCTTCTCTTACTTTTTCCCGACAACTGATATGACCAACCGTCTAGTTATTGATGAGTTGCTCGAGCCTTTAGATTTAACAGACGAGCAACGACAGATAGTTGTGTGTGTCCATGTGGATTTTTCGGCCAAATTTCTTGTTCCGATGCATTGAGTAAATTATAAATATTTTGTGTTGTGGGATTTGGATCCTCTTCTATGTTACCATCAAAAGGAGGCCCAGCAACATCAAAAATCATAGCTCGAAATTCATTATGAGACTGAGAATTCATGGTTTCACCTGAAGCTAAAGCTTCTTCTTGATGATTACCAAACACACTTGGACCTGGAATATAACTTTCTCCATGATGATGCCAACGATAATAATTCGGTACAAAGCCATTATTTTCAAGATGTGTCATAACTGTAAACTCATCATAAATATTTTATTTCGACACTTACGATGATTACAAGGAAATCTTAAATTTTCACCGTCCATACATTCTGGATGACTTTTAGCAAATTCAACAAAGCTCTCAACCCCATCAATAAACCTACGATTTATGAATCCATCTTCCAACAATCTATCATACATCCACTCATGGTCAGAATTATTCATATCGTGCACTCTGAAATAGAATAAATATGTTAAACGACAACATTCATGGACACATAAACAATAAGTGGATGTATTGAATATTTCAAAAATAGTATATTTTTGAAGGATCGACACTTCGTCGTCCAAATTAAGTAGATGTATCTTCTTCACTTAGCCAAATAATAAATGGAGATGACATGTGTACTCTAATCACTAATACTACAAAAAGGAAAAAAACACTAAGACTTGTCATTGTCATCATGATACATACATTACAATTATGTTTTTCACACAACTGTTCAAAACCAGAAATCAATGAAAAGGTAAAGTAGAAATAGTACCTTAAAAAGTTTTTTGCTACCATTTCTATTTTAAACTTGCTATTCAAAATATCCTTATCTATTCTAAATACATGCATATACCAAATGTTAGATCAGCATAAAATCAAAATAGAGTCAAAACAATGATCAAGCTTGCTAAAAAGATCTAATGATAACACTAAAAACATGTATACCTTGGAGATTCATATCATCTAACTACTAATACTCTACTAGCTCATTCTGCAGAAGGATAAAAATTCATGTCTTTTTTATTCTCAAGTGTCATTATGTAAAGAGAATAAAACAAAGAGATTAACAACAAGTGTACCATATAAGGGACCAGTAAGATACTATACACATTAATACAACAACAACAACAACAACAACAACAAACCCAGTATATTTTCACATAGTGGGGTCTAGGGAGGGTAGAATGTACGCATTTCATACCACTACATCCGAAGAAGTAGAGAGGCTATTTCCGATAGACCCCCGACCTCACACTGATCAACACAAGCTTTGTAAAACCAGCAGTTCAAAGATCAAAGGGCATGAAGTGAACATAACATCAAAAGGAAGTGTTATAGATTAACAACAGATACTTGAATTTATTTTTGGTATTCAGCACATATTGTGCATATTAGTGAAGCCAAGTGATGACCTAAGACACCAAAAGGTAGACTTGGACATAAATCAAAGCAGGATAGAGGATTAAAGTTTCAGAAAGATCATATACATGCATTAATATCATGTACTTATTTTTCCCATTAGGAAATTTCCAAAACATAATGATTCGGAAATTAGAGAAAACAAGGTATAGAACAATATGATACGAAAAATAGAAAAATATGGCCACAACTATATATGGCTCGAGAGAACATAGCATAAATATGTCACAAGCCCGTGAACTCATAATATGGCTTAATGTTTGTCCAAAAAGGCAGCTTGTAATTCACCAAAATAAAAAAGGATACATATCCATGGAATTGTACAGCAAGGTTAAGAGCGGAAAGAGCTATAGAAACAGGTTCCTGGCCATGAAATTCTTAGTTTAGGATACTAACCACAATACAGCCTAGAACTAGCATGCTTAAAAAGGAGGAATGTTACTCCTAATTGTGTGAAGAACCTGGATTCCATTAACACGCTGAAAAGGCCATTTTCAATGATATTTGACAGGCTTAAGACCAACTTTCTTCCGTTCTTCCTCTCTGGAAAGCATACAGTGGTAAGGACAATCACTAAGGTAGTCCCATTGTTTCCATCTCAGATAAAGTGCTTCCTATAAATCGGATCGGCATCGCCAGCACTGGCACAAAGGAGTCCAAAAATAGAGGAAAACACAGCAAGAAAAAGAAGCAAAGGACACCCTTCCATCAAACTATACACATTAATAGCACACCAAAGATAGACACCTAGTCTTTATTTTGTCATTACTAGAAAACATTTAACGGCCCACCAAATATCAACACATGTATGTGTATATATATTTTAATAAGCATCTTATAATGAATCGTGAAACAGATCTTGCAGTGCTTGAGAGCGATGCTCCTGAATTTGTTAGCAACCAGACAAAATCAACTGGGACTGAGATTGGTCTTGAGTTACGGGAGTCCGGGTTGATCATTAATGTTAAGAATGATAAGGTAGAGAAAGCACGAATGGTTTTCAACGTTCCTGGTACCGTTTTATGCCTGTCGATGCAAATGCTGTTAAGAGTCCGAGTTCTATTTAATTGAAGAAAGTTTCATTTCGTTCTAAGGATCCAAGGCACATAAATGAAGTTTTTCAGCTGATTAAAATTCTTAGACGGAATGTTATGGCTAAGGAGTTAGAGAGAGCCGAAAGGGCGACTTTGGTGAACAGAAACAACCCCAGAAACAACTCCCATGAGTTCCAAGAAACAATACAAACTCACGCTACATCACTAGTTAAGGGTAATTCTGTTGGAATCAATCTATTCCATACCTCAACTAGCAAAAAAAGGACCTAATTCATACCTCAATAAGTTGAAAAGGGTAGAAATTGAGATAAATTACCTCAATAAGTTGAAGAAGAATCAAAATTGAGATGAAGTAACTATTTGCGGATGAAATTGAATGCGGATTCTTTCGGTGAATGCGACTGCTTTGTGGAAGAAATTGAATGCCTGTAAGGAAATTAAGGAGATGAAAACCAAGGGTTTTGAGTGTAACTTCTTCTAATTGGAAAGAGACGATGTAAAAATCAAAAAAAGAGAAAAAACGAAAAACTTTTTAGAGGAAACCCAATTCTGCTTTTGACGGAAATATATCCGTCACAAATAATTTTTTTTTTTTTGTTGTGACGGAATAAATTCATCACAAATTTTTATAACATTAATTACTTTTTACAAAAAAAAATGTGATGGAATGCTCAATCTGTCACAAATTTAGTAACATATTTGTGACAGAACGTTATTATTTTTTCTCATCAACTTTAATTTGTGATAAAAATATTTTGGTCACAAAAATTATATTTAAATCTGTCAAAAAATTGTCACAAATTTATTACTCTTTCAATATTTATGTGAAGATAAAAAAATAAAAAATTTAAATTTATGCAAAAAAAAAAAATCATCATAAATTCATCACAATTCTGTCACAAATTGTGACAGAAGTGTTCCGTTACAAATATTCTGTCACAATTTAACTATTTTCTTGTAGTGACTTAAAGTCATAAGACAATTTCATCAAGTAAATTTTCAATAATCATTTATACGCGCATCAACAATTCAAACATCAATATTTTCAAGCATGTTCAAATAACAATCAACAAGTATCCAATTTAGGAGTACACACACAATTAAATCGAGCCTAAACTCCAATTAAATCATAACCTACCTCAACTGAAGAACTCGAACACAATCTATGGTGCAAGGGTGTTGTCCTTCCGTAAAACTTCTGAATGATCCAAATCTATGCAAGTATATAATTTGCATAAGAATACGTATCTAATGAACCCATTTTTATAAATTCTTACTCTAAAAATTCTAGACCTAAATCTCAATTTCTTAATCCCAGAATATAAAGGAATAGTATATATACAGTTAGGAACAATAAACTGTACCAATCGTGTTCAAAGTAACCTAAATGCAGCCACCTATTATTGATGTCATTGATTGGCTCATCATAGCCTAATCATTGTTTTTAGTCCATTTAAGGAGTCGTTTGGTACAAAGAGATGTTATCCATGAATTAACAATACAGGGATTAGCAATGAAGGAATTAGTAATGCAGAGATTAGTAATATAGGAATTATTTTTTATCAAGTGTTTGGTGTATTATATTAAAACATAAATATATCATGTATTGTGTTTGGATTTAAAACTCTACAAAATCTTTTTTACAAGTATACCCTCAAATTTTTTTGGGATTTTCTACTTCATTTAACTAGTCAAATTACTCACCCTTTGCCTGATCTTATAGAAAAGTTAAAATATGAATAATAATTTTTACTTTGCTTAGTTGAACATTTATTTTTTTAAAAAAAATTGAGTTTATTTGATCAAGAAAAATTCAAAACAACAAATAATTGTCATATTATACAGAAATAATTTTTAAAAATGCAAAAGCACATTATATAAAAACATCACGGATCGTTGATAATATAGTTTTAGATTTTCAAATTATATATTTGTTTGACAATAATCTTTTCTATATAAATTAATCCATTTGTAAATTAAATAATTATAGAATAGCATAAATGTAGTTCTCATTCGACGCTATCAATCAATATAAGGAAGAAAATAATATTTAAGCACTTGATCAGTATACGCAAAGAAAAAAAGAGGTTGCAAATTAATGTAACATAACAATCAAATTTTTAGTGATTAGATTTAAAATGGAACTAAAAGAAAAAAATTAATAAAAAGAATTGAGGGGTAGTTAAGTCATTTAATTCTCTTATCCATATATTATTATGTCATGGATAAGTAATTTCATAGTTTCCTAGGTATAAGATAATACATTATATATGGTATATTAGTTATTCATAAATAAGAAAGGACTAAATTAAATTGTGCAACCAAATAGTAAGAAAAAATGGACAATATGTATAAATTGTTCAATTGCCTCCTCACTGTTCACTGCCAATGACTATAATTAGCACATGACAACATTATTAACCTATTAGTTCACTGTGCCACCCGTCCTTCTCCCCTTTCTTTTTCTTTATTTACACCTTTAATTTAATCCATTTGGCCCAATTATCGATACCACTTCATTAACAAGATTCCATCCCACATTATGTTGAATATGTATTATCTATAGATAACTCATAACAATCATACCACCATGTATATACGTATATAATTAAACCTTACCTCAATCTCATTCTCAGATGCCTCAAAAGTTTTCGCCTCATTTTTTTTTAGTCTTTACTTCTCGTTCGAAAGGATTAAACCTTATTATTAACTGAAAGTTACGTGATATGGGACGGTCAAAGGATTTATAGTTTTGACCCATTAAATCATTAATTAAACTAATTATCTAAGCTATTCGAAATTTTAATAAATTCACAAAATTTATTCAAAACTTATTGACTAAAAAGTACATTTCGGACCAATTAAAAATACTATGACAATACTTCGAGGTCACCTCGATTAAAGGTTGACCATTATCGGGTTTAACTTTCTCAACTCAATAATCCCGTTAATGACTTAAATTATTTCCGAACACCTCAAGAATTGGTACAACTCATCCCGTGAGTCATAATCCACGTATACAATTATGGAGAACACTAAAATAAAGAAGATGAGAAAATTTTACAAACGACCAGGAGGATCGTTACATGTTCCCGTGAATACGAGTAATGAAAAAGATAAGATGAATAAAGAGGAATAGTTATGTATTAACGTTGGATTGTGGTTGATTGTGTGAATTAATGAGGCTGGACTATGTTAGTAGTGAATATGATATTGACGGAGTTGGAAGAGTAGTTGGATGATGTAAGTTATATAGGTAAAGTAATAATGTTATTACAACCTTTGTTGAATTATAATCCATTCAAGATGTCATGATTTATTTTTCTTAATTCTATTTTATGATTATATGAACTAACACGGTCGGCTGATGATGTCCACCAGTACGCGTGGTTGTCCTAACCCTACTCTTCTACATTCCTTCTTGAGGTTTAGACTGAATGCAGGTTGGTTTGCACTTACTAAATGGATGATGATATTCAGCACTAACTTCTGCACTTTCTTCCTTGTTAGAGTCGTTATATTATTTATTTTATTACCAGTCTATGTTGTAATATGCAGCTCTTGTACATGTTTGACCAAGTCTTGAGATAGTGAAGGACATTTGTAAAAAGTTTTATTAAAAAAATTATTTATTAATATTTAATTTACCTTATTATATTTAATCCAGTATTCTCTTAAAACAGAAGTCTTTCGCATATTTTTAATTGGGTAATAAGGGTTCTCCTAACTGCTTAGAATAGCGTAGTTTTCCGCACAATTCAGTAATTTGAATCGTGACATATTTCATTTAGATACTCAAACTAAATCATGTTCCAATTCAACGCCTCAACTACTCATTCAACCATATATTTCAATGATCATCAATATAATGCCTTTTCTTTTCTTATTTTTTGGTGATAATAAAATTTCATAAACTAAATATATACATCAAAGTTTTGAATCTTGACATTATCATATCCACCTCAATAAATTCCTTTCTAGTACTGTTACATAAATTAAAGTGGTTTTAGCTTCAAAATAATGAGAATAGTTCAATAACAAATTGAATAAGTACAAGTGTATTCACATAGAAGTACACATAGGTAGTCACAAGCCAAGTCAAAATTTGCATTCATATAGTAATCAAAATATTATAAATTTTCATATAATAAAGTAAATGTAATTATATTAATGGTGGTTGTGGAGGACATTGCCTATAACTTCTGAAGAGGCAAACACAAATCTTTCCTTGTAACCCACCTTTGTCCACACACTCTGCAGTATAAAAATATTTTCTAAATTTAATGGCACATTTTGTTGTGCATCTTAATAAATCTTCATTAGAATCACAATAAATAGTCGCAATTTCTTTTGGACATATCGTATTTATCGAGAGAACTCGAGTCATCGTGAAACTCGCTGCAAAATCAAATATTAAAAATTGTTAGTATAATGACTTTCCTCAGACCTCACTTTGTGGGAATACACTGGGATTGTTGTTGTTGTTGTTGTTGGTATAATGACTTTAGTTATAAAAATCTAAGAATCGAAATGTAAACATCAAATTAAAATCCTGAATCTATAGTTTCCAAATTTCTTGTCTCATGTTTGTTGTTTAAAAAAAAATAGGTCAATTTTTTTTTATTCTTGATCTAAAAAATGTTTTGTTTTTTTTAAGAAAAGTTTTTGCAAGAATAGAAAAAATATCAATATCTACCAATTTTTGCAACAAAGAATGAAATTTTTTCCTAATAATGGTGTCTGGTTAAAAAATGAAAAATAAATATATACGGTTCGAATCAAAATTATTGGGTTTTATTGAAAACAAAGAATAACTATAACATGACGTAAAAATAAAAGTTTAAACAATACACATGACTAGAAAAATAAATAGCAATTGTAGATGCATACATACCAGAAATGCAAGCAATGAAGAGTATGGAAAAATGAAAAGATACACCAAAGTTTTCCATTGATGAGGAATTTAGTGAAAGAATGTGACTAATTCATCTATTTTTATAGTAAAATTTAGGAGATTGCTCTAATATGGAAGAATTTATAATTGGAAATTTCTTCATGAATGCTTCAAATTTGCATCTTATCTTAATCACAAAATCAATTATATCATTCAAATTGTGTATAAAAGTCCCTCGTTCTATAATAGAATTTCACTAAATGGGTTTAATTTTAATTAATATTGGTTGATTTGGATTTGACGTCGTGTACCTCTAATAAGATGGCATGTGGTAAGAATAATTTTTACAAAATTGGATATATTTTCTGTTAAAATTCACTAGCACAAATTAATCTTTTTTTTTTAACGATATTGACATAGATAAACCCAATTTTTAACAGATGATATAGATGAATCATTTTTAATTGTTTGATGGCATGTTTGAATATTTTTCTTGGATAAATTAATGTGCATTTGTGTGAATATTTTATGTAAAATGTAATAACCGATGATTATGCTCTTTTAAAACATTTCTAATTGTTTGATGGCATGTTTGAATATTTTTCCTTAAGTAAATTAACGTGCATTTGTGTGAATATTTTATGTAATTGTTTGATGGCATGTTTGAATATTTTTCCTTAAGTAAATTAACGTGCATTTGTGTGAATATTTTATGTAATGACAATATAATAAAGATAATGTGTTCACATATAATAATTATGCAACTGATTCACCTGTATTCATCAAACAATGACATTTTAATGACACTATTTAATTTTGGTATCACTATTTAATTTAATAAATTAGCATTATTAGTGTTAACATTAAAAGTGAAAGATCCTCTCTTTATTTTTTTTTTTACCTTTTTCCCGGTGTATTCCATTTACGCCTATAAATTTAAAATTAAAAAAATAGTAAAAGTCTAACTTTTCTTTTAATAAGTCAATTTTCTATAAACAAAAGGGGCAGAAAAAGAAGAATAAATAGAAAATCTTCAAAAATATATTTATACTTTTTTATTATTCCCTTTTTGTTTCCACAAAAAACGAAAAAGAAAAAAAGTAAAGGAGAAGAAATATACTCTCTCCATCTCAATTTATGCGACATATTTCATTATTTGAGAGACAAACAATTTAAGCTTGATCGTAAATTTGGACATGAAAATTTTTAATTTTCTTGAAATAAAATTTAAATATTTGAAAGATAAGAAAAATATTATAATTCACAATAATTGATAATTCAAAATATTTGTAAGATACATGAAATACTTAGGATAAAATTAGACATACTTAAATCTCAAAATTTAAAAAGTGTCACATAAATTAAGAAGGAAAAAAATATTTGTCTTTATCTTAGGGGAAAAAGGGAATAATGAGAATTGAAATTACATGTAGTATCTCATTGAAACCACAGGAATACAAGTCTTTTTATTCTATTTTGTCTTGAGTTCTGAAATAACAAATATAATTTCGGACAATTATATTTTAAAAAAAATAACATAAATATACACCTTAACTTATTATATTTATACAAACGCCCACTCTTACAAAGTAATTAGAAAAATTCCAACTAACTAATTATCTTCGATGGATATATCGAGAAACTAATTATGTATCTCGACAGACCTAAAATCAAAAAAATGTATTAAACTAATTATGTATCTCTACAAGAAAAAAATATATCGTTGTTGGATGTATCGAGAGCTAATTATGTATTTCGACAGACCCAAAATTGAGATTTTCAGTAATTATACAAAATATTGAAATTTTCTATAATTAATCTTAAAACTGTCGAGATTTATGTTGTTTGTCCATATTTTTAAATATCACAATAGATAATTTAAGACAGAGGTCGGAGGATGCATGTACTTGTTAGGTTGCTTTCATGTCCTTTCAAGTGTTTAAAAATATTTAACATATTCTTTTACTGTTTTCCATATCCATCATATTAATTAATTGGCTTTCTAAGTAAATCCCAGATTTATATTGGTCAAAATAATGAGATGATGTAAGTTTGATTTTTATCAAGAGTTTCCTATTATAAATTATTTATTTCTATTTTTGCAATAACCTAAATTATAGTATTATAAAAAGATACGTTTATTGACTACTTTTTACTCACTAAATTTTTGCAATGGAAAAAGTTGATGCATGTTTTCGTTCTTCTATTTTCTTTCTTGCTTATATTTTTGGTATGTATACACCTATTGCTATTTATTTTATATATTTATTTTTATTCATGCTTTTCTCTTTTCCATGATTCCAATTCTTTTGTTTTCTGTCGAGTCTATTGGAATTAGCCTCTCTATTTACAAAGATGGAGGTGAAGTCTGCGTATATCCTATTCTCTTCAGATCTTACTTGTGAGATTATACTGAACGTATTATTGATAGGTTATTGTTGTTGTTTTTTTTCATTTTTTTTTCTGTTTTTGTTGTGATTAGTTAGATGAAAAAAAATTAAAGCAAATGAAGGGATCTCCCATGTGTGTATTCCTAAAATGAATATGTATCAATTTTGCAAAAGTTGGCACCTATGTAATAGTTTTTCAATTTTTGCAAGAACTAAAAATTTTTCCCTAAAAACGAAATTATAATATGATTTATCTAGACTTGATTTTACTTTGGTTTGATTAGAAATTTCTTGCTAATAATAATTCCATTACACTTTTGAAATAAAGTG
This sequence comes from Capsicum baccatum var. pendulum, assembly GCA_030864225.1. Lineage (NCBI taxonomy): Eukaryota > Viridiplantae > Streptophyta > Magnoliopsida > Solanales > Solanaceae > Capsicum > Capsicum baccatum. The sequence continues at coordinate 135,060,904 of CM061558.1, forward strand.
TTCAAAATATAAGATGTGTTATAATTTTTGTAAAAATTCACACATGCATATGTTTCGTATCGAAGACACTAGTTAAGAATAATATAGTATTTTTGATACCATTTTTTTAATGTTTCATGTTGCAGCGATTTTCGTAATGACTCAGATTCTCTCAGATTGTTCTGATGCAGAATTACCTCATTGCCAATCACTTTGCCATGTTACATTTGAAGAAAATTTTGTTACTTCAGAGTGTGTGCAAAAAGGGGAAGGAGAGCCATATTTTTGTACATGCTTCTACAAATATGGCCAATCAACATGTCCAACACCAAATTAAATATTTAGATTGGAATTTGGAATTTACATACTTTGCTATATGCATATTTATATAAATAGTTTACATGGATGATCCTTGTGATCGAGTTCTTCATCGAATCTTACGCATAGCCGGGACCTTCAGTACATCGGACATGGATAATCAGAAATTTGTTTGTTTTGATCTAAATTACAGAGATATTTGGATCTTATTTGTGTTAGTTGATTAAAGTATGTTATTGTTGAACAATTTTCACTGTTGAAATTGATTCTATAAATAAACAGTTATGTGTTTGATATGCAGTCAATGTATATGATACAATAAATTAAATACACCTGCAAATTAAAGGCATGGTTGGTTGGTTAGCAGGTGGGTCTCCCGCGTGGGAGACTTGAGATCGAATCCAATCTCCGTCTGCAGGATTTGACAAGTGTAGACACGTGATTTTTGATCCTCCCTAAATTTTAACTTGTTTATTAACATTAAATATTTATATTTATATTTAATCATATATTATTTTGACTATTATTTTATGTTTTTAAATGAAGTTAATTTTAGGATATTATTTTATTTTATTCCTATTTTTAAAAAAAAAAATTTAAATGAATAAATTAGTAGTTTTTATACTACCTTAATTATATAATTTATTTATTTTTTTTTTTAAATATAAAATTAATTAATTATTATTATTATTATTATTATTTTATGTGTTATTATTATCTTGTTTATTTATTTATTATTTTTCGTTATTTTTATAATTTAAATATATATATATATATATATATATATATATAATTAAAAAAAAAAAAAAAAAAAAGGGGGTCATCTTACACTAACCCCCCCACATCCCCCATTTTCCCTCAAAAAAATTTTCCCACGTCCCATGCACACACACACCACGTTTCCACCACATCTAAAAAAAAAAAAAAAAAACTACACATACACCTGCACTATATTAACACACACAGACAAAGCAAAATAGAGGACGGACAGATTTAAAAGAAAACAAAGGAAAAGAGACCGGAAATCAAAAAGCAAAACAGTAAGAAAATAGGAGGGTTTGGGGAGTCAAGTTCGAAGTTCGGTTGCGGTTTAAGTTTTGGTGGCGTTGTTACTATTTCTTCATCTTTAACTACATCATACAGGTATTGAGATGGTGATCCTCAGATATTTGAGATTATTGTACTCTTTACGTATGTTTTATTTTTATAGGTCGCAAGTGTAAGTTGTATTTGCATTCCCCCTTCTGTATAGATTTATCTTGTTTTACTTCATCAGACATTTGAGTTTGAAGATTTTCCCATGTCTATATATCTATCTATATATAGCCACATTCAAATTGTAGTTTTTTTTTAAAAAAAATAATAAAAAAAAAAAAAAAACTAACGTTTTGATTATATTATGATTAACGAAGTACATTCATGATTATTCCATGTTTTCTGTAATTTTGATTCATTGAGAAATGTGAAGTATCCATTTTGTATTATTTTATTGTTAAGTATGCGACGAAAAATTATGAAGATAATACTAACACAGATAGAGTTTGTTTCGGTCAGTGTATTTGTTCATATCCATGAATGAGGGTTTTGTTAAAATTAGTATGTTCATGTATGAAGTGTATGAAAAATAGTAGAGGCAGTTAGCAATATAAAGTAGGTGGGATCTTTAACTTATTTATTAGTAAATTATAATATTTATACTAAGTAATTACTTTGTTTGCCAATAAATTGAAATTTTGATTAGTATTTAGGAATTAAAAATGATTTAAATTTTTTAGTTTAGTCATTTTGTAGCTTTCGAATTTTATTTTTTTTTCCGTTTAATATGTTTCTTTTCGTCTTAGGTTTTAATTGCTTAATTTGATTGATTTTAATTTATTTTATTTTATTTTATTAAAAAATAAAAGAATCAAGATTAGTGTAACATGGATAGCTTTGTGTATATTTTTATTTTTATTTATTATTGCTAATAAAACTTAATAATTATTTGTTAAATTAATTAATTGTTTTAAATAAATTTTGCTTAAAGGTTATTGTTAAAGTTAAGTAGTATTTCGAATAGATAAAATTATTATGAGTTTCGAATAAGCCAATCAATGTTTTAAACGCTAAGCAAATAAAGCATATATTTAAAAATGTTCGTCTCAATTAAAGAATGTGGCATACACATCTTTTTGAGACATTTCTAATTCAAAGATGTAAAAACACACTTTGACAAATATTTTTCTATAAAAAATTAATTTTTCATCGATTAAAAATAAGAGTTTTAAATATTAAAAATAGCGAAATTAGGCCTTAACACAATTTATCCAAAATAGTTTAAGTCTAGATAAGTCAATGAAGCGACCGTGCCAGAACCACGGGACTCAAGGGGTGCCTCACACCTTCCCCTTGGTCAACAGAATTCCTTACCCGGTCTTTTATTTTCGCAGACCAACAAAGAGTCATTTCCTTTTGATTAGGGATTCAATAAGGTGACTTGGAACACCATAACTCAATTCCGAGTGGCGACTCTAAAAGTGATAAAAATTAATTCCTATTCAATACCGTCACTTTAATTGGAAAAAACCTTCGATTCGATCCCTCGAGCGAAAAAAGGGGTGTGACATCTCTGGCGACTTTGCTGGGGACAAAAAATAAGAATTTGAGATTTTTATATTGACTTATACTTGCTTTAATTATTGTTAATATTGTGTTTGTTTGTTGGCCTTATGTGCTACTTGTTGCTCATTTACTGCTTTGATATTATTTGAATTGTGTTATAAATTGTCTTCTCTCACGTACCCCCTCTGAGTCTCTGAAATAGGATAGAGGGAAAGCAGCATATGCATCCCACCTTCTTTTTGAGATAACCGGAGTGTCAAGGCACCTGGTGAAGGATATAGTCACACATGTTAGGCGGGGTTCGGATTGACAACGAAGGCGGTGTTGCCCTGCTACCGACCAAGTTGTCCCTCTCCGGCTCGAGTGTCCGCTCGGGTAAGCCAGTCTAGACACTTATCCCTATTAGGTTTTAACTTAGAAGAACTGAAAACTCAGAATCTGGTTATCCCTATTAGGTACCGCTTTATTTGCATCATATGCATTTGACTTAGCGAGACTCGACACAGGGGTCGGGTCTGTCTAGGACAGGTGACCTAATTTATAAAGACCAACATGTGTATCCTACGTGATCTTTGATATTTGTTTGGAAGGCTATTTATGTGTTGACCGGCTTTAGGCAATTTTAAAATACGAGAGATTAATTTATTCTCAAATTTAGTTGATCATTTTTGAAAGGAAAAATTTATTTTTAAAATAAGGAAATTCTTTAGATATACGGCAACACAATTTTTACAATCTTTATGAACTACGAGGGTCTGATTCTCACATCTTTGTGAGATACGTAGGAAGTCCTTCCCAGGACACGACCTTATTTTTTAAAAAAAAAAAATAATAAAAAATATGTATATATAAAAAATAATAATAATATTTTCAAAATATAATTATTTTTGTAATTATTTTTCTAATTTTTAAGTCAAATTTTTTTTTTTGTTATATATATATATTTCAACAGCCCAGAATCTTTAGGGATCATGTGGCTATGTTTTTACAAAAAATATATATATCAATTTTTTAACAAGTCCTGAACCTTTATGGTCGTGAGACTAAAAATTATATACAACTTCATATATAAAACAGTCATTCTATTTTTCTTTATTTCTGAGTCCTTTTATTTTATTTTTGTACTTAGGGAATATTGTTTTCAAACACATAGATAAAATTGTCTAGAAGTCTGTTATAGCAAGGTTTCTGATAGAGTAAAAAAAAATAATAAAATAATAATAATAATAATAATAATAATAATAATAAAAATAAAAAATATATATATATTTTATCAATCTTGTTTCTCTAACTTTAATTATTGATGAGATTATTCTTTGCACCTAAGTTTAAATAATGGTCGTACTAAGTTTTACAAGTTAAGTTATAAATTCTTTTCAAAATTAATAAATTAAGTTTTGTTTAAGCCTAGATATTTATTAATTTTATGTCCCTTTCAATAGGTATAAAATGTCCCCCCCTGTTCGTGGAGAGCGTCCAAAGAGAAAGAGAGATGGGAATGTACCGCTTCAGGTTGTGGATTGTACCCCTCTGCAACTTTGGTTATGGTGGAATGCAATGGATACGTTTGATTATGGCGAAATACATAAGTATTTGGGTTTCTTAACCAGTATCATGATGATCAACCCTAATAGGGAGGTGATTGATGCATTACTGAATTTCTGGGACCCAAAGAATAATGTATTCCGCTTTTCAGATTTTGAGTTGACACCTACTTTAGAAGAGATAGCAGGCTATGTTGGATATGGTGATATGCATCGGAAGAAACTTATAGCCCCAAGACCTATTTCGATAAACAAATTTTGCAAGCTCATGAACATAAGAAACACAAAAGAAGAGTCAATGAAAAAAGGTTGGGTTTCCTTGCAATTTTTATATGACAGATATGGAAAGCAAGAGGGGTTTCAGAAGTACGGTAAAGAACTTTGTAATAAGGGAAGTTTTGAGACTTGGAAAGTTCACAGACGATTTGCATTCATGGTGGCCTTTTTGGGCACTATGGTCTTCCCAAGAAGAGAAGAAAAAATTAATATTCGTTTAGCGGGAGTGGTACAGATACTGATCAAGAAAGATTACACCATGATACCAATGATCCTAGCTGATATTTACCGTGCTCTGACTGTTTGTCAAAAAGGGAAAAGTTTTTTTGAGGGATGTAATATCTTGTTACAGATGTGGATTGTGGAGCATCTTTATCAACGTCCTACATTGACAAGGTTCAATCCCGAGCGATTTAATCGAATCAACGATTACGAGGAAAGGATGGAGAAATATAAATGTCCAAAAGAAATCGAAGATTGGATCAAACTTTTTCGTTCTTTGACAACAGATAAAATCACTTGGAATCTCCATTGGTTCCCTTGGAGACAAGTCATATATAGTTCTGTCATTCGTCCGTTCTTGTTATTAATGGGTATTAGAGGTGTTCAACCGTATGTTCCATTGAGAGTTCTACGTCAGCTCGGCAAGCGTCAAATAATTCCCATAACGGAAGACATGACTGATTTCGTACTTGAGGTCAGACCAGAGATTTCACTTCCAGAAGATTTGGCCCAGCAGATTTGGGAGGGTCGCCGTATTATGGGAATTGAAACGATGGTCATAGAGCGTGAGAAAGGAGAAGTGCACCCAGATTACCAGGAATGGTTTGAAGAACAGTCGAGTCCACCAGTCAGACCAGAAAGATCAGTTAAGGGACCTATAGATCAGGAAGCTGCAATCAGGATAGGAATTGAAAAGGCCATGCAAGAACATCATGAAGCCAACCAAGTTTTGAGAGAAGAATTATAGCGTGTCAGGGCAAAAATAGACGAACAACAAAGGGAATTCTCTGAAGAGAAAGCTAAATCAGCAGCTATTGAGGTTGCACTTCGGGGACAAATCAAGTTTGCTACCACTAGGGGGTCACACGTTGCAGAACTTGCCGCATCTCGCCGATAACAACTTCAAGAAGTTGAAAAGAATATGCAAGAAGAATTTGATCGAGAGAGATCTCAATGGATTCGTGAAAAAGAAATATTGCGAGAACAGTTGGAGGTTGTTTCTGCTCGTGAAAAACGTGCAAGAGAGATGGTTGATTTCCGAGATCGACAGGCCCAGGAATAGGATCAGGCTTTCAGTTCTCTTCGAGGGAAGGTCCACCGTGTAGCGCAGGATACTGCTAGAATGGGTTTAGATTATCAGCAGTTGGATTGTGAGGATTTTTTAGCACAAGTACCCGCTTTCGCACAGCGACTCACTGCTTCATTGGAGGACATATATTTGAGTTTGGGAGGACATATTAAATCAAAATCTCCTTGAAAGGATCGTCGTTTTCTTTGTCATAGTTTTTTTATTTTCAGTTAAAAAAAAAATTGTTTAGATATTTTGTCTTTTAGTTTTCAGATATAAGTTAGTAGGTTTTATTTTAGGAGTTGGGTCAGTTCTTTTATCGTAGAATGTAATGAAGTTGACCGTTTATTTCTATATATATTACATATGTTTTACTTCACTTACTTTATTTATTTTCTTTAATAATAATAATTAAAAAAAATTATTGTTAAATTCCACCTGAACTACGCAAGATCTGATTCATGTCCTGACATGATACGTAGGCAACCCTCCAAAGGGTTCGATCATAATTTTTGAAAATATGCCTAGAAAAGCTGGGATGAAACACAAAGCTTCCATGATAGGTTGGGAAATGCATATAGAAACATGACATATAACGTGGCATTATAATGTGTTAAATATATAACACTCACCCGTTTGCTACTTGATCACAGAAAAGATAAAATAGTTGGTGGTTGGTTTGTGGTTTAAACTGGCATCGCATCCGTATAACACCAGATATAAGGGTAAAAGAAGAATGGCTCGCAGAGAAGATATTGGGTCTGATAGTGAAGAAGAGCAGAATCAGTTGATTTCGCAGGAATTAACATCAATGGAAGAAATAAAGTCATTAAAACAACAGATGGCGGAGATGTACAAAGCTTGGTTGAATGGACAAGCTCCTCCTTCTTCAATCCCTGGACTTTCAACTTCAAATGATCCAAATTCTGACCCAGCTCAAACTAGTGATCCATTTTACCCACCAGGATTTGGCCCATTTGCTAATATGTCTGGAGTTGCGGGTACTTCTACCGTGCGCCCACCAAATCCATCTGTCGCAAATAACCCACTTTTTGCTTCTGTAGCGCCAGCTACTGCGGGTATTCAACCGACAATACCAAAGAATATGGGAAAACCAAATCATGATATGTTATATCCTCCTGAAATGACTTTCAAGTCACAAAATTCACATTATCATGTTCATCAACGTGATACTCCTATCGTGATTGAGAAGATTGCTAAGAATGAGGAACAGGAGGAGATGGCTAGAAAAGTTAGAAGCCTGGAACAAAGTATGAGAAATATGCAAGGAGTAGGTGGACCCAAAAGTGTTTCGTACAAGGATTTATGTATGTTCCCTGATGTCCATTTACCGATAGGGTTCAAAATGCCAAAATTTGACAAATATGAAGGACACGGCGATCCTGTAGCTCATTTGAAAAAGTTTTGCAATCAATTAAGGGGAGCAGGAGGAAAAAAAGAATTATTGATGGCGTACTTTGGAGAAAGCCTTACAGGGATAGCTTCTGAATGGTTCATTGACCAAGACATTTCCCGTTGGCACGTGTGGGACGACATGGCTCGAGATTTCATTCAACAATTTCAGTATAACATTGAGATAGTGCCAGATCGCACTACGCTTGCCAACATGAGAAAAAAGATGACTGAAAGTTTTCGAGAATATGCCGTCAGATGGAGAGAGCAGGCTTCAAGAGTTAGACCATCGATAAAAGAATCCGAAATGATTGATATTTTTCTGCAAGCACAAGAACCTGATTATTTCCATCATTTGCTTTCTACTATTGGAAGCACATTTGCAGAAGTTATCAAAGTTGGAGAGATGGTAGAAAACGGAATCAAATCAGGAAAGATCATCAGCCAGGCCGCTTTGAAAGCAACAACACAGGCAATTCAAAGTGGTACAGGAAGTTTTGGGGGAAAGAAAAGAAAAGAGGATGTAGCAACGGTCATGACAGGTCCACGACAAAATTGGAGAGGTGCGCGTCAACCATATGCACAGAATCCATTATATTTTGTTCCATCTCCCCAATATCCTATTTACAATACACAACCATATGCTCGAGGTCCTTCTTACCCACAGTAGCGTGCACCAGCAATCCAAAATCATCCAATGGCCCCGCAAGTTCAAAGAGGCCCTCCGAGGTCTAATTTTCGGCCTAGAGCAGAATTCAAAAGGGATAACATGGTAAAAGATAATTTCACTCCTATTGGAATATCTTACACCAGTTTATTTCATAGGCTGAGAAAAATGAATGTTCTAAACCCAATTGAGAGAAGGATCCCGAATCCTCCTCCGAAGAATTTGGACTATTCTAGAAGATGTGAATACTGTTCTGATGCCCCAGGGCACGACACAGAGAAATGTTGGCATCTGAAAAGAGCCATTCAAGAGTTGATTGATACCCAACAGATCATGGTAGAAAGTCCAGGCACTCCAAATGTCAATCAAATCCGCTGCCAGATCATAATGAAACAAACATCCTCGATGTGATACTCAGTGGTGAAGATGTTACGATTCCCTTTAAGCCGATCACTAAAATTAAAACTAATTCGGAAAAATCGGCAAATGTTGTAGATTTAACAAAAGAAAAGCTTGCAGAAGCAGAGATGGTGATAGCCCAACCCGAATCATCGAATGATCCCTTGGCAATGGGGAAAGAGATTTCAGAAAATATTGGGTCAAGTCAAATAAAGCCAAAACTCATTATTCCTGGAAGATCCAATAAGCCTCTTTTAATCATAAAAGGAGCTCCTGTAGCTCCTATTGTTATCAAACCAGTGTCACAGCTGCCTATGGTCGATACCAAGGCAGTCCCTTGGAATTATGATCGCGTTGTGGTGATGCACAAAGGGAAAGAAGTGATTGAAGAGGTAGATGAAGTAGGGGGATTAACTCGATCTGGAAGATGTTATACTCCAGTAGAGTTAAGAAAGAATAAACAAGGTGGTGAAGAACGAATGACAGTCAAGAAGCCTGTCACTGATGAAGAAGCTGAAGAATTCTTAAAGAAAATGAAATTGCCAGAATATTCTGTTATAGAACAGTTGAAAAAGACACCAGCACAGATTTCTTTGTTATCTTTATTGATACATTCAGAAGAACACCGCAAGGCTGTAATGAAGATTCTTAATGAAGCATGTGTTCCTAGTGAGATTAGAGTAAATCAGCTGGAAAAAGTTGTTGGAAAGATCATTGAAGCAAATAAAATTACTTTTTCAGACGATGAATTGCCTATAGAAGGTACGGAGCATAACAAAGGTCTGTACATTTCAGTGAAATACGAACATTCCATCATCACTCGAGTGTTAATTGATGGAGGATCAGGCGCTAACATTTGTCCTATGTCAACTTTACAAAAGTTGAATGTTAATGGGGAAAGAATCCAATCTAACAATGTGTGCGTCAAAGGTTTTGACGGATCAAAAACTGATGCCATTGGTGAAATAGAACTCATATTGACAATTGGGCCTATGGATTTTGCTATGGATTTTCAAGTGCTGAACGTTGATGCTTCATATAATATGTTATTGGGAAGGCCATGTATTCATAGGGCTAAAGCAGTCGCATCAATGTTACATCAAATGGTCAAATTTGAATGTGACAGGCAAGAGATAGTGGTTCATGGTGAAGGAGACTTATCAATGTATAAAGACTACTCTGTTTCTTCCATTGAAGCAAATGCTGCCAATGTGTTAATTCATCAAGCTTCTGAAGTAGTGGCTATTGAGCATATCCTCGAAGGGAATCTCATCGCAAGACCACAATTGTCCTCTGCATCTGTTATGGTAGTGAATGAAATGGTGAAGCATGGTTTTGAACCAGGAAAAGGTCTAGGGATGTTTTTGCAAGGCATAGTTCATCCAGTAAACCTCTATGACAACTTCGGTACTTTTGGTTTGGGGTACGAGCCTACTGCTGAAGATATAAAGAAGGCTAAAAAGCGTAAGAAAGAGTCATGGTCACTTACCAAGCCGATACCGCCACTTCATGAGTCTTTTATAAAATTCAATGTTGTTGGATCCTCCAAGTTACCTGCTGCAGAATCAATGAATGATGATGATACAGAGTTGATTGATCTTTTTCAGAATATGTTCATTGAAGCTGATATGGTTGAAATTGGGGAGGGTACCAGCAATGTAGATGTGCAGTTTATCGGCCCTGATGTCCAGCTCAACAATTGGGAGGCCACTCCTCTCCCTATTATGAAGGAGTCTTGGTAGTTTGTTTGTTTTTTTTCTTACAATCTTAGTAGCTTGTTTTTCTTTCTGAATAATTTTAGGATCGTAATTCATACCTTTACTTTGGTATTTTAGGTTAAAACTCTTTCTAGCTTTGCGTTTAATAAAGTATAGTCTCCTTTTGTTTTATTTTGGGGTCTGATGTTTATTTATTTATTTTCTATCATACAGTTCTTTCTATGACGATTCTAATGATATGACATGCATGACGAATTGGCAACCAGATTTAAAAACCCAATCTAATTTTGAAATAATGAATAAAAAGGTTGAATACAATGAAGGAGAAACATTTGAGGATATAAGCAAAGATTTCAAACAGTTTGAGAATAAGACAAATCCCAATTTGGAAGAAACTGAGGCGATCAATTTAGGAGATCTTGAAAATATTAGGGAGACTAAGATAAGTGTACATGTTCAACCACAACAAAATAAAGCTATAATTGAAGCTTTGCATGAGTATAAGGACATCTTTGCGTGGTCTTATGATGATATGCCCAGTTTAAGTACTGATTTGGTAGTTCACAAGTTGCCAATTGATCATGCTTTTTCTCCTGTCAAGCAAAAGTTAAGAAAATTCAAAACTGACATGAGTGTAAAAATTAAAGAGGAAATCACGAAGCAACTTGAAGCTAAAGTCATTCGGGTGGCCCAGTATCCTACTTGGTTGGCCAATATTGTCCCTGTTCCAAAGAAAGACGGCAAAGTTCGGATGTGTGTTGATTATCGCGATTTAAACAAAGCAAGTCCGAAAGATAATTTTTCATTTCCCAATATTCATATTTTATTGGACAATTGTGCCAAACATGATCTTGCTTCTTTTGTGGATTGTTATGCGGGGTATCACCAGATCATTATGGATCCAGAAGATGCGGAAAAGACATCATTTATTACTCCATGGGGAACATATTGTTATAGAGTTATGCCTTTTGGATTAAAGAATGCTGGGGCAACTTACATGAGGGCAATGACCACAATGTTTCATGACATGATGCACAAAGAAATTGAAGTTTATGTGGATGATGTGATCATTAAGTCGAGAGAGCAATCCGATCATATCAAAGATTTGAGAAAATTCTTTGAAAGGCTTCGGAGGTATGATCTCAAACTTAATCCAGCAAAATGTGTATTTGGAGTTCCGTCAGGAAAACTTTTGGGTTTTATAGTCAGTCAACGTGGCATTGAGTTAGATCCTTCAAAAATAAAAGCTATCCAAGATTTACCTCCACCGAAAAATAAAACGGAGGTGATGAGTTTACTTGGAAGGTTGAATTATATCAGTAGATTCAGTGCTCAGCTTACGACAACTTGCGAGCCAATATTCAAGTTGTTGAAGAAGAATATTAAAGTTGAATGGACTGAAGAATGTCAAGAGGCATTTGACAGAATTAAGAGACACTTGTCAAATCCGTCTATTTTGGTTCCTCCAGAGCCAGACCGACCTTTGATATTGTACATATCTGTTTTAGAAAATTCTTTTGGCTGTGTATTGGGTCAACATGATGTAACAGGAAGAAAAGAACAAGCCATCTACTACCTCAGCAAAAAGTTTACCACTTATGAGGCTAAGTACACTCTTCTTGAGAAAACGTGTTGCGCCTTAACTTGGGTAGCTCAAAAGCTGAAACATTACTTGTCATCTTATACTACTTACCTCATTTCTCATATGGATCCTTTAAAGTACATTTTTCAGAAACCTATGCCCACAGGCAGACTCGCGAAATGGCAGATGTTGCTCACAGAGTTTGATATTGTTTATGTGATACGAACTGCAATGAAAGCTCAAGCCTTGGCGGATCATTTGGCTGAAAATCCTATTGATGAAGAGTATGAGCCATTAAAGACGTATTTTCCAGATGAAGAGGTATTGTATGTTGATGAATTTGTTTCAGAAGATTGCCATTCAGGCTGGAAGTTGTTCTTTGATGGAGTTGCTAATATAAAAGGAGTGGGGATAGGAGCGGTTCTTATTTCTGAATCAGGACAATATTATCCCATAACAGCCCAACTTCGATTCTACTGTACCAATAATATGACAGAATACGAAGCTTGCATTCTAGGATTGAGATTAGCCATTGACATGGGGGTCCAAGAATTGTTGGTATTAGGAGATTCAGATTTATTAGTCCACCAAATCCAAGGAGATTGGGAGACTCGTGATGTGAAACGCCTACCATATAGAAGTTGTTTGCAAGATCTTTGTCAACGATTTGTATTAGTAAAGTTTAAACACATTCCCAGAGCTCATAATGAGATTGCTGATGCTTTGGCGACCTTATCTTCGATGCTTCAACATCCCGATAAAACTTATATTGACCCTTTGCATATACAGATTCATGATCAACATGCGTATTGTAATGTGGTTGAAGAAGAATTTGATGGGGAGCCTTGGTTCTATGATATCAAAGAATATATTCAGACTGGGAAGTATCCTATACATGCTGATGGTAATCAAAGGAGAACCATTCGATGTTTGTCTAGTGGATTTTTCTTAAGTGGAGGAATCTTGTATAAGAAGACTCCTGATTTGGGACTTTTGAGGTGTGTAAATGCTAAAGAAGCTTCAAAAATCATGACTGAAGTACATTCTGGGATTTGTGGACCACACATGAGTGGGTATGTTTTGGCAAAGAAAATACTCCGAGCAGGTTACTAGTGGCTCACCATGGAGCGAGATTCCATCAATTTCGTTCGTAAATGTCATGAATTCCAGGTACATGGAGACTTGATACATTCCCCTCCATTCGAGTTGCATACAATGACTGCTCCATGGCCTTTTATGGCTTGGGGAATGGACGTAATTGGACCAATTGAACCAAAAGCCTCGAATGGACATAGGTTCATCTTGGTAGCCATTGATAATTTCACGAAATGGGTAGAAGCAGTGACTTTCAAGTCAGTGACCAAGAAAGTTGTGGTTGATTTTATTCACTCCAACATCATTTGTCGTTTCGGCATTCCAAAGATAATTGTCACGGATAATGCCGCGAATCTCAATAGCCATCTGATGCGAGAAGTGTGCCAGCAATTTAAGATTATGCATCGAAATTCAACTCCTTATCGTCCAAAGGCGAATGGAGCTGTGGAAGCTGCCAACAAGAACTTAAAGAAAATACTCCGTAAGATGGTGCAAAGTTCCCGACAATGGCATGAAAAGTTACCTTTTGCTTTGTTGGGTTATCGTACTACAGTTCGGACTTCAATTGGTGCAACTCCTTACTTGTTAGTGTATGGAACTGAAGCAGTTATACCTGCAGAGATTGAGATTCCATCTCTTCGAGTAGTTGTGGAAGCTGAAATTGATGAAGACCAATGGGTCAAGAATCGTTTGGAGCAATTAAGTTTGATTGATGAAAAAAGATTGACGTCAGTATGTCATGGACAGCTATATCAGAAGAGAATGGCACGAGCATATAATAAAAAGGTGCGTCACAGACATTTTGAAGTTGGTCAGTTAGTACTAAGACGCATCCTTCCTCATCAGATTGAAGCCAAAGGCAAATTTTCTCCTAATTGGCATGGGCCATTCATGGTAAAGAAAGTGTTACCTAGTGGCGCGTTATATCTGACTGATGTGGAAGGAAAAATGGAAGGAATGCCGGTCAATGCTGATGCAGTTAAAAGATATTATGTATGATATTCATGTACAATTATGTTATGTATGTTTTGTACTTATATTTTTAAAGATTGAAATGATGAAGGCATTTTGTTCTACTATCTAAATGATATATAAACCTTTGCATACCCCTTTGAGCTTTTATTTTTTCTTCGAACCCCTCTTTTGGAATCTCAAAAAAAAAAAAAAAAAATCAATCAAAAATTCAAAATCAAACAAAAGAATGATGTTTCATGAACTACGTTTGACCTGATTCTTGCTATGACAAGATACGTAGGCAGCCTTACTCCGGGGTTCGGTCTAACCAGAAGAAAATTCAAATTACCCAGAATGAAATGAAACTGGGGCAAAAAAAAAAAATATTTTCTTAAAGGATAGATTCCAAAAGTTGTATGTTTCACCCAATGTTATAAATTTTTTGAGCCTCATGCCTACCTTTCTTTCTAACCCTATCCAAAAGCCAAGTTACAACCAAAGAAAGACCTTCGGATTAATCTTTGAGAATGTCAAGGCTAAACATATTATGAGTGCATGATATTTCATATTTTGGGTGTTTGTCAAAAAAAAAAAAAAAGTGTGATGAAAAAATGAAAACGAGAGAGTCTTATTGGTGAAAACCCTTTCGGTCACCGTAAGACGACTGTGAGCTAAGGCAGCAATAAAAAGAGATAGACTCGTTGGCAAAACCCATTGAGGTGCCACTAGTTTAAGAAAGGTTGTTATCAAGAAGGAACAAATTCAAGATTGGCTTAATTTCAAGCTCAATATGGGGACAAAAGTTGTAATGATTGGTGTGGGTAGATCTGGTTATTTTATTCAAAATGCATGTCATAATCACCAGAATCGACTTCCACATTCAGATAAGTTTTCTCTTTGTTTTGAAAAGAGATACTTATTGTCTTTTTATTTTGTTTTATTTTTATTTTTGATTTTTGTGTCTTTGTCATCAAACAAAAATCCTTGTTGTCTTTTGAGTTAAATTTTCATCAGGTCGAGTCAGAAAAGACTCCAAACTCGCTACCAACTCCTTTAAGGGTACAAAACAAGATAAAGGGTCGATATACAGAGACAACATTTCAAGGTAAAAGTAAGGTACTCAAGATGATTGTGATTTGACAAATTTTAAAATCGTGAAAATTTAAGGGATGTATTGGAAGCTAAACTCAGAAGCATCATACAACAGAAATATTATTTGAGTTGAGGATCTCAGTAGTCAGAATTCTGAGTCAGAAATATGACAATTCAAAGAAGATTACCATGGATTGGAAAAGAGTTGAGCATGGAAAGTGCGAGAGCGGCCACTTCAAAAGCCAAATGCCACAAACTAACCACCACATGTTGTAAAACTCACAATTTTTCTTTGTTTGGAGCAGAGATGAAATAATGTTTTCAGCTAAAGGATGCAATTTTGACACTTCATTCAATGAAAGAAGCACGATTACAACGTCCGATACTGGATCTCGGTCATGATAAACTTTATTCTTTGCGAGATATATTAAGATCCAGTAACACATAAATTTTTTCAGTACAAACTGGGGCAAAATTTTATGTGTGTTATATGGAATTTATTTTATGCTCAGGACCCTCCTGAAGAATGAGAATTTATTTTTATGCTCAGGACCCTCCTAAAGAATAGGATGTTATTTTGTGTTTCACTATTTGCTTTGAGTTCAGGAACCCGCCTGAAGAACAGGGTGAAAAAGTTGCAAGTCAGGAGCCCGTCTGAAGAACAGAGTGAAAAGTTGCAAGTCAGGAGCCCGCCTGAAGAACAGGGTGAAAAATTGTAAGTCCAGGAGCCCGCCTGAAGAATAGGGTGAAGAAAAAGAAAGTTCAGGAGCCCGCCTGAAGAACAGGGTGAAGAAATTATAAATCCAGGAGCCCGCCTGAAGAACAGGGTGAAGAAAAAAGAAAGTTCAGGAGCCCGCCTGAAGAACAGGGTGAAGAAATTATAAGTCCAGGAGCCCGCCTGAAGAGCAGGGTGAAGAAAAAGAAAGTTCAGGAGCCCGCCTGAAGAACGGGGTGAAGAAAAGAAAGTTCAGCAGCCCGCCTGAAGAATAGGTCAGTTGAATGTAAAAGCAGAAGTTGTCAACCGGAAACTCGACGGAATCTCACTCAACTTTAACCTTTTCTCTCACCAAATTACCTTTTGAACTACTCATGACCTGATTCCCTTATAACCCGGCATAGGTAGGATGTCCAAAAACAGGACTCGGTCATATTTTTCTTTTTATTTTTATTTTTATTTCTTACCTTTCAAATAATTGGAGGGTCAAAAATCATATCTTGTCTACTTCTTTGTATGAAAACTCTTCGAGATTTCACACAAAGAGGGGCAAAAATGTAGACACGTGATTTTTGATCCTCCCTAAATTTTAACTTGTTTATTAACATTAAATATTTATATTTATATTTAATCATATATTATTTCGACTATTATTTTATGTTTTTAAATGAAGTTAATTTTAGGATATTATTTTATTTTATTCCTATTTTAAAAAAAAAATTAAATGAATAAATTAGTAGTTTTTATACTACCTTAATTATATAATTTTTTTTTTAAAATATAAAATTAATTAATTATTATTATTATTATTTTATGTGTTATTATTATCTTGTTTATTTATTTATTATTTTTCGTTATTTTTATAATTTAAAAATATATATATATATATAATTAAAAAAAAAAAAAAAGGGGGGTCATCTTACACTAACCCCCCCACATCCCCCATTTTCCCTCAAAAAAATTTTCCCACGTCCCATGCACACACACACCACGTTTCCACCACATCTAAAAAAAAAAAAAATTTCACATACACCTGCACTATATTAACACACACAGACAAAGCAAAATAGAGGACGGACAGATTTAAAAGAAAACAAAGGAAAAGAGACCGAAAATCAAAAAGCAAAACAGTAAGAAAATAGGAGGGTTGTGTAGTCAAGTTCGAAGTTCGGTTGCGGTTTAAGTTTTGGTGGCGTTGTTACTATTTCTTCATCTTTAACTACATCATACAGGTATTGAGATGGTGATCCTCAGATATTTGAGATTATTGTACTCTTTACGTATGTTTTATTTTTATAGGTCGCAAGTGTAAGTTGTATTTGCATTCTCCCTTCTGTATAGATTTATCTTGTTTTACTTCATCAGACATTTGAGTTTGAAGATTTTTCCATATCTATATATCTATCTATATATAGCCACATTCAAATTGTAGTTTTTTTTAAAAAAAAATAATAATAAATAAAAAAAAAAAGCTAACGTTTTGATTATATCATGATTAACGAAGTATGTTAATTCATGATTATCCCATGTTTTCTGTAATTTTGATTCATTGAGAAATGTGAAGTATCCATTTTGTATTATTTTATTGTTAAGTATGCGACGAAAAATTATGAATATAATACTAACACAGATAGAGTTTGTTTCGGTCAGTGTATTTGTTCATATCCATGAATGAGGGTTTTGTTAAAATTAGTACGTTCATGTATGAAGTGTATGAAAAATAGTAGAGGCAGTAAGCAATATAAAGTAGGTGGGATCTTTAACTTATTTATTAGTAAATTATAATATTTATACTAAGTAATTACTTTGTTTGCCAATAAATTGAAATTTTGATTAGTATTTAGGAATTAAAAATGATTTAAAATTTTTAGTTTAGTCATTTTGTAGCTTTCGAATTTTTATTTTTTTTTCCGTTTAATATGTTTCTTTTCGTCTTAGGTTTTAATTGCTTAATTTGATTGATTTTAATGTATTTTATTTTATTTTATTAAAAAATAAAAGAATCAAGATTAGTGTAACATGGATAGCTTTGTGTATATTTTTATTTTTATTTATTATTGCTAATAAAACTTAATAATTATTTGTTAAATTAATTAATTGTTTTAAATAAATTTTGCTTAAAGGTTATTGTTAAAGTTAAGTAGTATTTCGAATAGATAAAATTATTATGAGTTTCGAATAAGCCAATCAATGTTTTAAACGCTAAGCAAATAAAGCATATATTTAAAAATGTTCGTCTCAATTAAAGAATGTGGCATACACATCTTTTTGAGACATTTCTAATTCAAAGATGTAAAAACACACTTTGACAAATATTTTTCTATAAAAAATTAATTTTTCATCGATTAAAAATAAGAGTTTTAAATATTAAAAATAGCGAAATTAGGCCTTAACACAATTTATCCAAAATAGTTTAAGTCTAGATAAGTCAATGAAGCGACCGTGCCAGAACCACGGGACTCAAGGGGTGTCTCACACCTTCCCCTTGGTCAACAGAATTCCTTACCCGGTCTTTTGTTTTCGCAGACCAACAAAGAGTCATTTTCTTTTGATTAGGGATTCAATAAGGTGACTTGGAACACCATAACTCAATTCCGAGTGGCGACTCTAAAAGTGATAAAAATTAATTCCTATTCAATACCGTCACTTTAATTGGAAAAACCCTTCGATTCGATCCCTCGAGCGAAAAAAGGGGTGTGACACCAAGTTCGGTTTATAATTTTTTAAATTTTGTAAGTTATTGTATAGTAAACTAGTTAAAACAAATTGTTCACCCCAAGGAAAGGGTAGAAGTTGGGCAGAATAAACTCAAATACTTTCTTTAAGCTATTTATAAGATACATAAATATAAATTTAAAGTGTATATATTTATATATACAATTATTTGATTTTATTCTATTATGTATAAAGACCAACTTCTATTCTCTCCGCACTCTCAGACTGATCATCTTGTGACTTTCTAGATTATGGACCTATTAGGACCAGAACAACTATCGATTAAGTTAGTGTATTGCTATTTCAGGGGTGCCTCAAGGACGAGACCAATAAAGTTTTTGCTTCACGCCTTTAAAATCTTAAAAAAATTTAATTGTTAATTTTATGATTTTATTTTCTTTTGATAACGTTGAATATATTTGTAAAAAAACTATCATCACTCAATAAAAATATTTTGAAACTTTAAATTAAACTACTCAAATATTTATAATAATAAATAATATATTTAGAATATATCCAAGGAAATATATTAAAAACTCACGGTTAACATCTTTTTAACTTGTATAAATAATAATATTACTATGTGAAATATAATAATATATTAAGAATAATAATTGAAAAGGAATAAAAAAAATACAATATTAATTTTTAATTATATATATATATATATATATATATATATATATATATATATATATATATATATATATATATATATATATATATATATATATATATATATATATAGATAGATAGATAGATAGATAGATAGATAGATAGATAGATAGATAGATAGATAGATAGATAGATAGATAGATTGATAGATAGATAGATAGATATTTCACGCCGTTACTGTTCACGCCGTTAATGTTCACTCTGTTACTGTTCACCGGCACTGTTTACGCCGGATTCCCATTGTCCAGACCCTTTTTCTCTCTTGATTTTTTTTTTCTCTCGCGCAATTCTCTCTTTCTCTCCCTCGTTTTTTTTTTGTTCTTGTCAGGAAGATGATTTGGTGATCGTTGTTATTGTGAAGAAGATGATGATGAAAGAATGAGCCTCCCCCTTTTAGAATTTTTCTTTTATATTTTTTATCTGGTTTTTCTTTTTCTTTATTTATTATCCTATGTGAAAGCATATAATTGGTGGCTTGTGGGAATAAGTGTGTGGCATGAAAAAGTTAGTGTGGCATGTGGAAAGATGAGGGTGGCGTGCGGAAAAATGAGTAGGACGTGTGCCTTTTGCATGTATCCAATGAAAAATGGAAAGTGAGGTGTTGAGGTGGCATAGTGAGGTGGCAAAGATGTTATGTATTTAATTATTTTCAATTCTTTTTTTTTGGAGGGGGGGAAGAAATTATCAATTAAATAAAAGTATGGTAAGGTGAATAAAATTTTAAAAAAAATGATTAAAATATTTTTGGGAAAGAACAAAATTACGTGTCTACAATATGTACAAATAATGGAAAAGATAAACATGCAATAACTAAAAGTTAACAGTTAACTGATTTTGTGAAACACGATCTTTATCTAGAATGTGAGAAAAGGTAAAAAAATTGAAAAGAATATTTAGAAAATAGGGAAAATTTGAAAAAAAAAATATAAAAGGTAAAGTAAGAAAAAAGGAAAGAGAGAGAAGAGACTGTTAGTGTGAATTGTGAAAAGAGGGAGAAGTTACCTCTGGTAACTGAAAACAATCAAACATGGTTTAATGGCATGATCCTACTAACATAATGTTATTTTTGCTACAAAACATAATTTTGTAAAGGTATTGCTATTATAATTATAATTTTAAGTTTGTCACTTCTTGTAACGGACTATTTTGGAAGCTTACATATCAACCTGTAAAACTAAGCTAGCCCAAATACAACCTGTTAAGGTGTCTAAACATCAAACGCATGGGCAGACGTCTTCGGTAGTAACGGGATAACATTTTTTTTATTACGAGTGTTAAGATATGACAAAGTAAACATACAACAAAATCAAGTGAATTCAAAATAAATTATAGTATATACGCATAAAAGAAATTTTTTTTACGTATCTACACATGAAATTTTTCAACAAGTTGATACTCCTTGGATACATATGGCTCTCCCACTGAACTTAGCATAGAATGAATCATCACAATT
Source organism: Capsicum baccatum var. pendulum (assembly GCA_030864225.1). Classification (NCBI taxonomy): domain Eukaryota; kingdom Viridiplantae; phylum Streptophyta; class Magnoliopsida; order Solanales; family Solanaceae; genus Capsicum; species Capsicum baccatum. The sequence continues at coordinate 135,081,391 of CM061558.1, forward strand.
TATGGATGATTCAAATTTGAATGAATTAAAATGAATTGAATTCATTTCAACGATATTTGAACGGATTGACTTAATCATATGTACAATGATTAAATGGAAACAAATTCTTGTTAAATAATCTAAGTACATCCGTGGAAGTAAAGTGTGTTTCAATTTGCCTAAAGAAATAAATATCACGTCTATTTGTAACAAAAAGTTGTAATACTTTAGGACTTTTCGTTTCAATTTATTTGTTTGATTTGACTTAATACAAAATTTAAGAAAATAAAAGAGACTTTTAAATCATGCGATTTTAAACTAAAGATATGAAATATGTATCAACATATCTTTTAAAGTTACAGGTTTTAACAAGTCGTGTGGAAAGATAAGTTAAAGAGTTGTCGAAAAGAAAAAGAAACATTATTTTTGAAACAGTCTAAAAAGAAAAATAAGACAAACAAATTGAATCGGAGGGGTATAACCTTTAAACACGTTTATTCAAATAAGATGTATGAAACACATTTGTTTCTCATTTTTCAAAATCATTTCCAGATATAGATAAAAAGATAAATACGAGTAACATTTAAATAGGAAATTTAAGAAACTAAGAGGGATATTTGAATCATGTGATTTTAAACTAAAAATATATAGTATGTATTAAAACATCTTTTAAATTTAGTGGTTTTAATATGTCGTGTGGAGAGATGAGTTAAAGAATTGTCAAAAAAAAAAAAAAAGATGTTTTTTTTTTTCAATCAGTCTAAACAGAAAGTAAGACAAACAAATTGAATTGGACGAGGGTATAACCTTTGAAATTTGAACACGTTTATTCAAATAAAATGCATGAAGCACAATTATTTCTCATTTTTCAAGATCATTTCCAGCTATATAAGAAGATAAATATGATGAATATTTTGACTACTATATACAAGTAGAAAATGAAGAAGGATAAAAAATCGAAATACCTTTTGAACATTAAGTCATTTAAGGTCTATAAATAGCAATGTAATGCATTTGATATATATGATAAACTTAGTAAAAGAAAAAGAAATGATTATGGTATTCATACTATTAGTAACTTCTCTTATTGTACTCAATTTCCTAATTCACCTAGCCAAAAAGGGTAGGAAAAATTTTATGCCACCAGGTCCATTAGGGCTACCTTTTATTGGAAATATGCATTAATTTGATATTTTGAAATTAATATTGATTTCTTTTAATTAATGGCGTGAACTTCTCATAAAAGACCACGTGATAAAGTTATTTTTAAAAATCAATCATTAAAAAGTACAGTGTCCAGTCCAATTTATACAGTCCAAATAGAAAAATGCAAAAATAAATCCTATCTAACCTACACTAATACTAACTACGCTCCCGTACTTTACCCGACGCCTCAGGCCTTCCTCACGAACGTCTTTCGCCAACATAGTACGTCGGGACATTCCCCGGTGAATAAATATATTGTGTCTCGGGGCATTCCCCGGCTAAATAAATATATTTTGAATTAAACATTTAATATAATCCGATCCACACCCATTAAAATATTTTTTCCCTACAACAACAACTATTTTTCTAATCAGAAAAAATAGTGATTAATGTATATCCTTTGACTATTTTTAGTTGGTTCTAAATCATTATAAATGCTAAGCTTAACAGAAACCTCAAAAATCCTATCCTACAGTAACTGATTAGTTTTAATTCTAGTGACTCCTATATATACTCCGAAGTTGCAAGAAAATAAATCAATGAACGATTAGGGCAAGCAAGAAAAAGAAAGAAACGTACCAATAGAACTTCTCCATTCTTCCATCACGAATTAGGGGAGTATACATTATTGAAAAAATTATTTTCAAATAATGACTTAAAAGAAGTCTGTTATCCCAATTATCTCGCCATGCATATGGAATAACTTCTCCCATCACGAATTAGTGGAGCATACATTGTTGAAAAATCATTTTCAAATAACAGCTTAAAAGAAGTTTGTTATTTCAATTATCCTGCCATGTATATGGGATAACTTCTCCCATCATTATGGTATAAATACTGGAATAAATAATTCTGATACTAACTAATTTCAGATATTTTGAAATTAATATTGATTTCTTTTAATTAATGGCGTGAACTTCTCATAAAAGATCACGTGCTAAAGTTATTTTTAAAAATCAATCATTAAAAAGTAATGGCATGAGTGAATTGATTTAATAACGGTGATAGCATGAATGAACCGAACTTTTAACTGATGACATAAATGAGTCATTTCTGATAGTTCAATGGCATATTTGAGCTTTTTTACTTATTTTAATTAATGACGTGGACCTCTAATAAAAGGCCACGTGGCAAAGTTATTTTTGAAAACCAATGATGCAAAAAATATAAAATACAAAATATGTGTCACACCCCGTTTTCACTCCAAAAGATTTCAATTTTAAGTTCGAAAGGGTTTTTATTATTAAAGTGACAAAATGAAGATAATTTGTTTCAAAAAGGACCTTTTTATATTCAAAACTCAGAGTCGCCACTTGGCATAATCTGGTGCGCCAAGTCACCATTGAAAAAAATTTTTCAAAATCATTTGACTCTTTAAACTAGTTTGCGAACAGAGATTCCGGCTAAGGAATTCTGTTGACCGAGGGGAAGGTGTTAGGCACCCCTCGATCCCGTGGTTTGACCACAGTCACTTGGTGGAGTGTATTGGCTAATTTTGACACTACGAATGTACAAACCACACAAAACACGTAAAACAATCAAACAAACAAACAAACAAAACAAAAAAATGAATCAAAAGTACAGTGTCCAGTCCAATTTATACAGTCCAAATAGAAAAATGCAAAAATAAATCCTATCTAACCTACACTAATACTAACTACGCTCCCGTACTTTACCCGACGCCTCAGGCCTTCCTCACGAACGTCTTTCGCCAACATAGTACGTCGGGACATTCCCCGGTGAATAAATATATTGTGTCTCGGGGCATTCCCCGGCTAAATAAATACATTTTGAATTAAACATGATAAACTAGAAACCAAAGATTCACAAACACATTAAACATTCAAAACATTTAATAAACACATCACTCCTAAGTTTTGACTACCCAAATCGACATTTGCCTATCCATTTCAACATATCATAATTCTATCACATTCCAACAATATTCATGCTCATTACGAATTAAACAAAACAACAATAAATCAAAGTTAATCTAAATTCAACTTTTATCAATTTCTCAATTCCATCCCCAAACAACCAATTTCAATTCTCAAACGAGATACCATTTCACCAACCATAATCAAGCAAACCAACCACGAGTCAAAATAAACATGCATTCATCACTAACAAGGACCAAATAACATGCAATATTCAATCCAACATCAAATATAATAAATAATGAAATAAAAAGAGAAAGAGAGTAGAATAGGACCTCAATTTGAAGCTTTCAAACTCAATGTTATTCGAATAAAGAGAAATCGCACCCGGAAACCTCGAGCCGAACCTTAACACCAACAATTCAACTCGATAATGAGAAATAATGACCCATTCACCGTCACTTTTCGACAACACTGTTCACGCCGTTAATGTTCACTCCGTTATTGTTCACCAGCACTGTTTACGCCGGATTCCCATTGTCCAGAGCCTTTTTCTCTCTTGATTTTTTTTTCTCTCGCGCAATTCTCTCTTTCTCTCCCTCGTTTTTTTTTGTTCTTGTCAGGAAGATGATTTGGTGATCGTTGTTATTGTGAAGAAGATCATGATGAAAGAATGAGCCTCCCCCTTTTCCCCTTTTAGAATTTTCCTTTTATATTTTTAATTTGATTTTTCTTTTTCTTTATTTATTATCCTATGTGGAAGCATATAATTGGTGGCTTGTGGGAATAAGTGTGTGGCATGGAAAAGTTAGTGTGGCATATGGAAAGATGAGGGTGGCGTGTGAAAAAATGAGTAGGCATGTGTCTTTTGCATGTATCCAACGAAAAATAAAAAGTGAGGTGTTAAGGTGGCATAGTGAGGTGGCAATGATGATATGTATTTTAATTATTTTCAATTCTTTTTTTTTTTTTGGGGGGGGGGGGGGGGGGGGATTATCAATTAAATAAAAGTACGGTAAGGTGAATAAAATTAAAAAAAATGATTAAAATATTTTTGAGAAAGAACAAAATTACGTGTCTACAATATGTATAAATAGCAGAAAAGATAAACATGCAATAACTAAAAGTTAATAGTTAACTGATTTTGTGAAACACGATCTTTATCTAGAATGTAAGAAAAGGTCAAAAATTGAAAAGAATATTTAAAAAATAGGGAAAATTTGAAAAAAAAAAATATAAAAGGAAAAGTAAGAAAAAAGGAAAGAGAGAGAAGAGACTGTTAGTGTGAAATGAGGGAGAAGTTACCTCTGGTAACTGAAAACATGGTTTAATGGCTTGATCCTACTAACATAATGTTATTTTTGTTACAAAACATAATTTTATAAAAGTGTTGCTATTATAATTATAATTTTAAGTTTGTCACTTCTTGTAATGGACTATTCTGGAAGTTTACATATCAACCTGTAAAACTAAGCTAGCCCAAATACAATCTGTTAAGGTGTCTAAACATCAAACGCATGGACAGACGTCTTCGGTAGTAACGGGATAACATTTTTTTTTTATTACGAGTGTTAAGATATGACAAAGTAAACATACAACAAAATCAAGTGAATTCAAAATAAATTATAGTATATACGCATAAAAGAAATTCTTTTTACGTATCTACACATGAAATTTTCCAACAAGTTGATACTGCTCGGATACATATGGCTCTCCCACTGAACTTAGCTTAGAATGAATCATCACAATTTATGGATGATTCAGATTTAAATGAATTAAATTAATAAATGAATACACCGTCAACCCATCTATATTTGAACGGGTTGACTTAATGATATGTTCAATGATTAAATGGAAACAAATTCTTGTTAAATAATCTAAGTACATCCGTGGAAGTAAAGTGTGTTTCAATTTGCCTAAAGAAATAAACATCACGCCTATTTGTAACAAAAAGTTGTAATACTTTAGGACTTTTCGTTTCAATTATTTGTTTGATTTGACTTAACACAAAATTTAAGAAAATAAAAGAGACTTTTAAATCATGCGATTTTAAACTAAAGATATGAAATATGTATCAACATATCTTTTAAAGTTACTGGTTTTAACAAGTCGTGTGGAAAGATAAGTTAAAGAGTTGTCGAAAATGAAAAGAAACATTATTTTTTAAACAGTCTAAAAAGAAAAATAAGATAAACAAATTGAATCGGAGGGGTATAACCTTTAAACACGTTTATTCAAATAAGATGTATGAAACACATTTGTTTCTCATTTTTCAAAATCATTTCCAGATATAGATAAAAAGATAAATACGAGTAACATTTAAATAGGAAATTTAAGAAACTAAGAGAGATATTTGAATCATGTGATTTTAAACTAAAAATATATAGTATGTATTAAAACATCTTTTAAATTTAGTGGTTTTAACATGTCGTGTGGAGAGATGAGTTAAAGAATTGTCAAAAAAAAAAAAAAAAAAGATGTTTTTTTTTCAATCAATCTAAAAAGAAAGTAAGACAAACAAATTGAATTGGACGAGGGTATAACCTTTGAAATTTGAACACGTTTATTCAAATAAAATGCATGAAGCACAATTATTTCTCATTTTTCAAGATCATTTCCAGCTATATAAGAAGATAAATACGATGAATATTTTGACTACTATATACAAGTAGAAAATGAAGAAGGATAAAAAATCGAAATACCTTTTGAACATTAAGTCATTTAAGGTCTATAAATAGCAATGTAATGCATTTGATATATATGATAAACTTAGTAAAAGAAAAAGAAATGATTATGGTATTCATACTATTAGTAACTTCTCTTATTGTACTCGATTTCCTAATTCACCTAGCCAAAAAGGGTAGGAAAAATTTTATGCCACCAGGTCCATTAGGGCTACCTTTTATTGGAAATATGCATCAATTTGATAGTTTAACTCCTCATCTTTATTTTTGGAAACTTTCTCAAAAATATGGAAAAATATTCTCGTTGAAAATTGGTTCTACTAGTATGGTAGTAATTTCTTCAGCAAAATTGGCAAAAGAAGTATTGAAAACACAAGATTTAGCATTTTGTAGTAGACCTTCTCTTCTTGGCCAACAAAAATTGTCTTACAATGGTCAAGATATTGGCTTTGCACCTTACAATGACTATTGGAGGGAAATTCGAAAAATTTGTGTAGTTCATTTGTTCAGTCTCAAGAAAGTACAACATTTTAATCCGATCCGTATTGATGAAGTATCAAAAATGATCAACAAAATATCAGAACAAGCTTCGGCTTCTCAAGTTACAAATTTAAGCAATGTTGTTATTTCATTAACAAGTACTATTATTTGTAGAGTTGACTTTGGTATAAGGTTTGATGACGAAGCACATGAAAAGAGAAGATTTGATGAAATTTTAGCTGTGACACAAGAGATGTCGGCAGGGTTTTTTCCTCTGATTATTTTCCTTTATGTGGTTGGCTGGACAAACTATTTGGAAATATTAGTAAACTTGAGGAGAATTTTAAGGATTTAGATGAGTTCTATGAAGAACTAATTGAGCAACATCTCAATCCCAATAGGCCAAATACCATGGAAGGAGATATTATTGATATTTTGCTCCAATTAAGGAAAGAGAAATCAACTTCAATTGGTCTCACTCTGGACAATATAAAGGCAATTCTCATGGTAAGTAACTTAAGTGATCAACTATTTATGTCTAAAACTAATTAATATATGCGTATCGATAAACAATATATTTATATACATCGATAGTATATGTATAATTGCGCAAAAGTACTTGACATTGTCTATACATAAATTTATTTACCAAACTAGGTTTACTGTATGTATAAAGACGTTGTAGACTAACTTTCTGTCGTCAATGTACATATATATACTTACATATACAACTAATTTAACAAGCTATTTTCATGGGAACTTCTGATCATGATTTGACAACAATTTCTTGCACTTTTCTCACAATTTGATTATTTTGTAGGATGTATTTGTTGCTGGAACAGACACTAGCGCAATAACGGTAATTTGGGCAATGACAACTTTGATTAAGAATCCAAAAGTCATGAAGAAAGTCCAAGAAGAAATCAGAAAATCAATTGGGAACAAAGGCATTGTGAATGAAGATGATGTCCAAAACATGTCTTATCTTAGAGCAGTAATAAAAGAGACATTGCGATTATATCCACCAGCTCCACTCCTATTGCCAAGAGAATCAATGGAAAAATCTGTACTAGAAGGATATGAAATTCCACCAAAAACTATACTTCATGTGAACGCATGGGCTATTGCAAGAGATCCTGAGATATGGGACAATCCAGAAGAATTTATACCTGACAGATTCTTGAATAGCAATATTGATTTCAAAGGTCAGGACTTTGAGTTGCTTCCATTTGGAGCAGGTCGAAGAGGTTGCCCAGGTATTGTATAGTTTAAATGATGAATTCGATTGAATCCACATTACTAATATATTATACGTGAAAATCATGAGTAGTAATAGACATTAGTGGTAGAAAATCTAATAGATTAAATTTTAATTTGAATTCGTCTCTGCAGGTATTGCACTTGGTGTCGCAACGGTGGATCTTGTACTTTCAAACCTTCTTTATGCATTTGATTGGGAATTGCCTGGTGGGATGAAGAAAGAAGATGTTGACACAAATACTTTGCCTGGAATTGCTATGCATAAGAAAAATGATCTTTGTCTTGTCCCTAAAAAATATTTCTAGACTAGCTACATCTCTAGTCGTAATATAAGTTTTTAATAAATGAGAAGAGTAGTTTCTCATCACCTAATGTTTAATAAATGGTATGCACGATTTTGTGGCCTGCCACTTTGCATTGTCAAATTTAATTGTTATTTGCTAATAAAGAGTAGTGTGTGTTTTTATGTAAAATCTACATGTATGATACATGACTAACTGTGTATCAAGAGATTCAAGCCAACACAAGAGCAACAAGTTGAACAACAAGGTGCTAGTGAATCGAAATAGGCCACTCACGGCTTCACTAGACTTTAGATTTAGTTTTGAGCAAGAAAAGAGATAAACACAAGAACAACAATGCTAGTGAACGAAAGAGCCCCACACGGCTTCACTAGACTTCAAAAACCAACAACAATACAATGCTAACAAAAGAGGTGGATAGATAGTTTGACAGACAATAATCAATAATCTAGGAACCCTAACCACATGTAAGGACCCTAAGATTAATGAATGTTAACACCAAACTCTTATGTTGACAAAAGAGAGACTTTATCTCCCTAATCACCAACATATCAAGCCAACGATGCAACACAAGTGATATCCACACTTGGGCTTGGTGGCTTTTCCAAGCCCTATAACTAAGGGGTGTTACACTCCTCACACTAGAGAGAGAGTTTGTCTTCCATCAATAAACAACTAATGAGAAAAAGAGTTAAAATGTTCTATTTATATTCTATTACAAGACAAGACAAAATGATAACAATGTCCTTAAAGGGTGGGGTGGTCATGGAGTGCATTTGGACCCAATGAAGTGACCAAAATATCCTTAATGAAGATGACCAAATCATGACCCATTAAATGTTGTCCAAAACCGTGAGTCCTCAAGTCTTCGATGCTCCAAGCAATCTTCCACACACTGCTTTGCTTGTGCTCAAAACGGGTCTTCCTTGCATATTCTTGTGCCCTCAGTGTGACCGAGTCTTGAGCCTTTAAATGATGACCTCTAATCATGTCTTCAAAAATTAAGGTGGTCATTTGACTTGTATCAATGTATTCTTGGTTCAACATTAATATGCAGCTATACACCATGTTACATAGATATGACTAAAGTTTAATCATTTTAATATGATATATGACTAAAGTTTAGCTATTTTTGTCTGAACATCAACAATATGAAATTTTTAAATATCATAAACTTAAACTTATAAGAAAAAAATATAGATACAAATTAAATAGAGATGTCCTAATATAATACTAAAAATTACACAAATACACAACTTATATTTCTAATATTATAAAAAATCCCAACATATACACAGAATGTTACATATATATGTCGGCTATGTTATGTATATTAATTGGGAGAGAGAGTAAAGTAATTACAAAAATGGGAGAGAGTGTAATTATTTCCAAAAGGGTTGATATTTATGTTATTTATATGGGCTGCCATTTTGAAGAGAAATGGCCAGCCCATGTAAAATTTGGACAATTGGAGCCAGTTGACCCAATTTAATTCCGATTTTTAGCCATTTGGCTCTTCGGTCGCATGCAGTCTCTATACCCAATTGATACACTTTTATACCATATTGATACACTTTTATACTGCATTGATACACTTTTATACCACATTGATACACTTTTATACCGCATAAATGGTTATATTTTAAAATTTAAAAATCAATGGCCACTCGACCAAAATTATTTTAGCCGAGTGGTTATTCTTGTCCTTTCCCCTATAATATATTATCAAAAAAATTACGTTAATGAAGGAGTGACAAAATTAATTCAACCCATTCGATAAGTCTAACTTGCCCACCATTTAATGGGTTGGGCTAGTAGGGTTTTCTTAATGGGCTATTTTGGACAATTACATATCAACATGTTAAGGTGTCTAAACATCAAACACTTGGCGAACGTCTTAGATAAGGTGTATAAGAACAGTGCTGATGTTGTTTCGCGACTTCTATGATATATATTTTATATTATACAGAGTCAATTAAATAGTTTTAATGGTCGAAAATTAGGTAAAAATTGAAAAGAATCACAAGCAAATGGATGATGATGCGTCGCTTTAACTAATTGAAGGTTCAATATTGTTAGTCAGATATCATAATCATAAAAACCAAAAATTCTATTATACCTTTAAAAGAGAGAGTACTCTATCTCTCCTTTATTTTTATTTTTATTTTTTTATTTTTTGCCACAAATTATTTGATGCATGGATTTAGAGTTGGATGAAGTCAAATATAAACACAAAGTAGTAAACGTGTGAGTCTCTTATAAATTAATTGTCAATTTTAATACGCATCAAACTTTTGTTTGTATTGTAATGATCCACTTGTATACGTAGATGGTATATGATTACGCATGTAAAATAAGTCACTATGAGAAATAAAGATTTTTTCTCTACGAAAGAATGGGTTATTTTTCCGTCTCATTCAGGCGGGCCTAACCAGCTCTCTCAGAAAACACATGGTGGAGAACATGTTTTCATTGTAGTACTGAAAGGGACTAGCTAGGCAATTAGACAATGAGTGGGCTAAATTGAGTCATACTATACTTTACTAAAGTAAGAAGAGGTTGACTAATTTTGCCACCTCTAATATTGTAAGTATAATAAGTTGCACCAAATGTGTTTATTATTTCCTTGAGAATTTCTACTCAGGGATGACTCAAGGGTAAGGCTAGTAAAGTCTTTGCGTTAGACCCTCAAAAATTTTGAAATAATAATGACGATTGTGAAATATGTTTAAAAAAATTATTCAAAAAAATATAAAAGAAATTAAGAAAGAAAAAGCTATCTAATTCTTATCAGAAATATTTTAAAGTTTTGAATTAAACAACTCAAACTTCATATTAATAAATAAGCTCCAAGTTAATATATTCCAAACAAATGGCAACATTTTTTATCTAGAATTAATTTTTACTTTTATTAATAATCATATTAATATGTGAAGTTAAAGTATGGCTGTCAAGTGGGCCGGGCCGGGCCAATCCGGAACCAGCCCATGTTATTTAATCGGGTTGAGGGCCGGTCCGGGTCCGGGTTGAGGGCCGGGCCGGGGCCGGGTTGGGGTCTAAGTGGGCCGGGCCGGGCCCAATAGTAAAAAAATCAAAAACCACCCTAACCCGACCCACTTAACCCAACCCGATCAAAACCACCTAAACCCGGTCAAACCCGATTAAAAAGCCAGTCAAAAATATAAAAACAAAGAACTTTTTTTTGATGTACATTATATATACCCACCTATATACATTATAAATACGTTAAACAATATATATACACTATAGATAGTATATACTACATTAGAATTTAAAAAATATATACACATATACACGATTACACATATATATGCACCATCCAAATATATATGTACTACTTTAAACTTTAAAGTTTAAACAAAATATACTACAATATATATATATATATATATATATATATATATATATATATATATATATATATATATATATATATAATTATATATATATATATATAATTATATATATATATATACACATTTATACGTTAAATATACACGTCTATAGAAGATCTATTCACATATATACACTCTAATCTATGTATATGTAATACTTTAAATGAAATATACTATAATATATATACATTACAATATATATTTGTATAGTTATATACTAATTTATAAAACATATACACATGTATACGTTAATATACGTCTATAGAAGATCTATTCACATATATACACTCTATTCTATGTATATGTAATACTTTAAATGAAATATACTACAATATATATACATTGCAATATATATTTGTATAGTTATATACTAATTTATAAAATATATACACATGTATACATTAAACATACACGTCTATAGAAGATCTATTCACATATATACACTCTATTCTATGTATATGTAATACTTTAAATGAAATATACTATAATATATATACATTACAATATATATTTGTATAGTTATATACTAATTTATAAAACATATACACATGTATACGTTAAATATACACGTCTATAGAAAATCTATTCACATATATACACTCTATTCTATGTATACGCACCATTCAATGTATATATACTACTACTTATAAAATATACTACATTATATATACATTACAATATATATAGATATACTTATATACTAATTTATAAAACATCTATAGAAGATATATATACGTGTATACGCACCATTCAATGTATATATACTACTACTTATAAAATATACTACATTATATATACATTACAATATATATAGATATACTTATATACTAATTTATAAGACATATACACATGTATACGTTCAATATACACTTCTATAGAAGATATATGCACAAATATACAAAACATATGCTACTTAATATAATAAATTAATAATATTTGGTAGTAAATTAATAATATATTAGAAGTAAGTTTTTAATTTAAAGTAGAAAACTAGAAATTCAATTTAAAATTTTAAATCGTTAAATGAAAAAATATAAAAAGTAAGGACTAAGGAGTGAATGAATTTGGGGAATTTTATTGATTGCAAAATGATCCAAAATTTATAATTTACATGAATGAAAAATCTATAAATTATGCATCATTTTTTTCAACTCATTCATGTTAATATTAATGGGAACTTGCATAGAATAGTCGAAGTCAACAGGGGCAAAACCATGCATTGGACTTGATTCTGCTGAGTTCTCCCGTGAAGTCATAATTTCTTCAAGTTTCATCTCTTCGCTCGGCTCCGGTTCCATTCCTTGGTTTCTTATTTCGGCTCTAATCCAATCTCTGAGGCAAACTAGAACATTCATTGCATTGTTTCCCAATGAGTGTCGGTTGTCTCCAAGCTGCTGTCGTCCCTGACTAAAGGCGCTCTCTGATGCAACGGTTGACATTGGAACATTCAAGATATCTCTAGCTAATCTTGAAAGCACAGAATGTTGTGCTTCATTACTCCTCCACCAATCCAACGTGTTGATCCGTCGTCTGCGATCCTCTGATGCCGTCCGAAGATAATATTTCAGCTCTTCCCGATAAGTTGATGTGTAAGTTCTCTCATCAACACTGTTCCAACAATTTAAATCATAAAACGAATCAGAAAAATCACTATGTGCCGGCCTTTTAGAAGATGATGGCTCCTCGGGAGGATGAGGAGCGACAGTTGGAGTGATATTTGTAGGTACGGCTAAATCAAATAAATCAGCATAGTGATTATATAATTTTTCTATGTAATCCTTTGCATCAGCCGTAGCCGTCCACAAATCAGGTTGTACTTGTTCAGAATCATGGTTAGTATTTATTTCTAAGTTAGTATAAATAAGAGTACTAAAGTGACACATATTATTATATTTCATGCACGGATTTAGCATAGCACCAACCAAGTAAATAGGGGGAATCGAGAAAAAATATTTTTTAAATTTCGTAAACATGGTGCCAACAACTTCTTTATAACCTTCTTTATTTTTATATTCTTTGAGCAAACCAGAAATATCAGCTATATATGCCAAAATATTACAAACAGTAGGATAATAATGTAACACCCCGTACTTAATTACGTGCATTAGCCATTGTTATATGTGTTGGAGTATATGTATTGATCCTAAGTTAGGTATATATATGAGTATTGATTATTTTGAGATGGTTTTAAGTGTATAGTTTGATTATATGTGTATAGGAATCGACCTTATTTATACCGGAATTTGCCCGTCGATGTTTCCATACGAAGGTTATTGAATAAGCTTTCCGACGATATAAAGATTTTCAAAAACGGATAAGTTTCGGATATAAGCGAGCACGTTCGAAACTATAAAACGGTGGCCGGGATGTGAACAGTAAAATTGCAGGAAAATTTCCAGTTTTTGGGTCAACTTTGAACGATCATAACTCCCTCAATATAATGAACTGGGCGAGATACCACATATCTAAAGAAAGATCTTTGAGTATTCTTTCTAATTAAATTGGTTTCATCCAAATCCAACATCTGAGTAAGGAGTTATACTCGTTCTATTTCAGCCTCTCAAAACAGATTTTTGTGAACAGTAAATTAGCAGGAAAATACTGAGGCCTGCCAGTTTTTTGGGTCAACTTTGAACGATCATAACTCCCTCAATATAATGAACTGGGAGAGATACCATATATCAAAAGAAAGATCTTTGAGTCTTCTTTCCAATACAATTGGTTTCATCCAAATTCAACATCTGCGTAAGGAGTTATACGCGTTTTACTTCAGCCTCTCAAAACAGATTTTTAGGGTCAACTTCAAACGATTGTAACTCCTTGTACAGGACGAACTGGGTGGCCTAATTTATATGAAATGAAAGAACTTTGAATTATCTTTACAATGATACCACTTTCACCCAAATCCGATATCGTAGCAAAGAGTTATGGTCTATCTACTTCAGCTTGTCAAAACAGTCCACCGGAGGACATATTTGACATTATTTAAATTTTAAGGGCACTTTGATCATTTTCTATGGTATTATGGACGGGAATATGTGTATATATACATGTATATGAGCTCAAAAATCAGATTCATCATCAATTATAGGAAAGAACAAACCCTAGCCTAATTTCAACTCTAATTATCTTGTGATTCAACCGTGGAAAGTCCAAATTGATTTCGTAGTTGTGTTCATCGTCTCAAGGGCTTCGAGAAGCACCCCTTATTTGTGCCAACAGGACTTCAAAACCCAAAGGGCCATTATATGGTAAGGATGTAAATTATGTTGGTGTTATTTATATGGATATGTATATATATATATATATGCATGTGAGCATAAGAAGTATGTTATTTGATTGTTGTTGAAAGATGATTGGAAATGATGTTGGATCATTCTTGTGCATGGTTGGATTATGTTGAATTGTAAAGGGATGATGTGGTATTGATGATATGATATTGAAATGATGATTATATATATATATATACACATAAACCTATTGTTCAAGTTGGTTTTTGGAATGCTTTGCAAATATTGGTTGTATGGAATTATGGAAGAGAATTGTGGTGTTGGGTTGCTAATACTAGATGCCAAGTATTTCATTGTAGATAAGTGATTTGTAAAGGCGGGAAGTTGTGTTGAATTGGTATCCGAATCTACAACGAGGTATGTAAAGCATACTCTAACGATGTTCTTTGGCATGAAAACACCAATGTTCCATCAAGTAAGATTCCGATGGTTATCCAAACACATGTATTGTTCTACATTACCAATGAAGTTGTTTCCATTCTATAAAGTGTCAAAATGTTTCATTGATATACCAAGAGGCTCCTATTTCATTGTTGTGATATTGATGATTCTGAAACATATTGTTGATGTACCAATGAGTCCTTATTACATCGTTATTGTATAGAAGGTCTATTACTTGATTCCTATTGATGTATCATTGTTCCAAAGGTACTCTATTGGCATGAACACTAATGTAATAATCTCAAAAGCTTTTGAACTAAGTTATTGGAAAAATCTCTTATGTGTTACTTGATATACGTGTGGGTGGTAACCCAGGGGCATAAGCCTAGCATGGGTCGATCCCAATTGATATGTACTGGAGGCAGCCTAATGGTCACAGTACGGTACAGTATTGATTATTGTTAGGTGGTTGGAGGTTCGGGAGGAGGAGGTAATGGCGAATAACAATTGTAAAGAATGAAATGAACGAATGTATACCGTTCCACAAATGTGTTTGAATTCAAGAACCCAATTCAGATTAATGATAATGTTCATGATCCTAAAAGTGTTTATGAAGTGTGGTTCACTTCTATTATGATTTATTCACATGTGTATGATTTTCTTGATCCCCCATATCACATATGATTATTTACAGCTTTACATACTCAGTACATATCTTGTACTGACGTCCCTTACGGGGGACCTGCATTCATGCTGCAGGCACAGGTACCTCAGCTCATACACCGCACCAGTAGGAGCCAGGTCATACAGCTACTGTTGGTGAGCTCCAGTTTACTTCGGAGCTTTCCGAGTTGGTTCCTTATATTTTGTTATTGTACAGGAGTCATATGTGGGCGGGGATTTGTCCCGACCCTAGTTATGTCATGTATATCCTAGAGGCTTTGTAGACATAAGGAAGGGTAAAGTCATGGAAGTTTATATAGTAATGTTATATTCGTATATGGGGTGGCCCCGACGGCCAAGTATTATATATTTATATATATATATTTGTGTGTGTTGTGCTGATACAGGTAATTAGACTCTTTTATATGCAGCGAAGTGCTGCCCAAATTTTTGGTGACATGTAAGTGAAAGTACAGGTATTTGAACGGGTTCTCCCGGGCCTTCCGAAGCGCCAGTTCGGCCCGATGGGATTTTGGGCCGTGACAAAAGTGGTATCAGAGAGGTTCGTCCTAGTGAGTCTACAAAGCCGTGTCTACGTAGAGTCTTGTTTATCGGTGTGTTGTGCACCACATCTATAAACAGGAGGCTATGGACATTTAGGAATTGTTTCTTTTCTTCATGTCTTAGATCGTGCGATAGAGCTTATATTGTATATGAAGTCATAGTTGACCACTGAATCAGTTTGTTTCTCTTATTATAGTAATGATGCCGGTTACCAGAAGCAAGAATACCGGTAAGCAAGTAGATGTGGCTGCCGGAGAGGGGACTAGTAAGTCACCCACTATACCAGCTAATCAAAGTGAGGCTCCAGCTGAGCATGCATCAGAAACTTCCCCCAGTCCAGAAGAAATAAGGGGGAGGAGAGCTATATCCCCAGAGCCACCTATTAATGTTGTTGATCAAGATCTTAGAAATGCAGTGCAAATTTTGACTCGTATAGTTGCTGGGCAAGTCCAAGGGCAAGCCATTCCTGTCGCGGGTTCTAGCAGTACTGATAGGGCGGCTAGTCTTCGGACGCAAGATTTTCTTAAGATAGATCCGCCTACTTTTACCGGATCCAATCTTAACGAAGATCCGCAGGACTTTATTGATCAAATCCAAAGGGCCCTAGAGGTGATGCATGTATCGGGCAGAGAGACAGTGGAGTTAGCCGCGTATAGATTCAAAGGTGAGGCTATATATTGGTATGAAGACTGGAAACGGTCGAGGGGCATTGATGCACCCCCAGCTACTTGGAAAGAGTTCAAAGAGGCATTTATTGATCATTATCTTCCATATGAGACTCGTCAGGCCCGTGCGGATCAGTTCTTAAATCTTCGGCAGGGTAATACAAGTGTGAGGGAGTATAGTCTTCGATTTAATTCCTTGTCCAGATATGCTCCTAATGTTATAGCTACTATGGATGACAGAGTTCATCGGTATGTGAACGGATTGGATCCGTATTTGGTTAGGGATTGTACTATTGCTGCACTGAATAAAGATATGGATATAGCTAGGATCCAAGCATTTGCACAGAAAATGGAAGATCAGAGGCAGAGAAGAAGAACGCAGGAATTTGAAAGCGGATCTTCTAAGAGGTCTAGATCTACAGGGCAGTTTATGGCTCCACAGAGAGGTTTTAGACCTCAATTTTCTACTAGACCACCTAGGCCATTATTTTCTTATTCTGCAGCTAGTGCTCCACCACAGCATCAGGGGTTCAGAGGCAGTCAAATTGGGCAAAGAAGTGAGGGTCATAGTTCGCGATCAGTGGGTTATCATGGGCAAGGGAATATGATCCAACTGAGACATCCTCGAGAGCCATGCAATAAATGTGGAAGGAATCATATGGGCGCATGTCGAATGGGAACAAATGTTTGTTATTGGTGCGGTATGACGGGGCATATGATGAGAGAATGCCCACGAAGGGGCGCAGGTGGTGTAGCACGACCTTCGGGATCAGCTGTTGCATCATCGTCACCGGTATCTTATTCTGGTAGAGGCGCACGACCCGTGGGTCACGCTAGAAACAAAACAAGAGTCCCCAGTTCCAGCGGGACTCAGAATCGCACTTATGCTTTAGCGGATCGACAGAATCTAGAGGCTTCCCCAGATGTGGTTACGGGTACGTTGTCCATATTTTCATTTGATGTGTATGCTCTAATTGATCCCGGTTCTACATTATCATATGTTACTCCTTTGGTTGCTGGAAAGTTCAAAAGAACCCCCGAATTGTTAGATAAGCCGTTGGAAGTGTCTACCCCGGTTGGGGAATCTATTATTGCTAGAAGAGTTTATAAAGATTGTGTAGTAACTGTGTGTGGTCGAGACACGATGGCCAATCTCGTGGAACTAGAAATGGTAGACTTTGATGTTATAATGGGTATGGATTGGTTGGCGTCTTGTTATGCCAAAATTGACTGTTGTACAAAAAAGATGTATTTACATTTTCCGAATGAAGCAGTTATTGAATGGCAAGGTAAGATTGGCGCACCAAAAGGTAGATTTATTTCTTATTTCAAAGCAAGAAAAATGATTTCCAAGGGATACCTATATCATTTAGTTAGAGTAAGGGATACAGAAGCGGAGCCACCAACTCTTCACGTTGTTCCAGTGGTAAATAAATTTCCTGATGTATTTCCTGAAGATCTTCCAGGTTTGCCTCCTGAACGAGAAGTAGAGTTTGGTATTGATGTAATACCAGGAACCCAACCAATCTCCATTCCTCCATATAGAATGGCCCCAGCAGAATTGCGAGAATTGAAAGAGCAATTGAAAGATTTGCTAGGGAAGGGATTTATAAGGCCTAGTATGTCCCCCTGGGGAGCACCGGTGTTATTTGTGCGCAAAAAAGATGGCTCGCTGAGGATGTGTATTGATTATCGAAAATTGAATAAGGTGACTATTAAGAATAAATATCCTCTCCCAAGAATTAATGATTTATTTGATCAGTTACAGGGCGCCAAGTGCTTTTCTAAGATTGATTTGAGGTCAGGTTACCACCAAGTGAGGGTCAAAGAAAAAGATATACCCAAAACAGCTTTCCGAACAAGGTATGGTCATTATGAGTTTCTAGTTATGTCATTTGGGCTAACAAATGCACCTGCAGCTTTTATGGATTTGATGAATAGGGTGTTTAAGCCATTCCTGGATGTATTTGTGATAGTTTTTATAGATGATATTCTAGTTTATTCTAGATCAGAAGAGGACCATGCCAATCACTTACGACAGACATTACAGACTCTTCGTGATTGTAAGCTTTATGCAAAGTTCTCTAAATGTGAGTTTTGGTTAAAGTCGGTGGCATTTTTGGGTCATATTGTATCTAGTGAAGGGATAAAGGTTGATGCTCAAAAGATAGAAGCTGTGAAGAACTGGCCAAGGCCCACAACGCCGATGGAGATTCGTAGTTTTCTCGGGTTGGCCGGTTATTATAGGAGGTTTGTTAAAGACTTTTCTTCCATTTCAGCACCTTTAACCAAGCTAACGTATAAAGCATCCAAGTTCCAATGGAATGATACGTGTGAGGAGAGTTTCCAAGAATTGAAGAATAAGTTGACTTCTACACCTGTGTTGGTACTTCCAGAAGGTACAGAAGGGTATACAGTGTATTGTGATGCTTCTAGAATTGGTTTAGGATGTGTATTGATGCAGCATGGTAAAGTAATAACATATGTTTCTAGACAATTGCGGCCACATGAGAAAAATTATCCTACACACGATCTTGAGCTGGCAGCGGTTATCTTTGCTTTAAAAATATGGCGCCACTATTTATATGGGGTTCATGTTGATATATATACTGATCACAAGAGCTTACAATATATTTTCAGTCAGAAGGATCTAAATCTGAGGCAGCGAAGGTAGATGGAACTATTAAAAGATTATGATGTCGATATTTTGTATCATCCAGGGAAAGCGAATATAGTAGCTGATGCGTTAAGTCGTAAGGCTATGATGATGCCTATAGAAAGGCAAGGGATGGTTAAAGATCTTCACCAGTTAGCTAGTTTGGGAGTTCGCCTTCTTGAAACTCCGGACAAAGAGCTTATCGTACATAATGCTGCGGAATCTTCATTAGTAGCTGAAGTGAAAGAGAAGCAATATGCAGATCCTATTTTATTACAGCCTAAGGAGAACGTTCAGAGTGGTGCAACCAAGGCATTTGAGCTTACGCGAGAAGGAGTACTTCAGTGCCAAAACCGATTGTGTGTGCCGGATGTAGACGGGCTAAGAAAGAAGATTATGACAGAGGCACATTTTTCAAGGTATTCCATTCATCCAGGATCAACCAAAATGTATCAAGATTTGAAAGATATGTATTGGTGGAATGACATGAAAAGGAACATCGCAGAATTTGTAGCTGAATGTCCAAATTGTCAACGAGTTAAAGTGGAACATCAAAAGCCCGGAGGCTATATGCAATGCATAGATCTTCCAACTTGGAAGTGGGACATGATCAACATGGATTTTGTTACAGGTTTGCCTCGTACAGCTCGGAAATTTGATTCTATATGGGAGATTGTGGATAGGCTTACTAAATCCGCACATTTCTTACCCGTTAAGACCACTTACACAGTTGAAGAATATTCGAAGCTGTATGTTAAAGAAATAGTCCGATTACATGGAGTGCCAACTTCTATTATATCAGATCGGGGAACTCAATTTACTGCAAACTTTTGGAAGTCTTTCCAACGGAGTTTGGGAACACAAGTGAATCTGAGTACAGCTTTTCACCCTCAGACGGATGGACAAGCAGAGCGCACCATTCAAACACTTGAAGATATGCTACGAGCATGTGTTATAGATTTTAAAGGCAGCTGGGATGATCATTTACCTCTTATTGAGTTTGCCTACAATAATAGCTATCATTCAAGTATCAAAATGGCACCATATGAAGCTTTATATGGGAGGAAGTGTAGATCACCAATAGGATGGTTCGAAGCGGGTGAAACTCTTATGTTCGGACCGGATCTTGTGTATCAAGCCATAGAAAAAGTCAAGGTGATTCAGCAACGGTTGAAAACAACCCAAAGTCGACACAAGTCATATGCGGATAGTAGAAGAAGAGGGCTAGAGTTTTCGTTAGGCGATTGGGTATTTTTGAAGGTATCGCCAATGAAAGGGGTGATGAGATTTGGCAAGAAAGGAAAGTTGAGTCCACGATATATAGGCCCGTATAGGATTATTCGAAGATGTGGGCAAGTTGCTTATGAATTAGAGCTACCCCAGGAACTCTCATCAGTGCATCCAGTATTTCATGTATCAATGCTTCGAAAGTGCATCGGAGATCCGTCCCTTATTACTTCTACTGAAGATGTGCAAGTAACAGAAGATCTTACCTACGAGGAGATGCCTGTTGCTATATTAGATCGTCAAGTTAAGAAGATGAGAAATAAAGAAGTAGCATCGGTGAAAGTACTTTGGAGAAATCAACAAAGGGAAGAGATTACATGGGAAGCGGAGGAAGCAATGAAATTGAAATACCCTTATTTGTTCAAAGATGAAAAAGAAGTGCAAGGAGTGGAACTGGGACACTAACAAGTAAGTTTTTACATATGCATAACATCTATATGATGACGTGAATATCAATTATGAATTCGAACTTGTTTCAGCTAAATAACTACATTCACATTCGAGGACGAATGTCCTTAAGGGGGGAAGGATGTAACACCCCGTACTTAATTACGTGAATTAGCCATTGTTATATGTGTTGGAGTATATGTATTGATCCTAAGTTAGGTATATATGAGTATTGATTATTTTGAGATGGTTTCAAGTGTATAGTTTGATTATATGTGTATAGGAATCGACCTTATTTATACCGGAATTTGCCCGTCGATGTTCCCATACGAAGGTTATTGAATAAGCTTTCCGACGATATAAAGATTTTCAAAAACGGATAAGTTTCGGATATAAGCGAGCACGTTCGAAACTATAAAACGATGGCCGGGATGTGAACAGTAAAATTGCAGGAAAATTTCCAGTTTTTTGGGTCAACTTTGAACGATCATAACTCCCTCAATATAATGAACTGGGCGAGCTACCACATATCAAAAGAAAGATCTTTGAGTATTCTTTCTAATGAAATTGTTTTCATCCAAATCCAACATCTGAGTAAGGAGTTATACTCGTTCTATTTCAGCCTCTCAAAACAGATTTTTGTGAACAGTAAATTAGCAGGAAAATACTGAGGCCTATTTTTTGGGTCAACTTTGAACGATCATAACTCCCTCAATATAATGAACTGGGAGATATACCATATATCAAAAGAAAGATCTTTGAGTCTTATTTCTAATACAATTGGTTTCATCCAAATTCAACATCTGCGTAAGGAGTTATACGCGTTTTACTTCAGCCTCTCAAAACAGATTTTTAGGGTCAACTTCAAACGATTATAACTCCTTGTACAGGACAAACTGGGTGGCCTAATTTATATGACATGAAAGAACTTTGAATTATCTTTACAATGATACCAATTTCACCCAAATCTGATATCGGAGCAAAGAGTTATGGTCTATCTACTTCAGCTTGTCAAAACAGTCCACCGGAGGACATATTTGACATTATTTAAATTTTAAGGGCACTTTGGTCATTTTCTATGGTATTATGGACGGGAATATGTGTATATATACATGTATATGAGCTCAAAAATCAGATTCATCATCAATTATAGGAAAGAACAAACCCTAGCCTAATTTCATGTCTAATTATCTTGTGATTCAACCGTGGAAAGTCCAAATTGATTCCGTAGTTGTGTTCATCGTCTCAAGGGCTTCGAGAAGCACCCCTTATTTGTGCCAACAGGACTTCAAAACCCAAAGGGCCATTATATGGTAAGGATGTAAATTATGTTGGTGTTATTTATATGGATATGTATATATATATATATATATATATATATATATATATATATATATATATATATATATATATATATATATATATATATATGCATGTGAGCATAAGAAGTATGTTATTTGATTGTTGTTGAAAGATGATTGGAAATGATGTTGGATCATTCTTGTGCATGGTTGGATTATGTTGAATTGTGAAGGGATGATGTGGTATTGATGATATGGTATTGAAATGATGATTATATATATATATACACATAAACCTATTGTTCAAGTTGGTTTTTGGAATGCTTTGCAAATATTGGTTGTATGGAATTATGGAAGAGAATTGTGGTGTTGGGTTGCTAATACTAGATGCCAAATATTTCATTGTAGATAAGTGATTTGTAAAGGCGGGAAGTTGTGTTGAATTGGTATCCGAATCTACAACGAGGTATGTAAAGCATACTCTAACGATGTTCTTTGGCATGAAAACACCAATGTTCCATCAAGTAAGATTCCGATGGTTATCCAAACACATGTATTGTTCTACATTACCAATGAAGTTGTTTCCATTCTATAAAGTGTCAAAATGTTTCATTGATATACCAAGAGGCTCCTATTTCATTGTTGTGATATTGATGATTCTGAAACATATTGTTGATGTACCAATGAGTCCTTATTACATCGTTATTGTATAGAAGGTCTATTACTTGATTCCTATTGATGTATCATTGTTCCAAAGGTACTCTATTGGCATGAACACTAATGTAATAATCTCAAAAGCTTTTGAACTAAGTTATTGGAAAAATCTCTTATGTGTTACTTGATATACGTGTGGGTGGTAACCCAGGGGCATAAGCCTAGCATGGGTCGATCCCATTGATATGTACTGGGGGCAGCCTAATGGTCACAGTACGGTACAGTATTGATTATTGTTAGGTGGTTGGAGGTTCGGGAGGAGGAGGTAATGGAGAATAACAATTGTAAAGAATGAAATGAACGAATGTATACCGTTCCACAAATGTGTTTGAATTCAAGAACCCAATTCAGATTAATGATAATGTTCATGATCCTAAAAGTGTTTATGAAGTGTGGTTCACTTCTATTATGATTTATTCACATGTGTATGATTTTCTTGATCCCCCATATCACATATGATTATTTACAGCTTTACATACTCAGTACATATCTCGTACTGACGTCCCTTACGGGGGACCTGCATTCATGCTGCAGGCACAGGTACCTCAGCTCATACACCGCACCAGTAGGAGCCAGGTCATACAGCTACTGTTGGTGAGCTCCAGTTTACTTCGGAGCTTTCCGAGTCGGTTCCTTATATTTTGTTATTGTACAAGAGTCATATGTGGGCGGGGATTTGTCCCGACCCTAGTTATGTCATGTATATCCTAGAGGCTTTGTAGACATAAGGAAGGGTAAAGTCATGGAAGTTTATATAGTAATGTTATATTCGTATATGGGGTGGCCCCGACGGCCAAGTATTATAGATTTATATATATATATTTGTGCGTGTTGTGCTGATACAGGTAATTAGACTCTTTTATATGCAGCGAAGTGCTGCCCAAATTTTTGGTGACATGTAAGTGAAAGTACAGGTATTTGAACGGGTTCTCCCGGGCCTTCTCGGCTTCGGGTGCCAGTCCGGCCCGATGGGATTTTGGGCCGTGACAAATAAGCACTGGAAAATTCAGCCGTAGCTACATAAAATTTTTCTAAAAACTTAACGAGATCATTAATTACAACCCAATCAGAATTATGTAGCATGCAATCAGCAGAATCAGCAAATGAACTGCAATGTTGGTTAAAAGCTAGTGTAATAGGAATTCTATATTTATAACAAGTTTTTAAAAATTCATACGTAGAATTCCATCTAGTATCAATTTCCTCAGGCATCAAAATCGATGTAAGTCCATTTTCTTGACATTTAACTTTAAATTCTCTAATTCTCGATCTACGGTTATTTCCTTGAATAAAACCAACAGCAAGGCGAATTTTTTCAATATAAAACTCAAAAAAATCAAGACCATCTTTTACAATTAAATTATATATGTGACATGCACACTTAATATGAAAAATTTCATGCAAAGGCGAAGATAGCGTAGATTTTAATTTTTTTATAGCAGTGTTGTTGTTAGAAGCATTATCAAAAGGAATACATAAAATTTTATTTTCGATACCATAATATCCGACAATTTTAACAATAGAATCAGCAATAAATTGTCCAGTATGTTTACGATCTTCATCATATAAAAAAGCAAGAATACGTTTTTGCATCATGAAATTACTATCCATCCAATGACAAGTAACGGTTAAATAATTATTTTTATTTACAGCACGACCAAGATCAGAAGTTAGGGACAATCTACATTGAATATTTTTTAACAATGTTGATAAATAAAAATAATATTGTGAATGAAGTCTAAAAATATCAGACCGACAAGTAGTTCTAGGAATACCGTTAAACATAAGATTATAAATTGCTTGTATATAACGAATAAAGGCATCAAAAGAAGGAAAATTAAAAGGCAAACAACCCAAATCTACCATTTTAGCTATTTCTTCCCGGTCCCTCAACTTATTATACTTCTTCGCTACGTGACCGGTTGCTAGGTCCATTCTAGTTTGCGTTGACCCACCAACATCCCCACCACCTTTTGCAATATTTAACTCTCTTTTGTGATCTTCAGTTACATGTCTCATTAACGTACCCGTACCCCCTTCCTTGCCTCCACTTCTATGCTTATATATTTGTTGACAAATATTGCATTGCACCTCAATATCTGATATACGTTCAAAAAATTGTCATGCAATACTAGTTCTTTTACGAGGTTTTGGGGCACTGGGAGGACGGTAAGGGAGATTAACTGATTCAGATCTAACGTTAGCATCTCCTACTCCGGGTGTCTCAGCAATATTTTCATTATCTTCGTCTAAATTAACCGCATCTACTTCATTTTCTTCTCCTATACTGTAATTTTCATGAGCTTCTACATAATCCATATCGTGAGCACCTACACCTATTTCTTCCTCAGAAGGTGTACCAAGCGGTACCGGAGGCGAAGGCACATGGGTATATCTACTACTTGAACTACCTCTACCGCTTAATTCGCTTTTTACTACCACTACCGCTTCCGGGATAAAAAATTTTAACACCTTTAGTAGCGAGGTTTCTTAATTTATCCATAATATAAATTAAATTAAACTAAAAATATTCAAAATACACAAATATAATAAAATTAAATATTAAACAATTAATACAATAAATAAAAATTAAACGTACGAGATGGAACGACAATACCAAATTTTGAAAGTATCCGAAGATTGCGACTTTAGAAACTTTCGCTCGTACTTTGTTAACGAAAAATTAAAAAATTAAAGTGAACACTTAAAGAAATTAAATATATTGAATATTTGAGAATTCAGAATTGAGATTTGAGAGAGTAAAAAATTGTGTGAAAAATGATTTGAAGTTGTAGGATATTTATAGATTTTTTGGAGGGATTAAAAAATATTTTTTAAAATTTTTTTTTTTTTAATAAATGGGCCCAAACTAGCCGTTTGGACCAAAAAACGGCTATATAGCCATTGGGCCAACGGCTAGTTTGGCCCAAAATCTAAAATATCATTTTTTTAAAAAAAATTTATCCAGGCCGGTTAATCGGCGGGCCTGGACCGGGTTTGGTTCGGGCCGGGTTAGCCGGGCCCATTTTTAAAAATAACCGGCCTGGGACCCGGAACCCTAAAGCCCTAGGGCTTATCGGGCCGGGTCAAACCAGGTCGGGTTAGTTACGAGGGTCGGATCGGGCCGGATCGGCCCAGCCCACTTGACACCAATAAAAAAACTCCCCATGGCTCGAAAGCTTCATTTTCCGAAAATCCCGATTTCTCACAGCCCATCAACTATTCTTTCGACCCCCAAATCGAGTAGCAACAGGTCTGCTTCTTCGTCTATGTCCCCTCCGCTGAATTCTACAGCGAGGGTGAGTTTTCACGCGAAGGTGCAGCGGAGGAAGAGTGGATTCGGGTTTGGGGTTTTGCTGATGAGGTTGATTTTTGGATTGGCGGTTGTTTTCGGGTTGGAGTTAGGGTTTTCTTGGATCGTTTCTGGGTTCTTGAAGCATCGATTTTCGATGGAAATGGTTAAGAATTTGAGTGAAAAATCATGAGGTTTAAAGGATCTTGAAGAAAGATTGATTTTCTTGAAAATGGAGCTTGATGGTGTAATCAACGGCGGAGAAATAGCAAGTTGTAGCCCTCTTCATTCTACTTGGAAAATCAACCAGGTAAATACTGGATTATTATTTTTGTTGTTCTACGTGTATTGCTTGTGTCTTCATAAATGTTGCATTGGATAAATGTTATTATCTGTAAATTCTAACTTTTTTGGTATTTTTTTGTGTCTTCGGATGATACAATGGATCAATCATTTGCTTCATTGGTTCCAACGGTGGCAGCTGCGGAATCTGTTGTATTGTGGTTAAATCAGTTAAAAAGATGAGAGTTGGAAAATGGAAATCAGAACTGTCGAGTGTGATTCTCTTTGTAAACGGCCTCTCTACCTAACGAGGTAGGGGTAAGGTTTGTGTATACTGTGTTGTTGTTGTTGGTTCTGTGTATATTCTTGCTACATGTCAATTGTCAAAGGATACCAAAACAAAGTATGATTTTTCGACTAAATTATAGGATGGTTTGCTTTTGAATTCGCGATGTACATTGTACAAGTCCAATTCAGAAGAGTTGAGCATATGGGGATGGCCTTTACAAACAGCAGGCTTGCTCACAACAGGATTTTCTGCGCGTACGTCTACCATATTATCAGGAAGACTCACTAAGGTAACAGAATTTCAACTCTGTTCTATGTTTCCATCCTCTCTTCTTTTAAGTTTACTTAGTTAAATTAAGGTTTTGTTGCTCTTTTCCTCTTCATTTTGAACAGTGGTCCAATGGGGGGATTGGTTACTCAATTAGAAAGGCTAATAGTTCATGGACCCAACAGAAGTGGAGTGCTTCTCCTGTGCAGTTAGACCCGAATACATGGATTTTAGAGTACAGTCGAAGTCCTTTAACTGAAAATGGGAAATTGGTTTCAGCTGTGTTGGAGTTTCTTAAATTCAGGCTGAGAAGGAAAGTTCAAAAGTTGAAACAAGAGTTCTGGTTGTCGTCTTCTTTCACGAGCCAGTACAGTGATTTCACAGGAGAGAGGCTCCAGATTCCAACCTGAGAAAGCATGGGGTTCTTCTGAACATGGGTTTTTGATGTTCTTATGAGAAAGCATTCTCATCACTCGTGAGAGCTTCCGGTTTTAGCTCTATATGTTTGTTCTTCTGAACCTTGAGGATTCAATTTCAGCATTTTTTGGCACTGCATTGTCTTGGTACATTTTAACTGTAAATGCTATATCCCCTGTAGCCAGAAATGTTCTCTGCCTGTGCCTGTTTGATGAAGTTGAATGATATATAAAGAGATATGAGGACAGTATAATACAATGTGTAGTATACAGCTAATTCTATTTCACAAATTGTTGTCACCAGTAGTCTTTACAAGAACACGAGCCATCTGTGTAATGGTGAAATCTAGCCCTATCTCTTACTACAATTTCTCTCTCAAACACCTTAGATGCCAACTTCATAAAGTTATGGCAATCCTCATAGATCCTTAAATTCTTAATTATATGGATTGGTGATCCGTTATTACTTCTCAGTAATCCATAACAAAAAGCCAACTTTTCGCTGTGCAAAAGGACCATATCCTTCTTCTCATCTTCATCTACGTCAATTAAAACAACACTGGTGTTTGGAGCATAACCGACCTGCTTCAACTTGCAAACTACCTCAACTAGCTTTCCATATATGTCATCTGCATGTTTATGACTCTTATCAGCTGTTACAAATTCATGAATCTCATTGTCCATTTCAATCTTACTGTGTCCTTGTTCCTTCCATATGCCTTTGTGTTTCATATAAAGACGTCTTAGACATAAATCGATGAGACTTGAACCAAATATTATCATCCATTTTGATAATATTGTTCTTGAGGAATGAATTTAAAACATAAATGGTTCCAAACCAATTATTTTTCCTCAAATCCAACAATAATTATATTGTTAATAGAAAAATACAAATAACATAAGGAATTACTAATCTTGACCTTTAGATTTATAATCTTACCTTATTTGGCAGAGTCTCGTGCTGATAAGGTATTATAAAATAAGAAAGAATAAAGAAAAAGAGTAAAGAGAATAGAGAGAGTGATTCTTATTTCTTCTTCTCTTGAGGAATGAGAGATCATAAGATTGTAAATACAATGAACAAAACTCACTCCTAGTCTGAGTAAAAGACGGATGCTTCAAATCCTAATAGTTATCAAAGTAGATCTTGATAGACATTCAATATAATGTAAATACATTTATAAGAGAAATAACTTATTAAGCTAAAACTTGTATTTATTACTGTATTATTTTTCTTAATGTGCGTGAAAAGAGCAAAAGTGGCAGTAAAAATGAGATGGGATGAGTATTATAAATTCATATATATTCAAGGTTCTGTTTCCACCAAAAACTCTCTTTTGTTTTTTTCTTCCAAATATATTCATGGCTATCCGACTATATAATAACAAAGTGTAATTACAAAAAGAGATATGGAAAAAGTGAGATGCACACAATCTTACCCTTATCTTGTGATTAGAAAAGTTATTTTTGATATACCCTCGAACTCAAATAAAACATATCAAATTATGCGTGAAAATGAAATATAGTAGAGAAGAATTTGGGTTGAAAATAAAGGAAAAAAGGAAGACTTCACCAAGCTAACAAATAATAGGATAATTAAAGCAAGGAAAATAGTAGGTAATACTAAAATCAAAGAATAATATAATAGGAGAGGATAATAATAATATAAAGAAGGAAAACTAGACCACTCTTAACTATCATTAACCTTCTACTCTAATTTCTAACATGTATAATTACCTTCTACCTAGGTTATCGCCTCGCTAAGTAGTAGGTGTGTCATGTTGTATTTAATCATATCTTCCCAATACTTACTTTTTTGTTCTACCTGTACGTCTCCTCAACCTCGCACACCTTCTCTCTAGGACATCTGAGTATCTCCTATTCACATATTTGAATCATCTCAATTTCACTTTCCTCATCTTGTTCACTTATTTCAAATATATTTATTCCTAGTCATATATCTCTTCCTAATACATTCATACATCATCCTAATTCCTAATATGGCCAACCGATCAAATATAAAAAGAAAAAATTACAAATAATAATAATAATAACAATAATAATAAAGAATGATATACCCATTGGAGACAATTTTGCAGTTCATTGGACTCCATTCACCGTCTAGAAAGTTATTGAAAATCCAACATTTTAAGATGCAACTTGAGGAAAATATATATATATATATCTATAATCTATATTTATAATTTATAATTTATAATTTATAATCTATAATAATAATAATCTATTAAAAGTGTGAAGACCCTTAAAAAGGTGATTTGAACTTTTTGTCCTTCCTTAAAAGTATGTGCAGTAGATGAAATTATCTTTTCACTTATTTTTCTCTAATTATTATATTATTATATTTATAATATTTAAAAGAAATCCTACAATATATGATAAGCAAAAAAATATATGGTAGAATTTTTCTTCTTGTGTACTTTAAAAAAGTCCTAAAATATAGTGGGGAATTAAACACACGGCTGTACACCAAAAGCAAAAAAATAATATTAAAAAAGAAAAAAAAAAGGAAAGAAGGACCTAAATCTAAGAAAAACTTGAAAGTTGGCCAAAAAAAAAAAAAAAGGAGACCCTTAACATTGTGTGAAAAAATTGTAAAATTTTAAACGAATTTTATTTAGCTTTTGAATCACTGTAGCATCAGGATTCTTTAATTAATTAATTGATGATGGTTGTGCTTTTATATTTAGGTTTAGATGTTTTTCTCCAAAATTATTGCAGGTAGAGAAAAAACAGGTTTAGATGTAGAATTTTCTTATTAATATATATAAATTATCATGTGATTTGGGATAATTTTTTTATATTTTAGTATGTTTTTTAGGTTTATCATAAATAAGTTATCATATATTCTTGATAAACAGTTGTTCATCGAAAGTTTTTTGGCGTGTGTGTGAGAGAAATTTTGCTTATGATTTGAGATAAGTTTTTTAAGTTTTAATATGTTCTTAAAATTTACAAAATAAATTATCATCTATTCTTGATAAACAAGAAGCACTTTTTTGTGTGTGTGAATTTTTGATGTATCTTATAATTGAAGAGAAAATTGCTTGTGATTTGGGGTAAGTTTTCTAAAATTTTAATATGATTTTGATGTATAAAATGTCGATAGTATCTATGATTAAATAGATAAATTTGATTGTCATGTATAAAAAGTTTTTCAAAATTTTAGTATGTTCTTGAAGCTTACAACAAAACAAATTATAACATATTCTTGATCGACCATTGCTCATTGAGAATTTCTTTTGTGAAATATTGATAGTATTGTCCATTGAAGAGACAGATTTGTTTTTGCTTTGAGGTATGTTTTCTTATAGTATGTTTTTTATATTTACAAGAATAAATCATCATGTATTTTGATAGACAATTGCTAATTGAAAAGTTTTCTTTTATAATTTTAGTATGTTCTTGAAGTTGAAAATAATAAGTTATCATGTATTCTCGATAGATAATTGCTAATCGGGAAATTTTTTTATTATGATTTTTGTTTATAATGACATAAATAATTAATAATTCAAAGTTGACTTATTTACAATTTTTGTAGATTCTTTGAATCGTTACATTCCATCATGAGAAATTGGTTAGTCATTTTAATTTTATATAAATTCTCTTCTAAAATTTAATTATATGTAACTGATTCAATTATGAATAAATGCTGAGATCTGGTGTATCATTCTTATTTTAAATAATAGGCTCTAATGATGTTACACGTTATATCATTTAAATGATATAAAATTTATTTTAGTGTTGATTGTTGGTTTCTAATAATTTTTCTGTTAATTTGTCCTTTAATAAAAGTTACTACAATAACAAAATAGTCATATGCTATTTTTCTAAAATATTTATCATTTAATTATTATATTTAGATTTAGGACTTAAAAATTAATTAAAATTCTTATTTGATCTAAGTAAGAAATCTTAATTTTAATACTTCTGAATTAATAGGAATTTTACCTTACATAAAAGATTTCTATAATTGTACAACCAAAAAAAGGGGGAAAAGAGAATAAGTGTGTTAATAGGAGTCAAAGTATCATGGTAAAATCTAACACAACAGGACAACAAGTAGTCTTGATATAGCTTAAATTAGCTCAAAATTTTTTTTTTCAAAAAAAGGAAAAGAGCGTAGCTGAGAAAATAAATAATAAAACAAATACTCTTAATTAGTGTAGGAAATGTCATAGGATTTTCTTAAAAATAAAATAAAATAAACGTCTAATATTGACATAAAAATAAATAGGATACAAGGGTTTAATTTTAGGTTGGTGAATTTATCTATTAACTTTTTCTAAGGTTTAGACCTAAAGATAACTAGAACAATATTAAAATGAGTTGTCTTGCATGTATTCCTACGATATTTGAAAGAATTGAATAATTAATAGTATCTTTCTCTCTCATTTATTTTATGGTGAGTTATTTTAAAATGTTTCATTATATTATATATGATCCATTTTTTGTACTCAATCTATGTTTAGTTATCTTCTTGCATTCATTTATCATCTTTCTTTATTTCTCCCACTTAATCGCTTTAAAGATTACATATGAATTATGCAAAATTAATAATTGATTTGTATGAAGCATGATCTTTAATTTTATACAACGAACAATGACATATTTGATATGCAATATTTATTTACATTATTTGAATAGATATAAATTTATTTTAGCATTGTTGCTATTTTTAATTATTTTATTTGCTTACACATAATTTTATTTATTGATGCAAGTTACACGTGCAAAGTACATAAACTAAACTAGTATAATTAAAATTCACAAACTCAATTGGGCTAGCCCACGAATCATGTTAATTTTTTGTTTATGTTTTAATTTTAAAAAATAGAGAATGGACATCATTTCACCCCTGAACTTGTCGCCATAACTTACTTTAACACTTAAACTTAATTGATAATTATTAACCTCCTTAACAACTTTGAAACGTATTATTTCCCCCCTTCGTGGCGTAGACCAAGTCAAGTTTGAGTGTTGTATAAGCACTCGCGATTTGATTGGTCCACGTCATTAACAAATCAAATTTAACTCTACCCATATCAAATTATTTTTTAAAAATCACTTTTTTTAATATTTTTAAAAATTCTTCTTTCTTTTTTCACCAAATTAAGCATATAGGGATGGCCTTTACAAACAGCAGGCTTGCTCACAACAGGATTTTCTGCGCGTACGTATACCATATTATCAGGAAGACTCACTGAGGTAACAGAATTTCGACTCTGTTCTATGTTTCTATCCTCTCTTCTTTTAAGTTTACTTAGTTAAATTAAGGTTTTGTTGCTCTTTTCCTCTTCATTTTGAACAGTGGTCCAATGGGGGGATTGGTTACTCAATTAGAAAGGCTAATAGTTCATGGACCCAACAGAAGTGGAGTGCTTCTCCTGTGCAGTTAGACCCGAATACATGGATTTTAGAGTACAGTCGAAGTCCTTTAATTGAAAATGGGAAATTGGTTTCAGCTGTGTTGGAGTTTCTTAAATTCAGGCTAAGAAGAAAAGTTCAAAAGTTGAAACAAGAGTTATGGCTGTCGTCTTCTTTCACGAGCCAGTACAGTGATTTCACAGGAGAGAGGCTCCAGATTCCAACCTGAGAAAGCATGGGGTTCTTCTGAACATGGGGTTTTTGATGTTTTTATGAGAAAGCATTCTCATCACTCGTGAGAGCTTCCGATTTTAGCTCTATATGTTTGTTCTTCTGAACCTTGAGGATTCAATTTCAGCATTTTTTGGTACTGCATTGTCTTGGTACATTTCAACTGTAAATGGTATATCCCCTGTAGCCAGAAATGTTCTCTGTCTGTGCTTGTTTGATGAAGTTGAATGATATATAAAGAGATATGAGGACAGTATAATACAATGTGTAGTATACAGCTAATTCTATTTCACAAATTGTTGTCACCAGTAGTCTTTACAAGAACACGAGCCATCTCTGTAATGGTGAAATCTAGTCCTATCTCTTACTACGATTTCTCTCTCAAACACCTTAGATGCCAACTTCATAAAGTTATGGCAATCCTCACAGATCCTTAAATTCTTAATTATATGGATTGGTGATCCGTTATTACTTCTCAGTAATCCATAACAAAGAGCCAACTTTTCGCTGTGCAAAAGGACCATATCCTTCTTCTCATCTTCATCTACGTCAATTAAAACAACACTGGTGTTTGGAGCATAACCGACCTGCTTCAACTTGCAAACTACCTCAGCTAGCTTTCCATATATGTCATCTGCATGTTTATGACTCTTATCAGCTGTTAAAAAATCATGAATCTCATTGTCCATTTCAATCTTACTGTGTCCTCGTTCCTTCCATATGCCTTTGTGTTTCATAAGTTGTCTCACCTCCCCAACATTTTCCCATCTTTTACCTCTAGCATAAACGTTTGATAAGAAGACATAAGCCCCATCATGCTCCGGATCTAACTCGAGAAGCCTTTTAGCTGCAAATTCTCCTAGTTCAAACTCACCATGGATCCGACAAGCAGCCATTAATGAACCCCAAATAACAACATTTGGAGCCATAGGCATAGTCTCTACCAGCTCCAGGGCTTCTCTGAGACGATTTGCTCGGCCATAAAGGTCCACCATGCAACCATAGTGTTCAAGTTTAGGTGTGATATTGTACTCATTCACCATTGATGAGAAGATCTGTTGCGCCTCGTCAACTAGTCCAGCATGGCTACAAGCGTATAGAACAGCCACAAACGTAATCCAATTGGGCTCTTTCATTTGACGGAAAAGCATCAAAGCCTGATCGGCCTCTCCATGAATGGCATACGCGCTAATCATACTAGTCCACGAAATAACATTTTTCCTTCGCATTCGACCAAAAACACCTCTTGCTCCGTCTAGATATCCACATTTGGCATACATATCAATTAAGGCGTTATTTACAGGCAAAGCTTCTCGAAATCTATACTTATCAACAATCAGATGGATTCTTTTTGCTTGATCCAATGCACCGAGGTTAGCACAGGCTGAGATAATACTTAACATAGTTACTTGGTCAGGCTTCACTCCAGATGCCTGCATTTCGTCAAGTAACTTCAGAGCTTCTTGAGGTTGGTCGCTCTCTGCATAACCAGATATCATCGCACTCCAACAAACCAAGTCCTTGTCTGTCATTTGATCAAAAATAGATCGTGCAGCTTCAACTTGCCCAACCTTTGAGTACCCTGAAATCATGGCAGTCGATACCACCAAATTCTTTTGCGACAGTTTGTCATACAAATTCTGAGCTAAATCCATGCAGCCACAGCCTGCATACATGCTGATAAGAGAACTTAGCAGACGTGAATCAGCAATGATGTTATTATCTGATATTAAACCATGAATCACTTTCCCAATGGCTAAATTTCCAGTTTTACCACAAGCAGATAGAATGGTTGTGAAAACCCTCGAGTCTGGTTCCACATTCGAGCTCCGCATCTCTTCCAATAAGACCAACACATCATCGAAAAGGCCATTCTGGCAGTAACTGTGAAACACACAACAGAAAGGTCAGCAAGCTATAACTAAGAAACTTAATAGACATAACTCGTTTTTAAATAAGTAATTCTGACACTGTAGTGTGAAATAAATATGCAACTAAACATTTTTGAAAATTCATCAACTAAAAATGACGCAACAACAACAAATAACAAACACACATACACCCAACTCCAAACCAGAGAACATCGGCATATGAATCCTCCATATCTATTCCGTTCCATATCTAGGTCAGTTTCATTCCACTACTTAACAACAGGTTTTTTCTCCAGACAAATTTTGGGTTCCTTAAACCAAGCATTCTTTACTAAAAGCAATTCTACCAATTGTATCTTGCTATTTTGCTGCCATCTTTCTCTTGCAATTCTGCTTCAAACACATATTTTTTAACCGAGGGTCTATCAAAAACAGTCTCTCTATATCCATAAAGGTCTTATACATCCAACCTCTTCCCAAACCCCATTAGTGGAATTACAATTTTGCGGTTAGTATACGTCACTACTCCTTCCGTCCCAAAATAAGTGTCTTACCAAAAAAATTGTCCCAAAATAACTGTCACTTTTAGAATTCAAGAGAAAAATTACTCCGTCCGGCCCATATATTGATCATTTTCGTTTTTACATGCATGTTAACAAATCATAAATAAGAAGATAATTTTACTAATTCGCCCCTTAAAAACTTCTTGGAAACTTTAAAAACAACTGCGAGCACTTTCAAAAAGAATTAATTGCAAGGGTAGTATGAGAAAAAATTAGTTAATGTTTTCTTAATTTAGTAAGGTGGACAACTAATATGATAGAGTTATTTTTAATAAGATGACCAACTAGTATGGGACGGAAAGAGTAGTATGTTTTTCCAGCTATACTACACATTGTATTAATTGATTCTTAATGGATCAACGGACGTAAGTTTTGCTAAGGTGACACTTATTGTGGTACGGAGCAAGTATGTAAAAAGAAAAGTCTTTTTTCTTCCTAGGCCCTAGCAAACAAAAAAAGGGAAAAAGTTAACCATCTTAGATAATTAAATGCAGAAGAGCATAATACCCATCAATCATAATATCCCAAGTGACAATATCTCTTTGAGACATTTTATCAAACACCAACCGTGCATCTTCAATTTTCCCACAATTCGCATACATACCAAGCAAAGCAGTCTGAACAAACGGGTCATCATCAAACCCAAGTTTACAACCCAACCCATGAATCTCCATCCCTTCACGCAAGGCCAAACCCCTCGACGCAGCTTTCAGCAATGGCGGGAAGCTAAACCTGTCAACTTCCAACCCATTTCTTCTTCCATATTCGTAAAACAATAGCGCGTTAACGGGTTCCTTAGACCTCGAAAGCTCGCGAAATAGCTTGTCGGTGAGATGGGTTTTTGGGTATTGTAAAGAGGAGAAAATGGAAAGGGAATAGTGAAGGGATGAAGGGAATTGAAGGGAAGAAAGAATGAGGTGTAAAAGGAGGGAATTGGTGTTTGATGAGTTCAAGTTTTGGTGGAGGATTTGGGTGTGGATTTGTTTGAGCTGGAGGAGGGAAGTGGCTTTGGAGATGGAGGTGGAGAGGGGATGGGTAGGTGGGGGGAAGTGGGGTGGGGTGGTGAAGGGGGTGATGGGTTGGGTTACTATGGTCATGGTGTGGGAAGGGAAGAAGAGTAGTTGAGCTTGGGAAGCTCTACAATGGAGATTTTGGAGTGTTTGAAGTTATGTATAGCGATGTTCATTGGAGGGAATAGTGGGGGTGGATTTTAGAAAAAAAAATTGTTTATTAAATTTTGAATATATTTTGTATTAGTTAAGTTGATTTTCACTTATGCGTATGAATTTTGACTAATATTTTAAAATTTATTTTTATTATATTATTATTAGAGATATTATAATTTATAATATTTTTTATATAATTTTTAAATATCTAAATTTTAATTTAAAATATTAACTTGATCTACTTCAATTTAGCTTTAAAATTTAATCGAAGTAATTTTCATAAAGCAAAATATGATAAATAAAAATAAATAACGAAATATAAAATATGTCAAAAGATATCGGACTATGTGGAATTTATAGGATGCATGAGGTTCGACGATGACCCTGATCATAGAAAATAGAGAAAAGACATAATTTCCTCCGGAACTTGTCATTCAAATTCCACTTAAACTTAATTTTCGTTTATTTACCCCCTTAACAACTTTCAAGTGAATTAAATTCACCTTTAAAATCAAAATCCCACCCTCACACGTAGAGTACACTACACACGCGCCACGTTATTACCAAATCACTGCTATATCAGTGTCATGTCATTGTCACGTAATAAATTATAATTTTTTTTAAAAAAATAATCCCACACACTTATTTTTTATATATTCTTTAAAAGAAAAGAATATATATATAATATCCTCTTATATATACTTTTAAATTTTAAAAGAGTTTACTTTTTTTATATATATATATTTTTTATCAGAATATATATTTTATATAGATAAAATAGATCCTACCCCCTTCTTTCTTCTTCTTCACAACCCCCACGCCACGCCACGCCACCCCAATTACTTCTTCTTCAGTACAACAGCCCCCCATCCCCTCGCATCCCCCATTGCCTCTTCCTCCTCTTCTTCTTCACATAATATTTTTTTTTATAAAAATATATATTTTATATAAATAAAATAGACCCCACCCCCTTCACAGCCTCACCCCTATGCCATGCCACCCCACCCCAATTACATCTTCTTCAGTACAGCGTCCCCCCTCTTCTTCAGTACAGCCGCCCCCCCCCCCCCCCCCCCCCCCAATCCCCCTTCCTCCTCCTTCTTCTTCTTCACATAAAAGCACATTTTTTTTCTCTTTCTTTCACCATTGTTGCAAGCTTTTCAATGAATTTTTTTTTTCTTCATCAAATATAAAATTAACTTGAATTAACTTGAGCAAATTCAATAATGAACTTAATACAAGTACATGATCACAAAAATATATCAATACACAAAATCTCAAATCCAAATTCTTTCACATTAACCGAAACTCAAAATCCCAAATTTTTATTTTCTTACTCAAAAATATCTACAGAAATGACATAAACAGTCCGAAATTCATAAATGGTATAGATGGTATTCGCATGACATGAAATTCTTGGCCAAGCCTTAAAAGGTGAAAGTTTTATAAACTGATGATTAGTTATTACTAGAGAAAATACATCAAAACACCCTTAAACTTGTCCGCAAAATTCACTTTAGCAATTTAACTTTACGGGTAATTATTTACCACCTAAACAACTTTTAAGTGAATTTTCTATAACCCAAACAATATTATACCACTCTCACTATGGGAAGTGCAGTACACACGCGCCGACGTGGCGCCAGAGCCATGTAATTTTTTTTTTAAAATACTTTCTTCTCAAAAATTTCCATACCCCTCTTTTCTTCTCCTTTTCAACCCCTACCCCCAGCCCGATTCTTTAACTCCCCTCCCCCACCCCATCCCGCCCCCACCCCAAAAACTATTATATATATATATATATATATATATATATATATATATATATATATATATATATATATATATATATATATATATATATATATGAAAAATCCCCATATCCCTCATTTCTTCTCGTCTTCATCCCCAGCCCCATCCCACCCCTCGACCCAAAAATTGTTTCTTCTTCATATCCGTCCCCCCACCCTCTCACATTCACCATGCTTTCATTTTTTAAGATTTATTATTTTTATTTTGGATTCAAAATTTTGAAATTGGTGCATTTTCATATGGGCATTTCTAATTTGTTCGTCAAAACAAAAATCCGATCAATATGAATTAACTATTGAGGAAAAATGATTTTGATGGAATAAAATAATTTTTTTTGAAGATTTTTTCGTAAGAATTCAAAAAAATTGAATCGTTTTCAGTCTCAATTGGTGGAATCAATATCAAATTGAAGTTCTCAAAACTTGTTTGGCCGGAAAATTTAATTGTTGTATAGGAGAAAAGATTCAACTGTTGATTGGCCTGTAAAGCTATGAAATTTATTCAAAAATAGAAGTAGGAGCTTCAAGAAAATCCAACTGATCGGAGGAACTCACACGCAAAAAAAATTAATTCATACCAACTGTAGATTGGGATGTTGCAAGAACCCACACATAAAAAATATTTCGGTATTTATTTGATTGTAGTTGGTTGATGGGTGTAAAAAGAAAAAGAAATAGAGAACAAGAAGAGGGGGGGGGGGGGGGGGTGAAGAAGATGATGTAGGAGATAATTTGGTAGCTGAGAAAAAATAAATGGGGTCCACTAACTTTTTTTTTTTTAATTTCAACGCACGGATTTTAATAAACGTTGTCACGTCAGCTCTTGAAGTTGAAGAAAATTCAATTGAAAGTTGTTTAGGGGGATAAATAATTACGTGTTAAGTTAAAGTGATAAAGTAAGTTTTGCGGACAAGTTTAGGGGTGTTTTGATATATTTTCTCTTATTACTACTATACATAAGTGAAGGTTGGGTGACTACTAAGGGTATTTCGATAATTTTAGTCACTCCAATCTTCACTAATGGTTACACATGCATATTTTTTTTATATATATTTATTGGTTTTCTCCTTATTTTTATGGTCCAATAAAATGGTTACACATGCATATTATTTTTTCTTATATTTATTAATTTTTTCCTCATGTATTATTTTAATAATATTTTTATTTAAACTTTTGTAATTGAATTATACATGATAGTAATTTCTTATAAATATCTTTTTGTTCCTTATTAAATTACTTATTTTTTACACCCCAACGGTATTTCGGTAATTTTATGATGCAATAAAATGGTTACACATGTATATTGCTTTTTTCTTATATTTATTAGTTTTGTCCTCATTTTTATGGTGTTATTATTTTAATAATATTTTTATCTAGACCTTTGTAATTGAATTATATATGGTAGTAATTTTTTTATAAATATATTTTTGTTCCTTATTAAATGACTACCAAGGGTATTTCGGTAATTTTATAGTGCAATAAATATTTCGAAATTGATGTATGTCTCCTTAACTTATATATTTGAATTTCAAATGAGACGTGATTCATATACTTTTCCAGGATAACTACTCTATCTTAAAAATTTAGGCTATTTAAACATTTGGGTTTACAAAGTTAATGTATTAGTTGCAACTTGTAACTGCTATGTAGCTTTATCTTGGTTTTCTTTTTCAGGGAATGTTCAAACGAAAGACGTGTCGTTAATGATAGTTGCAACAATATAACCAGATTTTTATCCACTTATATAATCACTTTTGTATTGGTTGGATCAATCTAGCAAGCTCAATTTTGTACCACACTGAATGTATATATTATGTTAACATTGGTTCATTGTACTACATTTCTTTTCTTTTACTCCTATACTAAACAACTAATACAAGCAAGAAATAGTCTTCCCCAAAGTTGAATTTCTTTTGAACATTAGTGTTGTCAAAATGTCTATGCCTTGCACGGACACGAGTATCTAGTATTGTATGAAGCAAAATATTTGTGGATTAAAACTCACATTGAAAATATAATTAATAATGAAGTTTTTCAGGATAAAATAGGATGAAAAATCGTCAATATTTTTTTTTAAATGAATGTGCTAAGTCTAAATATCGATATATAATAGGAAAAACAAAAGTGACAAGTGTCAACATTAGAAAATCCTAATTAAAAAATAATAATTAAATATTAAACATTAAACATAATTATTAAAAAGAAAAAAAATATATAAACTAATCTGCAGATTAACTACCCCTATATAAATTACATATTAAAAAATAAAAAAGAAATAAAAAATTTTCTTAACATGCACTTTAATAATATATTTTTAAAAATCCTATCAATCTAATATTTTTAAAAATTCAAAAATAATTATAATTTTAAAAAATAATGAAAAAAATAAGTCAAAACATTTATTAATTAAAAAGTAAAAGTTCGTATTTAAAATTAAAATTAAAAATTAATTCACTAAAAATTAAATTTTTAAAAAAATCACAAAAAACTGCATATTCAAAGAAGTTTTTTGGTAGAATTTGATATATCGAATAAAAAATCAATCCAAATACTTAAAAGATAATGAATGAAGATTTGAAAAACACTTCTTCCTAACTATTTGCTTTTCCTCTTCCGGGAACAGTGGTTTTTTTCGAGAAAAATGTCTGACGTTTTTTTAAAAAACTTTCCCCCCTCTTGATAACAGTCCACAAATTCACAAAAACAACCCACACGAACAAGACATCAAACGACAATAATAATAAAGACTAACTTAAGATACAAAGGGATAAATAACTTGACACAGAGAGAACATGTAAGATAAGAACTAGAGAGTATATTAAACTCTAAACACCCTACAAACATGTAAACTAACACCAAGTTCTTACAATGACACAAGGAAGAAGTCCACCACTCAAGCACCAATGTTTCCAAGCAAATACAATCACTAGTGAATCCACAATAGTTTCTTGCCGTAGTTTCGGTGTCCTCAAGTAGAGAGAGGACTTTAATGTTTCAAAAGTGTTTCAAGAACGTACAACAATAATCAACTAAGTAAATAAACCCTACAAGGTTCTATTTATACTACATTACAATAATAG
Organism: Capsicum baccatum var. pendulum; assembly: GCA_030864225.1. Classification (NCBI taxonomy): domain Eukaryota; kingdom Viridiplantae; phylum Streptophyta; class Magnoliopsida; order Solanales; family Solanaceae; genus Capsicum; species Capsicum baccatum. The sequence continues at coordinate 135,123,156 of CM061558.1, forward strand.
ACAAATGACAAAAGAATTGTTTAATGACTAGTCTTCAAAATGGGCGCTCATTAAGTGCGCCATAGGGACGGCTTTGCGCATCCTTCACACTTAGACTTGTGCACTCTTTCAATTGCCTTTAACATACTCAAAAAATATTCATGATCACGATCGTACTTGTATCACCTCTTCTACCCTCTATTTCTATATGTATATATATTGTTAATTTATATGTAGCAAGCAATTTAAACAATTTGCTACAGAGAGATTTTGATCACTTTATTTTTATTACCACTATTCTATTTACAATCAATATTGTTTTTGTGCCAATTATATATTCTCAATCTCATTTTTATTTATTGGTTTCGGGTTTAGTTAAGGAGAAGATCTCAAAATTAAGTGTTCCGTCATTGTTGATCGAGAAAGTAACTTAATTTTTTTTTGGGGGGTAAATGAGCATCTTAATTTTATTTGTCTTTTTCTCCTTTATTGATGGTAAGAAAAAATCACTTTGTATTATTTCTTTTTAAATTCTTTTCCTCCACTATTCGTATTTAGTAGAATCATCGACTTTATTTTTGTTGATTTACATGCAGCTACTCAAGAATGATAGAATAGAAGTATACAAACCCGAAGAACTTTTTGGTGCATGAAGATCAAATTGATTTCGTAAAGATATATTTTCTTTATATACAAGAAATCTCAGCATAAAAGATCACACGAACATCTTAAGAGATTAAAAGATGCAAATATATACCTATATAAAGTATTATCTATTATGTTTTTTCAATTAATCATAAGTAGTTTGAAAAATATTTACTTTATATTTTGCATGAATTTAGAATTTATGTACTCTATATGAAAGTTGAAAGTAAAGCTAATTTTATAAATTTTAGACAGTGAATAATACCATCATCTATACTTTCAGTTTGTTTTTACTTTCTTTAGAGTATGTCTACATATAAATAAACATATTTAATAGGATTTATTTTAAATTTTATTTTGTTATACACAATTAAACTTATATATTTTAATTTCTTTATTTTGAAATAGGCGATAAGAAAACTCAAAATACTTATACATGTAAGATACACACGAATTTCTTTTAAATTCAAAGTTAAATATATACATGATTATTTTTTACTTCTTTTTAGAGTATATTTACATATAAATAAACGTATTTAGCAGAATTTTATTTTAAATTTTATCCTTTTATTTATAACTAAATTCATAATATGTTTTAATTTTTATATTTTGAGATAACAAAAAAGAAAACTAAATTGCTTATGCATGTTACATACAAAACACAATTTAATTCATTAGACAAAAGTAAAGTAATAAAAATACAGTAGACAAAATGTATTAACTAATTTTAAGAATATATTAAATTAATTAGATAATACAAATATTATTATTCATAAATTTAAATCAAAGAGATGTGAATTATAGAATAAAAATTTTAAAATAAAAATAAAATAATATTAATAATATAATATCTTTAAATTATGAATAATATAGTAAAAAATACGAAACACAAGAGTTTTTTTACATTTATATTATAAATATTTATATAGATAGATTAAGTGTGTCTGTGATGGTGCAAGAGGAGGGTGGGGCATGAGGGTATTTCATTGAGAAATAATATAGTTGAACTTTTTAAAGATAATATAATTTAACATGCTTTAATAAAATATTGAGATCTAAAACGATTAAAAACAATACTTTAATATCATCCGTGCATCGCGCGGGTATATATACTAGTAATAAGTAAAATGAATTAGTATTCCTTGTATCATTTTCATCAAAAACAACATTTATTTTTTATTTTTGGGATAATATTCACGAAAATACTTGAACTTTGATCGGATTGCCAGTTGAGCATACTGAATTTTGCGGGGGTCCTATTACCCCCCTAGACTTTTTTTTTGTATTTTAATGGCATATACCTGCCAACTTTTATAAGTGCGTGTAATTACCGACCCTGAGCGCGTGAGAGTGATTAAAAAAATGTTATAAACATATTTTTTTGACGCGTAACTTTATATATTTGGGTTAGATTTCTTTATTTTTTTAATTTAACCAATTTAAGGAGAGGTAAATCTCCTTCTTCCACTCTACTCCCGTTTTCCTCTCAATTCTTGAAGGTAAAATTTTTGCATTGATTTTCTTTATTTTCTTTGGCAAATTTCTGATTATTTTCTAACTTCTTCTCACTATTTTTACTAATTTTTAATTTGTGATTTTTGAAATTAGGGTTAGTTATGGAAGATGTAAAATTGGATTTGAATAGGATTTGTTTAGACAAGGAAGATCCAATGTTGAATGTAGAGGTGTGACATGTTCAACACCCCTTCCCCTTCCTCTTGCAGCTGCTGTAACATGTTCAACACCCCTTCCTCTTCCTCTTGCAGCTGCTGCAACATGTTCAACACCCCTTTCCCTTCCTCTTGCAGCTGCTGCAACATGTTCAACACCCCTTTTCCCTTGATGTCATCTATGCTATCATACTTGATGTCAGTTCTAAAGTACATTTTACACCAACTTTGTACCTTGTAATGAAGTAAATCTGGAACAATATCTTCACCGCCTAGCATGGCCAATTGGTTCAAATTTTTCTTCATTTCAACTTCAAAGGATCTTCTTACACATTTCCAAAACTGGTTCCTTCTTTGAATACCTCTCCATTTTTCTCAATTGGCAAGGATGTGTCTTGCACACATCCTATGCTCCACCTTTAGTAAAAGCTCCATCAACGTTGCTCTAAGACCCTGAAAAATCATATCATAACAAATTACATATTCATAACTACACATGATATTCTGAAATGATTGTGTAATCTCTACCATCTGTTAATACCAAATCCTCTATCAACAATTTCACAAACCATGTCCAAGTGTTCTTATTATCATACTGTACTACAACCCAAGCAATAGGCAACATTTGATTATTGCCATCTTTAGCCACAACAACTAACAACTGTCCTTTGTTACTCCCTTCAGGAAACATCCATCTAAACCAACGCATCTTCTACAACCATCCAAAAAAGCTTTTTTACATGCATCAAAACAAATGTAGAAACTTTGAAAAACAAGTTTACCACTATCATCAAAATCGTCAACTTTTAGAACACAAGTGATACCCGAATTGGACCTTAATATTTCATCCCTATAGTCAAATATTCTTCTAAACTCTTTCACATGATTACCCATTAAATTTTGAAGTATTTTACCTCTAGCTCTCCTGGCAGTAGTCTTTCAAACATGTATACCCAAATTCTTTCTAACCAACTGCTGTAACTGAAATATTCTTATGTTTGGTTGCTCACTAATTCTATCTTTGAAATGCTTGTGCAGGAATTTTGCATTACATATGGAATTTCTAGTGGTTTTGATACACCTATGCTTAGGATTGTAGGTTTTAATTTGAAAATCATTGATAGACTTGTTAATACTTGCATATAACAGCCAAGGACACCCTTTCCTACATCTAACCCTAATCTTTTTAGACTCATTAATATACTTATCTAACTTAACATCTCTTTGAAGTGCATATTTTGTAACGGCATCTCTAAACTCATTCACATCCTCAAAAACCATGCCCAATTGCCACACAACCTGTTTTGCAAAATTATCATACACTACCTTTCTACTATCTGTCCTTCCTAACTCAATTTCTAAATCAGATTCCACACTATATTCATCAAAACTATAATACATAGACTCATCCTGTCACGCCCCAAAATCCCATCGGGCCGGACTGGCACCCGAAGCCGAGAAGGCCCGGGAGAACCCGTTCAAATACCTGTACCTTCACTTACATTCACCAAAAATTTGGGCAGCACTTCGTTACATATAGAAGGGTCTAATTCCCTGTATCAGCACAAATATATATATATATATATATATATATATATATATATATATATATATATATAATACTTGGCCGTCGGGGCCACCACATATACAAATATAACATCACTATATAAACTCCCATGACTTAACCCTTCCTTAGGTCTACAAAGCCTCTAGGACATATATACATGACATAACTAGGGTCGGGACAAACCCCCGCCCACACATGACTCCTGTACAATAACAAAACATAAGGAACCGACTCGAAAAGCGCCGAAGCAAACTGGAGCTCACCAATAATAGCTGTACGACCCAGCTCTTATCTATGTTGTGAATGAGCTGAAGTACCTGTGCCTGCAGTATGAAATGCAGGTCCCCCGTGAGAGACGTCAGTACGAAATATGTACTGAGTATGTAAAGCTGTAGATAATCATATGTGATATGGGGGATCAAGAAAATCATACACATGTGAATAAATCATAATAGAAGTGAACCACACTTCATAAAGACTTTTAGGATCATGTACATTATCATTAATCTGAACTGGGTTCTTGGATTCAAACACATTTGTGGAACGGTATATATTCGTTCATTTCATTCTTTACAATTATCATTCGTCATTACCTCCTCCTCCCGAACCTCCAGCCACCTAACAATAATCAATACTATACCGTACTGTGACCATTAGGCTGCCCCAGTACATATCAACTGGGATCAACCCATGCTAGGCTTATGCCCCTGGGATACCACCCATAAACACATAAATAGGGATCGACCCATGCTAGGCTTATGCCCTTGGGATACCACCCACACGTATATCAAGTAACTCACGTAAGAGATCTTTCCAATAACTTAGTTCAAAAGCTTTTGAGATTATTACATTAGTGTTCATGCCAATATAGTACCTTTGGAACAATGATACATCAATAGAAATTAAGTAATAGACCTTCTATACAATAACAATGTCATAAAGACTCATTGATACATCAACAATGTGTTTCAGAATCATCAATATCACAACAATGAAATAGGATCCTTTTGGTATATCAATGAAACATTTTGACACTTTATAGAATGGAAACAACTTCGTTGGTAAGGTAGAACAATACATGTTTTTGGACAACCTCGGAATCTTACTTGATGGAACATTGGTGTTTTCATGCCAAAGAACATCGTTAGAGTATGCTTTACATACCTCGTCGTAGATTCGGATACCAATTCAACACAACTTCCCGCCTTTACAAATCATTTATCTATAATGAAATGTTTGGCATCTAGTATTAGCAACCCAACACCACAATTATCTTCCATAATTCCATACAACCAATATTTGCAAAACATTCCAAAAACCAACTTGAACAATAGGTTTATGTGTATATATATATATATATAATCATCATTTCAATACCACATCATCAATACCACGTCATCACACCAAATCCTTTCACAATTTAACATAATCCAACCATGCACAAGAATGATCCAACATCATTTCCAATCATCTTTCAACAACAATCAAATAACATACTTCTTATGCTCACATGCATATATATATATATATATATATACATATCCATATAAATAACACCAACATAATTTACATCCTTACCATAAAATGACCCTTTTGATTTCGAAGTCCTGTTGACACAAATAAGGGGTGCTTCTCGAAGCCCTCGAGACGGTGAACACAACTACGGAATCAATTTGGATTTTCTACGGTTGAATCACAAGATAATTGGTGTTGAAATTAGGCTAGGGTTTCTTATTTCCAATAATATGATGATAATTGATGTATATAAGATCAATTATATCTATATAATGACCAATTTTCGTCCAAGAGGTGATGGAAAATGACCATATTGCCCTTAAAATTTTAAGTAAATCCGAATCTGTCCATGGTGGACTGTTTTGACAGGCTAAAGTAAATCGGTCATAACTCTTTGCTCCGATATCGGATTTGGGTGAAATTGGTATATTTGGATATATAATTCAAAGGGCTTTAATTTCATATAAATTAGGCCACCCGGTTCGTCCTGTACAAGGAGTTATGATCGTTTGAAGTTGACCCTAAAAATCTATTTTGAGAGGCTGAAGTAAAACGAGTATAACTCCTTACTCAGATGTTGGATTTGGATGAAACCAATTGCATTGGAAATAAGACTCAAAGATATTTCTTTTGATATGTGGTAGATCTCCCAGTTCATTATATTGAGGGAGTTATAATCGTTCAAAGTCAACCCAAAAAACTGGCAGGCCTCAGTAGTTTGAATTTCCTGCACATTTACTGTTCACAATTATCCCGGCCGCCGTTTTATAGTTTCGAACGTGCTCGATTATATCCGAAACTTATCCGTTTTTGGAAATCTTTATATCGTTGGAAATCTTATTCAATAAACTTTGTATGGAACCTTCGACGGACAAATTTCGGTATAAATAAAGTCGATTCCCATACACATATAATCAAACTATACACTTGAAACCATCTCAAAATAATCAATACTCATACTTAAACTCATATATACCTAACTTAGGATCAATACATATACTCCAACACATATAACCATTGCTAATGCACATAATTAAGTATGGGGTGTTACATCCTTCCCCCCTTAAGGACATTCGTCCTCGAATGTAAATGTAGTTATTTAGCCGAAACAAGTTCGAATTCATAATTGATATTCAAGTCATCATATAGATGTTATGCATAAGTAAAAACTTACTTGTTAGTGTCCCAGTTACACTCCTTGCACTTCTTTTTCACCTTTGAACAAATAAGGGTATTTCGATTTCATTGCTTCCTCCGCTTCCCATGTAATCTCTTTCCTTTGTTGATTTCTTCAAAGTACTTTCACCGATGCTACTTCTTTATTTCTCATCTTCTTAACTTGACGATCTAATATAGCAATAGGCATATCCTCATAGGTAAGATCTTCTGTTACTTGCACATCTTCAGTAGAAGTAATAAGGGACGGATCTCCGATGCACTTTCGAAGCATCGATACATGAAATACTGGATGCACTGATGAGAGTTCCTGGGGTAGCTCTAATTTATATGCAACTTGCCCACATCTTCGAATAATCTTATTTGGGCCTATATATCGTGTACTCAACTTTCCTTTCTTGCCAAATCTCATAACCCCTTTCATTGGCGATACCTTCAAAAATACCCAATCGCCTAACGAAAACTCTAGCCCTCTTCTTCTACTATCCGCATATGACTTGTGTCGACTTTGGGCTATTTTCAACCATTGCTGAATCACCTTGACTTTTTCTATGGCTTGATACACAAGATCCGGTCCAAACATAAGAGTTTCACCCGCTTCGAACCATCCTATTGGTGATCTACACTTCCTCCCATATAAAGCTTCATATGGTGCCATTTTGATACTTGAATGATAGATATTATTGTAGGCAAACTCAATAAGAGGTAAATAGCTACCTTTAAAATCTATAACATATGCTCGTAGCATATCTTCAAGTGTTTGAATAGTGCGCTCTGCTTGTCCATCCGTCTGAGGGTGAAAAGCTGTACTCAGATTCACTTGTGTTCCCAAACTCCGTTGGAAAGACTTCCAAAAGTTTGCAATAAAGTGAGTTCCCCGATCCGATATAATAGAAGTTGGCACTCCATGCAATCGGACTATTTCTTTAACATACAGCTTCGAATATTCTTCAACTGTGTAAGTGGTCTTAACGGGTAAGAAATGTGCGGATTTAGTAAGCCTATCCACAATCACCCATATAGAATCAAATTTCTGAGCTGTACGAGGCAAACCTGTAACAAAATCCATGTTGATCATGTCCCACTTCCAAATGGGAAGATCTATGCATTGCATATAGCCTCCGGGTTTTTGGTGCTCAACTTTAACTCTTTGACAATTTGGACATTCAGCTACAAATTATGCAATGCTCTTCTTCATGTCATTCCACTAATACATATCTTTCAAATCTTGATACATTTTGGTTGATCCTAGATGAATGGAATACCTTGAAAAATGTGCCTCTGTCATAATCTTCTTTCTTAGCCCGTCTACATCCGGCACACACAATCGATTTTGGCACTGAAGTACTCCTTCTCGCATAAGCTCAAATGCCTTGGTCACACCACTCTGAACGTTCTCCTTAAACTATAATAAAATAGGATCTGCATCTTGCTTCTCTTTCACCTCAGCTACTAATGAGGATTCCGCGACATTATGCACAATAAGCTCCTCATTCGGAGTTTCGAGAAGACGAACTCCTAGAATAGCTAATTGATGAAGATCTTTAACCATCCCTTGCCTTTCTATAGGCGCCATCATAGTCTTATGACTTAACGCATCAGCTACCACATTTGTTTTCCCTGGATGGTACAAGATATTAACATCGTAGTCTTTTAATAGTTCAAGCCATCTCCGCTGCCTTAAATTTAGATCCTTCTGATTAAAAATATATTGCAAGCTCTTATGGTCAGTATATATATCAACATGAACCCCATATAAGTAGTGGCGCCATATCTTTAAAGCAAAAATAACTGCTGCCAGCTCAAGATCGTGTGTAGGATAATTTTTCTCATGTGGCCGCAATTGTCTAGAAGCATATGCTATTACCTTACCATGCTGCATCAATACACATCCTAAACAAATTCTAGAAGCATCACAATACACTGTATACCCTTCGGTGCCTTCTGGAAGTACCAACACGGGTGTAGAAATCAACTTGTTCTTCAATTCTTGGAAACTCTCCTCACACGCATCATTCTATTAGAACTTGGATGCTTTATGCGTTAGCTTAGTTAAGGGTGCTGAAATGGATGAAAAGTCTTTAACAAACCTTCTATAATAACCGGCCAACCCGAGAAAACTACGAATCTCCATAGGCATTGTGGGCCTTGGCCAGTTCTTCACAGCTTCTATCTTTTGAGTATCAACCTTTATCCCTTCACTAGATACAATATGACCCAAAAATGCCACCGACTTTAACCAAAACTCACATTTAGAGAACTTTGCATAAAGCTTACAATCACGAAGAGTCTGCAATGTCTGTCGTAAGTGATTGGCATGGTCCTCTTCTGATCTAGAATAAACTAGAATATCATCTATAAAAACTATCACAAATACATCCAGGAATGGCTTAAACACCCTATTCATCAAATCCATAAAAGCTGCAGGTGCATTTGTTAGCCCAAATGACACAACTAGAAACTCATAATGACCATACCTTGTTTGGAAAGCTGTTTTGGGTATATTTTTTTCTTTGACCCTCACTTGGTGGTAACCTGACCTCAAATCAATCTTAGAAAAGCACTTGGCGCCCTGTAACTGATCAAATAAATCATCAATTCTTGGGAGAGGATATTTATTCTTAATAGTCACCTTATTCAATTGCCGATAATCAATACACATCCTCAGCGAGCCATTCTTTTTGCGCACAAATAACACTGGTGCTCCCCAGGGGGACATACTAGGCCTTATGAATCCCTTCTCTAGCAAATCTTTCAATTCTCACAATTCTGCTGGGGCCATTCTATATGGAGGAATGGAGATTGGTTGGGTGCCTGGTATTACATCAATACCAAACTCTACTTCTCGTTCAGGAGGTAAGCCTGGAAGATCTTCAGGGAATACATCAGGATATTCATTTACCACTGGTACAGTGTGAAGATTTGGTGATTCCAATTTTGTATCCTTTACTCTAACTAAATGACATATGTAGCCCTTGGAAATCATTTTTCTCGCTTTGAAATAAGAAATAAATCTACCTCTTGGTGCGCCAATCTTACCTTGCCATTCAATAACTGCTTCATTAGGAAAATGTAAATACATCTTTTTTGTACAACAGTTAATTTTGGCATAACAAGACGCCAACCAATCCATACACATTATAACATCAAAATCTACCATTTCTAGTTCCACAAGATTGGCCATCGTGTATCGATCACACACAGTTACTACACAATCTTTATAAGCTCTTCTAGCAATAATAAATTCCCCAACCGGGGTAGACACTTCCAACGGCTTATCTAACAACTCGGGGGTTCTTTTGAAGTTTCCAGCAACCAAAGGAGTAACATATGATAATGTAGAACCGAGATCAATTAGAGCATATACATCAAATGAAAATATGGACAACGTACCCGTAACCACATCTGGGGAAGCCTCTAGATTCTGTCGATCCGCTAAAGCATAAGTGCGATTCTGAGTCCCGCTGGAACTGGTGACTCTTTTTCCATTTCTAGCGTGACTCGCAGGTTGTGCGCCCCTACCAGAATAAGATACCAGTGACAATGATGCAACAGCTGATCTCGAAGGTCGTGCTACACCACCTGTGCCCCTTCGTGGGCATTCTCTCATCATATGCCCCGTCATACCGCACCAATAACAAACATTTGTTCCCATTCGACATACGCCCATATGATGCCTTCCGCATTTATTGCATGGCTGTCGAGGAGGTCTCAATTGGCTCATATTCCCTTGACCATGATAACCCACAGATCGCGAACTATGACCCTCAGTTTTTTGCCCAAATTGACTACCTCTGAACCCCTGATACTGTGGTGGAGCACTAGCTGCAGAATAAGAAAATAATGGCCTAGGTGGTCTAGCAGAAAATTAAGGTCTAAAACCTCCCTGTGGCGCCATAAACTGCCCTGTAGATCTGGCCCTCTTAGAAGATCCGCTTTCAAATTCCTGTGTTCTTCTTCTTTGCCTCTGATCTTTCATTTTCTGTGCAAATGCTTGGATCCTAGCTATATCCATGTCTTTATTCAGTGCAACAATAGTACAATCCCTAACCAAATACGGATCCAATCCATTCACATACCGATGAACTCTGTCATCCATAGTAGCTATAACATTAGGAGCATATCCGGACAAGGAATTAAATTAAAGACTATACTCCCTCACACTTGTATTACCCTACCGAAGATTTAAGAACTGATCCGCACGGGCCTGACGAGTCTCATATGGAAGATAATGATCAATAAATGCCTCTTTGAACTCTTTCCAAATAGCTGGGGGTGCATCAATTCCCCTTGACCGTTTCCAGTCTTCATACCAATATATAGCCTCACCTTTGAATCTATATGCGGCTAACTCCACTGTCTCTCTGCCCGATACATGCATCACCTCTAGGGCCCTTTGGATCTGATCAATAAAGTCCTGCGGATCTTCGTTAAGATTGGATCCGGTAAAAGTAGGCGGATCCATCTTAAGAAAATCTTGCGTCCGAAGACTAGCCGCCCTATCAGTACCGCTAGAACCCGCAGCAGGAATAGCTTGCCCTTGGACTTGCCAGCAACTATACGAGTCAAAAGTTGTACTGCATTTCTAAGATCTTGATCAACAACATTAATAGGTGGCTCGGGGGATATAGTTCTCCTCCCCCTTATTTCTTACGGACTGGGGAAGTTTCTGATGCATGCTCAGCTAGAGCCTCACTTTGATTAGCTAGTATAGTGGGTGACTTACTAGTCCCCTCTCCGGCAGCCACATCTACTTGCTTACCGGTATTCTTGCTTCTGGTAACCGGCATCATTACTATAATAAGAGAAACAAACTGATTCAGTGGTCAACTATGACTTCATCTACAATATAAGCTCTATCGCACGATCTAAGACATGAAGAAAAGAAACAATTCCTAAATGTCCATAGCCTCCTATTTATAGATGTGGTGCACAACACACCGATAAACAAGACTCTACGTAGACACGGCTTTGTAGACTTACTAGGACGAACCGCTCTGATACCACTTTTGTCACGCCCCAAAATCCCATCAGGCCGGACTGGCACCCAAAGCCGAGAAGGCCCGGGAGAACCCGTTCAAATACCTGTACCTTCACTTACATTCACCAAAAATTTGGGCAGCACTTCGTTACATATAGAAGGGTCTAATTCCCGGTATCAGCACAAATACATATATATATATATATATAATACTTGGCCGTCGGGGCCACCACATATACAAATATAATATCACTATATAAACTCTCATGACTTGACCCTTCCTTAGGTCTACAAAGCCTCTAGGACATATATACATGACATAACTAGGGTCGGGACAAACCCCCACCCACACATGACTCCTGTACAATAACAAAACATAAGGAACCGACTTGGAAAGCTCCGAAGCAAACTGGAGCTCACCAACAATAGCTGTATGACCTGGCTCCTATCTATGTTGTGAGTGAGCTGAAGCACCTGTGCCTGCAGCATGAAATGCAGGTCCCCCGTGAGGGACGTCAGTACGAAATATGTACTGAGTATGTAAAGCTATAAATAATCATATGTGATATAGGGGATCAAGAAAATCAGATGCAAGTGAATAAATCATAATAGAAGTGAACCACACTTCATAAAGACTTTTAGGATCATGTACATTATCATTAATCTGAATTGGGTTCTTGAATTCAAACACATTTGTGGAACGGTATACATTCGTTTATTTCAAAAAATATGAATGATTTAGACTAGCAAAAAACCCTAATTTTGACAAATTATGAAACTTCAGACTTGTTGAACAATAACCCTAAAGAAATTGTCATAAAGTTTCAATTTTAAAGTTTAACCGTCACAAAAAACAAAGCTAACCTTCAAGACTTGTTCAACACCAGCACTCTCACAGCTCCCCAATACGAAATCACACCTCGAGGAACACCAAAACAGTTGTTAATGTTGACCTTGCAAGCAAATTTTTTTGAAAGAGTAGTCAAAGTGAGAAATGAGGATGAAGAGTGAAAGAGATGATTGAAAACGTCTGAAGTGTTTGAGTATAGAGAAGAGGAAAGGTCACATTTTTGTTTAATAATTATTTATCTTTTATTATATTTCTGGATAATTAGGAGTTAAAACAAAAATTAAATGGGATAATTATTTATTTAAATGGCGCGTGTGTCCACCGCTATTTGGTTGACTGACTAAGTGTAAAAATTGGTAGACATATGCCATTAAAATACAAAAAAAAATGTCTACGAGGCAATATCACCTCGCAAAATTCAATATGCTCAACTGATAATTCGGTTAAAGTTCAGATATTTTCGTCAGTATTATTTTCGTAAGGAAGTGCATCTCCTTACAAATGTTGCTTGAATTTCCCAAAACAGGAAGTACGTCTCCTTACAAATGTTGCTTGAATTGTCCAAACAAGAGAGTGCGTCTCCATGGCTTTGAATATCAAATATGTGCATCAATATTGCTTGTTGCATTTGAAAAAGTAAGAATGTTACGGCCTTTGATGTTTAGGCTTTGAAATCCTTGATTCGAAGGTAGTATGTATTCCTGTTTCATACAAAGAAAACTTGTTAGTTTAAAAACATGGTGGCTGGTTTGTGGCTTTGGCTTTCGTTGCAATTGCTCTTGCCCCATTCGCATTTAATCTTGCTTTCAACTATTAGCATGTGTCACTGGCTTACTGTATCATTAACCCGAACTCAGATTATTAAGAGTGACTCTGAAACAAATACCGTATCCCAGTTTTTTCATGCTTCTCAGATAAACCCTTTGAACCTTGGTATTTTCATGAGTTCCCAGACTTGTCGGTTGACAAAACTTTCAGCATGCCTTGTTTTGGATCACAATCATGTCTTTAGCATGTGCTGGCCCTTTTGCCTTGCTTTGTGCAATTGAAGAAGCTGGTAGCATTTTGAAATATTTTCTCACTTGTTTTGACAAGGACTTGACTCAAAGACAAGAAAAAAAATGACAGTGATTTTTATTTGGACAATTGACCCAAGAAAAATAAAAATAAAAATATAAAGAAGAAAGAAAAGACAATGAATGTCCCCATTTGAAACAAAGAAATGAAAAATTTATTTAAAAATGACTGTCAACTCTAATGATTATGTCATGCATTTTGGATTAATCTGCCTGATCTTTCCATCCACACCTTCCACCAGTTGTTGTTGGGTTAACGACCTTGAAACTGAGTTGCTTCCTTGGGCCAATTACATTCAGAGACCTCATTCGGCTAGTGGTACCTTGAAGGGTTTTCGCCAACAAGCCTCTCTTATTTTTCTCTTAGCTCACCATCTTCTTATGGTGCCCGTAAGGGTTTTCACCGAGAAGACTCTCTCATTTTTATTTCTCTCAACTTACCATCGCCTTACGGTGCCCGTGAGGGTTTTCACCAATAAGACTCTCTCATTTTTATTTCTCTCTTGATTCCTTGTGCTGAGGAAGACATGTAGTTCATAAATACATCATCATATCCCTTGCATGCTTTGCCTTAACATCCCCAAAGATTGATCTGAAGGTCTTTCTTTGGTTGTAACTTGGCTTTTGGATAGGGTTAGAAAGAAAGGATGGCATGAGGCCCAAACGACACTTGAAGTGGGTTAGGACTTACAACTTTAGGAATCGACTCAAACAATGAGGATTAACTCATGCCCCAGTTTCTTTTGACTGGGTGATTCTAAATTGTTTATTTGGTTGGACTGGGCCATTAGTAGGGCAGCCTACGTATCTCACCCTCGAGAGAGGAGAATCAGGTCATGCGTAGTTCTGGCAGCTTTTTCTTTCACTTGATTCTAATTTTTTCTTTTGTTGACTCTTTTCTCTTTGGATTTTTCTGATTCTATTTGTCTTGACACTTTTTCTTTTCAGACATATTTTTTTTCTTTTTTTTTGAACTTTTTCTGAATCTATTGTTTTGCTCGATACATTTCTTTTGAGCTTATTTGACTATATTGATTCCAAAAGAGAGGTATGAAATAAAATAGGACTGAAGCTCAAACGGGGTAAACAAAGGATGACACGATGTTTGGATAGTAGAATGAAATGCTTTCGTCATATCAATCCTTGAAAAATGCAAGTACATATCATGTAATATGACAGTGAGAGATGAAGATCATTTGCGACATCTTTTTAAGCAGATTGAGTCTGTGCGTCACTACTTCTTCTACAAACTCCGCCTTTGTTGTACATTCCTCACATCGAATGACTCATGCTTTCACGGAGCTGCTTATCTTCTTGTTTCTCTTGATATAGGGATCACACATCCACTATTTGACCTAATTGGGACTTGCCTTTCGATTGATGACCAAGTTGTTCTTGTGATTCGCAAAATACTTTCCTTAACTTGTCACCAAATGTCTCAGCACTCTATCTATTTTCTCATATGCTCTCTTTTTCTAACTTTAACCCTCTGATTCAATGTTCATGTTTAAACTGGATTTTAAGATCTGGCTGAAAATTTCACTAGCATGTCATATCACTAGAGTCAACACAAAATGTACTATGTAAAGAAAACAAACAAAAAACACATATTTAAAACACAAAGGAAAATGAGACACTTCATTTAGTCAAAACAAAAAATATAAGGGTTTGAACATAAACAACAAAAGGACAAAACAAGACAGATCCCGAACTACAACCCTGAAATAATTCGAAGAATATAAAATAAAACAAAACAAGCTACCAAACCCCTTCCTAGTAAGGGGAGGGGTGACTTCTCAATTGCTCAGCCTGGCATCTTAGCCATTGGTTTGCATATCAGCATGACTAGAGCTTTTCTCACTGTTAATATTCTGCACCATGATTGATTTATATTGAATCATCTTTTCAATTTCTCTTTTCAAACCACGAAATTTTTCAATACTGTGACCCTGAACATCGGAATGTAAGTACATCATACATTAGGATTAAAACTTATTGAATGTGGGTCAGGAGTATACCTAAGGAGAGGAGTAATCATGCCCTGCTGTACCAATCTCTGGAATAAAATTGCATACGACTCTCCAATGGGTGTGAAGCTATCCCTCAACTTCTGTCTCATTTCATTATTTGGCTTAAATTGAAAACCAGGCCTAGAAGGGCTTCGGTATATATGTGGAGTTGGAGGATAACTCGGTAGAGTTGGTGCGCGCCAGTGTGGGTAAGATGGGGGTTGAACATATGGTTGCACATTATACGCTTGATATGGAGATGGGGGAATGAAATATAATGGATTTTGGGAAGGATTTTGTGGAACTTGGCCGTAAACTTGGGTTTGAGCCCGTGCGTATCGATGGTGTGGTCCTCTTGCCCATGCCTGTTGTCCAACTGCAATAGCAGATGCATTTTCCTCATTCTTCTTTCCTCCCACACTTCCTGAACCTTTTTGAATCGCTTGATTAGTCACTTTCAATGTTGCAAAACTCACAATGTGACCAGTCTTAATTCCCTCTTCTATCATCTCCCCTATTTTAAGGACCTCAATGAACGGCTTGCCTAATGCAGGAAACAATTGTTGATAATATGTTTCGTCCTGCGCTTGAATAAACACCTCCACTATTTTTCTTTCTTTTATTGGCAGTTTTACTCTAGCAGCTTATTCGCGCCATCTGATCGTATACTCCCTGAAACTCTCAGTATTCTTCTTTGTTATACTAGTTAGGGATTTTTCGTCAGGGATCAACTCCACATTTTATTGAAATTGTTGCACAAATTCGTTATCTAGGTCATCCTAACTAATCCATTTGTCAATGTCTTGGTCAACAAACCATTCTGAAGATAGACCTGAAAGACTCTCACCGAAATATGCCATGAGTAATTCTTCCTTCCCTCCAGCGCCCCTTAGCTGGTTGCAATAGCGTCTCAAATGTGCTACAGGATCTCCATGTCCATCATACTTCTCAAACTTCGGCATTTTAAAACCAATAGGAAGATGTACACCAGGAAACATACACAGATCTTTATATGAGACACTTTTGTACCCCCCAAGTCCTTGCAAGTTTTCATAGTCAGTTCCAAACTTCTCAATTTTCTGGCTATTTCCTCTTGTTCTTCTGTCATAATAGGCTTCTCAGTGTTAAGATAAAATTCAAGCGGTTGAGGGCAATGGTAAGGACCAGTCGACTTAAATGTGGGCTCGGGAACGTAATGCCAATCACTAAAAATATTCAATACAAGGTCGTTTGTAGAGTGAGGAATCACAACCGTTGGATTGACATTAAAAGTAGGAGCTTCAGACGGGAGTGGGGCTGCAAAAGCATGAATAGCAGGCGGAGCCGAGCATGTGGTAATTTTGTATTGAGGAGTGAGGAAATGAATATTGGAAGTGTTTGGATACTGTTGCCCTGGAGTAGGTCCTGATGCATGTTGTGGCGTGTCGACAAAAATAGGAAATTGTGCATGTGACACTGGAGGCAAACTAGAAAGATATTCCAGATTATCTGCGGGAAATGGAGGAGGCGGCAACCCATTAGCCCAAGCTCGATGCATTTCTATCATTTGTTGCCTCAATTTCCGAATCTCTTCATTAGCTCCTGCATTCTCATTCCCCAAACTCCCCATCTGATTAGTGACAACAAACTCGGTATCCTTGTTAGCCATAACTTCTCTATGACTTGGAGCAATATGGTAGACCAGCCAAAATGCCACAAACCAACCACCTTAAGCTAACTGGACAAGAGATAGCAAATGCGTTAGAGTTCAACGATTTTTCAAAACCTCTTCTTTTTTTTTCTTGAAAAAAATCACCGAACCCTAGAAAGGCGCCTATGTATCTCACCCCCGAAAGGGGAGGATCAGGTGTGCGTAGTTCGTGAAGTTTTGCCAAAATGGCCAATTAAACTCTTTTTTCTTTCTTGAAACGTGTCAAAAGAATTGACAAAAATCTTTTTTTTTGTTTTTAGGTTTAAATCTCTATACGAAATGAAACCTGTGATTACCAAAGAAAAATCTTTTTGGATTTTCGATTTTTGAATTTCATGTGAAAATGAAACTTGAACCTATTAAAGGAAAATCTTTTTGTAGTTTTCTTTTGAAGATGTATATGAAACGCCTACTCTAAATGGAGAGTGAAGAAATATTTTTGGATTTTTCAAATAAGATCCCCGAACCAACAATAGGCTGCCTACGTATCTCACTCCTGAAAGAGGAGAATCAGGAGTGCGTAGTTCGTCTAGATTGGACAATTAATGATTAAATAACAGGCTAGACCCTGACTTAAGAGATATGACCAAAGACAGCGATGAACCATGTTAATAACATCTTTTGAGTTTTCATTTTGATACTTCACAGAAAAATGACATCAACAACTATGAAAGAAAAATCTTTTTGGTATTTTCATTATACGAAATGTAAAAAATTTCTAATATATTTTTTTTTTGCATTTTTATTTTATAAACACATCCTATGAATGAAAAAAAATCTTTTTGAAGTTTTCGAATTGTGAATGCATGCTAAATGATACAAAGGAAAATCTTTTTGATGTTTTTGAGAAAATGAGTGCGAAAGGTAAAAAAAAGTCCTTTTGAATTTTGGAATTGTGAAAAATAAAAGCCATAAGAAACTCTAAAAACTACGAAACTCTTTTTGATTCATTCTTTTCGACTCACTTTTTCTATTTTTTTTTCTTTTTTTTTCTTTTTCATTTTTTGCCTACGCACCTTACTCCTAACAAATATTTTTTTTTCAAATCAGTCCGTCAAATGACCACGTTACCCTTAAAGATGCAACAGTTAGCACGTAGGGATGCTTTAGAGGTGAGTCTCCTACAAAGGGCCATGTGGGTCCCGCTAGGTCTCAGTATGATGCACATAAGCATGACCTAAAGGCTGACCTATGTTGTGGTTCACTAACAAGGCTGTTCAGGGGAGCGTATAGTCGATAGTGGATGCTTTGCTCTCCACCTACTCCATAACACCGACGGCTCACCCCCTAAAATAAGGATGACTCAACTAGAGGTCGTGTACAACACGTGTACTACAGACTTGTTTCAGAAAGAAGGCCTGGGGGTAGACACATGATGCCAGATATAAAAACGGTAACATATAGGATAAATACTGTACACAAAGAGCACGAAAACGCACAACAGTGATAACAATAACACAAACAATAATCACAAACAATGTTTATACAATCATAATGCCAAACAAAGCCAATAGGACTCTAAAAATAATACCGAATTCTGAAAAGATCCCCAGTAGAGTCGCCAGAGCTGTCACACCCCTTTTTTAACCGAAAAAGATTCGTTTTGGGTTTGAAAGGATTTTTATTATTAAGTGACAAAAGAAAATGATTTGTTTCGAAGAAGGATTGTTTTTACATTTTGAAATTAGAGTCACCACTTGGCATAATCTGGTGTGCCAAGTCACCAGTGGAAAATCCTTTTCAAAATCATTTGACTCTTTAAACTGGTTTGCGAACAGAGATTCCAGCTAAGGAATTCTGTTGACCGAGGGGAAGGTGTTAGGCACCCCTTGATCCCGTGGTTCGATCACGGTCGCTTGGTGGAGCTTATCGGCTAATTTTGACGCTATGAATGTACAATCCACACAAAACACGTAAAACAGTCAAACAAACAAACAAAACAAAAAGAATCAATAGTATAGTGTCCAGTCCAATTTATACAGTCCAAAATAGAAAAATGCAAAAATAAATCCTATCTAACCTACATTAATACTAACTACGCTCCCGTACTTTACCCGACGCCTCGGGCCTTCATCACGAACGTCCTCCGAGTACAAAATACCTCAGGGCATTCCTTGGTGAATAAATATATACAGATACTTCGGGGCATGCCCCGGTCAAATAGTACAATTGCTCCAAAAGTGATAAAACAAAACCATTCAACACACATTTCAACATTCACCGCATTGAATCAACACATCGATCCTAACTTTTGCCTACCCGCATCTAAATATTTTTGCCTATCCAATTCGACCTATCAGTATACTATCAAGTTCGATATCAATGAATAAAAACAACAAAAAATATTTTTATCAACTTTTAACTTCCGCCCCACAACAATCAATTTTAATTCTCAAACGAGATATCATTTCATCACATAATCCATAATCAATCCACAATCAAGGAATCAAATACCGAACCAGAACAACAACAACTCACATCATCACGAATCAACCAACACACAATATTAAAATTAATGCATCGGATACCATCAACAATAAAACAAAAAGAGGTAAAGAGTAGAATTGGACCTTGATGATGATTTTATTCCAAATATTAGTCAATCAAAAAGACAGAATCCGCGCACCAAAGAACCTTAATTCGAACCTCGACTACGAACTTGCCAACTCGATCAAAACCCCCTTGATTTGAAACTTTCAAAGAATACTGTTTGAAAAAATAAAGAAACCCACTTTCTGATAACCTCAACTTCGACCTCAATAACGAAACTCTGCAGCCAACTCGATATCAGGAATAGCAACTCGGACAGATTTAACCCAAGAATGAAGAAAGATCAAAAGAAAACTGAGATTGAAAATGCGAAGAAAACCCGGAAAGAAACTTGTATAGCCGACCAACCAAATTAGATGTGAGAACGAGCTAAAACTAGAGTGGTTGGAGATCAGGCGAACTCAATGGCATCAAGAACAATAAAAAATGGATTCGGATTCACTGTTCCAAGCACTTGTCAACTGATCTCAGTCCATAGTTTGCTCTTTTTCTACTCAAACTACAGGGATCGACCTTTTTTACTTGAAACTCCGGTGGGTGTGCATATAGAGTATGTAAAACAAAGGAAGATGCAACCTAGTGTATTCATTGGTGAGGATATATCTCAATCTCAAAAAATAGGAGTGTGTGGAGTATTCTGTTATTCCAGATGATACAAGATCATGGGTCCCCCTAATTATGTGAGGCGTGAATATTGCTCCCCAGATTTGCGTCTGTCTCTCTCTTTCGTGTGTGTGTGTATAGGAGCAGAAAAAGTAGAGCTCTCACTGTGTGTCCATGGTGAGGTGAGGTTTTTGTGAGCAGGAAACAAAAAGATGAATGAAGAATGATTGTCTGCCTATGGAGAAGAAAGCCCAAAAAAGAAAATGTTTTACTGTGGAGAAGAAAAGAATATTTGGTGTGTATATTCTCTAAAAATAATGGAAAAGGAATCCCCCCCAATCTTCTGTGGGCCTCTCTTTTTGTGTATATCTATTATCTTTTTTGCCTTTGTGGACAAGAAATGGAGGCGTGGTGAGGTGTTGTCTTTTAATTGGAGGGATAAGGGTTAGGTGTCTTCTTTTAATTGAAAAGGGTTTTTAGGATGTTAACAAGAATAAAAGTTTGTTAGGGATTTTGTTGAGAGTTTTTTTTATTTAATTTTTTATGGGATGTAATTACATGGGTGAGGGTATACGGTGGGATAAGGTAAAAATGGATAAAAATTCAATTTTGGGAGGACAAAATTAGGTGTCTACAGATAGAATTGTAATACGTTGAACTTGGTAGGCGAATGTAGGCCGGGTAGGCAAATTTAGGAATAACGATTTGTTAGAGTGTTTGAATATGTGCGTGAATGGTACTTTCTACTTTATTGCACGAAAAGTTTAAATTGTACTTATTTGGCCGGGGAATGCCCCGAAGGATTTGTATTGATTTATCTGGGGAATGCCCCGAAGTAGCATGTACGTAAAGGAGGCTCGTGATCAAGGCCCGGAACGTCGGGTGGAGTTTAGTTTAGGATTAGTTTAGAATAAAATAGGTTTTATATTTCAGCACCTCTTTTATTTTGGATTGTATAATTTGGACTGAACATTATTTTGGTTTATTTTGAATTTTGTGTGATTTGTTTGTTTGCTTGTTTTGTGTGTTTATGTGGTTTGCACATTTGTAATGTCAAATTAGCTGATACGCTCCACCAAGCGACCGTGGTCGAACCACGGGATCGAGGGGTGCCTAACACCTTCCCCTCGGTTAACAGAATTCCTTAGCCAGAATCTCTGTTTGCGGATCAGTTTTTAGAGTCAAACTATTTCGAAAAGGATTTTTCAAAGGTGACTTGGCATACCAGATTATGCCAAGTGGCGAGTCTGAATAAGAAAAAAATAATAATTTAAATAATCCTTTTTTTAAAACAAATTTTTCATTTTTTTCACCTTAATAATAAAATCCTTTCGAACTTAAAATACATATCTTTTTTTTGGAGTCAAAAAAGGGGTGTGATAGCTTTGGCGACTCTACTGGGGATCTTTTCAGAATTCGGTCTTATTTTTAGAGTCCTATCGGCTTTGTTTGGCATTATGGGTGTATAAACATTGTTGGTGATTATTGTTTGTGTTATTGTTATCACTGTTGTACGTTTTTGTGCTCTTTGTGTACAATATTTATCCTATATGTTACCGCTTTTATATCTGGCATCATGTGTCTACCCCCAGGCCTTCTTTCTGTAATAAGTCCGTAGTACACGTGTTGTACACGACCTCTAGTTGAGTCACTTTATTTTAGGGGGGAGCCATCGGTGTTAAGGAGTAGGTGGAAAGCAAAACAGCCACTATCGACCATACGCTCCCCCGAACACCCTTGTTAGTGAACCCCAATGTAGGTCAGCCTTTAGGTCATGCTTATGTGCATCATATTGAGACCTAGCGGGGCCCACTTGGTCCTTTGTAGGAGACTCACCTCTAAAGCATCCCTACATGCTAAATTTTGCATCTTTGAGGATAACGTGGTCATTTGACGGACTGATTTGGGAAAAGCATGTGTTAGAAATAAAGTGTGTGGGTAATGAAAAAAAAAAAAGAAAAAAAAGAGAGTTTCATAGTTTTTAGAGTTTTTTATGGCTTCTATTTTTTAAAATTCCAAAATTCAAAAGGACTTTTTTACCTCCCGCACTCATTTTCTCAAAAACATCAAAAGATTTTTCTTTGTCTCGTTTAGCATGCATTCAGAATTTGAAAACTTCAAAAAGATTTTTTCATCCATAGGATGTGTTTATTAAATAAAAATGCAAAAAAAAAAGATGTTAGAAATTTTTTACATTTCGTATAACGAAAATACCAAAAAGATTTTTCTTTCGTAGTTGTTGATGTTATTTTTCTGTGAAGTATCAAAATGAAAACTCAAAAGATTTTATTAACATGGTTCATCGTCTGTCTTTGGTCGTATCTCTTAAGTTAGGGTCTAGCCTGTTATTAAATCATTAATTGTCCAATCTGGACGAACTACGCACCCCTGATTCTCCTCTTTCGGGAGTGAGATACGTAGGCAGCCTATGTTGGTTTGGGGATCTTATTTGAAAAATCCAAAAATATTTCTTCACTCTCCATTTGGAGTAGGCGTTTCATATACGTCTTTAAAAGAAAACTACAAAAAGATTTTCCTTTAATAGGTTCAAGTTTCATTTTCACATGAAATTCAAAAATCGAAAATCCAAAAAGATTTTTCTTTGGTAATTACAGGTTTCATTTTGTATAGAGATTTAAACCTAAAAACAAAAAACAAATTCGTCAATTCTTTTGACACGTTTCAAGAAAGAAAAAAGCATTTAATTGGCCATTTTGGCAAAACTTCACGAACTACGCACACCTGATTCTCCCCTTTTGGGGGTGAGATACGTAGGCGCCCTTCTAGGGTTCGGTGATTTTTTTCAAGAAAAAAAAAAAGAAGAGGTTTTGAAAAATCGTTGAACTCTAACGTATTTGCTATCTTTTGTCCAGTTAGTTTAAGGTGGTTGGTTTGTGGCATTTTGGCTGGTCCTCCATATTGATCCAAGTCACAGAGGAAGTTATGGCCAACAAGGATACTGAGTTAGTTGTCACTAATCAGATAGGGAGTTCAGGGAATGAGAATGTAGGAGATAATGAAGAGATTCGGAAATTAAGGCGGCAAATAATAGAAATGCATCGAGCTTGGTCTAATGGGTTGCCGCCTCCTCCAGTTCCCACTGATAACCTGGAATATTTTTCTAGCTTGCCTCCCGTGTCACATGCTCAATTTCCCATTTTTGTTGATATGCCACAACATGCATCAGGATCGACTCCGGGACAACAATATCCAACCACTTCCAAGGTTCATTTCCTCACTCCCCAATCCAAGACTACCATATACTCGGCTCCAGCTGTTGTTCATGCTTTTGTGGCGCCACCCCCACTTAAAGCTCTTACTTTTGATGTTCATCCACAACGGTTGTGATTCCAATATCTACAAGTGACCCTGTATTGAATATTTTTAGTGATCAGCATTACGCTTCCGAGCCCACATTTAAGTCGACTGGTCCTTACGACTGCCCTCAACTGCTTGAATTTCCTCAAAATACTGAGAAGCCTTTTATGACAGAAGAACAAGAGAAAATGGCCAGAAAATTGAGAAGTTTGGAACTGACTATGAAAAACTTGCAAGGACTTGGGGGGTACAAAAGTGTCTCATATAAAGATCTGTGCATGTTTCCTGGTGTATATCTTCCTGTTGGTTTTAAAATGCCAAAGTTTGAGAAGTATGATGGATATGGCGATCCTGTAGCACATTTGAGATGCTATTGCAACCAGCTAAAGGGCACTGGAGGAAAGGAAGAATTACTCATGGCATATTTCGGTAAGAGTCTTTCAGGTCTAGCTTCAGAATGGTTTGTTGACCAAGAAATCGACAAGTGGAACAACTGTGATGACCTTGCTAACGAATTTGTGCAACAATTTCAATACAATATGGAGTTGATTTCTGACGAGAAATCCCTAACTGGTATAAAAAAGAAGAATACTGAGAGTTTCAGGGATTATGCAATCAGATGGCGCGAACAAGCTGCTAGAGTAAAACCGCCAATGAAAGAAAGCAAGATAGTGGAGTTGTTTATTCAAGCGCAAGATGAAACATATTATCAACACTTGTTACCTACATTCGACAAGCCATTTATAGAGGTCTTCAAAATGGGGGAGATAATAGAGGATGGAATTAAGACCGATCACATTGTGAGTTTTGCAACATTGAAAGTGACTACTCAAGCAATTCAAAAAGGTTCGGGAAGTTTTGGAGGAAAGAAGAATGAGTAAGATGCATCTGCTATTATAGTTGGACAACAGGCGTGGGCAAGAGGACCATACCATCGTTACCCACGGGCTCAAACCCAAGTTTATGTCCAAGTTCTACAGACTCCTTCCCAAAATCCATTATATTCCATTCCCCCATCTCCATATCAAGTGTATAATGCGCAACCATATGTTCAACCCCCATCTTACCCACACTGGTGCGCGCCAAATCTGTCGAGTTATCCTTCAACTCCACATACATACCAAAGCCCTTCTAGGCTTGGTTTTCAATTTAAGCCAAATATTGAAATGAGACAAAAGTCGAGGGATAGCTTCACACCCATTGGAGATTCGTATGCAATTTTATTCCAGAGATTGGTACAGCAAGGCATGATCACTTCTCTCCTTGGGTATACTCCTGACCCACATTCAAGAAGTTTTAATCCTAATGTATGATGTACATATCATTCCGATGTTCAGGGTCACAGTATTGAAGATTGTCGTGCTTTGAAAAGAGAAATTGAAAAGATGATTCAAGATAAATCAATCATGGTGCAGAACATTGACAGTGAGGAAAGCTCTAGTCATGCTGATATGCAAACCAGTGGCTAAGATGTCAGGCTGAGCAATTGAGAAGTCACCCCTCTCCTTAGTAGAAAGGGGTTTGGTAGCTTGTTTTATTTTATTTTCTGTTCTCCGAATTATTTCAGGGTTGTAGTTCGGGATCTGTATTGTTTTGTCCCTTTGTTATTTATGTTCAAACCCTTCTATCTTTTATTTTGACTAAATAAAGTGTCTCATTTCCTTTGTGTTTTAAATATGTGTTGTTTGTTTGTTTTCTTTACATAGTACATTTTGTGTTAACTCTAGTGATATGACATGCTAGTGAAATTTTCAGCCAGATCTTAAAATCTAGTTTAAGCATGAACATTGAATTAGAGGGTTAAAGTTAGAAAAAGAGAGCATATGAGAAAATAGATAGAGTGCTAAGACATTTGGTGACAAATTAACGCAATTATTTTGAGAATCATAAAAACAACTTGGTCATCGATCGAAAGGCAAGTCCCAATTAGGTCAAATAGTGGACGTGTGATCTCTATATCAAGAGAAACAGAAAGATAAGCAACTCCACGAAAGCATGAGTCATTTGATTTGAGGAATGTACAACAAAGGTGGAGTTTACAGAAGAAGTAGCGACGCACAGACTCAATCTGCTTAAAAAGATGTCGCAAATGATCTTCATCTCTCACTTGCAATTGCATGTTATGTACTTGCATTCCCAAGGATTGATGTGATGAAGACATTTCATTCTGCTATCCAAACATTGTGTCGTCCTTTGTTTACCCCATTTGAGCCTTAGTGTTATTTTTTTTCATACCCCTCTTTTGGAATCAAGATAGAGTAAGCAATGTTCAAAGAATAGTGTCGAGTAAAAAGATAAAGTCAAAAAGTTACAAAAAATAGACAAAATGTTTCCAAAAGAGAGTGTCAAGAAAAATAGAGTTAGAAAAAGGAATCGCAAAGTGAAAAGAGCGAATAAAAGAAAAAAAAGAAAAATCAGATCAAATCAAAAGAACAAGCTGCCAGAACTACGCATGACCTGATTCTCCTCTCTCGAGGGTGAGATACGTAGGCTGCCCTACTAAGGGCTCGGTCCAACCAAATAAATAATTTAGAATTATCCGTCCAAAAGAAACTGGGGCATGAGTTAATCCTCATTTGTTTGAGTCGATTCCAAAAGTTGTAAGTTCTACCTCACTTCAAGTGTCGTTTGGGCCTCATGCCATCCTTTCTTTCTAACCCTATCCAAAAGCCAAGTTACAACCAAAGAAAGACCTTCAGATCAATCTTTGAGAATTTTAAGGCTAAGCATGCAATGGATATGATGATGCATTTTGGGAACTACTTGTCTTCCTCAGCATAAGGAATCAAGAGAGAAATAAAATATGAGAGAGTCTTATTGGTGAAAACCCTCATAGGCACCGTAAGGCGATAGTAAGTTGAGAGAGATAAAAATGAGAGAGTCTTATTGGTGAAAACCCTCACGGGCACCGTGAGACGATTGTGAGTTGGGAGAAATAAGAATAAGAGAGTCTCATTAGTAAAAACACTCACAGACACCATAAGACAATGGTGAGCTGAGGAAAAGACCCTTCAAGGCGTCACTAGCCGAATGAGGTCTGAATGCAATTGGCCTAAGAGAGCAACTTAGTTTCAAGGCCATTAACTCAATAACAATTGGTAGAAAGTTTGGATGGAAAGATCAGGTAGCTTAATCCAAAATGCATGGCATAATCATTAGAGTTGACTGTCATTTTTAGAAATTTTTTCATTTCTTTGTTTCAAATGGAGACACTCATTGTCCTTTCTTTCTTCTCTTTATTTTATTTTGTTTTCTTGAGTCAATTGTCCAAACAAAAGTCATTGTTATTTTTCTCTTGTCTTTGAGTCAAATTTGTGTCAAAATAAGTGAGAAAGATTTCAAAACTGGCTACTAGCTTCTTCAATTAGACAAAGCAAGACAAAAGGGCCAGCACATGCTAAAGACATAATTGTGAGCAAAAACAAGGCATGCAAAAAGTTTTGTCAACCGACTAGTCTGGGAATTCATGGAAATACCAAGGTTCAAAGGGTTTATCTGAAAAGCATGACAAAGTAGGGATAATGTATTTGTTTTAGAGTCACTCTTAATAATCTAAGTTCGGGTCAATGATACAGCAAGCCAATGACACATACTAACGGTTGAAAGTAAGATTAAATGCGACTGGGACAGGGGCGATTTCCACAAAAGCCAAAGCCGCAAACCAGCCACCATATTTTTAAACTAACAAGTTTTCTTTGTATGAAACAGGAACACATGCTACCTTCGAATCAAGGATTTCAAAGCCTAAACATCAAAGGCCGTAACATTCTCACTTTTTCAAATGCAACAGGCAATATTGCTGCACATATTTGATATTCAAAGCCATGGAGACACACTTTCTTGTTTGGGTAATTCCAGCGATATTTGTAAGGAGATGCACTTCCTTGTTTGGGTAATTCAAGCAACATTTGTAAGGAGACGCACTTTCTTGTTTGGACAATTCAAGCAATATTGTAAGGAGATGCACTTCCTTTATTTGGTTAATTCAAGAAACAATTGTGAGGAGATGTACTTCCTTGTTTGATTAATTCAAGAGACATTTGTTAGGAGACACACTTCCTTATTTGGTAATTCAATCGACATTTGTAAGGAGACGCACTTCCTTGATTGGTTAATTCAAGCAAAATTTGTTAGGAGACACATTTCCTTATTTTGGTAATTCAAGCGGTGTTGGTAAGGAGATGCACTTTCTTGTTTGGTTAATTCAAGCAACATTTTTAAGGAGACGCACTTCCTTGTTTGGACAATTCAAGCAATATTGTAAGGAGATGCACTTCCTTTATTTGGTTAATTCAAGAAACATTTGTGAGGAGACGCACTTCATTGTTTGAGTAATTCAAGAGACAGTTAGGAGACTCACTTTCTTATTTGGTAATTCGATCGACATTTGTAAGGAGACGCACTTCCTTGATTGTTTAATTCAAGCAAAATTTGTTAGGAAACGCGCTTTCTTATTTTGGTAATTCAAGCGGTGTTGGTAAGGAGAATCACTTCCTTGTTCGGTTAATTCAAGCAACATTTGTAGGGAGACACACTTCCTTGCTTAGGGTAATTCGAGCAACATTTGTGAGGAGACACACTTCCTGGTTTGGGCAATTCGAGAAATATTTGTAAGGAGACACGCTTTCTTATTTTGGTAATTCAAACGCTATCATGAAGAGAAACACTTCCAAAGGAGACGCACTTTCTTGTTTTGGTAATTCAAGCGGCATTGGTAAGGAGACGCACTTCCTTGTTTGGTAATTCAAGCGATATTGGTAAGGAGATGCACTTCCTTGTTTGGTAATTCAAGCGGTATTTGTAAGGAGACGCACTTTCTTGTTTGGTTAATTCAAGAGGCATTTGATAAGGAGACGCACTTCCTTGTTTGGGGTAATTCAAGCAACATTTGTAAGAAAACGCACTTCCTGGTTTGGGCAATTCAAAAAACATTTGTAAGGAGACGCACTTCCTTGTTTGAGTAATTCAAGAGACATTTGTGAGGAGATGCACTTTCTTATTTGAGTAATTCAACCAGCATTGTTAAGGAGACGCACTTCCTTGTTTTGGTAATTCAAGCGGCATTAGTAAGGAAATGCACTTCCTTGTTTTAATAATTAAAGCAACATTGGTAAGGAGATGCACTTCCTTGATTGGGTAATTCGAATTTTGCTTTTTAGGTGATGCACTTTCTAACTGAAGTCTTGATTCCTAGAAGATGCACTTTCTAGTCGAGTTATCGCACTTATCCCTAAGGAGACACACTTCCTTGCTAGTTTTCATTTGTCAGGTGGTACACTTTTTAGCTTAAACTTGTATCTCTAGAAGACGCACTTTCTAGTTAGAATCCCTCACTTAAATTCTTAGGAGATGCACTTCCTTGTCTTGGTTATTTAATTTTACTCTTAAGAGATGCATTTCTTAGTCAGAGTCTTGATTCATCATTGCAACATGCAAGTAGGTATGATGTGACTTTTCCAAAAGTCTTTTGATGATAAACTAGGGCAAAAATTCAATTTCTGTTTTTGAAACTTTACTTTTATGGCAAATAAAACCTCTTTATAATAATATTTGTTTGGGATAATTTTTATTTTAGTTTTGATGTGATTTCACGAGCCTGCCCGAAGCACAGGGCGAATAAATGGAAAACCAAGCAACAAGGTGAAGAAATTGAAAGTTAAATAGATTGAAAAATAGCAAGTCAGGAGCCCGCCTGTAGAACAGGGTGAAGAAGTTGAAAGCATGGAAACAAGTTGATGAAATAGCAAGTCAGGAACCCGCCTGCAGAACAGGATGAAGAAATTGAAAGGCAAGCAACAAGTTAAAGAAATACAAGTCAGGAGCCCGCCTGAAGAATAGGGTGATGAAACTTAAGTCAGGAGTCCAACAGAAGCTGTATAGATAGGATTTTTTGTAATTTCATTTATGTTTTAACTTGTAATTTTCATTTTTGATGTAATGACAGAGCCGTGGACCGGAGCCTCGACGGGACCTCACTCGACTCTCCAACTCAGTCGTCCTTCTTCCTTTTATTTCTTCTCTGTGAATAATGGTCGGGTCAAAATTCTGTCTCGTTGTCTACTTCTTTGTATGAAAACACTTTGTTTTTACCTGCAAAGAGGGGCATGATGTAGACACATAATTTTGTCCCTCCCCGAAAGCATTCTTACCATTTTACCCTCGTCTTAGTGTGTGCCCTCACCCGTGTGATAACCCCTTCACAAAAAGACAAAAAATAATAATTCCTAACTTATTTTATCTTATTCTAACAACCCCTCCCTAGGAAAAATGACACATCACCATCACCACCCTAACTACCCATGTGACCCCCTCCTCCTTTTTCTTGTTCACAAAGAAAGAATATATAGGGGACCCACCAAAATTCTCACATGATAACAAATCCATGCCCATTATAAAAGAAAAATTCTAAGAGGAAAAAAGGGAGGCTCATTCTTTGATTATCATCTTCTCCACAATAATAACAATCACAAAATAGTCTTCCTCAGAAGAACAAAAACAACAAAAAAAAAAGGGGTGCCGGTGAACAGTAATCGGTGAACAATGCCGGTGAACAGTAACAGTGAACAGTAATGGCATGAACAGTGACGGTGAATGGGTCATTATTTGTCGAGTTGGATTGTTGGTGTTAAGGTTTGGCTTGAGGTTTTCGGGTGCGGACTCTTTTTATTCGAATAACATTGAGTTTGAAAGCTTCAAATTTAAGGTCCAATTCTTTCTTCTCTTTTATTTAATTCTTATGTGATTGTGATTGCGTGTGATTCGATACCGTGGTTTATTTGTTGATTTGAACTGTTGGTGACATTTGGGTGTGTGATGTGCTAAGCATGATTGGTGAATTTTCGTTATTCTTGATTGGTGGATTGTGTATTGAAATGGGCTAATCACGTGGGTGAATGAATTAAGGTGGGGATTAAAAATGGAGGAAAATGAATATTGATTAATTTTGATGTATTGATAATGTTGAACATGATAGAATTGTGATACGTTGAACTTGGTAGGCAAACGTAGGCTGGGTAGGCAAATTTAGGAATAACGATTTTTTGGAGTGTTTGAATATGTGCGTGAATGGTACTTTGTACTTTATTGCACGAAAAGTTTAAATTGTACTCATTTGGCCGGGGAATTCCTTGAAGGATTTGTATTGATTTATCCGGGGAATTCCCCGAAGTAGCATGTATGCAAAGGAGGCTCGTGATCAAGGCCCGGAACGTCGGGTGGAGTTTAGTTTAGGATTAGTTTAGAATAGAATAGGTTTTATATTTCAGCACCTCTTTTATTTTGGATTGTATAATTTGGACTGAACATTATTTTGGTTTGTTTGAATTTCGTGTGATTTGTTTGTTTGATTGTTTTGTGTGTTTATGTGTTTTGTACATTTGTAATGTCAAATTAGCCGATACGCTCCACGAAGAGACCGTGGTTGAACCATGGGATCGAGGGGTGCCTAACACCTTCCCCTCGGTCAACAGAATTCCTTAGCCAGAATCTCTGTTCGCGGATCAGTTTTTAGAGTCAAACTGTTTCGAAAAGAATTTTTCAAAGGTGACTTGGCACACCGGATTATGCCAAGTGGCGAGTCTAAATAAGAAAAAAAATGTAAATAATCCTTTTTTTTTCAAAACAAATTTTTCATTTTTGTCACCTTAATAATAAAACCCTTTCGAACTTAAAATACATATCTTTTTTTTGGAGTCGAAAAAGGGGTGTGATAAATTCAACTTGTTATATTCCCCACATGATCAATAGCTTGAGTATATCAGAATTAGATTTGCTTATTCGTTCTTGTGTTTAAGCAATCTTGTTTACATCTATCAGTGAAACTGGAAATCCTCTTTCCTATGCGTGGACCAGCTCAAGTAACATATTTCATTCATGTGTCAGTTTGTCAATCATCAAAACTACATAGTACCCAACAAATTCCCCCCTTTTGATAAGGACAAACCTCTTGTCTTCTGCATTCAACCATCTTCACCTGTAGGGACTAAAGTATAAAACAATAGAATGAAACAAGTTAGTCAATGAGTTATAAATATTGCACAACCCTATTATCTTCCCCCTTTTGGCATCATCGAAAAACCATTTCAATTCAATAATATACTAGCCAAAGTGATTTGTTATGCTATTCATGGCCACTGGGGCTATCACCAAAATAATCAGGCAAAGACTCTAGCCAACATAGTAATGTATTAAAGAGAGAAAAAATGAGTCAATTTAGCAAAGATAACTATCCATTTAATTGATAGAGCATGTTCCACATTAAACCTAAGCTAGTACTGAACAAAGAAAAATAATTGAGCATTAAAAAATACAGTATAAAAGTGGGACATGACTAAGGATACAAATAGTGAGGAGCTGATGAGAAAGGTGGAACATGTGATATCAACTATGTCAATTGATGAATGACTTCAATATTTTCATCCCTCTATCAATCAAGGTCAACCTTCAAAGTCATGATCCTAGCCATAAAGACCTCTTATTCCACTTAATGACTGTCTTATGCAGCTTTTAGTTCAAATTTTTTTTTTCAAATGAGTCATAGCCCTCCTTATTGAAACAAGTAGAGCAACATGATTCATCTGTTCAAGAACATCTATTTTTTTTTATAAGTCAACCTAATTTAGGACTGAGAAGACAAAAAAAAATTACCAATTAGGAATTAAAAGGGAAAGCATGTCCCTTTTCATTCTTCAGAAACATATGCTGCATGTGATTGATGATCAATCTTGGCAAATCTATGGTACACAACTGATATTTTGGCTGAGAAAGAAGAAGGAATTTCTGGTATAGGATTAACACACTTGTGCACACCCAATTGGAGAGAATTAAAGAAAGTTTGGTCAACAATTCATTAGCTTTATTAAACAATGAGAGGATGAAGTGTATGGATCTGAACAGGTGTGCTCAACTGTTTCAACTTAGACAGCCTATGCTTATGTCAGCGTAGAACATACCTGATAAGAAGAACTTTGTGGTCATAATTGCTTGCTTGTACCTATTTTTCTGCACAATCTAATACAAAATTAGGTTAGAAAAGTCAAAAATCTTGAATTGGGACACACAACTAAATGTGCAAGACTGAATAGAATAAATTTTTAGCTAATAAGATTAAGAAGAAAAATGATTATTCTAGTCAATCATTGAGGGGAGTTCATGCAATTTTAATCATCCCCAAGTCTAACCTATTCCTTTCAAAATGCTCTCCACTTAGTGCCTTTGGTGCTTCTCCAGCCAATTAAGTAACCCACATAGTCAACATTTTTATAGCCCTCAAGAGTGAAATTACTTTCATTTGAATACCATAGTCTCAAGCCATTGATTCCCATGAGATATCATAAGATTCTTGTGACCATCAATTCTTATGAATTACCAATAAAATTATCATCAGCTTGTGTTGGTGTTATCGATGCATCAATTTCTTGATTTGTTATCCCCCCTATCAATATGCCCTCAGTCTGTACAACAGTTGAACTAGGTGGTACAACATGTTTCTCCTGTCAATATGCCCTCAGTCTGTACAACGGTTGAACCAGGTGGTACAACATGTTCCTGTGCATGCACATTAGTTTCACAGTCATCCTCTTTTTTCATTTTTTTAAACCTCCATTGCTTCCTCCTTACACGAGCATTACAAATCTGGCCATCTTTTAAATGATCCATTCCTCCTTTAAATGTGGTGAGTGAAAAAAACTTTATTTTCTTCTAGTCTTATGCCTTGAGCAAGCCTTATCCATGTACAAATTTTTCTTGCCTCCTTTCACTCTTACCTGCAAAACAAATTAGGGGTTAAATTTAGGCACCCAGACAAGCTTGGGTCCTTTCTTATGAGTAAATGGATGAATCAGATTTCTTCCAGCCCATGCAAGTAACAGGTTACGTGACCTGTTTCTCTGACCAGGTTTACTTATCCTTTTCTTGGTCTGAGATAGTTCATTTGCCAAATTTAGACTGCTAGATCTGCTTTTGGCAGCAACTGAACACTCAGTGGTTGGATGTCCAAGGTTACCACAAATATAACATAAATCTTTAGGAACATCAAAATTTTTGTGGAATCTTAATCCTGCCTTTTCACTGTAATTTCTTTCCCCCAATTTGTGAACAATTCTTGAGGAGTTTGTCCACCTATTTTCCCTTTCAAGATCAAGTTTTAGTTTAGAAACTTCTTGACTCAGCTTATTCATTTTTTCAGTTAGATCATGACATTCTTGTTTGTATCTAACGAACTTGATCTTTACTCATGCCCTTTTTTTCCTTTTCAGAGAGTGTCAATTTTAGAACTTCAAACTTAAGATCATTGTTTGAAGAATCAAGTTGCTCAATCTGTTTCTTGATAGTGTAGTTTTCCTGTTCGACAATGTTCTTGCAAGCTTCTAAATCAATAAAATCAATTGATGCTTGCAAGACTGTTGAACATCGCATCCCTATCAGAAGTTGATTCTTGGAAGTCATCAATTAGTGCACTCATCAATGAAATAAGTTTTGTTTTAGAAAACAAATGCAACTTTTCTTTAAGTTCAAGTATACTTACCTCAGAAGCATCATCTTCTTCCTCCAAGTATGAATCTCCAAGAGCCATGAGTGCTGCTTCATCAACTTCATCATCATCTGAGTCAAATCGCCAAGCCGCTACCATTGCATATTCTTCCCTCTTTTTGATTTTTTCTTTCAATTCCTTTTCAGCCCTTTCATTTCTCCATTCTATTTCCCAAACAGGACAATCCTTGATATAATGATCAGTCTTACTATACTTGTAGCATCCATTTAGATTGTCATTTGACCATTTCTTACTACCTGTTCCCTTCTTCTTTTTAAAGAATTTGCTGAAGTTCTTAGCTATAAAGGCAACTTGTTCGTTATCAAGTTCAATTTCTTCATCACTGTAAGATGCCTTCAGATCTAAGGTATCCCCTGGGGCTTCTACCACTTTAGTTCCATCAATTTCTATTTCATAAGTTCTTAAATTCCCCACTGATTCATCCAAGGTCATGCCTGCAAGATCCTTATTTGCTTCCCTGATTGCAGTCGCCTTAACATTCCACTTTGATTTTGGTAATACCCTCAGTACCTTCTCGACTTGTTTTTCTTCAGATATAGCTTTTCCTAAGGAGGTCAGCTCATTTGTTAAGGCAGTAAGCCTTGTCATCATCTCATGTAAGGTTTCATTATCCTTCATCTTAAATGCCTCATACTCAGTGAAGAGAAGAGAAATTCTGAATTTTCTTACTTGAGATGTGCCTTCATGAGCATTTACTAGAGCATCCCAAATTTTCTTAGCAGTGGTGCATGTTGATACCCTGTTGTATTCAGCAGGTCCTAATCCGCAGACCAAAATGTTTTTGGCCTTAGCATTTTTCTTTAATGCCAATAAGTCATGAGGAGTGAATTCACTTCTTACTTTCTTGACCTGTTTCCCATCGTCTAACTTTATTGGAATAGTAGGACCATCAGTGATCCTATCTCATAACTCGTAGTCTTCCCCTTGAATGAATGTTTTCATCCTGGCTTTCCACCAAATAAAGTGAGAACCATCAAAGAGTGGAGGTCTAATGGTGGATTGACCTTCACTGTGACCGGTAGGTGGTACGAAATTCATCATATTGATCTTTGTCTTAGGTGCTAACCCTTTTTAAGACAACCTTTCTCTGATACCACTTGTTAAGAATTCGTGCCCTACTAATTTTCTTATTTTCGCCTAACTTTTGCTTATCGATGAAACGTGTTGCCTGATGTGTTCCACTGACGTGTTTCAAGGAAGCAATAAATAAAAACTAAAGAACGCAATAATTTTTACGTGGAAAACACCCGGCTCAAAAGATGTAAAAAAACAATGACCTGCACCTCTACAGGATTTAACCCCAACTTCACTAAAAAACTCTGAGCCTCAACAACGACTGATTACAAAACTCTTATAACCAACAAATAGGAATTATAAACTCTAATTCCTATAACTCAACAAATAGGAATTATAAACTCTAATCCCTATAACTCAATAACTAGGAATTATAAACTCTAATTTCTGACTACACACACACCTCCCAAGGTATGTGTTCCCAAAGTCTCAGAGTTTTCCCAAACTCGAAGATTAGCTCCTAATTTAGTTATAACACACTGAAACTAATATTACATGAATAGCTCAAACACAATGAACAACTCTAAAAATCAACGCTAAAACTCTTAGCTGGATTTTATACTGAGGACCAGGTTCTTCAACGTGTTTCTTCAGTGATTGAGTAGCACTTCGTGAAGTCAATCTGTCGATTGAGCTTTTCTTCTTTTTTAAGTGCGTGAATTACTCTGAATGATGCATCTTCTATTTAAGCACAACTCTCCAAAGAGTCATTCATTGTTTTAAACTCCTCAATTAATCAAAACTCTCATTACATATAGGTCTACTTCAAGTGAGACTCTTTCTTTAATTCCAACTCTTGTCTCCTTAGTGTTGTAGTAAAACTCTATCTCTTTTAAATCAGCACATGTTTATTTATCAGAATCTTTCTCCTCCCACACATAGGATTCTTCAAGATATACTCAGAAGTGAAACTCCTTCTTCACGTAGGACTCCTTTTTCAACTCAAATTGTTTTCCCTTATCATTAAGTGTTTGAATCAAATTCAACTTGTTATATTCCCCACATGATTAGTAGCTTGAGTATATCAAAATTAGGCTTGCTTATTCGTTCTTGTCTTTAAGAAATCTTGTCTGCATCTATCAGTGAAATTGAAAATCTGAATTGCTATGCGTGGACCAGCTCAAGTAACATGTTTCATTCATGTGTCAGTTTATCAATCATCAAAACTACATAGTACCCAACAAAAACATTGTGTGGATGACAATTTAGGTTGACTCTTCTAATTTTTGTTGTGTCACTTTCATGCACCTATATCCTTATTAATTATGGATCAGTTACATCAAGGTACAAACCTTAATTTTGGCTTTGGACATTTTGTATTGCAACAAACTAAGTCACTATTACAAATAAAGATTTTTCCTCTAGGAATGAATGGGTGATCTTCCCGTCTCATTCTCTCCTAACCAGCTCTCTCAGAAAACGCATGGTGGAGAACATGTTCTCATTAAAATACCGAGAAGCTTTCTAATTTTTGTGTGAAAACACTACATTTTTAATGTAAATTGTTGGGTTGATGAAAATTTAGGTTGATTCTTCTAAGTTTTATTGTGTCACTTTCATGGCCTATGTCCTTATAAGTTACATCAAGATACAAACCATAATTTTGTTTTTGGGAGATTTCGTGTTGCAACAAACAATATCATAGAAAAAAAATTAGATATTTGCACATGCCTGAGGGTAAGGGTATCAAACGGGCCAGTTTTAATCGGCCCAAACCAGCCTACTAAAGGAAACCAGACCGGTAAGCCCAAGGGCTTTAAGGGCCCGGGTCCCGGTCCGATTGGGTTTTGAATTTGAGCTTGGTTAACCCGAAGCGGACTCAACTCAGTTAGGGCCCACCGATTAACCGGCTCGGCCCGGCCCGGATAAGCCCGGATAAGCCCATTTAATTTTTATTTTTTTTAAGATTTTGGAAAATTGGGTCAAAAACTAGCCGTTGGCCCAACAGCTATAACAGCTAGTTTGCGCCCAAATATAAAAAAAAAAGTTTTTTTTATTTAAAATTATTTTTTAATCCCAAAAAAATTTCTATAAATACCCTACACTTTCAAATCATTTTCCACACATTTTTTCATCCTCTCAAGTCTCAAATCTCATTTCTCAATTCTCAAATATTCTATATATTTAATTTCTAAAGTGCTCACTTTAATTTTTTTAATTTTGCGATCACTAAGTACAAATGGAGGTTTCTAAAGTCACAACCTTCGGATACTTTCAAAATTTGATATTGTCATTCCATCTTTTACTTTTAATTTATAATTAGTGTATTAATTGTTGAATATTTATTTTTATTACTTTTTGTGTATTTTGAATATTTTTTAGTTTGATTTATACTATGGATAAATTAAGAAACCTCGGTAAAAATGTCGAAATTTTTCGTCTCGAAAGTGGTAGCAGTAGAAAAAAGTGAATTACTAGCGGTAGAGGTACTTCAAGTACTAGATATACCCTTGTGCCTTCGCCTGCGGTACCACTTAGTCAACCTTTTGAGGAAGAAATAGGTGTAGGTGCTCACGATATGGATTATTTAGAAGTTCAGAAAAATTACGGTATAGAAGAAGAAAATGAAGTAGATGCGGTTGATTTAGATGAAGATGATGAAAATATTGGTGAGACACCCGAAGTAGGAAATGCTAACGTTAGATCCGAATCGGTTAATCTCTCTCCCTGTCCCCCCCGTGCCCCAAGAGCTCGTAAACAAACTAGTGTTGCATGAAAATTTTTTGAACGTATATCAGATACTGAGGAGCAATGCAATATTTGTCAAAAAATATATAAGCATAAAAGAGGAGGCAAGCAAGGGGGTACGGGTACGTTAATGAGACATTTAGCTGAAGACCACGAAAGAGAGTTAAAAATTGCACAAGGTGGAGAGGCTGTTTGTGGGCCCACACAAATTAGAATAGACCCAACAACCGGTCACGTAACGAAGAAGTATAATAAATTGAGGGACCGGGAAGAAATAGCAAAAATGGTAGTTGTAGGTAGTTTGCCTTTTAGTTTTCCTTCTCCTGATTCTTTTATTCATTATATTCAAGCAATTTATAATCCTATGTTTAATGGTATTCCTAGAAGTATGTCACGACCCAAAATCCCATCGGACCGGACTGGCACCCGAAGCCGAGAAGGCCCGGGAGAACCCGTTCAAATACCTGTACTTTCACTTACATGTCACCAAAAATTTGGGCAGCACTTTGCTGCATATAAAAGGGTCTAATTACCTGTATCAGCACAACACGCACAAATATATATACATATATATAATACTTGGCCGTCGGGGCCACCCCATATACGAATATAACATCACTATATAAACTTCCATGACTTTACCCTTCCTTGTCTACAAAGCCTCTAGGATATACATGACATAACTAGGGCCGGGCAAATCCCCGCCCACATATGACTCCTGTACAATAACAAAATATAAGGAACCGACTCGAAAAGCTCCGAAGTAAACTGGAGCTCACCAACAGTAGTTGTATGACCTAGCTCCTACTGGTGCGGTGTATGAGCTGAGGTACCTGTGCCTGCAGCATGAATGCAGGTCCCCCGTAAGGGACGTCAGTACGAGATATGTACTGAGTATGTAAAGCTGTAAATAATCATATGTGATATGGGGGATCAAGAAAATCATACACATGTGAATAAATCATAATAGAAGTGAACCACATTTCATAAACACTTTTAGGATCATGAACATTATCATTAATCTGAATTGGGTTCTTGAATTCAAACACATTTGTGGAACGGTATACATTCGTTCATTTCATTCTTTACAATTATTATTCGCCATTACCTCCTCCTCCCGAACCTCCAACCACCTAACAATAATCAATACTGTACCGTACTGTGACCATTAGGCTGCCCCCAATACATATCAATTGGGATCGACCCATGCTAGTCTTATGCCCCTGGGATACCACCCACACGTATATCAAGTAACACATAAGAGATTTTTCCAATAACTTAGTTCAAAAGCTTTTGAGATTATTACATTAGTGTTCATGCCAATATAGTACCTTTGGAACAATGATACATCAATAGGAATCAAGTAATAGACCTTCTATACAATAACAATGTAATAAGGACTCATTGGTACATCAACAATATGTTTCAGAATCATCAATATCACAACAATGAAATAGAAGCCTCTTGGTATATCAATGAAACATTTTGACACTTTATAGAATGGAAACAACTTCATTGGTAATGTAGAACAATACATGTGTTTGGATAACCATCGGAATCTTACTTGATGGAACATTGGTGTTTTCATGCCAAAGAACATCGTTAGAGTATGCTTTACATACCTCGTTGTAGATTCGGATACCAATTCAACACAACTTCCTGCCTTTACAAATCACTTATCTACAATGAAATATTTGGCATCTAGTATTAGCAACCCAACACCACAATTCTCTTCCATAATTCCATACAACCAATATTTGCAAAGCATTCCAAAATCCAACTTGAACAATAGGTTTATGTGTATATATATATATATATAATTATCATTTCAATACCACATCATCAATACCACATCATCCCTTCACAATTCAATACAATCCAACCATGCACAAGAATGATCCAACATCATTTCCAATCATCTTTCAACAACAATCAAATAACATACTTCTTATGCTCACATGCATATATATATATATATACATATCCATATAAATAACACCAACATAATTTACATCCTTACCATAGAATGGCCCTTTGGGTTTTGAAGTCCTGTTGGCACAAATAAGGGGTGCTTCTCGAAACCCTTGAGACGATGAACACAACTACGGAATCAATTTGGACTTTCCACGGTTGAATCACAAGTAATTTGAAGGTCAAATTTGGCTAGGGTTTGTTCTCTCCTATGATTGATGATGGATATGAGTTTTTGAACTCATATACATGTACATATACACATATTTCCGTCCATAATATCATAGGAAATGACCAAAGTGCCTTTAAAATTTAAATAATGTCAAAAATGTCCTCCGGTGGACCGTTTTGACAAGCTGAAGTAGATAGACGATAACTCTTTGCTCCGATATTGTATTTGGGTGAAATTGGTATCATTGGAAAGATAATTCAAAGGTCTTTCATTTCATATAAAGTAGGCCACCCAGTTCGTCCTGTACAAGGAGTTATGATCGTTTGAAGTTGACCCTAAAAATCTGTTTTGAGAGGCTGAAGGTAAACGCATATAACTCCTTACGCAGATGTTGAATTTGGATGAAACCAATTGAATTGGAAAGAATACTCAAAGATCTTTCTTTTGATATATGGTATCTCTCCCAGTTCATTATATTGAGGGAGTTATGATCGTTCAAAGTTGACCCAAAAAACTGGCAGGCCTCAGTATTTTCCTGCTAATTTACTGTTCACAAAAATCTGTTTTGAGAGGCTGAAATAGAACGAGTATAACTCCTTACTCAGATGTTGGATTTGGATGAAACCAATTTCATTAGAAAGAATACGCAAATATCTTTCTTTTGATATGTGGTAGCTCTCCCAGTTCTTTATATTGAGGGAGTTATGATCGTTCAAAGTTGACCCAAAAAACTGGCAGGCCTCAGTATTTTCCTGCTAATTTACTGTTCACAAAAATCTGTTTTGAGAGGCTGAAATAGAACGAGTATAACTCCTTACTCAGATGTTGGATTTGGATGAAACCAATTTCATTAGAAATAATACTCAAAGATCTTTCTTTTGATATGTGGTATCTCGCCCATTTCATTATATTGAGGGAGTTATGATCGTTCAAAGTTGACCCAAAAACTGGAAATTTTCCTACAATTTTACTGTTCACATCCCGGCCACCGTTTTATAGTTTCGAACGTGCTCGCTTATATCCGAAACTTATCCGTTTTTGAAAATCTTTATATCGTCGGAAAGCTTATTCAATAACCTTCGTATGGAAACATCGACGGACAAATTTCGGTATAAATAAGGTCGATTCCTATACACATATAATCAAACTATACACTTGAAACCATCTCAAAATAATCAATACTCATATATACCTAACTTAGGATCAATACATATACTCCAACACATATAACAATGTCTAATGCATGTAATTAAGTACGGGGTGTTACATCCTTCCCCCCTTAAGGACATTCGTCCTAGAATGTGAATGTAGTTATTTAGCCGAAACAAGTTCGAATTCATAATTGATATTCACGTCATCATATAGATGTTATGCATATGTAAAAACTTACTTGTTAGTATCCCAGTTCCACTCCTTGCACTTCTTTTTCATCTTTGAACAAATAAGGGTATTTCAATTTCATTGCTTCCTCCGCTTCCCATGTAATCTCTTCCCTTTGTTGATTTCTCCAAAGTACTTTCACCGATGCTACTTATTTATTTCTCATCTTCTTAACTTGACGATCTAATATAGCAACAGGCATCTCCTCGTAGGTAAGATCTTCTGTTACTTGCACATCTTCAGTAGAAGTAATAAGGGACGGATATCCGATGCACTTTCGAAGCATCGATACATGAAATACTGGATGCACTGATGAGAGTTCCTTGGGTAGCTCTAATTCATAAGCAACTTGCCCACATCTTCGAATAATCCTATACGGGCCTATATATCGTGGACTCAACTTTTCTTTCTTGCCAAATCTCATCACCCCTTTCATTGGCAATACCTTCAAAAATACCCAATCGCCTAACGAAAACTCTAGCCCTCTTCTTCTACTATCCGCATATGACTTGTGTCGACTTTGGGCTATTTTCAACCGTTGCTGAATCACCTTGACTTTTTCTATGGCTTGATACACAAGATCCGGTCCGAACATAAGAGTTTCACCCGCTTCGAACCATCCTATTGGTGATCTACACTTCCTCCCATATAAAACTTCATATGGTGCCATTTTGATACTTGAATGATAGCTATTATTGTATGCAAACTCAATAAGAGGTAAATGATCATCCCAGCTGCCTTTAAAATCTATAACACATGCTCGTAGCATATCTTCAAGTGTTTGAATGGTGCGCTCTGCTTGTCCATCCGTCTGAGGGTGAAAAGTTGTACTCAGATTCACTTGTGTTCCCAAACTCCGTTGAAAAGACTTCCAAAAGTTTGCAGTAAATTGAGTTCCCCGATCTGATATAATAGAAGTTGGCACTCCATGTAATCGGACTATTTCTTTAACATACAGCTTTGAATATTCTTCAACTGTGTAAGTGGTCTTAATGGGTAAGAAATGTGCGGATTTAGTAAGCCTATCCACAATCACTCATATAGAATCAAATTTCCGAGCTGTACGAGGCAAACCTGTAACAAAATCCATGTTGATCATGTCCCACTTCCAAGTTGGAAGATCTATGCATTGCATATAGCCTCCGGGCTTTTGATGTTCCACTTTAACTCGTTGACAATTTGGACATTCAGCTACAAATTCTGCGATGTTCCTTTTCATATCATTCCACCAATACATATCTTTCAAATCTTGATACATTTTGGTTGATCCTGGATGAATGGAATACCTTGAAAAATGTGCCTCTGTCATAATCTTCTTTCTTAGCCCGTCTACATCCGGCACACACAATCAGTTTTGGCACTGAAGTACTCCTCGCGTAAGCTCAAATGCCTTGGTTGCACCACTCTGAACGTTCTCCTTAAGTTGTAATAAAATAGGATCTGCATATTGCTTCTCTTTCACTTCAGCTACTAATGAAGATTCCGCAGCATTATGTACGATAAGCTCTTTGTCCGGAGTTTCAAGAAGGCGAACTCCCAAACTAGCTAACTGGTGAAGATCTTTAACCATCCCTTGCCTTTCTATAGGCATCATCATAGCCTTACGACTTAACGCATCAGCTACTATATTCGCTTTCCCTGGATGATACAAAATATCGACATCATAATCTTTTAATAGTTCCATCCACCTTCGCTGCCTCAGATTTAGATCCTTCTGACTGAAAATATATTGTAAGCTCTTGTGATTGATAACGCTCAATCTACAGCTCTCGTAGGAGTGTAAAACGGTCGTTAGCAAATATAGAACCCAACCTGGGTTGGATGTCGATCCCACAGGGAATAGCTTGGCCAACAAGTAAGCAAAATTAATAGACTTTTGGTGCAAGTCTCGTAAGAAGGGGGGATTGTAATATGTAACCAAAACAATAAAGTAAAAGCTGAAAATAGCAACGTAAAAAGAGAGTATTTCGTAGGTTGTGAAACAATGAGAATTGAAGCGTTGGGATTATGTCCACCTTCTAAGGTATACGTCTCTATTGGCTATGAGTGTGTAGAGTCTTGACATGTAATTGCTTATAAAGAATTGTAGTCGATGGTAAATCCAAGAGTCTCGCGACCTAAACAAGGACTATTTCACTTTAACTCTCGCGAGCTTAAAGCGTGTCTAACGGTACGAATTCTTCAAGAGGTTAGTCCAGTTACGGCACTAGCTTTTTAATAGGAAAGGGTGTCCTACTACCTTGACATTA
The DNA here is from genome assembly GCA_030864225.1 of Capsicum baccatum var. pendulum. NCBI lineage: Eukaryota > Viridiplantae > Streptophyta > Magnoliopsida > Solanales > Solanaceae > Capsicum > Capsicum baccatum. Next base: position 135,166,871 of record CM061558.1, read on the forward strand.
TCTCTTTTCCAGACAAATAACCTTTCTCGCGAACAAGTTAAATGTTAGACTGGCGTATTCTTGCGTTTGCAACCGCAAAGAATGTAGATTAAGATGAAGAGCGTAATGATATAAGCAATATACTTGTCTTGAACTCACAAACTCACAGCTATAGATAGTAACTCATTCGGCTTCCATAACCCCAACTAAGAGGTTTAGTTACCCATGAATGCGAAGGATATCACGTTTTGCATGGTTGATGGCGTGAGAAGTAGGTGTTAGGCGTGTGATTTTGGTGATTCCCTAGCAAGTAACGATTCTCTTGTTGTGGAATTTAAGAATAGAATTAATGAATAGAAGAAGAAAAATAGAATTAATGGAAAGCTTAGAAGAGTTGTAGAATTGTTGTGGTGGAAGAAGAGAGGGATGGAAGAATGTATTGTGGTGATGGATGAATTAATTAAAAATCTCTAGCATGATAGGGTATTTATAATACTCCTATCCTACTCCTACTAAGCTAATGAAATAAATAACCAAATCCTAATATACTAATGAAATCCTTGACCCAAATGTACTAGGGTAAGGTTACAATATCATAATCCAAATAGAATAGTAAAATACATAACCTAATTGTACTAGGTTAATGTATCTTTGTAAAAATCCAGCTTTGTGTCTGTAAGTCCCCAAAGTCTTCAGAATTGTTGTTTTAGCCCGGGACAGATTTTCCATGCAGCAGATTTGGTCCTTTAGGCGTCCAGCTCCTTTCCACTTCATTTGTGAGCTTTCTTTTGCGTCAAGTAAGCCATAAAATGCTGTATTTTGCATCATTTATACCTGAAACTTTACTAATCATATTTGTTAGCTCATTTATAGGAAAAAGGACTAAAAGTGCATGAAATATATAATTTGTTCTCAAAACTAGGCTAAAATATGGGCAAAATATATTGATATAGGCGCGTAAATTCGCCTATCATCAACACCCCACACTTAGAGCTTTGTTCGTCCTCGAACAACATATCATGTCCTTCTAAGCATTGACTTAAGGTTTTTACAGCAACAACACAAAACATTCTTCAAGACAAGCACAACAATTATCAACAAAGAGTAGCTTTCCGATTATAAGTAGAAACAATTTAACCTCAAGCATAGACTCATGATGGTGATCAACTCGCATGCAAACGTTAAGGTACATAGAATCATATACAACTATCCAAAACTCATCAACCATGTGTGTCTCACAATACAGTACCCATAATCACTCACAAGTATAGCATATTTTTCAAACATGGGTATCAAAATGTCCTTGCACTCACTCTCACAAAGAATTCATATGTAGCAACTAATGACCATAAGCTTGCCCTTAATGTAGTACTCTACTAAATGTCGGAATGTTAAGATTAGGATCAAGTAGGTCTTTTGATGGTTGTAATGTAGGCTAAGGGACGGGTAGGACTATTTTGGCCAGAAATAGTGACTAGGTTCCTAAGCGCTTTAATACATCACTTTGTATCATTGACACTTTTTTCTTTCAACCTTTCTTCTTTCTTTTGTTCTACCACCCTTGTTCTCATCTTTTGTTTTTTCAATTTTAAGCACAACTCACTTTTCAGCTTTCTTTTCCTTTTTCTTTTCACAACATACCTCCTATGATAGCATTTTTTTATAACACATTCAAGAACCATTACAATTTAAAGCGTCATACTCACCCAATTTCCTCTTATGTCGTCACATGACTTTTTCACTTTAAAGAACTTAGGAATTTGGATCAAATCACGGTCTTGAAAAAAATGGATTAGGCTTACATACAAGGTTGTCAAAGAAATAGGCTAAAGGCTCAAAAAGGGTTAACTAGGATGATGTACATGGGTAGGTAAAACTGAAAGTAAACATGTATAGGCTGCCAAAGAAATGCCTAAATCATATCCTAAACTTACATTCCATATTTTCGCTTTGCATACATACCAGGGAGGTTCTAGCATCAGCCGCAAACATAGAATATACTATTATCTCGCACACACAAGGCACATGGTCGACTTGATTGGTAGTAATATAGACTCTCGACCCAACAAGTGAAGGAATTGAATCACACAATATCACATAAATAGTCACAACTAGAGCCTAAACGTCTCAATAGTCATAATTGTAGCACATACTCTTGTTATAATCTCATGATGCCTATCAAAATAATTTCATGCGAAGCTAGAAAAATTTTACTCCTAAAAAAACAAAAAACGCCAAACGAAAAAAAAACAAAAAAAATGGACTAAAAAAAACAAAGTAAACAAGCAAACATACAAACATAGGTGCAAACATGGAAGTATAGCATGCATGCGATTCTGCCACCCCACACTTAGACGGGACACTGCCCTCAGTGGAAAATAAAGTCGAAGAACCTGATTAGTCGGACTCCTCATCAATGTCGGGGGTCATACCCCCTTTGTCGGAATCATCATAAGAGTCATCGTCAGAGTTCTCCTCCTCATCAGAATCAGGCAAGCGTCGATCATCATCAGTCGGCACGTCATCGTCTAGAGGTTCCTCAAAATATACGCCCACTCCACACATCTCCCGTGCATGCTTGTTCATTGGGTAGTCGTGGTCCAGCTGTTGGAGCTCTTCAGCAGTTGGAATACGTCCACCACTCATCATAGTGAATCGTGTCATGCCATAGAGATGACGGAAGAAACTCTCGTCACGAGCATGTCTCTCCGCAGTAGTAAGGTTGACTCCATGAGTTGTTTCAGCATCTTTGACCTTTGTGAGGTCAACCTTCTTTGGGTTATGTGGGAGTTTGTGGTCAGCTGGTTCCTCTTCTATATCCTCCTTCCGCAACATTGCTGTCAACAAATTGCCGAATGTGAAATGGGACCTTTTGTGGAGTCTGGCCTTCCTCATGGTAGATCGAATGATTGCCCCAAAGTTGATAGGGACATTCGTCATCAACTCATAAACCAAACACACTCATCTCTCGATATCTTGGTGTATTGAGTCCCAGGAATAAGACATGAGTTGACAATGCGCATCCAGATTCGTGCTTCCCTATTTAGTGGAGCATAGGGGAAGGTGTTGTGACGGCTTGTTTCCTTATGTCTGCCCCATCTTGCCATCGATCTGCTTCCACAAAGCGTGTGTCGTATCGCTCTGTAAGGAGGCCTGCTGTACAGCTCTTTGAATGGTGCTGTGTCGACCGAAGGTAAGCCAAGAAAAGAGTTGATCCAATCCGCTGTAAGCTGTAACACTTGGCCCCGAATTTTGACTTCGTTGCCTGTTGTGTTTGGCGACCAGTTGGCATAAAACTCTCTTGTCAAGTCAAGATTGCACTCTCCCATGTCGCGGAAGATGAAATCCAGCTTCAAAGCCATTATTTTAGCCAACATTCGCGGCTCCTTCTTTGCTAAGGTCTCCTTGTTGATCAAGTCGACGTGCACATATTTCTTTTCTTTGTTGCTGTTGTACCATGCTTTGGCTTCTTCCTCAAGAACCCATTTTATTCCGAACATTCTGCGTGGTAGGTGCGCTGAGGATGATTCTCCTTGGTCTTTTCGACTTCTCTTTTTGCCCTTTTGGGACGTGGTAGCCTTTTCCTTGCCTTGCCTCGCTTTAGGTGCCATTGTACCTGAGACTAGAAATAATGTAAGTTGCAGCACAATCTCACTAGATACAATATATATGTAGGCACTAGGGGTACCACCCCACACTTAGTCTTGTTAGCACAAATCAGTGAAGTGAAAGTGGTCGAGTACTCAGATTTCGTCGACATACGTGTTAGGATTGTATTCCGACAAGAAAATCAGCATTGCATCACTTATTTGCAGCCATTGGACTACTTTCATGGTGGATATAGCAACACTACAACATAGGGGTTACCACATGGAATCGTTATTCTTACAATAAGCACAACCTCCTTAAGTCGATAGGCACTATAACATTATCCCGATGGCCGAGATAGTCTATCATGTAAGCATCCAAACAACAATCTTAAGCACTATTCATAGCCATATCAATTCAGCAATTATCATAACAAAGCTATTGAAACAAAATTCAAGTCGGAAACAAGTCAAGAATTCCCTACGTATATATTCAATCACACGATATTGCAACAATTATCCAAACACATGAACAATACCACAAATCTCACATGGTTTAGCAAATTATAATAAGCATAGCAACGTAGTACTTACGATAAATAGATGAAGAATAAGAGAGTACTTACTTGCTTGAAGATTGTGGAGAAGTTGTTGTGAATTGGAAGAACAAAGGAAGAAAATTTTGAGAGGATTTGGAGTGTTATGCGGCGCCTTTAGGGTTGTTTCTAATGTGGTTGTGTTATAAAACCAAGCCCCCTTTATATAGGAAGAGTATGGGTCGGGTTATGACCCATTTACAATCGGATTTGGGGACAAGATCACCACATATGCGGCGCATATCTCTTCGCATATCAATGACATATGCGGCGCATTGTCCATGGCATAATGGGACATATGCGCCGCATAGTCTATGGCATTGGTAGACATATGTGCCGCATATTCTATGTCATTTGGTCTCAGTATCTCAAATGCCATAGCATAGGCGGCGCATAGTCAAAAGCATACCTAGGAATAGGCGGCGCATAGTGTATAGCACACTAGATTCCGAGTCCTTAGGCTATAGAATAGGTTGTGCATCGTTCGTGGCCTATTTTTACCAAGGCCTAGCCTTCCTCGAAGCCTATTTTGACGTGATAAAGGCTCAATTCATAGCCTTATGCATCACCATTCCTAACTTACCGACTTTACCATACAATGCGTCCAAATCGTCAATTGAAATCGATCTCCTCGTCGCATACTTCTTGCACCTATATTAGCTCAAAACAAATGAAAACGATTAGTACGATGGGTTGCCTCCCACCAAGCGCCTTAGTTTTGGTCGTGGCACGACTCTTATTTTTGGATTTTCATTTATCAAAAAGAAAAAATACTAAAACGACGAAACGATAAAACGATAAAACGATAAAACAATAAAACAATGGGTTGCCTCCCATCTAGCGCCTTATTTATTGTCGTGGCTCGACGTAGTAATCTCGAGTACTTAGACTTCGTCGAGATAAGTGATGGCCATGTCATTTATCGAGTCAAGAGGACCGATATATGGCTTAACACGTTGGCCATTCACTTTGAAGACAACACCGTCATTGTCTTCCAATTCGACTACTCCAGATGAGTAGACTTGGATGACTTTAAATGGACCAGACCATTTCGATTTTAACTTACCTGGGAAGAGCTTGAGTCTGGAGTTAAAGAGCAGTACCATGTCACCTTTTTGGAAGTTTCGTCGAACAATCCGCTGATCATGATACTTCTTCATCCGCTCCTTGTATAAATCCGATCTTTCATATGTATGGAGACGAAATTCATCTAGTTCGTTCAGCTGCTCCAACCTCAGGTTCTTCACATCATCCCAATTCAGATTCAAGTGCTTCAATGCCCACAACGCCTTGTATTCAAACTCGATGGGTAGATGGCAAGCCTTCCCATAAACTAGCTGATAAGGTGACATGCCAATGGGTGTCTTGAATGCAGTCCTATACGCCCATAGTGCATCATCTAGCTTTCGAGACCAGTCCTTCCTATTCGCATTAACCGTCTTGGCAAGGATTTGCTTGATCTCGCGGTTGGAAACCTCAACTTGTCCACTGGTTTGGGGATGATAAGGCGTAGCTACTTTGTGTTACTTGACTCCATACTTGGCCAATACAGATTTGAATAGCTTGTTGCAAAAGTGAGATCCTCCATCACTTATGATAGTACGAGGTACTCCAAAGCGAGAGAAGATATTCTTCTTTAAAAATGCTACAACACGCTTTCCTTCGTTGTCGGCCAATGCTACAGCTTCCACCCATTTCGATACATAATCCACAGCAACCAAGATGTACTTCATTCCAAACGAATTCATGAATGGACCCATGAAATCAATACCCCACACATCAAAGAGTTCTACCTCCAGAATTTTGGACATGGGCATTTCATGGTGTTTTGAAATAGCACCTTGACGTTGGCATTGGTCACACCTTCTCACATAGTCGTATGCATCTCTGAATATTGTAGGCCAATAATAACCACTTTGCAAGACTTTCCTTGTCGTTCGATTCCCTGCATGATGTCCTCCAACTTGCGAAGTGTAGCATGCTTCCAATATAGTAGGCACTTCTTCATGGGATATACATCGTCGAATAATACCATCCGCGCATTTTCGAAACAAATAAGGCTCATCCCAATAGTAGTGCTGAACGTCATGCATAAACTTCCTCCTCTGGTGGTAAGATAAATTAGAAGGTAACACATTACTCACCACAAAATTTGCAAAGTCGGCATACCATGGTAATTTCTCCATTGTTGTCGCTAGTATCTCCTCGTCAGGGAATGCATCATCAATCTGGTTTTCTGGTTGCGCCACATACTCATTCTCAAGTCTAGATAGGTGATCAGCCACTTGGTTCTCGCAACCTCTTCTATCTTTGACTTCGAAATAAAACTCTTGCAGCAGCAACACCCATCGAATCAACCTTGGTTTTGCATCCTTCTTCATCATTAGATACCTAAGAGCTGCATGGTCTGTATGAACGATCACCTTAGTACCCAGTAGATAGGCACGAAACTTCTCAAACGCAAACACAACCGCTAGGAGCTCTTGTTCAGTAACGGTGTAGTTCCTTTGGGCTTCATTTAGGACCTTACTCGCATAATAGATAGGATGAAACAATTTCTCCTTTCTCTGCCCAAGAACAGCACCAACGGCTACACCACTAGCATCACACATGACTTCAAACGGGAGCGTCCAATCTGGTGCTACCATGATAGGGGCTTCAATGAGTTTTCCTTTAAGGAATTCGAATGCCTTTAAGCAATCATCATTAAAGTCAAACTTTGCATCTTTCTCCAATAGTTTGCACAATGGACTAGAAATTTTGGAGAAGTCTTTGATGAATCTACGATAAAACCCAGCATGGCCAAGAAAACTACAAACTCCCTTCACCGAAATTGGAGGCGGTAGCTTCTCTATTACCTCAATTTTGGCGCGATCAACCTCTATTCCTCTTTTGGAGATCTTGTGCCCAAGAACAATTCCTTCTTTTACCATGAAGTGGCACTTCTCCCAATTCAGCACAAGGTTGAACTCTACACATCTTTGCAATGCCATGCTCAAGTTTGCCAAACACGCTTCAAAAGACTCACCAACAATTGAAAAGTCATCCATAAATACCTCCAAAGTGTCTTCTACCATATCAGAGAAAATAGACATCATACAACGTTGAAAGGTGGCTGGTGCGTTACATAACCCGAATGGCATACGTTTGAAGGCAAACGTACCATATGGGCATGTAAACGTTGTCTTCTCTTGGTCTTCAGGTGCAATACAAATCTGATTATAACCTGAATAACCATCTAAAAAGCAAAACCATCCTTTCCCCGCTAATCGATCTAGCATTTGGTCCATAAATGGCATGGGGAAGTGATCCTTGAGCGTCCAAGAATTCAGCTTGTGGTAGTCCATGCATACTCTCCATCCAGTAACGGGCCTGAGTGGAATAAGCTCATTCTTTGCATTCGCAACCACCGTCATACCTCCTTTCTTGGGAACACATTGTACTGGGCTTACCCATGTACTATCAGAAATAGGATACACGACTCCTGCGTCTAACCACTTGATAATCTCCTTCTTCACCACTTCTTGCATTGGTGGGTTTAGACGTCTTTGATGTTCAATGGTGGGTGTGCACTTTTCTTGAAGCTGAATTTTATGAGTGCAAATCCCAGGTGGAATACCAATGATATCCGCAATGGTCCATCCAATAGCTCTAATATACTTGCGTAGAGTTGCAATAAGAGCTGCAACTTGTTGCTCACCCAAATCGGCTACCCCTATGACTGGAAGAGTATTTCCGCTTCCTAAGAATGCGTACTTCAAATGGCTTGGCAGCTCCTTCAATTCTAACGTGGGTGATTCTTCAATAGATGGCTTAGCTGCTGGTGTGGGTCGATTCTTGAGATCAAGATCCAGCTTCTTGGGGGTATAGCGATATGTCCCTAATCCCGATAGAGCACAAATATCTTCATCAGAAATTTCAGCATCATCATTCTCTCCTTTCATGAGCAAAACCTCCAAAGGATCATCAAGAATTCACTCTTCAGCAAGTAACTCTTTCTCATCATCAAAGACAACATCAGCCACAGAAAATACACTCAAATCTTTGGGTTGCTTCATTGATTTGCAAACATCAAAGCGTACCACTTCATCATTTATTCGAAATGAAAGCTCATTAGCTCTCAAATCTATGAGCACACTTCCCGTAGCAAGGAAGGGGCGTCCCAAGATTATGGGAACCTCTGAATCTGCTTCACAATCCAAGATGACAAAGTCTGCTGGAAATATAAATGAAGAAACCTTTACCAAGACATCGCATAGAATACCAACCGGTCGTTTTACCGACCTATCCGCCATAACAAGCCTCATATTAGTTGGTGTAGGATCTCCTAACCCCAACTTCTTGTAGATTGATAATGGCATCAAGTTGATGCTGGCTCCTAAGTCACACAATGCTTTAGCAAAGTCCAAAGATCCGACGGTGCAAGGAATAGTGAAAGCTCCGGGGTCGGCCTTCTTCTGAACTATCGATCGGGTAACAATTGCACTACAATGATGCACATCTTCTTTCAGCTCATAACTTGCTGCCCTCTTCTTAGTCAAAAGATCTTTCATAAACTTCGCATACCCAGGCATTTGTTCAAGTGCCTCTACCAATGGGACATTAATGGTCAGCTGCTTGAGCATAGTCATGAATTTGCTGAACTTAGTGTCATCGGCCGCCTTCTTCAATCTTTGTGGAAAAGGTGGTGGTGGGTATGGAAGTGTTCTCTCCATGGCTTTCTTCTCCTCTTGCTTCCGTTTATCATTTTTTTCAGGCTGCACGTCACTAGGTAAAACATCCTTGACGTTTGAAGTAGTTGTTGTGGCTTCTTCTCTTATAACGTCACTAGGTGTGGCGTCAATGTCTGTTGCTACGTCAACCACTTGCTTGCCTTTTGCTGAAGTTTCCAGCACCTTACCACTCCTGGTAGTGATGGTCATGCATGACCCATCATTCCTTGGGTTTTGGACTGTATCGCTCGGTAAGGTGCCAGCCTTTCTTTGATTGAACGCTGCTGAAAGTTGGCTTAATTGCTGCTCTATTTGCTTGATAGAAGTGGAATGAGAATCAACTAATTGCTTCATGGAGGCCAAATCGTCAATTACCTCCTTAACTCCCGCGCTTGTTGCTTCCACTCCTTTCAATAACTTAGCCATCATGTCTTCCACAGAGTTAGATGTGGTGGTGTCACGTTTACCAGGGGGAACGTACAAACTACTCTTTTCATTATTTTTCTTCCAACTACCTTAGTCTTTGTTTCCAGATTTATCATAATAGTTCCGACCTTGGTTTCCTTGGGCATTCCCACGGAAACCCCCCTGATTGTTCAAGTAGTTGGCCTCCTCTTCCGAATCAGATTCGTCTCTTCCTTTTGACGCAATAACTTTCACTTTTTCAGTCTTCCCTAATAGATGCTTTGTAAGAAGATCCATTTGGGTTTTCATGTGCGCCATATCTTGATCACGTTCTTCTTCTCTTCTTCTTTGGTCTGCAGACATGCCAATAGATAAAGTGGGGCTTGCTACCTCAGAATCCCTGGTATGCCAAGCTCTACTTTGCTTCGTCATGCGATCTAGCATATTGCTTGCTTGACCAAAGGTAAGGTCCATAAAAGAACCTCCAGCTGCGTTGTCCACCACTGGTTTAGTTACTGAATTCAAGGCTCTATACAAGATCTCCATGAGGTGAACATTAGTCATGTGATGGTTTGGGCATCTCGTTAGCTTTGTTTTGAACCTCTCCCATGTTTCGTGAAGAGCTTCAGAGGGAAGCTGACGAAAGTTGCTGATTTCATCTCTCAATTGAGCCCTCTTGGATGGCGGAAAGAATCTTTCTAGGAAAGCGTCTCTCAATTGCCTCCAATTTGTAATAGAATCAGGAGTCAGCCCATTCAACCATAATGTTGCCTCCCCAGACAGAGACAATGGAAATAGACGTAATCGAATAACATTCTGACCAACACCAGGATTGTCAAAAGACTTGCATGTAGAAATAAAGTTGATGAGATGCATATTCGGATCATCGCCTGCTAGTCCACCAAATAACCCCTTGAGTTGTAATAACTGAATCATGGTGCTTGTGATGTTGAATTTGGCTCCGGGCGCTAATGGTGGTGGAATTATAGTGTAACACCCCGTAATTTTTTTTTCGTACACTTATCGCGATTATATGGAGTCCTAAAGACTTGCGTATGGGTTAAATTAAGTTTATGGTGTTTGGAAGTATCCCGTCAATAGTTGTATGTGTAGGTATTGGAATAAGATTTCCAACGATATAAAGTTTGCCCAAAACAGAGGAGTATTTCATATAAGCGAGCACATTCAAAATTTCAAAACGGTGGCCGGGAAGCCTGTGAACAGTGATTCTGCAGGAAAATTTCTGCAGCTAGGCACTCCAACTTGAGACGATCATAACTCCTTGTACAAAAAGAACTGTGTGAGCTGCTATATATAGGCGAAAATCTCCGAGAGTCTTCTTTCCGATGAAATTGGTTTCATCCAAATCCAACATCGGAGTAAGGAGTTATACTCGTTTTACTTCAGCCTCTCAAAATAGATTTTTGTGAACAGTAAATTAGCAGGAAAATACTGAGGCCTGCCAGTTTTTGGGTCAACTTTGAACGATCATAACTTCCTCAATATAATGAACTGGGCGAGCTACCATATATCAAAAGAAATATCTTTGAGTCTCCTTTCTAATGCAATTGGTTTCATCCAAATCCAACATTTGAGTAAGGAGTTATACTCGATTTACTTCAGCCTGTCAAAACTGTCCACTGGGGACAGATTCGGGATTTATTTCAATTTTTAGGGTACAATGGTCATTTTCTATTTGGAAGAAAATTGGTCTTAAAAACCTGCACTTAGCCTCAATTTTATCAGATTTTATCCAAATTTTAGGAAAGGTGAAAACCCTATCCAATTTCAACCTCAAATATTTTGTGATTCAACCGTAGAAAATTCAAATTGGTTCCGTAGTTGTGTTCACCATCTCGGAAGCTTCAAGAAGCACCCCATGGTTATGTAAGGAGGATCCTAAATACAAGAGTTCATTTTTAAGGTATGAATATTGTTTATTCTTGATTCTTATCCATGAATAAGTATTGATAAAGGATTATGAGTATTGTCTTGATGTTGGAAGATAACTAGAAACATAGTTATGAATTGTTGTGTATAAATTGTTAGTAGTAAATTATGGAAGTTGCTGTATTGGATTATGGAGGATGAATTGTGGTGATATATCATTATATTAGTGGTTGTATGCCTAGTGATCATGTTGGTATTGGATGGTGATTAAGAACGGAAATAAGGCTAAGAGTGATGTTGAGAGATATTTCATGAAAATGCATGATATGTGAATGTAATAAGAGTATAAGAGGATGTATGTAGTACTCTTATTGATGAGCTAAAGGATTACTTCCTAGACATTATTTGGTGAAGTTAATACCTAAATGGTAAGGTTTGGTTGCTAATACTAGTTTGCCACAAATGACTTATTGTAGATAAGTGTTCGAAGAGTACGGGAAGTCACTTGTATTGAAGTGGTTATATCAAGGTATGTAAGACATACTCTATCTAATCTTTGGCATGAATAATGACCCGTGGCACTCTCAAGTAAGCTTCCAACATTGTCCTACGACACATGACACATAATAACATCATATGATCTTCGACACTACCAATTGAACTTGTTTTCACTTTTAAGATGTCCGGCTAGTCAAAAAAATGTCCATATACTATTGTTGACTCCGAAATGGTTTAATGAGGTATCCATGATTCTCTACTTCATTTTCATGATATTGATTACCTATTTACATGTTTTTCCTATTGAGGTATCATGGTTTCAAGTTCCATAAAGTGTGACCACAAAGTAACCAATCTCAAAGATTAATTGAATTAAGAAATGGAATGTCTTCATTTTAAATTGATGATATGATGTATTGTATTAGTACCACTGATCAGTTGGCCATTGTATTATAAAGATTATGTATATATGCTATTCCAGGGGTGGTCCCTGATGTATTGTATTAGTACCACTGATCAGTTGGCCATTGTATGACATATGTTATGTATTGATAAGGAATACGGGGAGTAATGATATGAAAGTAATGTGCAGGTATCCCATCAGTTCTTTTAAGTGTGGTCTACTCATACTGTTTATTCACTGGTATCTGGGTTCTGTTGATCTTTTGTATCTCATCTTGATACTCACTGCCTTACATACTCAGTACATATTTCCGTACTGACGTCCCTCACGGGGGACCTACATTCATGCCTACAGGAACAGGTATTTCAGGTCGTACACCTCCGCAGTAAGAGCCAGGACATCCTGTTGTTAGTGGTGAGCTCCAGTTGCTTCGGGGCATCCCAAGTCGTCTCTATACGTACTTTTGGTATTTGCATAAAAGTCTTTTGTGGGCGGGAGTTTGTCCAGACCCCAACTCAGTTGTGTATCTATGTAGAGGCTTTTGTAGACATATTGTACAGCCATAGGAGTGTTTGGTTGATAGACGTGATGGCTCTGACGGCCAATTATTGTTCATATATATATTTATGCGTGTCTGCTGGGCTGATACAGGTACTGTTTTCTTCTATTTACAACAAAGTGCTTCCCAAATTTCTAATTTTCATAAGTAATGTAAATGTGAAAGTATAGGTTATGAACGGGTTCTCCCGGGCCTCCTCGGCTACGGGTGCCAGTCCGCTCCAATGGGATTTGGGGCGTGACAGAAGTGGTATCAGAGAGGTTCGTCCTAGTGAGTCTACAAAGCCGTGTCTACGTAGAATCTCGTTTATCGGTGTGTTGTGCACCACATCTATAAACAGGAGGCTATTGGACATTTAGGGATTGTTTCCACTCTTCATTTCTTAGATCGTGCAATAGATCCCATATTAGAGATAAAGTCATCATCAATCGCTTAATCCAATTGTTTCTTTTTTTATTTATTATAGTGACGATGCCGGTTACAAGGAGAAAGAATAAGTGAAATTCTAATGGGTCTATTGAAAGGTACAAAACTCATCTTGTTGCAAAAGATTTTCACCAGGTTGAAGGCTATGATTTTTCTGAAACATTTGGCCCAGTTGTAAAACCAGCGACAATTCACATTATTCTCCCATTGGCAGTCTCGCAAAAATGGTCCCAACATCAGTTAGGTGTTCAAAATGCCTTCTTACATGGCGATCTCGTTGAAGATGTGTTCATGGCTCCACCTCCGGGGTTCGCTCATCCACAATTTCCTCATTATGTCTGCAAACTCCATAAATTATTCTATGGTCTCAAGCATGCTCCGAGGGCCTGGTAAACCAAGCTTCTCCAATTTTTGGTGTCCCTTGAATTTTCTCCTTCAAAGACGGATGTTTCATTGTTTATCTACAACTCAGGATTTTCGAATAATACAATAAAGATAAAGCTATTTGTGCGCACATTAAGGATAGGGCACTAAATTCTCTCGGCGCACAATAGCAGGATTGCAATTGTGGCCAACGAAACGGTGGCTCGACGCCGGAAAACTAATCTACAGACATCAGCGCACACTATGGAACTTTGTGGCAAAACCCCTGATTTTGATGCATGATGAGGGATATTATATGTTCAACTTCGGAGATCGAGATCAGGTACTTCGGTCAGGACCTTAATATTTCAATAACAAGCCATTGATCCTAAAGGAGTGGGAGCTGGACTTTACATTTGATTAGCAAGTGTTGAGCACTATCCCCATATGGGTGAAATTCCCTGGGTTGCCCGTAGGTTACTGGTCAACTGAAGTCTTAAGCAAGATGGCTAGTGCAGTGGGTAAACCACTATACACGGACAAATTTACCGAGAAGTCAGAGCAAATTTCTTATGCACGAACTGTTATAGAGGTGGACATCTCCCAGCCACTTCCTGAGATAATTACGGTTGAAACACCAATAGGGCCTTGGGACCAACCTGTTACTTATGATTTGGTACCCAAATTCTGCAATAATTGTGTTATGTGTGGGCATGAGGACCATGAGTGCTAGTGCAACAAAGATGCTGAAGCTGAGCCTGTGCAGCAGGGAAAACGGGGAGTAACCAAAAATTGAAGGAAATGCAACAGGAGGAGGAAGACCAAGCAAGTTTGGATCTCCACGCCTTGATCCCAATCCAGTAGATGTGCAGTGCGTTCAGGGCAATATATCCCTGGAGGTGGGGGTGATACCTCAGGTGCCTAAAACTGTGGAGGGGGGAATGAACACAAGCAACAGACTTCATATACAACACAGTTGGACAGGACCAACCTACCAAACGTTGTAGGAAGCAAGTAGTGGAAGACACTGGTAGAATGGGACAAAGAGGTGAAGATAGCGGTTCTTCACCACATTGGTACAATCCTCCATGATTTTCTCCACCTGGAATATAAGGGGCCTGAACCAGGCCCATAAGCAAAAAGAGTTGAAACTCTTGCTTGTAAAGAATAAGATTGATGTTCTAGGTTGTGTCGAAACTAAAGTAAAGGAACCTAATATGAAACAAGTGTTGAATATGGTAGCAAATGGATGTAATATAGCTTGCAATTATTCCCCTGAATGGGCGAATCTGGCTTATCTGGAAAACCTCTGTGAAAATCAATGTTCTAAAAGTGTCTGACCAGTTTATCCATTGCTTAGTTGAGAACATCGGATCCCAAAGTTCCACGTATCTCACAGTCATCTGTGCTATGGAGGAGATTAGTAAAAGGGAGAAGTTATGGTCTGAATTACTACAACACACACTGATGCCTTCTAATCCATGGGTATTGTGTGGTGATTTCAACAATGTCTTACATTCAGAGGATCGGATGGGAACCCCAGCCACTGCTGCTGAAACTCAAGGCTTTCAAAATCTAATTGACGTTCTACAATTTACACCCTTGAGATCAAAAGGCTGGCAATTCACTTGGTGCAACAAGCAGGAGGGGTCCAACAGGGTCTATGGTAAGATTGATTGGGCATTAGGAAATTATGATTGGATTCAGATTGGACATATCGAAGATGAGTTTCTAAATCTGAACACACACCTATTTTATTTTAATTAGAGTGTGCCAGTCTGCAAAATTGCATCCTAAGCCATTTGGATTTTTCACTAATGTGATGGCACATCCTACATTTCATGATACTATCCAGCAGGCTTGGAACCAGGGTGGTGCTGCTATTAATGTGGAGAAAACTAAAACTGGTTAGGGATTCTCTCAATACTCATATATACCTAACTTAGGATCAATACATATACTCCAACACATATAACAATGTCTAATGCATGTAATTAAGTACGGGGTGTTACATCCTTCCCCCCTTAAGGACATTCGTCCTCGAATGTGAATGTAGTTATTTAGCCGAAACAAGTTCGAATTCATAATTGATATTCACGTCATCATATAGATGTTATGCATATGTAAAAACTTACTTGTTAGTATCCCAGTTCCACTCCTTGCACTTCTTTTTCATCTTTGAACAAATAAGGGTATTTCAATTTCATTGCTTCCTCCGCTTCCGATGTAATCTCTTCCCTTTGTTGATTTCTCCAAAGTACTTTCACCGATGCTACTTCTTTATTTCTCATCTTCTTAACTTGACGATCTAATATAGCAACAGGCATCTCCTCGTAGGTAAGATCTTCTGTTACTTGCACATCTTCAGTAGAAGTAATAAGGGACGGATCTCCGATGCACTTTCGAAGCATCGATACATGAAATACTGGATGCACTGATGAGAGTTCCTTGGGTAGCTCTAATTCATAAGCAACTTGCCCACATCTTCGAATAATCCTATACGGGCCTATATATCGTGGACTCAACTTTCCTTTCTTGCCAAATCTCATCACCCCTTTCATTGGCGATACCTTCAAAAATACCCAATCGCCTAACGAAAACTCTAGCCCTCTTCTTCTACTATCCGCATATGACTTGTGTCGACTTTGGGCTATTTTCAACCGTTGCTGAATCACCTTGACTTTTTCTATGGCTTGATACACAAGATCCGGTCCGAACATAAGAGTTTCACCCGCTTCGAACCATCCTATTGGTGATCTACACTTCCTCCCATATAAAGCTTCATATGGTGCCATTTTGATACTTGAATGATAGCTATTATTGTAGGCAAACTCAATAAGAGGTAAATTATCATCCCAGCTGCCTTTAAAATCTATAACACATGCTCGTAGCATATCTTCAAGTGTTTGAATGGTGCGCTCTGCTTGTCCATCCGTCTGAGGGTGAAAAGTTGTACTCAGATTCACTTGTGTTCCCAAACTCCATTGAAAAGACTTCCAAAAGTTTGCAGTAAATTGAGTTCCCCGATCTGATATAATAGAAGTTGGTACTCCATGTAATCGGACTATTTCTTTAACATACAGCTTCGAATATTCTTCAACTGTGTAAGTGGTCTTAATGGGTAAGAAATGTGCGGATTTAGTAAGCCTATCCACAATCACCCATATAGAATCAAATTTCCGAGCTGTACGAGGCAAACCTGTAACAAAATCCATGTTGATCATGTCCCACTTCCAAGTTGGAAGATCTATGCATTGCATATAGCCTCCGGGCTTTTGATGTTCCACTTTAACTCGTTGACAATTTGGACATTCAGCTACAAATTCTGCGATGTTCCTTTTCATGTCATTCCACCAATACATATCTTTCAAATCTTGATACATTTTGGTTGATCCTGGATGAATGGAATACCTTGAAAAATGTGCCTCTGTCATAATCTTCTTTCTTAGCCCGTCGACATCCGGCACACACAATCGGTTTTGGCACTGAAGTACTCCTTCTCGCGTAAGCTCAAATGCCTTGGTTGCACCACTCTGAACGTTCTCCTTAAGCTGTAATAAAATAGGATCTGCATATTGCTTCTCTTTCACTTCAGCTACTAATGAAGATTCCGCAGCATTATGTACGATAAGCTCTTTGTCCGGAGTTTCAAGAAGGCGAACTCCCAAACTAGCTAACTGGTGAAGATCTTTAACCATCCCTTGCCTTTCTATAGGCATCATCATAGCCTTACGACTTAACGCATCAACTACTATATTCGCTTTCCCTGGATGATACAAAATATCGACATCATAATCTTTTAATAGTTCCATCCACCTTCGCTGCCTCAGATTTAGATCCTTCTGACTGAAAATATATTGTAAGCTCTTGTGATTGATAACGCTCAATCTACAGCTCTCGTAGGAGTGTAAAGCGGTCGTTAGCAAATATAGAACCCAACCTGGGTTGGATGTCGATCCCACAGGGAATAGCTTGGCCAACAAGTAAGCAAAATTAATAGACTTTTGGTGCAAGTCTCGTAAGAAGGGGGGATTGTAATATGTAACCAAAACAATAAAGTAAAAGCTAAAAATAACAACGTAAAAAGAGAGTATTTCGTAGGTTGTGAAACAATGAGAATTGAAGCGTTGGGATTATGTCCACCTTCTGAGGTATACGTCTCTATTGGCTATGAGTGTGTAGAGTCTTGACATGTAATTGCTTATAGAGAATTGTAGTTGATGGTAAATCCAAGTGTCTCGCGACCTAAACAAGGACTATTTCACTTTAACTCTCGCGATCTTAAGGCGTGTCTAACGGAACAAATTCTCCAAGAGGTTAGTCCAGTTACGGCACTAGCTTTTTAATAGGAAAGGGTGTCCTACTACCTTGACATTATCTCTTTTCTAGACAAATAACCTTTCTCGCGAACAAGTTAAATGTTAGACTGGCGTATTCTTGCGTTTGCAACCGCAAAGAATGTAGATTAAGATGAAGAGCGTAATGATATAAGCAATATACTTGTCTTGAACTCACAAACTCACATCTATAGATAGTAACTCATTCGGCTTCCATAACCCCAACTAAGAGGTTTAGTTACCCATGAATGCGAAGGATATCACGTTTTGCATGGTTGATGGCGTGAGAAGTAGGTGTTAGGCGTGTGATTTTGGTGATTCCCTAGCAAGTAACGATTCTCTTGTTGTGGAATTTAAGAATAGAATTAATGAATAGAAGAAGAAAAATAGAATTAATGGAAAGCTTAGAAGAGTTGTAGAATTGTTGTGGTGGAAGAAGAGAGGGATGGAAGAATGTATTGTGGTGATGGATGAATTAATTAAAAATCTCTAGCATGATAGGGTATTTATAATACTCCTATCCTACTCCTACTAAGCTAATGAAATAAATAACCAAATCCTAATATACTAATGAAATCCTTGACCCAAATGTACTAGGGTAAGGTTACAATATCATAATCCAAATAGAATAGTAAAATACATAACCTAATTGTACTAGGTTAATGTATCTTTGTAAAAATCCAGCTTTGTGTCTGTAAGTCCCCAAAGTCTTCAGAATTGCTGTTTTAGCCCGGGACAGATTTTCCATGCAGCAGATTTGGTCCTTTAGGCGTCCAGCTCCTTTCCACTTCGTTTGTGAGCTTTCTTTTGCGTCAAGTAAGCCATAAAATGCTGTATTTTGCATCATTTATACCTGAAACTTTACTAATCATATTTGTTAGCTCATTTATAGGGAAAAGGACTAAAAGTGCATGAAATATATAATTTGTTCTCAAAACTAGGCTAAAATATGGGCAAAATATATTGATATAGGCGCGTAAATTAGCCTATCATCAACACCCCACACTTAGAGCTTTGTTCATCCTCGAACAACATATCATGTCCTTCTAAGCATTGACTTAAGGTTTTTACAGCAACAACACAAAACATTCTTCAAGACAAGCACAACAATTATCAACAAAGAGTAGCTTTCCGATTATAAGTAGAAACAATTTAACCTCAAGCATAGACTCATGATGGTGATCAACTCGCATGCAAACGTTAAGGTACATAGAATCATATACAACTATCCAAAACTCATCAACCATGTGTGTCTCACAATACAGTACCCATAATCACTCACAAGTATAGCATATCTTTCAAACATGGGTATCAAAATGTCCTTGCACTCACTCTCACAAAGAATTCATATGTAGCAACTAATGACCATAAGCTTGCCCTTAATGTAGTACTCTACTAAATGTCGGAATGTTAAGATTAGGATCAAGTAGGTCTTTTGATGGTTGTAATGTAGGCTAAGGGACGGGTAGGACTATTTTGGCCAGAAATAGTGACTAGGTTCCTAAGCGCTTTAATACATCACTTTGTATCATTGACACTTTTTTCTTTCAACCTTTCTTCTTTCTTTTGTTCTACCACCCTTGTTCTCATCTTTTGTTTTTTCAATTTTAAGCACAACTCACTTTTCAGCTTTCTTTTCCTTTTTCTTTTCACAACATACCTCCTATGATAGCATTTTTTTATAACACATTCAAGAACCATTACAATTTAAAGCGTCATACTCACCCAATTTCCTCTTATGTCGTTACATGACTTTTTCACTTTAAAGCACTTAGGAATTTGGATCAAATCACGGTCTTGAAAAAAATGGATTAGGCTTACATACAAGGTTGTCAAAGAAATAGGCTAAAGGCTCAAAAAGGGTTAACTAGGATGATGTACATGGGTAGGTAAAACTGAAAGTAAACATGTATAGGCTGCCAAAGAAATGCCTAAATCATATCCTAAACTTACATTCCATATTTTCGCTTTGCATACATACCAGGCAAGTTCTAGCATCAGCTGCAAACATAGAATATACTATTATCTTGCACACACAAGGCACATGGTCGACTTGATTGGTAGTAATATAGACTCTCGACCCAACAAGTGAAGGAATTGAATCACACAATATCACATAATTAGTCACAACTAGAGCCTAAACGTCTCAATAGTCATAATTGTAGCACATACTCTTGTTATAATCTCATGATGCCTATCAAAATAATTTCATGCGAAGCTAGAAAAATTTTACTCCTAAAAAAAACAAAAAACGTCAAACGAAAAAAAAAACAAAAAAAATGGACTAAAAAAAACAAAGTAAACAAGCAAACATACAAACATAGGTGCAAACAAGGAAGTATAGCATGCATGCGATTCTGCCACCCCACACTTAGACGGGACACTGCCCTCAGTGGAAAATAAAGTCGAAGAACCTAATTAGTCGGACTCCTCATCAATGTCGGGGGGCATACCCCCTTCGTCGGAATCATCATAAGAGTCATCGTCAGAGTTCTCCTCCTCATCAGAATCAGGCAAGCGTCGATCATCATCAGTCGGCACGTCATCGTCTAGAGGTTCCTCAAAATATACGCCCACTCCACACATCTCCCGTGCATGCCTGTTCATTGGGTAGTCATGGTCCAGCTGTTGGAGCTCTTCAGCAGTTGGAATACGTCCACCACTCATCATAGTGAATCGTGTCATGCCATAGAGATGACGGAAGAAACTCTGGTCACGAGCATGTCTCTCCGCAGTAGTAAGGTTGGCTCCATGAGTTGTTTCAGCATCTTTGACCTTTGTGAGGTCAAACTTCTTTGGGTTATGTGGGAGTTTGTGGTCAGCTGGTTCCTCTTCTATATCCTCCTTCCGCAACATTGCTGTCAACAAATTGCCGAATGTGAAATGGGACCTTTTGTGGAGTCTGGCCTTCCTCATGGTAGATCGAATGATTGCCCCAAAGTTGATAGGGACATTCGTCATCAACGCATAAACCAAACACACTCTATCTCTCGATATCTTGGTGTATTGAGTCCCAGGAATAAGACATGAGTTGACAATGCGCATCCAGATTCGTGCTTCCCTATTTAGTGGAGCATAGGGGAAGGTGTTGTGACGTCCTGTTTCCTTATGTCTGCCCCATCTTGCCATCGATCTGCTTCCACAAAGCGTGTGTCGTATCGCTCTGTAAGGAGGCCTGCTGTACAGCTCTTTGAATGGTGCTGTGTCGACCGAAGGTAAGCCAAGCAAAGAGTTGATCCAATCCGCTGTAAGTTGTAACACTTGGCCCCGAATTTTGACTTCGTTGCCTGTTGTGTTTGGCGACCAGTTGGCATAAAACTCTCTTGTCAAGTCAAGATTGCACTCTCCCATGTCGCGGAAGATGAAATCCAGCTTCAAAGCCATTATTTTAGCCAACATTCGCGGCTTCTTCTTTGCTAAGGTCTCCTTGTTGATCAAGTCGACGTGCACATATTTATTTTCTTTGTTGCTGCTGTACCATGCTTTGGCTTCTTCCTCAAGAACCCATTTTATTCCGAACATTCTGCGTGGTAGGTGCGCTGAGGATGATTCTCCTTGGTCTTTTCGACTTCTCTTTTTGCCCTTTTGGGACGTGGTAGCCTTTTCCTTGCCTTGCCTCGCTTTAGGTGCCATTGTACCTGAGACTAGAAATAATGTAAGTTGCAGCACAATCTCACTAGATACAATCTATATGTAGGCACTAGGGGTACCACCCCACACTTAGTCTTGTTAGCACAAATCAGTGAAGTGAAAGTGGTCGAGTACTCAGATTTCGTCGACATACGTGTTAGGATTGTATTCCGACAAGAAAATCAGCATTGCATCACTTATTTGCAGCCATTAGACTACTTTCATGGTGGATATAGCAACACTACAACATAGGGGTTACCACATGGAATAGTTATTCTTACAATAAGCACAACCTCCTTAAGTCGATAGGCACTATAACCTTATCCCGATGGCCGGGATAGTCTATCATGTAAGCATCCAAACAACAATCTTAAGCACTATTCATAGCCATATCAATTCAGCAATTATCATAACAAAGCTATTGAAACAAAATTCAAGTCGGAAACAAGTCAAGAATTCCCTACGTATATATTCAATCACACGATATTGCAACAATTATCCAAACACATGAACATCACCACAAATCTCACATGGTTTAGCAAATTATAATAAGCATAGCAACATAGTACTTACAATAAATAGATGAAGAATAAGAGAGTACTTACTTGCTTGAAGATTGTGGAGAAGTTGTTGTGAATTGGAAGAACAAAGGAAGAAAATTTTGAGAGGATTTGGAGTGTTATGCGACGCCTTTAGGGTTGTTTCTAATGTGGTTGTGTTATAAAACCAAGTCCCCTTTATATAGGAAGAGTATGGGTCGGGTTATGACCCATTTACAATCGGATTTGGGGACAAGATCACCACATATGCGGCGCATATCTCTTCGCATATCAATGACATATGCGGCGCATTGTCCATGGCATAATGGGACATATGCGCCGCATAGTCTATGGCATTGGTAGACATATGCGCCGCATAGTCTATGGCATTTGGTCTCAGTATCTCAAATGCCATAGCATAGGCGGCGCATAGTCAAAAGCATACCTAGGAATAGGCGGCGCATAGTGTATAGCACACTAGATTCCGAGTCCTTAGGCTATAGAATAGGTTGTGCATCGTTCGTGGCCTATTTTTACCAAGGCCTAGCCTTCCTCGAAGCCTATTTTGACGTGATAAAGGCTCAATTCATAGCCTTATGCATCACCATTCCTAACTTACCGACTTTACCATACAATGCGTCCAAATCGTCAATTGAAATCGATCTCCTCGTCGCATACTTCTTGCACCTATATTAGCTCAAAACAAATGAAAACGATTAGTACGATGGGTTGCCTCCCACCAAGCGCCTTAGTTTTGGTCGTGGCACGACTCTTATTTTTGGATTTTCATTTATCAAAAAGAAAAAATACTAAAACGACGAAACGATAAAACGATAAAACGATAAAACAATAAAACAATGGGTTGCCTCCCATCTAGCGCCTTATTTATTGTCGTGGCTCGACGAAGTAATCTCGAGTACTTAGACTTCGTCGAGATAAGTGATGGCCATGTCATTTATCGAGTCAAGAGGACCGATATATGGCTTAACACGTTGGCCATTCACTTTGAAGACAACACCGTCATTGTCTTCCAATTCGACTACTCCAGATGAGTAGACTTGGATGACTTTAAATGGACCAGACCATTTCGATTTTAACTTACCTGGGAAGAGCTTGAGTCTGGAGTTAAAGAGCAGTACCATGTCACCTTTTTGGAAGTTTCGTCGAACAATCCGCTGATCATGATACTTCTTCATCCGCTCCTTGTATAAATCCGATCTTTCATATGCATGGAGACGAAATTCATCTAGTTCGTTCAGCTTCTCCAACCTCAGGTTCTTCACATCATCCCAATTCAGATTCAAGTGCTTCAATGCCCACAACGCCTTGTATTCAAGCTCGATGGGTAGATGGTAAGCCTTCCCATAAACTAGCTGATAAGGTGACATGCCAATGGGTGTCTTGAATGCAGTCCTATACGCCCATAGTGCATCATCTAGCTTTCGAGACCAGTCCTTCCTATTCGCATTAACCGTCTTGGCAAGGATTTGCTTGATCTCGCGGTTGGAAACCTCAACTTGTCCACTGGTTTGGGGATGATAAGGCGTAGCTACTTTGTGTTGCTTGACTCCATACTTGGCCAATACAGATTTGAATAGCTTATTGCGAAAGTGAGATCCTCCATCACTTATGATAGTACGAGGTACTCCAAAGCGAGAGAAGATATTCTTCTTTAAAAATGCTACAACACACTTTCCTTCGTTGTCGGCCAATGCTACAGCTTCCACCCATTTCGATACATAATCCACAGCAACCAAGATGTACTTCATTCCAAACGAATTCACGAATGGACCCATGAAATCAATACCCCACACATCAAAGAGTTCTACCTCCAGAATTTTGGACATGGGCATTTCATGGTGTTTTGAAATAGCACCTTGACGTTGGCATTGGTCACACCTTCTCACATAGTCGTATGCATCTCTGAATATTGTAGGCCAATAATAACCACTTTGCAAGACTTTCCTTGCCGTTCGATTCCCTGCATGATGTCCTCCAACTTGCGAAGTGTGGCATGCTTCCAATATAGTAGGCACTTCTTCATGGGATATACATCGTCGAATAATACCATCCGCGCATTTTCAAAACAAATAAGGCTCATCCCAATAGTAGTGTTGAACGTCATGCATAAATTTCCTCCTCTGGTGGTAAGATAAATTGGAAGGTAACACATTACTCACCACGAAATTTGCAAAGTCGGCATACCATGGTAATTTCTCCATTGTTGTCGCTAGTATCTCCTCGTCAGGGAATGCATCATCAATCTGATTTTCTGGTTGCGCCACATACTCATTCTCAAGTCTAGATAGGTGATCAGCCACTTGGTTCTCGCAACCTCTTCTATCTTTGACTTCGAAATAAAACTCTTGCAGCAGCAACACCCATCGAATCAGCCTTGGTTTTGCATCCTTCTTCGTCATTAGATACCTAAGAGCTGCATGGTCTGTATGAACGATCACCTTAGTACCCAGTAGATAGGCACGAAACTTCTCAAACGCAAACACAACCGCTAGGAGCTCTTGTTCAGTAACGGTGTAGTTCCTTTGGGCTTCATTTAGGACCTTACTCGCATAATAGATAGGATGAAACAATTTCTCCTTTCTCTGCCCAAGAACAGCACCAACGGCTACACCACTAGCATCACACATGACTTCAAACGGGAGCGTCCAATCTGGTGCTACCATGATAGGGGCTTCAATGAGTTTTCCTTTAAGGAATTCGAATGCCTTTAAGCAATCATCATTAAAGTCAAACTTCGCATCTTTCTCCAATAGTTTGCACAATGGACTAGAAATTTTGGAGAAGTCTTTGATGAATCTACGATAAAACCCAGCATGGCCAAGAAAACTACGAACTCCCTTCACCGAAATTGGAGGCGGTAGCTTCTCTATTACCTCGATTTTGGCGCGATCAACCTCTATTCCTCTTTTGGAGATCTTGTGCCCAAGAACAATTCCTTCTTTTACCATGAAGTGGCACTTCTCCCAATTCAGCACAAGGTTGAACTCTACACATCTTTGCAATGCCATGCTCAAGTTTGCCAAACACGCTTCAAAAGACTCACCAACAATTGAAAAGTCGTCCATAAATACCTCCAAAGTGTCTTCTACCATATCAGAGAAAATAGACATCATACAACGTTGAAAGGTGGCTGGTGCGTTACATAACCCGAATGGCATACGTTTGAAGGCAAACGTACCATATGGGCATGTAAACGTTGTCTTCTCTTGGTCTTCAGGTGCAATACAAATCTGATTATAACCTGAATAACCATCTAAAAAGCAAAACCATCCTTTCCCCGCTAATCGATCTAGCATTTGGTCCATAAATGGCATGGGGAAGTGATCCTTGAGCGTCCAAGAATTCAGCTTGTGGTAGTCCATGCATACTCTCCATCCAGTAACGGGCCTGAGTGGAATAAGCTCATTCTTTGCATTCGCAACCACCGTCATACCTCCTTTCTTGGGAACACATTGTACTGGGCTTACCCATGTACTATCAGAAATAGGATACACGACTCCTGCGTCTAACCACTTGATAATCTCCTTCTTCACCACTTCTTGCATTGGTGGGTTTAGACGTCTTTGATGTTCAATGGTGGGTGTGCACTTTTCTTGAAGCTGAATTTTATGAGTGCAAATCCCAGGTGGAATACCAATGATATCCGCAATGGTCCATCCAATAGCTCTAATATACTTTCGTAGAGTTGCAATAAGAGCTGCAACTTGTTGCTCACCCAAATCGGCTGCCCCTATGACTGGAAGAGTATTTCCGCTTCCTAAGAATGCGTACTTCAAATGGCTTGGCAGCTCCTTCAATTCTAACGTGGGTGATTCTTCAATAGATGGCTTAGCTTCTGGTGTGGGTCGATTCTTGAGATCAAGATCCAGCTTCTTGGGGGTATAGCGATATGTCCCTAATCCCGATAGAGCACAAATATCTTCATCAGAAATTTCAGCATCATCATTCTCTCCTTTCATGAGCAAAACCTCCAAAGGATCATCAAGAATTCGCTCTTCAGCAAGTAACTCTTTCTCATCATCAAAGACAACATCAGCCACAGAAAATACACTCAAATCTTTGGGTTGCTTCATTGATTTGCAAACATCAAAGCGTACCACTTCATCATTTATTCGGAATGAAAGCTCATTAGCTCTCAAATCTATGAGCACACTTCCCGTAGCAAGGAAGGGGCGTCCCAAGATTATGGGAACCTCTGAATCTGCTTCACAATCCAAGATGACAAAGTCTGCTGGAAAGATAAATGAAGAAACCTTTACCAAGACATCGCATAGAATACCAACCGGTCGTTTTACCGACCTATCCGCCAGAACAAGCCTCATATTAGTTGGTGTAGGATCTCCTAACCCCAACTTCTTGTAGATTGATAATGGCATCAAGTTGATGCTGGCTCCTAAGTCACACAATGCTTTAGCAAAGTCCAAAGATCCGACGGTGCAAGGAATAGTGAAAGCTCCGGGGTCGGCCTTCATCTGAACTATCGATCGGGTAGCAATTGCACTATAATGATGCACATCTTCTTTCAGCTCATAACTTGCTGCCCTCTTCTTAGTCAAAATATCTTTCATAAACTTCGCATACCCAGGCATTTTTTCAAGTGCCTCTACCAATGGGACATTAATGGTCAGCTGCTTGAGCATAGTCATGAATTTGCTGAACTTAGTGTCATCGGCCGCCTTCTTCAATCTTTGTGGAAAAGGTGGTGGTGGGTATGGAAGTGTTCTCTCCATGGCTTTCTTCTCCTCTTGCTTCCGTTTATCATTTTTTTCAGGCTGCACGTCACTAGGTAAAACATCCTTGACGTTTGAAGTAGTTGTTGCGGCTTCTTCTCTTGTAACGTCACTAGGTGTGGCGTCAATGTCTGCTGCTACGTCAACCACTTGCTTGCCTTTTGCTAAAGTTTCCAGCACCTTACCACTCCTGGTAGTGATGGCCATGCATGACCCATCATTCCTTGGGTTTTGGACTGTATCGCTCGGTAAGGTGCCAGTCTTTCTTTGATTGAACGCTGCTGAAAGTTGGCTTAATTGTTGCTCTATTTGCTTGATAGAAGTGGAATGAGAATCAACTAATTGCTTCATGGAGGCCAAATCGTCAATTACCTCCTTAACTCCCGCGCTTGTTGCTTCCACTCCTTTCAATAACTTAGCCATCATGTCTTCCATAGAGTTAGATGTGGTGGTGTCACGTTTACCAGGGGGAACGTACAAACCACTCTTTTCATTATTTTTCTTCCAACTACCTTGGTTTTTGTTTCCAGATTTATCATAATAGTTCCGACCTTGGTTTCCTTGGGCATTCCCATGGAAACCCCCCTGATTGTTCAAGTAGTTGGCCTCCTCTTCCGAATCAGATTCGTCTCTTCCTTTTGACGCAATAACTTTCACTTTTTCAGTCTTCCCTAATAGATTCTTTGTAAGAAGATCCATTTGGGTTTTCATGTGCGCCATATCTTGATCACGTTCTTCTTCTCTTCTTCTTTGGTCTGCAGACATGCCAATAGATAAAGTGGGGCTTGCTACCTCAGAATCCCTGGTATGCCAAGCTCTACTTTGCTTCGTCATGCGATCTAGCATATTGCTTGCTTGACCAAAGGTGAGGTCCATAAAAGAACCTCCAGCTGCGTTGTCCACCACTGGTTTAGTTACTGAATTCAAGGCTCTATACAAGATCTCCATGAGGTGAACATTAGTCATGTGATGGTTTGGTCATCTCGTTAGCTTTGTTTTGAACCTCTCCCATGTTTCGTGAAGAGCTTCAGAGGGAAGCTGACGAAAGTTGCTGATTTCATCTCTCAATTGAGCCCTCTTGGATGGCGAAAAGAATCTTTCTAGGAAAGCGTCTCTCAATTGCCTCCAATTTGTAATAGAATCAGGAGTCAGCCCATTCAACCATAATGTTGCCTCCCCAGACAGAGACAATGGAAATAGACTTAATCGAATAGCATTCTGACCAACACCAGGATTGTCAAAAGACTTGCATGTAGAAATAAAGTTGATGAGATGCATATTCGGATCATCGCCTACTAGTCCATCAAATAACCCCTTGAGTTGCAATAACTGAATCATGGTGCTTGTGATGTTGAATTTGGCTCCGGGCGCTAATGGTGGTGGAATTATAGCTCCTGTGGCTCCGGCACCATCAAGATCATCATCATCATCATCGAAAGCTGGTTGCAACGGTTGACGATCATACCTATACCGAGCTTGTCGACCTCTTCGGTTGGCAGGTGTTATAATTTCAGCATCACGCCTAGGGTTTAGTAACTCGTCATCACCTAAATCTTCATCGTCAGGATTTGTTGCTCGCCCAGGATTATCAATGTTTTGTTGTTGGACTTGAGCAGCGGCAAGAGCAGCTAATCTTGCTTGCTCGTGTTGAGCAGCCATCCTGTCGATTTCAGTTTGTGCTTCCATTCTTCTAATTCGTTGTGGTTTCGGATTGATTGGTAATAACGGTTGACCAGAACTTCTAGTATGGGGCATGCACTAAAAGAAAAACGTGCAATAAACAAAAACAAAAACTAAACGTAAAAGTACGAGAATCTTTGACCAAAGGGTCTAGTAATTATCACGAACTTGATTGACACTCGTATTCCCCGGCAACGGCGCCAATTTTTGGTAACGCTCAATCTACAGCTCTCGTAGGAGTGTAAAGCGGTCGTTAGCAAATATAGAACCCAACCTGGGTTGGATGTCGATCCCACAGGGAATAGCTTGGCCAACAAGTAAGCAAAATTAATAGACTTTTGGTGCAAGTCTCGTAAGAAGGGGGGATTGTAATATGTAACCAAAACAATAAAGTAAAAGCTGAAAATAGCAACGTAAAAAGAGAGTATTTCGTAGGTTGTGAAACAATAAGAATTGAAGCGTTGGGATTATGTCCACCTTCTGAGGTATACGTCTCTATTGGCTATGAGTGTGTAGAGTCTTGACATGTAATTGCTTATAGAGAATTGTAGTCGATGGTAAATCCAAGCGTCTCGCGACCTAAACAAGGACTATTTCACTTTAACTCTCACGAGCTTAAAGCGTGTCTAACGGTACGAATTCTTCAAGAGGTTAGTCCAGTTACGGCACCAGCTTTTTAATAGGAAAGGGTGTCCTACTACCTTGACATTATCTCTTTTCCAGACAAATAACCTTTCTCGCGAACAAGTTAAATGTTAGACTGGCGTATTCTTGCGTTTGCAACCGCAAAGAATGTAGATTAAGATGAAAAGCGTAATGATATAAGCAATATACTTGTCTTGAACTCACAAACTCACAGCTATAGATAGTAACTCATTCGGCTTCCATAACCCCAACTAAGAGGTTTAGTTACCCATGAATGCGAAGGATATCACGTTTTGCATGGTTGATGGCGTGAGAAGTAGGTGTTAGGCGTGTGATTTTGGTGATTCCCTAGCAAGTAACGATTCTCTTGTTGTGGAATTTAAGAATAGAATTAATGAATAGAAGAAGAAAAATAGAATTAATGGAAAGCTTAGAAGAGTTGTAGAATTGTTGTGGTGGAAGAAGAGAGGGATGGAAGAATGTATTGTGGTGATGGATGAATTAATTAAAAATCTCTAGCATGATAGGGTATTTATAATACTCCTATCCTACTCCTACTAAGCTAATGAAATAAATAACCAAATCCTAATATACTAATGAAATCCTTGACCCAAATGTACTAGGGTAAGGTTACAATATCATAATCCAAATAGAATAGTAAAATACATAACCTAATTGTACTAGGTTAATGTACCTTTGTAAAAATCCAGCTTTGTGTCTGTAAGTCCCCAAAGTCTTCAGAATTGTTGTTTTAGCCCGGGACAGATTTTCCATGCAGTAGATTTGGTCCTTTAGGCGTCCAGCTCCTTTCCACTTCGTTTGTGAGCTTTCTTTTGCGTCAAGTAAGCCATAAAATGTTGTATTTTGCATCATTTATACCTGAAACTTTACTAATCATATTTGTTAGCTCATTTATAGGAAAAAAGACTAAAAGTGCATGAAATATATAATTTGTTCTCAAAACTAGGCTAAAATATGGGCAAAATATATTGATATAGGCGCGTAAATTCGCCTATCATTAGTGATCAGTATATATACCAACATGAACCCCACATAAATAGTGGCGCCATATTTTTAAAGCAAAGATAACCGCTGCCAGCTCAAGATCGTGTGTAGGATAATTTTTCTCATGTGGCCGCAATTGTCTAGAAGCATATGCTATTACTTTACCATGCTGCATCAATACACATCCTAAACCAATTCTAGAAGCATCACAATACACTGTATATCCTTTTGTACCTTCTGGAAGTACCAACACAGGTGTAGAAGTCAACTTATTTTTCAATTCTTGGAAACTCTCCTCACACGTATCATTCCATTGGAACTTGGATGCTTTATGCGTTAGCTTGGTTAAAGGTGCTGAAATGGAAGAAAAGTCTTTAACAAACCTCCTATAATAACCGGCCAACCCGAGAAAACTACGAATCTCCGTCGGCGTTGTGGGCCTTGGCCAGTTCTTCACAGCTTCTATCTTTTGAGCATCAACCTTTATCCCTTCACTAGATACAATATGGCCCAAAAATGCCACCGACTTTAACCAAAACTCACATTTAGAGAACTTTGCATAAAGCTTACAATCACAAAGAGTCTGCAATGTCTGTCGTAAGTGATTGGCATGGTCCTCTTCTGATCTAGAATAAACTAGAATATCATCTATAAAAACTATCACAAATACATCCAGGAATGGCTTAAACACCCTATTCATCAAATCCATAAAAGATGCAGGTGCATTTGTTAGCCCAAATGACATAACTAGAAACTCATAATGACCATACCTTGTTCGGAAAGTTGTTTTGGGTATATCTTTTTCTTTGACCCTCACTTGGTGGTAACCTGACCTCAAATCAATCTTAGAAAAGCACTTGGCGCCCTGTAACTGATCAAATAAATCATCAATTCTTGGGAGAGGATATTTATTCTTAATAGTCACCTTATTCAATTGCCGATAATCAATACACATCCTCAACGAGCCATCCTTTTTGCGCACAAATAACACTGTTGCTCCCCAGGGGGACATACTAGGCCTTATGAATCCCTTCTCAAGCAAATCTTTCAATTGCTCTTTAAATTCTCGCAATTCTGCTGGGGCCATTCTATATGGAGGAATAGAGATTGGTTGGGTGCCTGGAATTACATCAATACCAAACTCTACTTCTCGTTCAGGAGGCAAACCTAGAAGATCTTCAGGAAATACATCAGGATATTCATTTACCACCGGAACAACGTGAAGAGTTGGTGGCTCCGCTTCTGTATCCCTTACTCTAACTAAATGATATAGGTATCCCTTGGAAATCATTTTTCTTGCTTTGAAATAAGAAATAAATCTACCTCTTGGTGCGCCTATCTTACCTTGCCATTCAATAACTGCTTCATTCGGAAAATGTAAATACATCGTTTTTGTACAACAGTCAATTTTGGCATAACAAGACGCCAACCAATCCATACCCATTATAACATCAAAATCTACCATTTATAGGTCCACGAGATTAGCCATCGTGTCTCGACCACACACAGTTACTACACAATCTTTATAAACTCTTCTAGCAATAATAGATTCCCCAACCGGGGTAGACACTTCCAACGGCTTATCTAACAATTCGGGGCTTCTTTTGAACTTTCCAGCAACCAAAGGAGTAACATATGATAATGTAGAACCGGGATCAATTAGAGCATATACATCAAATGAAAATATGGACAACGTACCCGTAACAACATCTGGGGAAGCCTCTAGATTTTGTCGATCCGCTAAAGCATAAGTGCGATTCTGAGTCCCGCTGGAACTGGCGACTCTTGTTTCGTTTCTAGCGTTACCCACGGGTCGTGCGCCTCTACCAGAATAAGATACCGGTGACGATGATGCAACAGCTGATCCCGAAGGTCGTGCTACACCACCTGCGCCCCTTCGTGGGCATTCTCTCATCATATGCCCCGTCATACCGCACCAATAACAAACATTTGTTCCCATTAGACATGCGCCCATATGATTCCTTCCACATTTATTGCATGGCTCTCGAGGATGTCTCAGTTGGATCATATTCCCTTGCCCATGATAACCCACTGATCGTGAACTATGACCCTCACTTTTTTGCCCAATTTGACTGCCTCTGAACCCCTGATGCTGTGGTGGAGCACTAGCTGCAGAATAATAAAATAATGGCCTAGGTGGTCTAGCAGAAAATTGAGGTCCAAAACCTCCCTGTGGAGCCATAAACTGCCCTGTAGATCTAGACCTCTTAGAAGATCCGCTTTCAAATTCCTGCGTTCTTCTTCTCTGCCTCTGATCTTCCATTTTTTGTGCAAATTCTTGGATCCTAGCTATATCCATATCTTTATTCAGTGCAGCAATAGTACAATCCCTAACCAAATACGGATCCAATCCGTTCACATACCGATGAACTCTGTCATCCATAGTAACTATAACATTAGAAGCATATCTGGACAAGGAATTAAATCGAAGACTATACTCCCTCACACTTGTATTACCCTGCCGAAGATTTAAGAACTGATCCGCACAGGCCTGACGAGTTTCATATGGAAGATAATGATCAATAAATGCCTCTTTGAACTCTTTCCAAGTAGCTGGGGGTGCATCAATGCCCCTCGACCGTTTCCAGTCTTCATACCAATATATAGCCTCACCTTTGAATCTATACGCGGCTAACTCCACTGTCTCTCTGCCCGATACATGCATCACCTCTAGGGCCCTTTGGATTTGATCAATAAAGTCCTGCGGATCTTCGTTAAGATCGGATCCGGTAAAAGTAGGCGGATCCATCTTAAGAAAATCTTGCGTTCGAAGACTAGCCGCCCTATCAGTACTGCTAGAACCCGCGACAGGAATGGCTTGCCCTTGGACTTGTCCAGCAACTATACGAGTCAAAAGTTGCACTGCATTTCTAAGATCTTGATCAACAACATTAATAGGTGGCTCTGGGGATATAGTTCTCCTCCCCCTTATTTCTTCTGGACTGGGGGAAGTTTCTGATGCATGCTCAGCTGGAGCCTCACTTTGATTAGCTGGTATAGTGGGTGACTTACTAGTCCCCTCTTCGGCAGCCACATCTACTTGCTTACCGGTATTCTTGCTTCTGATAACCGGCATCATTACTATAATAAGAGAAACAAACTGACTCAGTGGTCAACTATGACTTCATATACAATATAAACTCTATCGCACGATCTAAGACATGAAGAAAAGAAACAATTCCTAAATGTCCATAGCCTCCTGTTTATAGATGTGGTGCACAACACACCGATAAACAAGACTCTACGTAGACACGGCTTTGTAGACTCACTAGGACGAACCGCTCTGATACCACTTTTGTCACGGCCCAAAATCCCATCGGGACGGACTGGCACCCGAAGCCGAGAAGGCCCGGGAGAACCCGTTCAAATACCTGTACTTTCACTTACATGTCACCAAAAATTTGGGCAGCACTTCACTGCATATAAAAGAGTCTAATTACCTGTATCAGCACAACACGCACAAATATATATATATAAATATATAATACTTGGCCGTCGGGGCCATCCCATATACGAATATAACATTACTCTATAAACTTCCATGACTTTACCCTTCCTTATGTCTACAAAGCCTCTAGGATATACATGACATAACTAGGGTCGGGACAAATCCCCGCCCACATATGACTCCTGTACAATAACAAAATATAAGGAACCGACTCGGAAAGCTCCGAAGTAAACTGGAGCTCACCAACAGTAGCTGTATGACCTGGCTCCTACTGGTGCGGTGTATGAGCTGATGTACCTGTGCCTGCAGCATGAATGCAGGTCCCCCATAAGGGACGTCAGTACGAGATATGTACGGAGTATGTAAAGCTGTAAATAATCATATGTGATATGGGGGATCAAGAAAATCATACACATGTGAATAAATCATAATAGAAGTGAACCACACTTCATAAACACTTTTAGGATCATGAACATTATCATTAATCTGAATTGGGTTCTTGAATTCAAACACATTTGTGGAACGGTATACATTCGTTCATTTCATTCTTTACAATTGTTATTCGCCATTACCTCCTCCTCCCGAACCTCCAACCACCTAACAATAATCAATACTGTACCGTACTGTGACCATTAGGCTGCCCCCAGTACATATCAATTGGGATCGACCCATGCTAGGCTTATGCCCCTGGGATACCACCCACACGTATATCAAGTAACACATAAGAGATTTTTCCAATAACTTAGTTCAAAAGCTTTTGAGATTATTACATTAGTGTTCATGCCAATATAGTACCTTTGGAACAATAATACATCAATAGGAATCAAGTAATAGACCTTCTATACAATAACGATGTAATAAGGACTCATTGGTACATCAACAATATGTTTCAGAATCATCAATATCACAACAATGAAATAGAAGCCTCTTGGTATATCAATGAAACATTTTGACACTTTATAGAATGGAAACAACTTCATTGGTAATGTAGAACAATACATGTGTTTGGATAACCATCGGAATCTTACTTGATGGAACATTGGTGTTTTCATGCCAAAGAACATCGTTAGAGTATGCTTTACATACCTCGTTGTAGATTCGGATACCAATTCAACACAACTTCCCGCCTTTACAAATCGCTTATCTACAATGAAATATTTGGCATCTATTATTAGCAACCCAACACCACAATTCTCTTCCATAATTCCATACAACCAATATTTGCAAAGCATTCCAAAATCCAACTTGAACAATAGGTTTATGTGTATATATATATATATAATCATCATTTCAATACCACATCATCAATACCACATCATCCCTTCACAATTCAATACAATCCAACCATGCACAAGAATGATCCAACATCATTTCCAATCATCTTTCAACAACAATCAAATAACATACTTCTTATGCTCACATGCATATATATATATATATACATATCCATATAAATAACACCAACATAATTTACATACTTACCATAGAATGGCCCTTTGGGTTTTGAAGTCCTGTTGGCACAAATAAGGGGTGCTTCTCGAAACCCTTGAGACGATGAACACAACTACGGAATCAATTTGGACTTTCCACGGTTGAATCACAAGTAATTTGAAGGTCAAATTTGGCTAGGGTTTGTTCTCTCCTATGATTGATGATGGATATGAGTTTTTGAACTCATATACATGTACATATACACATATTTCCGTCCATAATATCATAGGAAATGACCAAAGTGCCTTTAAAATTTAAATAATGTCAAATATGTCCTTCGGTGGACCGTTTTGACAAGCTGAAGTAGATAGACCATAACTCTTTGCTCCGATATTGGATTTGGGTGAAATTGGTATCATTGGAAATATAATTCAAAGGTATTTCATTTCATATAGGCCACCCAGTTCGTCCTGTACAAGGAGTTATGATCGTTTGAAGTTGACCCTAAAAATCTGTTTTGAGAGGCTGAAGTTAAACGCGTATAACTCCTTACGCAGATGTTGAATTTGGATGAAACCAATTGAATTGGAAAGAAGACTCAAAGATATTTCTTTTGATATATGGTAGCTCTCCCAGTTCATTATATTGAGGGAGTTATGATCGTTCAAAGTTGACCCAAAAAACTGGCAGGCCTCAGTATTTTCCTGCTAATTTACTGTTCACAAAAATCTGTTTTGAGAGGTTGAAATAGAACGAGTATAACTCCTTACTCAGATGTTGGATTTGGATGAAACCAATTTCATTAGAAATAATACCCAAAGATCTTTCTTTTGATATGTGGTAGCTCGCCCAGTTCATTATATTGAGGGAGTTATGATCGTTCAAAGTTGACCCAAAAAACTGGCAGGCCTCAGTATTTTCCTGCTAATTTACTGTTCACAAAAATCTGTTTTGAGAGGCTGAAATAGAACGAGTATAACTCCTTACTCAGATGTTGGATTTGGATGAAACCAATTTCATTAGAAATAATACTCAAAGATCTTTCTTTTGATATGTGGTATCTCGACCAGTTCATTATATTGAGGGAGTTATGATCGTTCAAAGTTGACCCAAAAACTGAAAATTTTCCTGCAATTTTACTGTTCACATCCCGGCCACCGTTTTATAGTTTCGAACGTGCTCTCTTATATCCGAAACTTATCCGTTTTTGAAAATATTTATATCGTCAGAAAGCTTATTCAATAACCTTCGTATGGAAACATCGACGGGCAAATTCCGGTATAAATAAGGTCGATTCCTATACACATATAATCAAACTATACACTTGAAACCATCTCAAAATAATCAATACTCATATATACCTAACTTAGGATCAATACATATACTCCAACACATATAACAATGGCTAATGCACGTAATTAAGTACGGGGTGTTACAAAGTACTTGTCAGTCTGATATTTTTAGACTTTATTCACAATATTGTTTTTATTTATTTACATTGTTAAAAAATATTCAATGTAGATTGTCCCTAACTTCTGATCTTAGTCGTGCTGTAAATAAAAATGATTATTTAACCGTTACTTGTCACTGGATGGATAGTAATTTTGTGATGCAAAAACGTATTCTTGCTTTTTTATATGATGAAGATCGTAAACATACTGGACAATTTATTGCTGACTCGATACATAAAGTTGCAGCATTTTATGGTATCGAAAATAAAATCTTATGTATCACTTTTGATAAAGCTTCTAATAACAAGACTGCTATAACAAAGTTGAAATCTAAGCTATCACCGCCGTTACCTGAAATTTTTCATATTAAGTGTGCATGTCATATATATAATTTAATTGTAAAAGATGGTCTTGAGTTTTTTAAGATTTATATTGAAAAAATCCGTCTTGTTGTTGGTTTTATACAAGAAAATAATCGTAGATCGAGAATTAAAGAATTTAAAGTTAAATGTCAAGAAAATGGACTTGCACCGATATTGATGCCTGAGGAAATTGATATTAGATGGAATTCTAAGTATGATTTTTTAAAAACTTGTTATAAATATAGAGTTCCTATTACATTAGCTTTTAACCAACATTGTGGTTTATTTGTTGATTTTGCCGATTGCATGCTACTTGATTCCGATTGGATTGTAATTAATGATCTTGTTAAGTTTTTGAAAAAAACTTATGTAGCTAAGATTGAATTTTCCGGTGCTTATTATCCTACTGTTTGTAATATTTTGGGATATATAACCGATATTTCTGGTTTGCTCAAAGAATATAAAAATAAAGAAGGTTATGAAAATGTTGTTGGTGCCATGTTTACTAAATTTAAAAAATATTTTTTCCGAGTCCCCCTATTTTCTTGGTTGGTGCTATGCTAAATCCGTGCATTAAATATCATACTATGTGCCACTTTAGTACTCTTATTTATCGTAACTTAGAAATAAATACTAACAATGGTTCTGAACAAGTGCAACCTGATTTTTGGACGGCTACGTCTGATGCGAATGCTTACATAGATAAATTATATAACCACTATGCTGATTTAGTTGATTTAGCTGTACCGACACATATCAGTCCAACTATCACTCCTCATCCTCCTGAGGTGCCATCATTTTCTAAAAGGCTGGCACATTGTGGTTTTCCTGATTCCTTTTATGATTTACCCTGTTGGAACAGTGTTGACGAGGGAGCTTACACATCAACTTATCGGGAAGAGCTTAAGTATTATCTTCAGTCGCCGCCAGAGGATCGTAGACGACGGATCAACACGTTGGATTGGTGGAGGAATAATGAATCACAATATCCTGTGCTTTCAAGATTAGCTAGAGATATCTTGAACGTTTCAATGTCAACCATTGCATCAGAGAGCGCCTTTAGTCAGGGACGACAGCAACTTGGAGACAACCGACACTCATTGGGAAGCAATGTAATGAATGTTCTAGTTTGCCTCAGAGATTGGATTAGAGCAGAAAGAAGAAATCAAGGAATGGAACCGGAGCCGAATGACGGGCAGAAACTTAAAGAAATTATGACTTCGCAGGAGAACTTAGCAGAATCAAGTCCAATGCATGGGTTTGCCCCCATTGACTTTGCTATCCTATGCAAGTTACTGTTAATATTAACATGGATGAGTCGGAAAAAATGATGCATAGTTTGTAGATTTTTTATTCATGTAAATTATAAATTTTGGATCATTTTGCAATCAATAAAATTCTACATTCATTAATTAACTATCAAGTATTATTAATTTATTATATTAAGTAGTATATGTTTTGTATATTATTGTATATATCTTCTATACACATGTATATTTAACGTATATATTTAATGTATCCAAGTGTATATGTTTTACAAATTAGTATATAACTATATATATATACATATTGTAGAATATATAAATGTATATTGTAGAATAGTATATATTTTATTTAAAGTAGTACATATATATTGAATGTTGTGTATATATCTTCTATAGACGTATATATTTAACGTATACATGTGTATATGTTTTATAAATTAGTATAATATAACTATCTATATACTGTAATACATATATATTGTAGTATATAGTTTATTTAATTTTAAAGTAGTACATATATATTGAATGGTGTGTATATCTCTTTTATAGACGTGTATATTTAATGTATACATGTGTATATGTTTTATAAATTAGTATGTAAGTATATATATATATTGTAGTATATATATATACTTTATTTAAAGTAGTACATATATATTGAATGGTGCGTATATATGTGTATATATTATATCTTCTATAGACTTATATCTTTAACGTATACAAGTGTATATATTTTATAAATTAGTATATAAGTATATATATATATATATATATATATATATATATTGTAGTATATACTTTATTTAAAGTAGTACATATATATTGAATGGTGCGTATATATGTGTATATATCTTCTATAGACATATATCATTAACGTATACAAGTGTATATGTTCTATAAATTAGTATGTAATTATACATATATACATATTCTTGTATATATATATATATATGCATTTTGTAGTATATATTTTATTTAAAACAGTATATATATATTGAATGGTGCGTAGATATGTGTATATATCTTCTATAAGCGTATATATTTAACGTATAAATGTGTATATATTTTATAAATTAATATATAACTATATATATATATATATATATATTGTAGTATATATATATATATATATATATATATATATATACTACAATATATATATATATATATATATATATATATATATATATATTGTACTATTGTAGATTTATAGTATATGTTTTATTTAAAGAAGTATGTATAGTCATATATAATAATATATTGAATGATACATATATATGTGTAATTATTTATATATATTTTAAAAAATATATATTGTATAATTGTAGAGTATATGGTGTATATTGAAGTGTATATAGTGTATATAATTATAGTGTATGTAGTGTATATTGGATTTTTCTTTTTTTTTTTAAACGGGTTTGACCGGTTTTTAACCGGGTTTGACCAGTTTTTAACCGGGTTTGACCGATTTTTAATCGGGTTTAGGTGGGTTGGGTTAAGTGGGCCGGTTCAGGGTTGTTTTCAACATTTTTACTATTGAACCCGGAACCGGCCCTCAACCCGGACCGGAACCGGCCCTCAATCCGGTTAAACTAAACGGGCCGGTTTTGGTTTGGTCCGACCCGTCCCGGCCCACTTGACACCTTTAGTATGAAGTAAGTATTTTAATATATTTTTCAGAATATTATGTTTTTTAGAAAGAATTGAGTAAATATTTAGTTGTAATTTTTTAATATTATATTTTCGTTACAGATGTATGCTTTAATATTTTTATCACTCTCACAAGCAATTTTCGACATCAACAACAAGTGAAGTATGAAAAGGATCGTGGAGATATTGTAATTTTCTAATGTTATATTTCTGCTATAGATGTATATTTCAATATGTTTGTCACTCTTGCAAGTAATTCTCAACATCAACAACAAGTGAAATTTCATAAGTGAGGTATGAAAAGAATTATAGAGATATTATAATTTTTTAATGTTATATTTTTGTTGCAGATGCATGCTTCAATATTTTTATTATTCTCAGAAGCAATTTTCAACATCAGCAACACAATCATTAAGAGTGTGAGTTATGACTATGGGTAGAATGGTGAAGCTAACAGGCCAAGCAATTCTCTGTTGGGTCAAACGGGCGTCATGCGGAACCTTATAGTTTGCAAATTATGAGATAATAAATCAGACGACACATAAAACAATACTAAAAAGCTATATTATTGATATGATTTGGCCAAACGGCCTACATATTAAAAATAAAATTGAAAAACCTAAAATCTATTGGGAAACCTAAAACCTATTGGGAGAAATCTCCCTACACAAAAATTCTTTAAAGACTACATTGTGGATACTATTGTGTTATGGTATGAGAAGAGAATTGTTCTATTTATAGAGTTACAAAACTCTTCTTTTAAGAAAAAATAAACCTAATAGAAATCTAATAGGAAAGAGATCTTTTCCTACTCGTAAACCTTTTCTACTAAGAAATCATTTCCGAAGTAAAACACAATTACGGTAGAATCCAAGTAAGGTAAGAAATTCAGGACAAATTCTAACATTTTCAAGGTAAACAAATATATCTTCCTTTTGTGTTTTTGGTTTAAGGTTGAAAAACTTAATAATTACACTTGATAAAATCTTAAATACATATTTTTTCCTATATTGTGATCAAACAATTTAATAACCTAATTCAAAAAGAGAAAAAGATTTTTAATAAAAGATTTCAGAGGTGGAACTATCAAACAAGTGATTTAATATCTTTCATAATATTTTATATATAATATAAAGTTCTCTTCGGTTAAAGATACTATTTTTCTTTTCTCATTTTTTGCCTTTTTCTTCATTTCTTCAAGTTATATATCATGTTTAAAAAGAAAGTAACTTCTTTTAACTCCCCTAATTAATTTTTTAATTAAGTTTAATATATGTTGCACGTTGAACTCTCTATAACAT
Organism: Capsicum baccatum var. pendulum; assembly: GCA_030864225.1. Lineage (NCBI taxonomy): Eukaryota > Viridiplantae > Streptophyta > Magnoliopsida > Solanales > Solanaceae > Capsicum > Capsicum baccatum. Next base: position 135,207,805 of record CM061558.1, read on the forward strand.
CTGCTCAGTTTTAATTAGATTTTTATTAAATTTTATTGATAACAAATCTGTATAATTTAATGTACAGATTATTAATCGTAAATTTTATTTCTATAAGGACATTGAATTTTATTTTATTTTTGGAACCCCAGGAAAATCCGCAACCGTTACTAGTGGTGCGCACTGGGTAAACCCCTCACTGTGTAATAGCCTGCAAATCACACAGGAGATGTAAACCGCACTAGATAAACCCCGTGCGACAGGCTCATGGCTCAAAGGCATTGAGGGGGAATCAATCCCAGATAGCTATGGTGGGCTACCACCCTTCAAACCAGTGAGTCAGTCCCGAAGGACAGCACACTGCAAACCACCAGATAAGACATTGAATAATTGTTATGACAATAAATAATAAAAAGATAAAAAGTTTCTTCTTACAAATTCAATCCACTTGATAATTCTAATCAACAACCTCTGCTGCATTTTCTCTGCCAAATATTTTCACTTACTAAGTTTAAGATGCAATATGTGATCCATATACTTTGTCCATCATATCAATGTATGTGTTCTCTATGTTTTAATAAAAAAATTAATTGAGTGTAATAATATTTAGGTGTTTGACCTCTCTTAAAAGCTTAATTAAGCATATGTTGACTTTCTAATGTTGAATGCAATGTTCTTTTTGAGAGCAATAGCTGAGTATAGAAATTTATTTTTACGTCTAATTTGAAAATGTTATTGTAGGTACTATTTTAAAGAGTATGTCATCCATAAAGATTAAAAATCTATAGATATATATTTATTATATTATATTATATGAATTTATCACTTTATTCTCATAAAATTGTGTTTGTAAAGTGCTTGTATTTTAAATATGCATGAAACTATTTTTGGTTAAGCTTGTGAAATTATTAATACATTTCTTAAAGATGCATTACGTAGTTGAATTTTTTCATGTAACATTGGAGTAGAGAAATATATGTGAATTGTGATTAGATTCCTCTTGGTGATGTCCTTTTTTGAAGGATTATCTTTGTTATCTTAATGTATTTATCAATAAATAAATAAATATTCTTGCACTCTAATTAAAATTATATTGTGCATTTCATTGATTTCTTGCAAAAATTTGAAATTATATCATCAATGAAGAGTATTAATTATACGTGTAGATATGTATATGTATTTTTGTGTAAAAGGGTTTGATTAAGAATTTTTTAAAACCAAAATGTCTCAAATAGAACGAAGTGTGAAATAATGATTTTTTTTCTTACATTTTGAAAAAAATGATGAATTATAGTTTTCTTTGAAATAGTGCAAGTTTCACGAATGAATAACTTTTTCAATTTTAATTTTTTTGATTATTTTTTATATTTTGTCTTTTTAAAAGTAAAATACATTATAAATATATTAATTACGCACGTTGAAAAATAAACTATGTGTTGAACATAACAAATTTTTAAGTGGTATTTTTCTTCATTTTATTTGATATTTTAAAAATTATATTTCTCTCATTTTTTCTTTTATTTTATAAATCCAATTCAATACAAAGGAGAGAAAAAGAAGGATGCTATAAAGAGTTTGTAAGAATATTAAAAAATTAAAACATGTAGTGATTTTCTTATATCTATTATTCATGAAACTAATATTGTATCATAAGATTACAAAATTATTATAATAATATGTAGAAAAATTATAAGTTATCTTGAATTTTTAATTCAATTCTTTTATGAGATATAACATTTATTTTAATCTTGAATATTTAACCATGATAATAGCATTTTATCAGTAAGATACATATTATATTTTGGTAAATAGCATAACAAGGTACAAGGTACAAAATCAATAATTAAGTGAAAAGATGATTAAAAAAAAAAGCAAACAATCTTTATGTCGAGGAACAACCAATAACATTATGATTAAAAATATAAATAAATGAATATTTTATTTTTCAAAATATAGCAATACACATTTAATTATATTTTTTTAAAGATCGCGCAAAGTGTGGGCATATTCACTGGTTATTTTTATAATATAGAACTGTTCAACTGAAAGAGTAAATGATATAGTTGAGTTGTCAAAGTTAAAATATTGTATTTACTTATAGGTTGATGCCAATTGAAATTCTTAGTTACTATATGGAAAGTGTTTAATTTTTAAAATAAAATTAAAAATAGAAAACAAAAATTACCCTATTATTAAAAATAGGATAAATAAAAGAAAAATAAATAATTAATTATATATTAAATTTCAAAAATTACAACTATGAAGAATTAACTATTTTTTTTACTAAAAGCATAAATAAATTGGACTCCCTACTATTTATTTTACTTGTCACATTTTAATTAAACATACCTAAAAAATCTATGTATTTTAATTATTATTATTATTATTAAAAAAATTATTTTGACTATTATACTCTTATTCATTATCAATATACATACATACATACATACATATACATACATACATATATATATATATATATATATATATATATATATATATATATATATATATATATATATATATATATATATATATATATATATATATATATATATATATAATATTCAATTAATTAAGGTCTATTTTTCATTTTCAAAGACCCCTTCTTTTTCTTGATAACTATGAATATCTCCATTATTGAATATGAAAAAGTAAACATACGAAGAAGTCAAAAGAGTTTAAAGTCTACTATATATACATAAAATATAATTTTATCTATTTATAAATAATATAATTTTTCGTCGAAAAAGTTTTGAATGAACTCCTCAATCTTATCTATCTCCATCTTTAAGTGAAAAAATGATTAGAAAAAGAATAAAGCAAATAATTTAATTGCTAAAAGGAAAGAAGAGATAATAGAAGAATATAACTATGCAATACCTAAAAGTTCATTACCAATAATCCTTTATGAGTCGTTTGATTGGAAAAGAATTATCGTGGGATAATTAATTCTGACATTAATTTTTCCACCATATATATGGATAATTTTTTTCATCATTATGGTGTAAATGGTGGGATAAATAATTCTGCTCCCAACTAATGTCACATACCAAACATGAAATAAAATAATTCTTCATTTTATACCGAGATTATTTATTCCTTGTACCTTACATCAAATGATCCCTTAAGGTAAAAGAGCTCCCTACCTACTAGCTAACCTAATTAACGATCGTTGTTCAAGATTATAAAATTAGCTTATTTTGAAAAGTGATTTTTTAAAAATGCTTTGCAAAAAAATACTTTTGATGAGAAACAGTTCTGTTTGGTCAAAATTTAAAAAACTTTTGATTTGTAATTAGTGTTTGACCAAACTTTTTTCTAAAAGTGCTTTTAAGTGTATTTTTCTCAAAAATATTTTTTTTAAAAAAATGCTTTCAAGAAAAAGTTACTTTTTAACTTATGAAAAACTTTTCGAAAACACTTATTTTCTTTTAAAAGTTTAGTCAAGCACTTAAAAAATAAGCACTTTTGCGAGAAAAATAATGTGACTTAAGAAATTTGTCACGACCCAAACTAACAGACCGTGCGGGCACCTACGCTATTCTAAGTAGCTAGGAGAATCCTTATTACCCAACTAAAAATATGCGGAAGACTTCTATTTTTAAGGAAATATAAAGTAAATTAAATACTAATAAATAAACTTTTTCAAAAACTTTTTACAAATGTCTTTCACTATTCCAAGACTTGGCCAGACATGTACAAGAGCTATTTACTACAACATACACCAATAATCTATAATATATTAAAAGTGTGAATCCCATTAGAAAAGTGAATTGAACTTTTTGCCCTTCATTAAAAGTATCTGTTTTAGACAAAACTGTCATTTTACTATTTTTAAAAAATTATTATTTAATTATATATACAATATTCTATAGTAAGAGTCTTAAATATATGGTAAGTTTTAAAAATTAAAAAGTCCTAAAATCTATGGTAACAATAAAATTTATGATAAGAATTATTATAAAAATTAATAATTAAGGAGTTCTAAAATATATGGTAACATCAAAATATATAGAAAAAATTATTATTAAAATTAATAATTAAGAGTATTAAAATATATGGTAAGAGAGGAAGGAAAAATAAAAAAAAGAAATATACGTTTATGGCTTTATGCACTAATTTCCTATTATAGAAGAAGTCAAAATTGGGATAGGTTTATAACCAATTAAATGTGTAAATTTTTTGTACTTTATTAAAAGAAATAAATGGTAGGAGAATTAATTAATATTTTACTTTCTACTATTCAATTAAAAAAATACTCCTAAAATAGGACTCTATTAAGGAAAAACTTTTATAAATATTGAGATGTACGTTAAACTAGAGAACAAACCGATTTGCCTATTGGGAGAACATGATTAATGCTCATCTAACTTGATTCGATTGCATGTCTAGATTGCTGGATGCTTGATTTTCTAACCCTCAACTTCTTCACTATTTTTGTCAGCATAATAGAATTCAAATTATATTACGCTTGATCAACCGATTGATGCTTGATCACTATTATATTATTTTATTTATAATTTACAGGTCGTAGATGAATGTTGGTTGACTTTGAAGAATTTCTTGTGTAAAGGTTAGGTTTAATTGTATTGTTTTGATATTTTTATTATCTTATTGTTTTATTTTAATTTACAGATGCTAGATAAATGTCGGTCGGCTTTGAATTTTTTTCGGTAAAGGTTAGGTTTAATTGTATTATCGTAATATTTGTATTAATTTGTTATTTTGTGGTAGTTTACCGTTCGTAGATGAATCTCGATCGACTTTAAAAAAAATTGTGTGTAAAATTTAAGTTTAATTCCATTGTTTTGATATCACTTTTATTGTATTATTTTGTTGCAGTTTACACGTGATAGATATAGGTTGGTCAGCTTTGACGAATTTTTTTATGTAAAAGTTAGATTTAATTGTATTATTTTGATATCTCTATTATCGTATTATTTTGTTATCGTTTACAGGTGGTAGATGAATGTCGATCGACGTTTAAAAATATCTTTGGTAAAGGTTAGGTGTAATAAATAAATTCTCCATCTTTACATACTCAAAAGATATTAAATTTAATTATTATATTCATATTTATTATTTAAATAAATATCCTATTTAGTGTAATGTTTGAACTTATTAAAGTGAGATACAAACGCAAGGCGCATACACCTAAACTAGTAAAATAAATTATACAAAGACTCTAACATCTGCCAGGAAGAAAGTGCAGAATTTAGTGTTGAATATCGTCATCCATCTAGTAACTGCAACTAACCTGCATTCAGTCTACACTCTAAGAAGGAATGTATAAGAGTAGGGTCAGTACAATCACACGTACTGGTAGGCATCATCAGCCGACCGTGTTAGTCCATATAATCATAAAATAGAATTAAGAAAAATAAATCATGATATCCTAAATAGAATATAATTCAACCAAGGTTGTAATAATATTATTACTTTACCTATGTAAGTTACAACATCCCACTACTCTCCCAACTCCATCAATATTATATTCGCTACTAACATACTCTAGCCTCATTAGTTCACACCATCAACCACAATCCAACGCTAATACAACACTATTCCTCTTTAATCACCTTATCTTTTTCATCATTCATATTCACAGGAACAAATCCGTAATCATAGACAACCCACACTAAATTCTCGGGATAATAACCAAATGTTCTCATATAATATTAAAGAATGATAACTAGCTATTCTGGTAAGCCACGATTAAAACACGTATAAATGAAGCAAGCCAACCAACATATAAGTAAGTACAAAGTTTCACTTCTTCAAATATATATCTCACAACCAAATACCCAATGAATCAATAATACAACAATAACAAATCAAACAGTTCTCATAAACAAGCCACATAACCATCAAGAGTGTCAACCATACTGTAAACATCCACAGACTCAACACAAATATGTACACACATGCTATGGGACTTATTTTCGCCCAAATAGTCATGATCTGCAGGGAACAATCTATGTTCATGTACCATACCGGCTTGGTACCCGACCCAACATATACATATCTGTACTGGCATGGTACCCGATCCAACATATATATATTTGTATCAGCGTGGTACCCGATCCAACATATACATATCCGTACCGGCGTGGTATCCGATCCAACATATACATATCCGTATTGGCGTGGTACCCGATCCAATATATATATATATATATATCCGTACCGGCGTGGTACCCGATCCAACATATACATATCCGTACTGGTGTGGTACTCGATCTAATACATACACATCCGTACCGGCGTGGTACCCGATCCACCATAAATAAGTATTATCAATATCAAATTTACACAATCTCACAGCACACAACAATGTACCAAGTTTACAAGTACACTTAAAGTTATAAGACAATTAAATCAAGTAAATTTTCAATAATTATTTATACACGCATCAACAATCCAAGTATCAACAATTTAAAGCATGTCCGAATACCAATCAACAAGTATTCATAGCATTACTTTACGGAGTCATCATTATCAAACAAGCCACTCGTAGGCACAATCCAATAAACCATCATTATCACCAATTTAGCCTCTCATGGGCGTCCAATAAATATAGTACTTTTATCAATAGCAAAATAAGAATATCATAAAATAAATCACAATTTAATTCTTACGCATATAAATCACTATTGGAGCCTTAATTACTCATTAATTATTAAAAATATCATTACCTTCTTAAAAATCGCAACTTGGGTTCTAACATCACCACCTATAACTAGCACATTCACGTGTATCATTATCCTCTACCTTTTTCCACATAATACAATCATCACACTGATTTAAGTCATCTATCCCTTAGATATTACTATGCTCATCAATATTTGATCTTAATATAATTCTCCTCGTCATATTATTACACAATACATACAACTTAATACCATTACAACTCAACTAGGTTCACCACTAGAACAACTAAAAAACCATCATGTCCATATACCACATTTACAACAATCTCTTTTTGGGCACATAACACATAATATCATAAATATCACATAATCAATCAACAATATAGTTTTTGGAATTAAAGTTAAGTACTCGTATCTTTATCCGCTTCAACTCCATGCCCGCAGGCCTAGACATGCTTTCTCCCATCAATTCTAAATTATGAAAATGTAAAATAACATAATTTTCTACTCATTAAACCTAGCCTACCTAAACGCCAAACTTTTGGAAGAAACAAGTTGCAACAAACATGATGTTTCTTTTCCTTCATGCCTTGGAATAATCAACCATCTAAAAATCAAGCAATAATAAGAGTAATAAGTAATTACTCTTCAATTCAATATCTTGGGGATTCAAACCCTCTAATTCTACCCTTAATTTAAGGTCTATATCATCCCCCAATGTCAGTTAGCCATTAATTAGCTCTTTCAAGCTTAACCCATCTCTATTAATGAAGTTTTTATGCTAAAGGTCTCATCTTTACGGAATTCAAGGTTCCTAACCATCAAAATTAATAATCTAGTTTATTAAATTAATGTTAGGAATCTTTAATTTATAGTTTAGAATCAGCTCTAGGTCATATTAAAAACAACCATGAGTATTTCCCAAAAGAATTCCACCATTAAAGCTCTTTCTAAGGATTCTAAGATACTAAAGGATTAATAGACAAAGAAAATAATGGAAAAACTTACCTCCGTTAAGGAATTTCACCTTAAGCTTTGAAAAATCACCACTCTAGGGGTGGGGAATGAAATTTTGGATTTTTAGACCTAAAATACGGCTGAAGCTGATTTAAATACAATCCGAAATTTCACTACAACGAAATCCTATTTCAGCCTGGACAGTGCTCAGTAAAATAGTCATAACTTTTTACTCTGAATTTGGATTGAGGAACGGTTTATTGCGTTGGAAAGAGAGCCCAGAGATCTTTAATTTGGTGGGTGTTGGGTTTCGTAACACCTTATATTCTAAGAGATATGATAATTTGAAGTTGACCCTAATAAAAACCCATATCGAAACTCTATCGAAAAATAAAGTTTTAAACTTAATTTTGTGTTAGGGATATTATTAAAACTAATGGTGCAGTGATTAGATTAGTTATGGTGAGGTTTGTTTCAAACTAGTTAGTTAGCAGTGGTTAGAAGTTAGTTATGGTGAGCTGTAGACAACTGTCACTGTAAAACTCTGTTTATGAATACAAAGGTCATGTAACTGCCACAATAATACAAAATATCTGGGTTTTCATTTTTCCTCTCTCTATAATTTTCCCCATTGATGAGCTTGAATTAACAAGCTTCAAATATACACAAATTGACATGGTATCAAAGCATACGTGACTAGGTTGCGTACTCCATTTTATCAGAATTCAAAGCTATCTACAGTGCTCTTTGCTGAAGTTCTCCAATGGCTACTACATCACAATCTGATGCAGCTGCAAAAGAACGATCAGAAATTGCAGCTGAAAAAATCACTTACTCACATCCTCTGTATGTTCATCCTTCTGATACACCAAGTTTAGTGTTAATTCCAACGAAGTCAACGGGTTTAGAGAACTATGGTTTATGGCAACGATCGATGACAATTGCATTGCAAGCTAAGAGAAAATTAGGATTCATGACTGGTAGTTGCAAAAAGAAATAATTTGGTGCTGATTTGCGTGAAGATTGGGAGACTTGTAATGCTATTGTGTTGTCATGGATTATGAACACTGTTTCTGCAGATCTCCTTAGTGGTATTGTGTATGCTTCAGATGCACATTCCGTATGGGAAGATCTCAAGGAGCATTTTGACAAAGTAAATCGCATTTGCATTTTTCAATTACATCGTGAAATTGCTATGATTTCATAAGGAACTGATTCTGTGGCTGTGTACTTCACAAAATTGAGAGAAATATGGGTTGAATATGATGCCTTAGTTCCCTCACCAAGCTATGATTGTGCTCGATCTAAGGATTATATTGAATATTTACAAAGGCAATGCTTGCTTCAATTTCTAAGTGGCCTCAATGATTCGTACGAGCAGGTAAGGAGACACTTGTTGTTGAAAACTATTGAACCTTCACTTAATCAAGCATATGCGTTGATAAGTGAAGATGAAAGTCAGATATCTTGTCCTTTTCCTCCGATTGGGAAGGGGGACCACATTGTCATGCAGGTGAATCGAGGACAACCTTACAAAGAAAAGAAACCATTCATGAAGTGCGACTATTGTGGGAAAGGTGGTCATGTTCAGGATGATTGCTATTATCTACATGGCTATCCTGGTGACACTAAGAAGGACGAAAATAAGATCAGTTGATGATTCAAAGAAGAAGAATTTTACTGGTGGTTTTCAGAAAATAAACTACAACAATCAGGCTCACTTTGATAAAAGGAAACAATTTTCAGTCAACATTGTTAGAAATAAAGACAAAAAACCTTCCATGGTTGAGGGAGAATGCAATACTTTTCATGACACCAATGGGCTTAGTCCTGTATTCACCGATGCACAATATAAACAACTGCATCAACTCTATGGATTTGGGGGCCCTAGGCTAACAAATGATCAATATAGACATTTGTAGGGAATAATGAAAGATCAACCAGTTCCTCATACCAATTTAGCAGGTAATATTATATCCTTGTTGTCTGAATTTGGTGCAAAGGAATGGGTTGTAGACACAAGTACGACACATCACATCACTGTAGATTTAAGCTTGTTAATAGAGAAAATAGATTTGTGTAGTCCTAATACACAATAAGTCTATTTTATAAATGGAGAGAAATCCAATATAACACATCTGGAAATTGTGGAGTTTCTAGAAGACATGACAATTGATAATGTATTACATATCCCAGATTTCAAATACAACCTCATATCAGTCTCAAAATTGACTAAGGCTTGTCATGCTCTGCCAGTTTTTCCCCTGATTTCTGTGTATTTCAGGAGCTCTACAGTGGCAGGGTGAGGGGGATTGGCAGAGAAGAGGGAGGTTTATATATAGTGAAGCAATTATAGAATAAATATTGTTTGAAAAATACCGCAATAACGGTCTCTTAAGCAACTAGAGAATCACACTCTACTGGCTTGTGGCACCAGAGGTTGGGACACCCTTCAGTACAAGTCATGAAGCAACTTGGTCTGATCGACAAATGAAATATTGTTGCTGCTGCAGATTGTCCCATTTGCCCTTTAGCTAAACAAAGTAGACTATTATTTCTAATTAGTATTTTCAAAAGTGAAAAACCATTAGAAATGATACATATTGATGTTTGGGGTCCTTACAAAACTCCTACCCATGATAGGAAATTTTTTTTCCTTACTATTATTGATGATAACACTAGGTTCACGTGGGGTGTACTTGTTACAGATGAAAAGTGATGTTGTAACTGTTCTCAAGTCTTTTCTATCTCAAATAAAGACTCAATTTGATGTTGTTCTAAAGGTTTTTCGATCTGATAATGGCACTGAATTCCTTAATAAACAATGTCATGATTTTTTTGATTCTCTTGGAATTATTCATCAAAGTAGTTGTGTTTATACCCCTCAACAAAATGGGATAGTTGAGAGGAAGTATAGGTATATTCTAAATGTTGCTAGAGCCTTGAAGTTTCAAGCTTGTATTCCTGATAGATATTGGGGTGAATGTATAGAAGGTGCAATTTATTTACTGAACGGGTTGCCTACTGTTGTTTTGGATGGACAAACACCTTATGAATTACTTCATCGCAAGGTTTCATCTCTTTCACATCTCCGTGTCTTTGGGTGTCTGTGCTATGCTACCACTTTGGTGAGATCATACAAGTTCGGTGCTAGAGCTAGGCCTGCTATTATGCTCGGCTATTCACTCACTCAAAAGGGATATAAGTTGCTTGATTATGATACTAAACAGTTCTTTGTAAGCAGGGATGTTGTTTTCAAAGAACACCTCTTCCCTTTTTCTTCATCTCAGTTACCTGATAGGGGGAATACACCACTTGATCAGGTGGTATTAGATGATCATGTACCCAATTCTGCAACTACTCCTGATTTCTCAACAACTACTATTGGCATTAACAACATTGAGCATAATGCAAACACTACTGCTGCTATTAATGCAGAGAATGACAATAATGCTGATGGTGAAGTACATCACAATGATGTTGGTCCAATGATAGCTGAGATGCATGAAGAGGTTGGTGAAATTGTTGTTGATCAAGACCCCACCAAGGCTATTTCTCAAGAAGAACAAATAGAGAATCAACTTCAAAGAAGATCTACAAGATCCATCAAACCACCTTTGTGGCATAAAGACTATGTAATCACAAGAGGGAGAAAGGATGCAATTTATCCCATTTCCAACTATGTATCTTATCAAGCCTTATCAGCAAAGTGCAGAAAAGCATTGGCTAGTTTTTCAAATATAGTTGAGCCATAAAACTATCAGGCAACCTCCAAGGATAAGCACTAGATAGAAGCCATGAAGCAGGAAATAGAAGCTTTAGAAGAAAACGAAACATGGGAAGTAGTTGATCTTCCAAAAGAAAAGAATACAATCGGTTCAAAGTGGGTATATAAAATCAAGTACAAGGCAAATTGAGAGATTAATAGATACAAAACAAGATTGGTAACAAAAGGATATAGTCAAAAGGAGGGACTTGATTACCATGAGACTTTTCTCCTGTGACTAAGATGGTCACAATAAGGTCCATAATTGTAATAGCAACACCAAAAGGTTGGAATCTATACCAAATGGATGTCTACAATGCTTTCTTATAAGGCAATCTAGTTGAAGAAGTTTACATGGCGATTCCTCAGAGTTTCGGTAAACAAGGAGAGTCCAAAGTGTGTAGATTGAAGAAATCTCTATGTGGTTTGAAGCAGGCATTAAGGCAATGGAACATAAAATTATCAGAAGCCCTAATTGATGCAGGATACAGTCAAAGCAAATATGACTACTCAATGTTTCCAAAGAGGAAAGAGGATGATATTGTGGTGATCTTGGTTTATGTGGATGATTTATTGATAACATGGAGCAATGACAGTCTTGTTCAAGAGAAGAAACAAGTATTACATAAGAGATTCAAGGTCAAGGATTTAGGGGAATTGAATTTTTTTCTTGGTATAGAAATTATGAGATCAAGTGAAGGAATTCTCTTGAACCAAAGAAAGTATGTCTTAGAAATGATCTCTGAGTTGGGGATTGGAGCTGCTAAACCAGTAGCAACGCCAATTGATGTGAACCAGAAATTTACCTCAAGGGAATATGATGAGTATACTGGAAATTCAGGTGATGAATTGCTGCAAAATGTAACAAGTTACCAGAAGTTGATCGAAAAGTTGTTATGCCTGACTATCACCAGACCTACTATAAGCTTTATCGTGCAAACACTCAGTCAATTTATGCAAACACCAAAAAAGTCACATTGGGATGCAGCTTTAAGAGTAGTGAAGTATCTAAAGCTTGAACCTGGTTTAGGAATACTAATGAGCAGTGAACCAGCTAATTCTCTAAGCTGTTTTTGTGATGTAGATTGGGCTACATGCCCAAATACCAGGATATCAATGACAGGGTTCTTAATTAAGCTTGGGAAATCCTTAATATCATGGAAGTCAAAGAAACAACACACTGTGTCCAAGAGCTCTGCAGAAGCAGAGAATATAGAAGTCTAGCAACTACAATATCAGAAGTCATGTGGTTATTGGGATTGTTTAAGGAATTGGGAATTGAAGTGCAACAACCAGTCGATGTGTACAGTGACAGTAAAGCTGCGTTGCAGATTGCCGCAAATCCCATATTTCATGAACGAACGAAGCATATTGAAATCGATTGCCATTTCGTTAAAGACAAAATAAAGGAAGGAAAAGTTAAAACTCATCACATTGGGACTAAGGAGAAGCAGGCAGATATCCTTACAAAAGGACTTGGCAAACATCAACATGTGTATCTGTTGGACAAGCTTGGAGTACTCAATATGTTGATACCTCCAGCTTGAAGGGGAGTATTAAAACTATTGGTGCAGTGATTAGATTAGTTAGTGGTGAGGTTTGTTTCAAACTAGTTAGTTAACAGTGGTTAGAAGTCAGTTATGGTGAGCTGTAAACAGCTGTCATTGTAAAACTCTGTCTATAAATACAGAGGTCATGTAATTGCCACAAAAAATACAAAAATATCTGGGTTTTCATCTTTTCTCTCTATAACTTTCCCCATTGATGAGCTTGGATTAACAAGCTCCAAATATACACAAATTGACAGATATTGTATGACCTTAATTAATAGTTAAAGAAATTTCAAACTAAGTTATTGATATTAGAACTCATGAATAATTAAATTCATCGGGCTTGAGTCTATCTAGACACATCCGAATGCTAAAATCTTCACCAAAAAATTTAAAGTGACATAATAAATAAAATATTGGCTAATTTGGACCCAAATTAATATTGAAGAATGAATTTATTACGAATAATTTAGTAATGACGAAATGGGTCGGTACGAATAATAATAAGTTAAAAAGTTACTTTTTAACTTATGAAAAACTGTTCAAAAACACTTATTTTCTTTAAAAGTTTAGTCAAACACCTAAAAAAATAAGCACTTTTGCGAGAAAAATAATGAGACTTAAGAAATTTAAATTGCATATCTAAATAGAACTTTGATTTCATCTCAAATAATATCATATCACATGACCAAATAGACAATAATAATTCAATTATTTAAAGTGGAGTATCAAATGATTATATAAAATAATAATACTTTGATTTAGAATGTGCTACACTTAAATCAAGGATATTTCAAAACAACCTCACTATCTCCTTTAGATGACGGTAAAATTTATGTATACTTTACGCTGTCAGACTTCACTTATATGATTTTGATGGATATGTTATTATTTTTTGTAACGGTCAAATTATGGTTAGTTTCACCAAAAAAAAAAAATGGAATAGCATGTTAATTAAACTATGAATTAACATTAGAAAGAAAAAAAAACATATTTAGCATGTTAATTAAACTATGAATTAACATTAGAAAGAAAAAAAACATATTTTCATATAAATAATACTTATTTAAAAAAAAAAAAAAAGAGGAATCTCATTTAACTAGTAAATGCATTCAATGAAAGCGATTTACATGTAAAAATTGACATTTCATCCATTTTATAATTCAATTAAGGTCTATTTTCCATTTTCAAAGACCCTTTCTTTTTCTTGATAACTATGAATATCTCCATTATTTGAATTGAGTGTTTTCACTTTGAAGTGGGGTTTTAGGCATTTTTTGAAGAGTTAGAGATCTGGGGTTACTTCTACTGCTGGAGTTTCATACCAAAAATAGGTAAAAATGGAACCTTTGTATGTTTTTAAGTGTTTTTAAGTGAGTTGAGCACCGTGAGGTCTCAGGTTCAAATCTGGCAAATACTAAGTGATTGCTTTTCAAGTCTTGGTGGACAGAGTTGGTGGGAGGTGGTAGGTATCCCGTGGAATTAGTTGGTTATTGGTGTGAGGTGGTAGGTATCTCGTGGAATTAGTTGGTTACCGGTGGGAAGTGGTAGGTATCTCGTGGAATTTGTTGGTTACTGGTGAGAGGTGGTAGGTATCTCGTGGGAGGTGGGAGATATCTCGTGGAATTTGTTGGATACTGGTGGGAGATGGTAGGTATTCCGTGGAAGTAGTTGATTATTGGTGGGAAGTGGTAGTTATCTCGTGGAATTAGTTGGTTACTGGTGGGAGGTGGTAGGTATCTCGTGGAATTTGTTGGTTACTGGTTGGAGGTGGTAGGTATCACGTGGAATTAGTTGATTACTGTTCAGAGGCGGTAGGTTTCCAGGGGAAATTAGTTGGTTATTGATGGGAGGTGGTAGGTATGCCGTGGAATTAGTTGGCTACTAGCGGGAGGTGGTAGGTATCCCGTGGAATTAGTTGGTTACTAGTGGGAGGTGGTAGGTATACCGTGGAATTAGTTGAAGTGCGTCCAAGCTGACCTGGAAACCACGATTATCAAAAACAAGAATCTGCTTTTTTTTTTTTTTTGGTTGATGATACATAGGGAAGTTTCAGTGTACAACTTCTGGAAAAGATTCTCTTTTTTTTTTCTTTTAGGCATTTCAAGCTTCAGGCTTTTCCATTACGAGTAGTACTTCTCGCTATTCTTGGACCAAAACTGACCAACTATTGCTAACATAAAGGATTATTAAGGTTCAGGAGTATATAAAACTGACCAATTTTTCTTTCACTTGAGCCTAAGTGTGGTGTTTCTAGAAAAGGGTACAAATTTGTTGTGAACTCGTAATCGTTATGGTAAAGATAATGCTGGTAGTTGTCCTTCGCTGCTGGTAGATTTTTTTGGGGAGATTATATTTTTGAATATTGCTAATGAGTGGTTAATTCGTCATATGAAATGAGCTTAAATGAAAGTGGGGTTCATATAGCGGACCCTAACTTGTTTAAGACTGAGGCGTAAAGTAGCAGTAGTATTAGTTGTTGTACTGGTTGATTCATATTTTCATATGCATGTATAATGATTTAAGAAAAGAAGAAAAAAATTTGATTCGACTTGGATTTTTGGGGAAAATGCTAATCCAGCTATGTACCGACCCAGCTTATTCTTTTGCTCAGGAATGACATTGAAGCACAGTTTAGTTCGAAAGATAGGTAATGCAATTAATGAAGTTGCAAGGAACAAAGGCTCAATGTGGTGGTACACACCTCACATGGCTGCAGCATCTCATGCCATAACCGAACGGATCCCATTGGCTCATATTCTCCTTGAAGTCAGAGATGCACGGGTATGTAAAAACCCAGCGTTCATGGAACTTATACCTTAAATTGTTGCCCTCTGTGTTAGATTAATGTCTGAGCGAGCTTGCCAGTATTACTCCAGAAGCGTCTTGTTTTGTGATGTGGTATTTGGATAAGATATTATGTTAGTGAATAAGTTATTCTCGTAGACTTGTCTTCTCTTGTCAACAAGTGTTGACCTCCCATGACTCCATCCTTCATGATTTGTAAATAAAAATTTCATTGTGGGTATTTTGTTAAGGACTCGGATATAACTTGACACGTGTTAAATCATGTTCCAGTTCCTTTGTTTACGAGGATATGCTTGTATATCTATCATCTAGTTTTTAATTCTTATTTTTCACCGTTGGCTTTTCTCAGATTCCCTTATCATCAACGTGTGAGATAATTAAGCATCTTTCGCCTTCCTCGAGGCGCATTATAATTTTGAACAAGACAGATTTAGCAAATAGAATTCAATTAAAGGTGATGCATTGCTCTTCACTTTCTTAGTCAGCTAAAGGCTACTGTTTCACTTGTCAATTATTCATCTAGCTGATTCCTTGAACCCCCGTACTGGCTACATCTTTATATGATCACCGATAGCATATATGATGGTTTTTTTTGGTTAGACATTTTTAATGTCCCTAATTATTGCAGATTTTATGTCATATATCCTTTTTGCTTGCTGCCGTTAAAATCTACACATATTTATGTTTGTTTCCTGCAGGAATGGCTGAAATACTTTGAGCAAAAAAAGTGTCTTGCTTTTGGAGTTAATTCCCATAAGAAGGATAACATCAAAGAGGTAATTGTATGAAAATTTACCGCAGTTGGTCATGTTTTAGTGTGCAAATTGTTCTTGTTCTAGCATTTTTTTTTTGTTTTTTGCTCCCGTGTTGGCAATTTGTTGTTCTCATGACGTTTGACCTAAATTCATAGGTTTCGTATGCATTGCTACCATATTTCTTGGTTACATTGATATTATGGAAAGGTTGACACTGTAAAATGCATAAACGTGCAATTTTTTCCTATATAAGCAAATTTTATTTGGTTTGAATGGCATAATTTTGGTACTATTGATGTTCCGTTGTTTGACATTAATACATACAGATGTATACCAGCATACGTCCTGATAAGTATTTCTTAGCAACGGTGATATTGTTGAAAGACATCATTGACTTCCATATTTAAGGTCTTTGGCTCTCTGGTGTAATGCTGATCTTTGACGGTACATAGAGGGGGACTTAAGACTACGTAGTGTTGGACTTCTTTGTGTTATCATACGAGGCCAATTCTCAGACAGTACCCCAAGTTGTAGTATAAGAATACAACACCCTAGTGATGCTATGTTTCATCGAATATAAATTCTCCACCCAAGTTCTCTAGCTTGCGTTGAATTATATGAACTTTTATAACCTTTCGGTTTATGGTGTACACCCGAAATACTTGGGGTCTGTTTGCGTATGTTCATCAACTTGACTAATATTGTAGAGTTGGCATTGATATTGTACTAAGGGAAAGTAGAAGGCATTGATGTTCATCACTAGTTAATCTGACAAACTTTTATTTTGCATATGATGCTCATTTGCGTCAGATATAAATCTTGACTTGTTGCAGACTTGCAGTTACTGAACTTTCTGCAAGCCAGAGTTCGAGAATTACCAAAGATTGGTCATGGGGATCAGACAATTACCTTAATGCTTTTCGGTATTCCTAATGTTGGCAAGTCTGCCCTTGCCAACTCATTGCATCAAATTGGAAGGATAAGTGCAGCGGGTACATCATTTTTTAGTACAAACTGTTAGTTGTTAAGTTCTTGTAGCTGTTTTCTCGTGTTGTCAGAAGACTCTATAGAACTTATCCAATCCAAACATCCTGAAACATTCTTTGATTTGCAGAGAAAGGAAGATTAAAGCATGCCATCGTAAGTCCTCATCCAGGAGAGACAAAAAATATTAGCGGCTTGAAGGTACTTATTTCTTACCTGTAAAAAACACGATTTTCCCCGTTCTTGTATTGTCATCATCTGCGTTCCACCAGGAAAGTTGTGAACTAGAAGGTTTGGGTTTTTTCGCATGGTTCCTGTGGCTTGTTTTTCAGCTTACGGTTTATAGCTTTCCTGTTTTCTGTTTGCGTTATGTTTCTGTAGTCATTTCTTGATGAAACTACTTTTACAAAATCAGATTGCCAGCCATCCTAGTATTTATGTATTAGACACCCCTGGTGTTTTCCCGTCTGAGATTCTCGATGCAGAGGTGTGCTCCAATCTCGCTTTAACAGGTAAAATTTTCAACTTTCTGGATTTTCATCAGAACATAGTCACAAATCGCAATTCTATCTGCTCCTACTCCTCTTGTTAACCTAAAGGAATGATAGACGTTAATTGGGGAAAAACTATACACGAGGAGAAAGTGTACCATGACAAAAGAGGAAGTGGAAAATGCGTTGTGCGAGTCTAGGAAGTGACCTACCAACTGATAGATATTCTACGTTCCTTTATTCTAAAAATGCAGGTGCTATCAAAGATTGCTTGGTTGGGGAAGTGGAGCTTGCGGAATATTTTCTATCCATCTTTAACTTGAGCAATGAATACAAGAAATGGGCCAAGTTGTCATTAGCAGGCGCTGATGATTGTTCCAAGTTAGAGAGAAGACAGAAGAGACAGTATCTAACAGATCACACACAGGTAAGCAGTTCAACAGAAAGTGTGTTATTATTACATCTTTCGTGCCTCTTCGCTAAATGCTAGTTCTGTTTCCGTAGTCATTTGTTTATGAAACGGCTCTTACTACTAAATTAGACGCCTGTATGTCTACCACGAGTTGATATTTCTCGTGTCCTGCAATTGTTGCGCCGTTATAATAGACTTTTGTTTTCCCGAGACCAGTTGAATTAGTAGTCAGGAAAAACCAGTTAGTACAGAATAACACGTTCAGTGTGGTTCCCCGCCTTATATATCAGGAAAAAAATATGCTTTTCAAAACTCCCACATCACGGATAGTTTAGAAAAACACGTTCGCTAAATGTTGTATTCGTCTCATTCATGTCGATCAACAGCTATAAGTAACGGAACATGAATGTTCTCCAGTTTTTTAGCTCAACTTGTACTAAGTTCTCGTTTTGAAGGGGAGCCTTGGAGTAACCGGTAAAGTTGCTGCCATGTGACCAGGAGGTCACAGGTTCAAGCTTTGGAAACAGCCTGTGGCAGAAATGCAAGGTAAAGCTGCGTACAATACACCCTTGTGGTGGAGCCCTTCCCCGGACCCTGCGAATAGCGGGAGCTTTATTGCACCGGGATTCCCTTTTTTGTTTGTACTAAGTTTTCGTTCTTTTTCATTAGTATAGTTGGCTATGACATTTCTGATTGTTCATACAGGATTTCATTGTGAATAAAGCCCGAAGAATGCTCTACGAAGCAGTTACATCTTTCAATAGCGATCTAGAGGATGAGGAAGTTATGTCGCGGCTCATCAAAGCAGAGTTTGCTGTTCTTCGCGATGCTTTTAATTTGCCTCCTGATTCGGATGATCATGTTCGTAAAGTTGCTGCTAAGTTGCTTAATCTGTATCGTACTGGAAGGCTCGGTCATTATACACTAGACCTTGCTCCGAGTAATAATTTAGTCTTATAAGCGCGACAGTCTTAGTTGAGGTGTCTAAATGAAAAGTCATGACAAGTTTAGGGGACTGTCTATGTATTCAACTAAATTAGTTTGACGATTTTCTATTTGTAAATGAAAAATCTCCTCCCTTGTGCGTCTTCTAGATAAAATCCTGCATCCATCACGGTTCATTTACACGTATGAGTCATCGGATCAAGTTGTGAGTTCGCGATAAGTCCACGAAAGCTGACCCAACAGTACGGTTATTAAAAAAATATATGTTCAACTAAAATATATGTTAAACAACTTGAACATGTACCTTGTTGCTTCTTTTGGATATCCAAAAATTAGTGATACTTCATCAAATATCCTATTAGCAATTCATAAATTTTAAAAACAAATCCAAATTTCAATCCATAATCCAAAAAGTTTGAATTTGAGGTTGGTCCAAACTACGTCCACTCCTAGTTGAGAATTGAGATCCTATACATAAATATAACACTAATGTCATTTAGTCGTTTCAGTTTGGTGCATACTACGTCCACCCCTAGTTAAGTTCTGTTAGAGTGCGTATCCTACTGATTTTACTGTTTTACTCTATATGTTGCCTATCAGTGGAACAAGTACCCTAACGTGGTTCACTTATAAAGAGTAAATGAGAAGACAGTATTTTTACGTGGAAAACACCCGGCTCAAGAAAGGTGTAAAAAACCACGACCTGTACCTTTACAGGATTTAACTTCAACTTCACTAAAACTTTGAGCCTCAACAAGCAACAAATTACAAGATTTAACTCCAACTTCACTAAAACTTTGAGCCTCAACAATCAACAAATTACAAGACTCTTGTAAACTAGGAATTAAACTCTAACTCCTATTTCTACAATAACACAAATCTTTCCAAGATAAGTGTTCCCAAGTCCTAACTAGAAGACACAACTCCTAACTCAGTTTATATTTCACTGAGAATAGAATTAGAGCTCATTACAACTTAAAGAACCAACCTATTACACAAAGACTACGACTTCTCTAAGTAAAGGAACAGGTTCTTCTTCAAGCTAGTGAACGAATTTGCTGATTGATGCTTTTCTTATTAGTGCGTGAGTGAAACTCTTTGAAGCCGTCTCTTCTACTTAAGCCAACTCTTGATAACACATGCGGTAAGCCAAAGGAACTATTGTAAGGGTTAAACCATGATTGGAAGATGCTTATCAGTACAATCATCAAGCCCGAACGAGCTAAAGTTTCAAACTCTCGAGTGGAATTCAACATCTAGCTGAAAGTCGTCGATTCAAGGCATGGTTTCTAGATCAGTTTGGCGTGCTTCATGATGGGAAACAACCTTATCCTGGTGACATTTCGGCCTTGGAAAAGTTGGCAACTTGTGGTGCAAAGATGGTAATCATTAGTAATTCTTCAAGAAGAGCATCGATAACCATGGAAAAAATGAGGAGCCTTGGATTTGATCTATCACGAGTGGGGAATTAACGCATCTGTATCTTCAAAGGAGAGACGACGCTTGGTTTGCCTCTCTAGGAAGATCGTGTATTCACTTGACTTGGAGTGACAGGACTACAAGTTGTGGAAAATGTTGAGGAAGCTGATTTTATTTTGGCCCACGGAACTGAAGCGTTGGTGAGAAGATACTAGATCAGTGTGCTGCTAAGAGAATCCCGATGGTGGTAGCAAATGCCTGATTTTGTAACTGTTGAAGCTCGGGCTCTGCGCGTTATGCCTGGAACATTAGCAGCTACGTATGAAAAACTTGGCGGTGAAGTAAAATGGATGGGCAAACCTGATAAGATAATGTACAAGTCCGCTATGGAAATGGCTGCTGTCGATGCCTCAGATTGTATTGCCGTAGGAGACTCCCTCCACCATGATATCAAAGGCGCAAATGCAGCTGCAATCGCATCAGCATTTATCGCAGGCGGAATACATGCTACTGAACTTGGACTTAGCAAATTTGGAGAGGTCGCGGATGATAATTCTGTACATGCTCTTGCCTTGAAAGACAATGCATATCCTACATATGTGCTCCCTTCATTTACATGGTGAAGAATGTACTATAGCATTGATGTACCTATTAATGCTATTCACTTTGTACCTCTCCTTTTACTACTTTTCAGGCTGATCTTTCTCGATTTTGGAACAGAAAGGCTCGGTTGAAGGCACAATTCGGTGTAGTTTGAAATAAGAAAACCATGTTAGAACGTCTTGCTTACTTATTTCTCCATCTAAGTTAGCGGCAATGTTTTACAAATAGGACCAGGTGCTTTCTTTATCTCGGGCTGTGACCTGAAATGCCACGTAAAGTGTCTTTCTTGCTCGGTGGTCAGTCAATGAAGTAATTCTGATATGTTGCGTAAAGTTTCTTTCTTGATCGGTGGTCAGTCAGTGAAGTCATTCTGAAATGCTGCGTAAAGTGTCTTTCTTGCTCGGTGGTCAGTCAGTGAAGTCATTCTGAAATGCTGCGTAAAGTGTCTTTCTTGCTCGATGGTCAGTCAATGAAGTCATTCTAGATTCCTAACTCGTCTCAGAAGTTTGACATGTCTGAGACCTCCGGTGGGAAAAGGTATAATACATAAATAGCTACTCAAACTTGACATCAATCGGCAAGTAAGCACTCCAACTACGAGAATGCACAGCTAGACACCTCAACTTGGTCTCAACTGACAATTAAACACTCCAATTCGTCCTCACTGTCTTGTAGACACCTCAATGCTGACGTAGCACATAAAATATGGAGGTGTCTAGATGATCATTTTGTAAGTTAGAGCGTTCAACTGATACAATGGAGACGAGTTGAGCTGTCTAGATGTACATACTCAAAGTTGAAGTGCTTACTTTCCGGCAGTGGTCAAGTGTGTACATATATATACATGGAGGGTACTAGATCCATCCATATGCTTTGCTATCTAAACATAAAAAACTTACTCTAAAAAAATCAATGGAACTGATACAAATTGATTAATCCAAATATGTAGATACCTTATACAACCACTGTTCTTTTACACAAGGAACAAGATTAATCCAGCATACGGTCAATCCCCGAAAATAACAAAATCTAACTCGTTACAGAGTTTTTAGAACAACCGTGATGTTGAGGCCAGATTCTCAATACCAAGTAAGCAACTTTGGAGAGATCAAACTTTCTGTATAAACGAAACCATCCTGAATACATTCCGAATCAGATTGGGGCCATACGCCAGACGATTCATTCGATGTCTTAAACACAGAACCACTACGTCTCAACTGGCTGCAACGGAGTAACACTTCACCATCTGAAAACATGTATTTCGGGGTGATTGAATAAAGATCGGTACTTTCTATAGTAAACAACTGATTCCACGATTCCTTGACACCATACGCGTTCATCACCCATAACTTAAAAGTGTACTCCTGGTGATGAATACGCGTAGAATAAACACAAAGCATGCCTCCCAATACTGAAACACCTTGCTTGCTATGCATTATATCAAAAACCAAATCCAGTCCCCCTGGCAACGGTATCTCTCCATACACCTCATTTGAAATACTAAACATAACCATAGAGTGATTCAGTAACGAATCAATCCAATGAAACGCTCCATGTACAAACGCCAAACAGCCCATATTAGATGACGTATCAAGGCAATCTAAAGCTCCATGTCGAAATGCCAAATAATCCATATCAGATAACGCACAGTTATCGCCAGGAGGATGATTATCAAGTTTTCTCCAGAAGCCACTTTTCAGCGCAACAACTTCATTGCGTTCTTTACCATTGATCTTGAGGATCTTATAGTCATCACTAGTCGAGTCATATCCCAATCCCCAAGTACAAGTAACCTCCTGTGAAAACTTTGGATTGGGAAGTACTACTGATTCTCTTGTAGACAGGTTCCATAGCAAAAGAATGAAGTCATTATCAGGATAATTACGAACGCCTATAATAGCCAAGCCATCGTAACAACAATGTATTTTCCAACCCCATAGTTCACCACTACAAGGCCTATCAAGTCTTTGTATATCCTCAAACAGTTGATCCGACGATAAGGAAGAACAATGGAATGAATACTCCTTGTTAAGAAGCAGCATTTTTTGGAAACTTTGGTTATTTTTGGCATGATTGAAATGCTTCGTCGTAAAGTAAGGCTGAGAGATCAATGTCATCCAAAACTTTGAAACACATTTGAATCGAAGAAGAGACCGCACAGGTAGCCTACTGAGGATGTCCATAATTATTTCTTCTTGCAAATCCATCTGCTTTATTTTCTCTAAATGCTTCACAACTCTCTTCCCTGCAGCTAAAAATTGCAGTTAAGGCAAAACATTTTTGTTCCACAAGCCTAAGTTACATTATGCTGACAAAAACGAATCTCGAATTTTGAGTTCATGAGTTCTACATTTTAGAAAAGACAGCTTACTCGGCTCTAGAACATTTACTACTTCCTCCGTTTCAATTTGTTTGTCTGGTTTGACTCGGGATAGACTTTTGAATCTTGCCGTCTTAAACTAAAGCGGAGCCTTGGAGTAAATGCTAAATTTGTTGTCATGTAACGCAAGTTAAGGCTGCGTACAATTGACCCTTGTGGTTCAGCACTTCCTCGCGCCCCGCACACACCGGGAGCTTTAGTGCATCGGATTGTCCTTTGGTCTTAAACCAAAGATATATAAAATACGATCAAAATGTCTTTCAATTTTATGGTCTAAAAGTATGCCACGTGTGAGAAGTTTAAATAAAAGATTTGACAAAATAAGAAAGCAAGATAAACAAACTGAACAATATACTTATAAATGAATTTTCTAGTACAAATATAAGATTTATACTTGTTTTACCATATCCATAACTAGTACTCTAGCTTCGCCAATATGCTGAACTATGACCAAATTTTCTATGACACACTCCAACTTCACGGGTCCTATTACCACCAGAATTAAATTTTAACGTAATTTTGTCATTTTTTTTTAGCTGATATGACACCTTTTGTAAATCTTTTTAGCTGACATGACACGTTTGATGTGTGCCCCATTTTATGTAATAAACGTGTCATATAAACAAAAATATGCTAAAATTGAGTTTAGGAGATAATAGGACCATTGTATATCGTAGCAACTTTGGCCATAGTTCGAGATCATTGGATGCTTATCTCTAATAAATATTCAACAAAATAATCGATGCGTGTAAAAGCTGACTTAGATACACATAAATAAAAACAGAAAATAGAGAGAAATGCAACATATACCTTTGCGAAGATTTGACTGGGGATTGGGAGGTATTGATTCCTTCATTTTTTGGGCTTTGAAAATATTTATCTCTCTCTTTGCTTTGTGGTTAAGGTTTCTCTACTTTACTATTTTGTTATGTTTTTCTACTTTTTATAGGATAAAGTTATTTCCATTTTCTTTTTTAATTTTGTTTGAGTGAATAGGCTAAAATATACTGCATTTTTACTTCCGTTCTAATTTATGTGATTCATTTGACTTGATACAGAATTTAACAAAAAAAAGAAAAAATTTGAAATATATGATTAAAATACTTTTTGACCATTTGTATGACTATAGGGTAAAAGGAGATTTTTTTAAATAACCGTAGTGTTTGAGGCTCAGACTAAATCTATGGAATACCTGCAACCTTCCACCAATAATAAATATGAAATAACTCTGTCCATGAAGGGTATAAGAAGAATTCTAAAGTTAAATTATTTCCAATTATGAAAACATGGCATTTTTATTTTTTTAAACAGACTAAAAAAAAAAATATCACATAAATTAAGATAGACGGAGTATAAGGAGTTATTTGATAACTAATTTGGTGGTGAGTTATATATGTCTTTAATTCTGCACAAGTAATATCACTTTTGGTAGATAGAAAATAAATTATTCATGTATAAAATTAACATGGTGTTTGATTGCTAATTTAGAAACCCATAACTAATATATTTATTTATAAGATATGAGAAAGAGTAAATAAAAATAAATAATCATCCCACTGATGTTGTCCGAAATTTTCAAAAAGACACCTAAACTTTAACTTCGATCTATTACCCCACGATTCTTCTTTATTCCATTTCAAATACACCATTTTGGACCTCTGCGTATATACACGTGCCACAGGCGCGTCAAAGGGCTCAAAATTGACTTTTTTGACCAATAAAAAGCTGTCACGTGTAAATAATTAATATATAATTTATATTCTTTTTTTAAAAGGAAAAAAATAATATTTATTTATTTTATTAAATTACCCGGTACCCCCTCTCTCCCCCAACCCACCCTTTCTTCTTCAACACCTTCAACACCATTAAAGCTTCATTGAAGCTTTTTTTTTTTTTTAAATATCATTAAAACTACATTAAAGCTCAACACAATGTCTTCTTCAACACAATATTTTCTTCAACACCATTAAAACTCCTCCATTAAAGCTCCATTGAAGTTTTTCTTTTAAAAAAAATATCTTTAAAACTCCATTAAAGCTCATTTAACTATCTTTAAAACTCAATTCAATCATTTAACTATCCTTAGAACTCAATTCAATCATAAAACAATTTTTTGAATTGATTTAAACAAAAAAAAATAAATTGAACGGGAAGAGAGATTTTGATGGAGTGGGGGGAGGTAGGGGGTTAGGGGGAGATGCTGACAGAGTGGGGGTGGAGGGGAGCTGCTAGACGTCCGGGGGGGTGCTGGATGGGGTGCGGTAGGGGAAGAGGGGGTGGAGTGGGTGATAAATTAAATAAAAAGAAAAAAATTATTACAAAAAATACAAAATTAAATATATTTAACACGTGGCAGCACCTGATTGGTGCGTGTGTTCACTCTCTTTGTTGTGACTGAGATTCAGCAAAAAATAGTGTATTTGAAACGAATTAAGTAAAAATAATGGGGTAATAGGTCGAACTCAAAGTTTAGGTGTCTTTTTTAAAATCTCGACCAACATCAGGAAATAATTATGTATTTACTCTATGAGAAAATCTAACTATTATTTTATATCGGGTATTATGTGAAATAACTAACACAAAAAAAAGGAATAATTAAAGCCCGTATAACTAATCCTTTCATATACAAAAAAAAAAAAAAAAAGAGTAGACGTTCTAACTCATGCCATACGACAGACGTTAATGATATGTTAAGACAATAAACCAACACAATTGACTAGAAATTATCTCATAAGCAAAAGTTAGAACTTAGATACCTTTTCATAAGACATACATTCTAACTCTTGTCCAGAACACATGTTCACAACATTTCAAAACAATGAACCTGCACAATTGACCAGTAGTTCTGCCTTATAGCACAAGTTAGAACCGATATACAGGGGACAAAATTTCAAGACACACTTTGGGCGACAAAAATTCAAGCCGAGACATTTGAGGGAGAAAAATTCAAGACCGATCACTTTGGGACAATGGGCCTAATTTCCCCATCCATATGCTTTGCTATCTACACAAACCAAAAAAAAAAAATTACTACACAAAAGTCAATGGAACTGATACAAATTGATTAATTCAACATGTAGACACTTGATTCGATCACTGTTCTTTATGTTTTTTGGTTTCTTACCCGATATCCAATACCCGCATTAGAGCCGGCCTATTCTAGGGTTGGCGCTTCCAACAAGATTTTCTCCACATCCAATCAATCACTGTTCTTTGACATCCTAATTTAGGAATACGATCACAACGAGTTTTAGACAGTTTTTTGAATAACCGTGGTGTTAGGCCATCCAGGAAGAAGTTACTATTGTGATGAAGATTTTGAATCCGGAAAAGTACTATTGATTCTCTGGCGGAGGGATTCCATAGCAAAAGTATGAGATGCTTACAATCAGGATAAGAGCCAATCCATCATAGAACAGACGATATAGAAGAGGAAGAAGAAGAAGAAGAATACAAGGAAAACTCGCCTTTGAAACAGTGCCACGAACTCATGTGCTGGTTAATCTGGTTTGTTTACAGACCAGCTAAAGTACACCAGACAGTTCAATTTATGATATGAAAACACATAAAAAGATTGTAACATGATTACCATAGAAGTAAACTAAAGACAACTAACGAACTAATTTTGGGAAGAACAAACTTTCTGTATGAACAAAACCTGTCTGAGAGAAATTAGATTGAGGACGTAATTCAAGTGGTGCTTTGGATGTCCTTAAGACAGAACGAACGAAGACCCATATCTTTGCAGCAGAGTAGCACTTCACCATCCGAAAACCTATATTTCGGCAGGACTGAAAAAAAACCGACACCTTGTAAAGTAAACAATTTTGTCCAAGATTCTTTGACTGCCATAGTCTTTCATTACCCAAAACCTGAAAGTGTTCACCGTTTGAGACGTATAATGAACATAAGCACAATGCTTTTCTGTCAAAACTGAAACAAACCTCCCGCATTTGCTCTGGCAACGGTATCTCTGTGTACACCTCACTTGAAATACACAATACAGTCACTGTAGATCTTGTTATACCATCGATCCAATGAAATGCTCCATGCACAAATACCAAAGATTCGGTACATAATAAATCAGGGCAATTGCCGATAGGATAGTTATTCGTTAATCTCCAGGAGCCACTTTTCAACGCGAGAATTTCACTGCTTGCTTTGTCATCAATCTTAAGGATCTTATAGTCGTCACTAACTGAGTCATATCCCAATCCCCAAGTGCAACAAAGCTCCGGGGAAAATTCAGGATCCGGAAGTACTATTGATTCTCTTGTGGCCGGAGAGGCTCCATAGCAAAAGTAGATAGTTTTTATCACGATTGTTAAAAACCCCGATAAGCGCCAAGCTATCATAACAACAATATAATCTGCAACGCCGCCATGGTTTACCGTAAGAAGGACAATCAAGTTTTTGTACTTCCTCAATGCGTTGAGCCGATGATAAAGAAGAACAATACAACGAGAACTCGTCCTTAAGAAGGTACGTCTGGCTAACAAGTTATTATTTTTGAGGATTTTGATTATTCTTGGCTCGATTGAGATGCTTTATTGTAAAGTAAGGCTCGGATATCAATGTCATCCAACCCTTCGAAACACAATTGAATCGTAGAAGAGACCGCACAGGTAGCCTGCTGAGGATTTCCATAATTATTTCTTCTTGCAATGGAACTGAATACTTCATAACACTCTTCACTGCAATTAAAAAAAATGAATAATTAATTAACCTAAAAATAATAACAACTCCATCTTTCTAGCACCCAAGGGTGTGACCTAGTGGTTGTTATTTTCCTTCTATGTATTAATACAACAACAACTTCATAACAACTTCATGTATGAACAAGGACAGTTTTGAAGTTCTTTAACACCTTAAACACAAGATTATTACTAATCTATTCAAGAAGTGTATTAGATATCAGAAAATAGATGAAACAGAAATTTTAGACCAAGTCCCCCGAGTGTGGATCAAAAAAGGTTTATATAGTCATAACATGCAAGCGACAACAACAGTGCGAGGCATCTCTTATTTCTTGCCTTACTTAGCATGTGAAGGAAGTGTTTTCTATTAAAAACATTCCATAGTTCCCTTCTCCCACCAATGTGGGAGAATTAGTGAACTTTTCAATTTGGGAGTACACCTTCTAAATTGGTGTCTCCTTCCTTCCACCATTTTCTCTCCATTTTCCATTCACACTTCTTCCATACATATTGAACCCAACAGTGGTCAATGACGGATACGTGTTGTTAGTGGGAGGTGTTAGGTATCCCATGGAATTTATCGAGGTGCGTGCTAGCTAACCCAGACATTACAGTTATCAAAAAAGAAATCCATCTGCCTAATTTTGATAACTTATTAGATTCCGAAAAAATAATTATACATATTATATAGATTTCTTAATACAAATACATGATTTTTTTTTTCAATGTTACTCGTTCTACCGAAATCGTAACTAGTACTCTAGCTCCACCCTGGTATATCAAGTCTACATTAGTAGGTAGTGCGTATTCAATGGAATAGTCGAGATGTGCAAAAGCTAAAACACACAAACAAGCAAAAAATACCTTTATGATTGGGAATTATTACTGTATTCTTCATCTTTTGGCCTTTGAAAATATTTGCCTATTTGCTTAGGGTTTCTCTTCTTTTCTACTTTTTATATTCCCATTACAACGCTACAACTACATAATATTTGCGTTGATATATTATTATACATATTAAGTAGATTTCTTTCTATAAATACATGATATTTGCCTAAGTTATTGATTCAACCGAATCCGTAACCAATACTCTAGCTCTGCCCTTAGTATACAGAGTAAATTAGTAGATGTAGTCGAGGTGCATGAAAGCTAATTCATATTACTACATTACAAGAAGGAAAAACACACACACACACAAAAAAAAAAAGTAGAAAATACCTTTGTGATTGGGAGATAGTGATTTCTTCATCTTTTGGTCTTTGATTTGAATACTTAGGTTTTTCTCTTCTTTTATATGTTGCTCTTTTTCACTACTTTAATATTTCCATTGATGACATTTATATTTGCTTTGATATTATATATGTCACTTAATTATTTTTTATTTTAAAAAAGGGCTTGCTTAGTTAATACGTTTAGTTGAACATAAAATTATGAAATAATAGTTACTCGAGCAAGTGTCTAAGATTTGGAATCTCGAGATGAATTTTTGACCCCCTAAATTACTGAGCCAATCTCTAGTCTTGTGCTCAGGGGATTCAAGATCTATAAGTATACGTAAAAAAGGTAAAAAAATTATCTTATATATAATAGTACTTGCCAATGGGGTTCGGGTGTACACCCTCGGGCTCCCTAGATTTGCTGGTGTCCCTAGTCCATTGAGTGATCTACCTCGGGCTATTGACATCATACGCTCTACTAATATACGATCCCCACAGATCTTAGACAGTTATTTGAATAATCATAATGCTTGGGCCAACGTAAGCACATAACATTTCAAGAAAAAGAATACTACTACTTCCAACCATGCACCAGAAAGTTGAATTTTATGACATTACAATGAAAAAGAAGTTTTCTTGAGAGTAAATACTAAGCAAGTAATTTTGGAGAAATCAAGCTTTCTGTATAAATGAATCCATCCTGAATACGTTCCGAAACAGATTGAGGCCATAAGCGCGATGATTCTTTCGATGTCTTGAATACAGAACCACATTCCAAATCTCTGCAACGGAGTAACACTTCACCATCTGTAAACTTGTATTTCGGTATTGAATAAAGATCGGTACCTTGGATAGTAAACAATCAATTCCAAGATTCCTTGACATCATAGTCTTTCAGTATGAATGTGTGGATCCCTCGACGAATATTAGTAGAATATACACAAAGCATTCCTTCCAATGCCGAAACATCATTTATGCAGTTCACGTTGAAAACCAAGGACATTCCTTCTGGCAACGGTATCTCTCCGAACACCTCATTTGAAATTCTAAATGAAATCAACGAATTTTTCAGTAACGAATCAAGCCAATGAAAAGCGCCATGTACAAATGCCCCAGAATCCTCCGTATCAGACAACACAGGGGATACACCAGAAGGACGTTTATCAATTTTCCTCCAGGAACCACTTTTCAGAGCGAGAATTTCACAATGTGCTGCGTCATCAATCTTAAGGATCTTATAGTTATCACTAGTCGAGTCATATCCCAGTCCGCAAGAATAATCTTTTATCAGTGAAAACTCCGTGCGAGGAAGTACTATTGATTCTCTTGTGGTGGGGTTCCATAGCAAAAGTATGGCTCGTGCGTACTGAGGATAATCATGTAACTTGATAAGAGCCAAGCCATTGTAACAACAATACATTCTGAACCTCCATGGTCTCGGGTTAGAAGGCCAATCAAGTTTTCGTACATCCTCAACCAGTTAAACCGAAGATAAAGAAGCCAATGATAAAGAAGAACAATGCAAGGGAAACTCACCATGAAGAACAAGAATTTTTGGGAACTTTGGTTATTCTTGGCATGATTGAGATGTTTCAATGTAAAGGCTCGGATATCAATGTCATCCAATACTTCTGTAAGGCTCAGATATCAATGTCATCCAATACTTCGAAACACATTTGAATCGTAGAAGAGACAGCACCGGTAGCCTACTGAGAATATCCATAATTATTTCTTCTTGCAAGCGAACTTCCATCGTCCCATCAACATCCATATTCTTTGAACGCTTCACAACTCTCTTCCCTGCAATTAAAAAATTTGGTTAGCGCTATGCAGCTAGTCGTGAAGCCAGGATTTTCAGCAAGGGAACTCAAAATCTAAAGAACTAAACATACAAAGAAACTAAGCGAACTCAACATCTACATATATAAAAAGCAGTCCCGTGCACTAAAGCTCCCGCTATGCGCAGAGTTCGGGAAAAGGCCCCACCACAAGGGTGTATTGTACGTAGCCTTAACTTGCATTTCTGCTAGAGGCCGTTTCCAACGCTTGAACCAGTGACCTTCTGATCACATAACGGCAATTTTACCAGTTACTCCAAGGCTCCCTTTCTCAACATCTACATATATATATATATATATATATATACATAAATGAAAAAAATAAAAAAGTTGACTTAAGATACTCCCTCCGTTTCAAAAAGAATAACCTGATTTAACTTGGCCCGGAGTTTAAGAAAATAAAAAAGATTTTTAAATTTTGTGGTCTTAAATAAAAGATACTTTAATCCTGTGGTGTTAAGCATGCCACATGGAAAGTTGAGAGTAAAAAGTCGCTAAAAATAAAAAGAGGTCATTCTTTTTTAAATGGACTAAAAAGGAAAGTAGGTCATTCTTTTTTAAACAGAGGGAGTATAAGTGTAAATTTCAAGGTCTAGCTCCCTAGCTCCGCCCGTGGGTCCATCTATCTAAGTGGGCGGATCCATCTATCTAAGTCTTGGTACACAGAGTTTAGGTTAGGTGAAGAGTCAACATCCACAGGCTTTGTTATCTTTGAATGCTTCACAACTCTCTCCCCTTCAATTCAAATTTATTATAAAGCCAGGATTTTTGTCAAGAAAATTCAAAACATAAAGAAATTAAACATACAAAGAGGCTAGATTCAACATCTACCACATATACATATATAAAAATAATCGACCTTCTACGATTTATCTGCTCCGCCATCTCTGTCTTGCATAGACGGAGGGTGAAGGGTGGTCTTTCCTTTGTCGGAATTATGTGGTTCAAACATGGTTTCGATTCTTATGTACATAGAGAAAAAAAAAAAATTTGCACACCCTTCAAACATGAAGTTTTGGCATGCATAGTTTAAATCAGGGAATAATCGAGGTGTATACGAGCTAGCAGATAATGACATTACATGAATACACATACAAATTTAAAAAAAAAAAAAAAATAATAATACAAAAGAAAAAGATACCTTTGAAAAGACTTGGCTTTTGTGTCATGTTTAGAGCTTACTTTTCTCTATTTGCTTTAATTTGAATGCTTAGAATCTCCTTTTAAAGATTTTTAATATATTCCTACTTTTAATATGATATGGTATTTTCTTCTTTCCTTTCTATTTTCCCACTTTTGGTATCATAAGGTATTAATCAAACTTGGTTATATAAAAATATCAAAATCGGCATGCTCGATTATTATAATTAATTAAACGAGAAAAATGTTTAGATTAAAATTTTTAAAAATGGTTTAACGTTTAAAAATAGTAAAACACTATTACATGATTGTGACTAGGGGTGTTCAGGCTTCAGGGTTTGGTTTTTAACCAAATCTAACCGCGATCCAAATCAAATCGATTAAAAAAACCGATATTTGGTTAGGTTTGATTTTGAATTTTAAAAAATCGATACTAATTTGGTTTGGTTTGGTTTTACTCTAAAATAACCGACAAAATAACCAAACCGAACCAAT
The DNA here is from genome assembly GCA_030864225.1 of Capsicum baccatum var. pendulum. Classification (NCBI taxonomy): domain Eukaryota; kingdom Viridiplantae; phylum Streptophyta; class Magnoliopsida; order Solanales; family Solanaceae; genus Capsicum; species Capsicum baccatum. Next base: position 135,240,894 of record CM061558.1, read on the forward strand.
ATATATATATTATATATATATATATATATATATATATATATAATATAATTATTTATGTATTATTCATAAATACAATATAAATATTTGTTACGTTTTATATTTTAATCATGATTTAACTTTAGTCGTAATACATTAAGTCATTTCTTCATCTAGTTGATAGTAACTTATGAGATTCTAAGTGAATTTTGCACTGGCAAATGATACTAATTGTAAAAATAATATCTTGTTGTTTATTCAAATTTATAGCTGAGATTCATTTGACTATAGACAATCATTTTTAACTTTCTTTTTGAACCTTGTTGAGCAAGAAGTTTATGTGTTCACCCTTTGGGAGATTTATCATATCATTATGTTAAATGTAGTTTTAAAATATTTTTTTATAAGCGTTCATATGGTGTTGTTCATAGCTTTGCCGAAGTATAACATTCAGTTGACATCTTAGTTTCAAGGTTGAGATACGACACTCGGTTAACATCTCATATGTTAGATTGGATTTGTTTTTTTTAATTTTCAAATTTTATTATTAGTTAAAGTTATAAACCGAAAAAAACGAACTAAACCGAACTAAACCAACAAGTAACAAACCGACGGTTATTTTTTTGTTTGGTTTGGTTTGGTTTTAGAAATTTAAAAACCAACTAAGTTGGTTTGGTTATGATTTTGACCAATAACCGACCCAAACCAACTCATGAACACCCCTAATTGTGACAATGTAAAAAATAAAAAAATTGAGGATCTTTCCTGTTATTATCATGTGTTTAGACCTGTAAATAAACTAGAAATTTGAAATAACTGGCTGATAAATAGAAAAAAGAGTCTGTAATTAAAAGTATCTGCGACGACAGAGTTCTGTGTGTCCTTAAAGAATTTATTTCCGTCATTTTACTCAATGTGTCGGATTACTTTCTCTAAGGCAGTGTGGATTTTTTGTTTGTAATAACATAGTACTTCAATGATTGAAGAGTCTTCAGTACGAATTCTTATATTAGTAGATTGTTTATTTGTCAGATATTAGTATACGGGTACTCCCGAACCCTCTAGAGGCCCCTTCGTCCATGAGCCGTCGTGCCGAAGAAGAGAGGTCGCGGTAGATCCTGCCTTGCAATCCGCTGAGCTGGAGGAGGTGCATACACTGGGTTACAGTAAGGTACTTGGTTCAGTTATAGTCGTATGGATTATACTTTGCATTTATATTGGGTTACATCATGCACATTGTCTATCACCAGTATGCGCCTATATCTATCAACCTTATGGGGATTACATAGTATAGTCGATGAGTATTAATTGTGGTGTGTTGTGTGTTGATTAGACCTTCCGGGTTATGGGGCCCGGTTTAGGTATTATTTGTCCGGGCTAAGTATTGTGTTGTTATTATTATTAATTCATGGCAGGTTGATTATTGGACTGGTACTGAGATTCAAGAGATGAATATGATTCCTTTCTCTTACGGTTATTTTATCTCGCATGATTATCCCATGGTTAGACATTTGGGATGCTCTATTTCGCATTGTGGAGCCAATCGGTAAGCTAGACCTACGACAGCAAAAATATAGGTAGAGATCGACTTAACCAAACCCCGCTTACTCGAAATCAGAAACAAAGAAAGCCACATGAAAGTGATCAGCCAAGTCGTGGAATATGAAACTATACCAGCAACAACATCAGAAAGGAGAATAGCGAGCATAGGCAACACGAGGAAAGTTCAAAGAACACCCCTTACCACAGAAGACAAAAGCCAGCACGGAGACGATGAATGCAACAAAACAATGTCAACAAGAAAGTCGAAAGAATCTCAATACTTCAATTGTGAACCACTTCAAGAAAACCAAAGAAAGTGGCAAAGAGGAAGAAATAAAGCCACGCAAACAAAGGAAATAGAATATCCAGAGATAATCATGTAAGAGTAGCTAAGCATCGAAAAAGTATGCTTATATGATCTAGTCATGTATTTGAAGTTTCTCTGGGATTGGTAAGGCAAAATGAGATCACCCTAGCCTACTGAGAGCTCTAACATGAGCTATCGACAAGATATGCTCTGTTGAAAAGATTTTAAAAGAAAACAAACCACATCTCATCTGGTTGAACTGTCACCCCTAGCCACACATACGAGACAATCTTGTATTTTGCCACATATGTGAGTTCAGTCTTCCAAGACTTGTCAGAGTTCTGTGCTTGGCGAAAATACAAAATATTTTCAGGCACGACGGTAACAGAAACAGATAAGGCAAAACAAATATGGATTTTTGTCAGAATGAGAGAACTTCAAAGTTCCATACTTGAAGATCACACTGATGAAAATATTTTTTTGACAAAGTGCATGGTTCAACTAGGCAGATAGTGTTTCCAACATAATTTAAATTCATGGAAAATAAACTTCAACCACAAATAAAAATATGAAGAAATAATAATTTTATTGATAAACGATTATGGGTACAAATCTGTTCCTCCCTTGATTCTTCTCTCGATTTTCTCCGTAATTCGAGCACCGTTAGTGATTTCGAACATAGGATGATCTCTTTATGAATATCCCATGATTTTGTGGGATATTAGTGATCTTTTTACGAATACCCATCAGTTTATGGGATATTCAAGATGCTTGTTTTAGGGAATATGTTACACTTTAAATATGCGGAATTTAGGATTTAGGTAGAGTAGCTATCAAGCTAGATTTAGGGTAAAGTAGCCCCAAGAACTCTAATCAAAATTGAACTCTTTTTGCAAAGTCCACAAAATTTCAGTGTCACAATCACTTTTTGTTTTTACAGAAGTAAACAAGGCATATGCAACACAAGGATAGTCCCAGAAAAATAACAAAACCTAACTTGTTACAACGCTGTATATTGCCAAGTTTGACATCCTAATATATGCTCCCAACAGGTCGAGAAGCTTAAACGCGTATGTAAAGTTGTATGGCCCCAACCAAATCTGCGACTCCTACAATATAAGCGAATGATGAGCTACAAACAAAACTACTAATAACATTACAATGAAAAAAAGGTTATAGTATGATTACCTCGAAAAGATGTTGTCTTGATCGTACATGAGTAAATACTAAGTAAGTAATTTTGGAGATATCAAGCTTTCTGTATAAACTAATCCATTCCGAATACATTCTGAACGAGATTGAGGCCAAAAACCAGATGATTCTTTGGTTGTCTTAAATATATAACCACAACGGTCAAAATGCTTGCAATGGAGTAACACTTCACCATCTGAAAACCTGTATTCTGGTACCAAAGAATAAAGATCGGTACTTTGGATAGTAAAAAATCGATTCCAAGATTCCTTCACACCATAGTCTTTCATTATGCATAAGTTAAAAGTGTACTTCCACTGTTCATAATGAGTACTACAAATACAAATCATTTCTCCCAATACCGAAAGGCCATGTTTGACGCAATTCATGTCCAGAAACACAAACTTTCCATCTGGAAATCGTATTTCTTTGAATACCCCATTTGAAATATCATATGAAGTCACAGACTCATTCCGTGACAAACCAAGCCAATGAAATGCTCCATGTACAAAAGCCAGAGAGTCCATATTAGACAACCATGAGGAATAAATGCCAGTAGGCTTACCAATTATTCTCCACGAACCACTTTTCAGTGCAAGAATTTCGCTGCATGATTGGTAACCAATCTTAAGAATCATATAGTCAGCACTAGTAGTTGAGTCATATCCCAATCCGCGCAAATATAATCTTCTGACTGTAAAAATTTTGTACTGGAAGTACTATTGATTCTCTTGTGGAAGGGTTCCATAGCAAAAGTATGAGATGTTTAACATGATCATATTTACAAACCCCTACAAGAACCAAGCCATCGTAGCAACAATATATCTTGCAATTCCCTGGTTTACTGCCATAAAGCCAATCAAGTTTTTGTACATTCTCAGTAAATTGAGCCAACGATAAAGAAACTTGCGTTAAAAAGGAAAGATGCAAGGTAAACATGTCCTTAAGAAAAAGAATTTTTGGGGAATTTTGGTTATTCTTGGAAAGCTTGCGATGCTTCATCGTAAAGTAAGGCTCGGAGATGAATGCCATCCAAATCTTCGAAACACATTTGGATCGAAGAAGAGATCGCACAGGTAGCCTGCTGAGGATATCCACAACTATTTCTTCGTTGAAGTGGATTCCCGTAGAACCATCAACACCCATCTTAATTTTTTCCTCAAAATGCTTCGCAACTCTCTTCCCTTCAATTAAAAATTTTGCTTATTAATCCCATATAGACCATAAGACATAAGCAGCGCCGCATAGAGACGGATCTAGAATCTTAAGTTTATGAGTTCTAGATGCTAGAAAAGGTAACTTGTTGATTTCTGGTAAAATTATTATACATATTAAATAGATTCCTAACACAAATACAGGATTTTTACCAAAATTACAGGATCTTTATATACAAGTTCTTCGACACGGGTGTTGCACGTGTATTCCGAGTCATGTAACATGTAATTTTTCTACTTCTGATATGATACTTTGTTCCCTTGCTATATTGGTATATCTAATTGAACAAATAAAATTTGAAAAACAAAATGAAAGAAGAATAGTTCAACTCTCAAGAGAATAAAATTGTGTTACACAAAAATTGAAGATACTTACTTCGTACTATACGACGACGTCTGCATTAATGTAGTACTTTAATTTGGGATTGGAGAGTCTTCTTAAAATGAAAGTCAATTGATCAAACCACGTTAAATTTCTTTATTTTATCGCCTGGTTTATATTTAAACTCTTGCCTTCCATTGATCATTAGTGTAAAAAGTTATAATTTGAGCTAGGCATTCCAAGCTTTGTACATCATAACTGGAGACAACTCTAGCTAATCCTAACCAAAAATTTCTTATACAAGAAGTTTATTGTGGCTCATCCATATGCTTTGCTGTCTAAACAAAAAAAACTTACTCTGCACAAAACTCAATGGATATTGATACGGGTGTACCAAGCTGTCCAACAAGTTCTACAAGCTGTCCAACAAGTTCACAACCATTCATACGTAGCTAAGCTCGGGAGTTACAAAAACTCCAAGCTTTGTTCATGCAAATGGCCGTGTGTGAGTTGGTACTTGATCCTTCCAATGGATTAAATATTTTTAAGTGTGACGAGGAGCCTTGAAGTGTAATAAACTTACACTCCAAGGACACCCCTTGGCAAGGGTAGGATGGTCATTTGTTATCTCCCTTTGTGGACTAATATAAATAGATAGTAGTAGGGTTATTTTGGAGTTAGTTCATTCATGATATTTTGAGAACACTATATTTTGAACTCCTCTCTTCCATTGGAGAAGCTCAAAACCGAAATTCCCAATTGGAGTGACACTTGGGTTGAATCTTGGCTAGAAACTAGGATCTTGAGGTCATTGAGTTCCTCTTGATCAAAGTAAGTGCTTGGTAGTAATATTTATTAGTATTAGGGTTCTTAGATTCTTGAATATTGTATGTCAAGTTACTATCTTTAATTTGTAATCTTGCTGTTTCTGTGGTAATATAGTGAAGCCGTGTGGGGCCATTTTTGATTCACTATAGTTGCTGCCACTTTGTTGCTCTTGTTGTTGTTATTGTAATCTTGTAATCTATATCATCTTGTCATTTTTTGTAAACCTTGAAGTCTAGTGAAGCCGTGTGTGGCCTATTTTGATTCACTAGCATTGTTGTAGTTCATCTTGTTATTCTTGTGTTGACTTGACTCTCTTGATACACACTCACTTTTGTATCATTTGGTATCAAAGCTTATGGTTGATTTTGTTCCAACAAAATCAATTTTGGGTTTGGTAGTTGAAAAATACAAAAAAAAAAAAAAAAGAAAAAAAAGGTTGCTGAAATCTGAAAATTCCAGAAAAAAAAAAAGTAATCTGTCCATCTTGTTCTTGGCCAAAAAAATTGTGTTGTGTTATTGTCTTGGCCAAGATTGGTGTTTGTGTGTTTATATCTAGGTGTTCTTTTGTTTGTCTAGTTTGTTTCTTGTGTTGATTTCTTTCTCATCAACACAAAAGGTGTCTAAAGCTAAGTTGAGTTTAATATATTGACATTGCTATTGTGGACTTGAAGTGGTAGTATGATGAACTTGAAGAAGGCTGAGTTTGTGTGTTATTGCTTGACTTTAAAGTGGGCTATTGTTGGTGAATTGTGGTTGTGTTCTTGAAGTATTGTTGTGGTGTTCATCTTGATCTTCTCATCATCTCATATCTTGACCACTATAAAGACTAAAATAGATTCAAACGGTTGCAAGACAAAGTTGTAAAGTTGTTTGTGAAAAGACTTGCCAACATCACTTCCTTGCCTTAACAATCACTTTTCCTTAAAACAAGGAGCCTTGTCTTGTGGAACTAGTAAAGTCAAGCCTCATCTTTTTGAGTTGGAAAAAGTTGAAAAGTTACAAAACTTTACTTTCCCTCCAAAAGCAAAGTCATCCATTACAAAATTGTGAAGATTAAGGTTTCAAGTTGTTGAAAAAAATGTATGGACCCGTTGACCAATTTCATGCTGCCACATCACCTTAATCACTCTTCATGTCATTAATTAAGCTCAATTTGGATATTCTAGTTTCTAATTATTGATTCTTAGTTTCTTCTAATTGACTCGAGAACTAATTATCAAGCTAGTACATTCCTACTAGGTTGTCAATTAGTCCTTTGAAGCCTTGTATTCGTGTCATCGTTTGTTTGTGTGCTTTTTGTCGTTTGAATACGTTGTAACTCCTTGACTCTAGTCCGACAAGAATTATTTGATTTTCAAACAAGAATTTACTCCGGAAAAGAGCATACTCAAACCTTAAGGATTCATGGGTTACTAGCCAATCTACGACACTTGTAGAGCTCAAGTGTGAGTGATTCGAGAGTGTGTGAGTGAGGAGAGGTTTTAAACTAACTTGTTTGTTGCTCATGTAGGTGATACCTTGACAATGGAGGGAACCACGTCTCAAACCGTGGATTCTAATGAAATGGAGAATATGAGGGCTCTTAAGGCTATGACCCGAGCTCTTGAAAGGTTGAGTACGAAAGTGGAAGCTATAAGATGAGAAGTGACGACTATTAGTAAGAGGTTAGAATAAGTGGAGAGTCAAAGGAACTCTCGTCCTTCTACTCCTCGACATGTTTCGTCAAGTGGACATGATAGAAATTTCTCCACCACCGTTACTCCCGAAACATGGCCACAATTGCCAAATCCTTCACTAGCTCCACTAAATGCCGCAAGCCAAACCACTCATAACCCCCTAAACCGAGACTCCAATAGACCAACCCATTCCCAAACTCTTCAAGTTTTGCAAGAGGGACTCGAACGTCAAATGCCTCCACAAAATCCGAATCCTCCCTTCCAAGATCCACTAAACCAAAGACCACCACCTTCACAAAATCCAATTCCTCCAAATCAAGTTCCAAACGTCCAAAACTATCCCATCCACTTTGAGGAAAATGGTAGAGAGTATTATGAAGGGTATGGAGCCTTTGACAATGCTTATATGAGGGAAGAAGATATAAGAGAGAGACGTGCGGATCCAAGAAGATACTGAGGGCATGGAGAAAGGGTAAACCGACACTAAGAGAGAGACGTAGGCATCAATACCATCAAATTGAGCCTACCTATCTTTAAGGATGAAAGTGACCCTGAGGTGTATCTTTCTTGGGATTCGGCATGTGATAAAGTGTTTCAAGTGAATGATATATCTGAGGAGAAGAAGAGTTGTTATGCCATAGCTCACTTTGAAGGCTATGCTAACACATGGTGGGAATATGTCAAACGGTTTGGTAATGAGTTGCTTGATGGACAACCACCATTATGGTTTTGGTTGAGGTATCTAATGAGGCAATGGTATCTTCCCGAAAGTTATCGTCATGAGTTGCTTGCTAGGTTGTACAATTTGCGATAAGGGAATCGAAGTGTGATGACATATTATGATGAGTTTAAACAACTCATGTTAAATCTTGATCATCGTGGAGAACAAATTGTCCATGACATCATTCAGTTCAAGTGTGGGTTGAACAAAGATATCTCCACTCATTTGATGCTTCACAAGTTTGATACCGTTGAAGGAATTTTCCAAGCGGATCTTGAGATTGAAAGGGATCTTAAAGAGAGGTCGTCGTTCAAGGCAAAGGGACCATCAACCTCGGGTTGTCCGAGGAGTACAGCTATGGTTCAACCATCTTTGGGTTGGCCCAAAAACAAGGACCAACCCGCCACTATAAGGCTGCCCGAGCCTAAAATAGTCCACAAATTTCCTCCCCGACAAGAAGCTCATAAGTATCATAATCCTAAAGGGTTCTAATGTTTCAAGTGCCAAGGTTGGGGACATAAAGTCAATGAATGTCCAAACCGACGAAATGTGATCCTAAGGAAAGGGATATTGTATTACTTTGGTGAGGAAGTGGGTCTTGAAAAAAAAAGAATGAAGATGAGCCTCAAGATGGAGAGGAACCCGAAAGTGAGCCACATAATGATAATGATGATGACTGTGAGGATGCTTATCCACAAGAAGGAGAGTGTGTGGTTCCAAACTTTGTATTGAGGTGTTCCATTATTAGTAAGGCGATAGATGATCCTAGCCAACGGGAGAATCTATTCCATACTAAATACCTTGTGAAGGGAAGTGTGTGCACTTTGGTGATAGATAGTGGTAGTTGTGCAAATGTTGTTAGTGTTGCTATGGTGAACTTCTTGAAATTTCCAACTACACTTCATACTATCCCTTACAAGTTTCAATGTTTGAATGAATGTGGAGAATTGAAATTCATGAGGCAATGTGTGATACGGTTTAACGTGGAAAACTACCACGATGAAGTTCTTTGTGACGTAATACCAATGCAAGCGTGTCACTTATTGTTAGGTAGACCTTGGCAATATAATAGGTCTACCAAACATGATGGGAGGTCTAATCGATATACACTTGATAAGGACAGACGAAAGGTCACACTTCATCCACTTTTTCCTTCACAAGTGAACGAATTGCATCAAAGGATGAGAGAATTGAAAGAAAAGGGGAAGAAATCCAAAAATGAAGAAAAAAATGAGGAACCCGTAGGTGGGGTAGTGGGGATATCCAGGGATTCCCGAACATCAAAGGGAAAAGAAAACATGGTGATGTTGGTTAGAAAGAATGAGCTCTTCGTAGATCATGGTGAGGAGACACCCATGCTTCTTTTGGCACATTGTTTTAACACTAACCCCACTAATTCTTCTATTTGTCCTTTGATTTCTTGTGTGTTGCAGGATTATGAAGATGTTTTTTTCAAAGAAATTCCACAATGAATGCCCCCCACTTTGGGGATTTGAGCACCAAATAGATTTTGTGCCGGGATCATAATTGCCCAACAAACCGGCTTATAGGAGCAACCCGATGGATATCAAGAAATTGCAATGCCAAGTTGAGGAACTCATCAACAAAGGGTATATCAAGGAGAGTATGATCCCTTGCGTGGTCCTGGTGCTACTAGTTCCCAAGAAAGACGAGACTTGGCATATGTGCATTGATTGTCGAGCCATCAACAAGATAACGGTAAAATATTGTCACACTATTCCTAGGCTAGATGATATGCTTGATGAATTGAGTGGTTCGTGTTTGTTTTCTAAAATTGATTTGAGGAGTGTCTATCACCATGCAACCGGGTGATGAATGGAAAACCACCTTCAAGACCAAATTCTGTCTCTATGAATGGATGGTTATGCCATTCGGCCTAACAAATGCTCCAAGTACTTTCATGAGGATAATGAATCATGTGATGAAACCTTTTATCGGAAAGTTTGTTGTTTTCTACTTTGATGATATATTGGTGTATATTAGGTCCTTAGATGAGCATGTAAAAAATTTATAATGTGTGTTTGATGTCCTCCGAAAGGAGAAGTTATATGCTAATTTAGAGAAGTGTTCTTTTGGTGTCCAAGAAGTTGTATTTCTTAGTTTAGTGGTGAGCTCAAGAAGGGTCGAAGTGGATGAATCTAAGATTGACGCTATCAAAAATTGGCCAACTCCCAAAACCATAGGTGAAGTGAGAAGTTTCCACGGGTTGGCTAGTTTTTGTAGATGTTTTGTCAAAGGATTTAGCACCATTACCGCCCCCTTGACCGAAGTGATTAAAAAGGATCGGCCTTTCAAGTGGGGAGATGAACAAGCTAATGCCTTCAAGGTCTTGAAAGCTATGCTCATCTCGGCCCCTGTGTTACAATTGTCAAATTTTAACAAGACTTTTGAGGTTAAATGTGATGCTAGCAAAGTTGGTATAGGCACGGTTTTAATGCAAGAATTGAAGACTATTTCCCACTTTAGCAAAAAGCTCAAAGGAGCAACTCTAAACTACTCTACGTACGATTTAGAGTTGTATGCCTTGATTAGAGCCTTGACCACTTGGCAACATTATTTATGGCCCAAAGAATTTGTGATCCGAATGGACCATGAGTCCTTGAATCATTTTCGGGCACAAGATAAGCTTAACAAATGGCATGCCAAGTGGATTGAGTTTCTTGAAACTTTCCCTTATGTTATTCATTACAAAAAGGGTAAGGACAATGTGGTTACCGATGCTTTGTCTCGAAAACACATTCTTGTGTCTACTTTGTCTTCAAAATTGATGGATTTTGAGATCTTAGAGGAATTGTATCCCGTGGACCCTCACTTTGCTCCTATCTATAGGGAATGCAAAGAATGGGATAGGGACAAGTGGGATTCGGCTAGGGGTTTAAATCCCTATGTCAAGTTTGACAATTACTTGTTTAAAGGTAGGCGATTGTGTGTACCTTCTAGCTCTTTGAGGGAGTTGTTTGTGAGAGAAGCACACAATGACGGTCTAATGGGTCACTTTGGAGTCGAAAAGATCCTTGGAATATTGGAGGAGCAATTCTATTGGTCAAAAATGCCCAAGGATGTGTTTAGGATTTGCGACCAATGTGTAGATTGCAAAGGAGCCAAATCTCGGCTCCAACCTCATGGGTTGTACACCCCGCTACCCACCCCTTTACATCCTTGGCTTGATATATCTATGGATTTTGTGTTAGGGTTGCCAAGGACTAGAAGAAGTCGGGATAGTATCTTTGTTGTAGTTGATCGGTTTTCTAAGATGGCACACTTTATTCTATGCTCTAAATGTGATGATGCACCTAGTGTGGCCTCTTTGTTTATTTATAATGTTGCCAAGTTGCATGGTGTTCCGAGGACCATTGTGAGTGATGGGACTCTAAGTTCCTAAGTCACTTTTGGAAGTCCATGTGGGGTAGGCTTGGTACCAAGTTGTTGTTCTCCACTTCTTGCCACCCACAAACCAATGGCCAAACGGAAGTAGTAAATAGGACTTTGGGTGATATGCTACATTCCATGATTAAGGGAAAATTGACTTCTTAGGAGGAACACCTACCATTAATTGAGTTTGCCTATAATCGTGTCATACACTCAAGTATGGGAATGACACCCTTTGAGTGTGTATACGGTCTCAACCCCCTTACCCCTTTGGATTTAAATCCTTTGCCAAGTAATCTTATGATTATCCTAGATGGAAGAAAGTGGGCAGATTTTAATAAAAAGTTGCATGAGAAGGTGCGGCTTTGACTTGGAAAGAAAAATCAAGAGATTGCAAAGCGGGCAAACAAAGGAAGAAAGAAACTCATTCTTGAACTGGGAGATTGGGTGTGGGTGCACCTTAGGAAGGATCGGTTTCCATCTCAAAGGAAGACCAAATTGATGCCAAGGTGTGATGGTCCATTCCAAGTACTTGAAAGAATCAATGATAATGCCTACAAGATTGACCTTCCCCCGGAATACCAAGTGCACAACACTTTCAACATGTGTGATCTTTCTCTAGTGGATGCGGTTGAGGATGACCAAATTTCGAATCTGAGGTCAAATTCCTCTCAAGATGGAGAGGATGATACGGGTGTACCAAGCTGTCCAACAAGTTCTACAAGCTGTCCAACAAGTTCACAACCATTCATACGTAGCTAAGCTCGGGAGTTACAAAAACTCCAAGCTTTGTTCATGCAAATGGCCGTGTGTGAGTTGGTACTTGATCCTTCCAATGGATTAAATATTTTTAAGTGTGACGAGGAGCCTTGAAGTGTAATAAACTTACACTCCAAGGACACCCCTTGGCAAGGGTAGGATGGTCATTTGTTATCTCCCTTTGTGGACTAATATAAATAGATAGTGGTAGGGTTATTTTGGAGTTAGTTCATTCATGATATTTTGAGAACACTATATTTTGAACTCCTCTCTTCCATTGGAGAAGCTCAAAACCGAAATTCCCAATTGGAGTGACACTTGGGTTGAATCTTGGCTAGAAACTAGGATCTTGAGGTCATTGAGTTCCTCTTGATCAAAGTAAGTGCTTGGTAATAATATTTATTAGTCTTAGGGTTCTTAGATTCTTGAATATTGTATGTCAAGTTACTATCTTTAATTTGTAATCTTGCTGTTTCTGTGGTAACATAGTGAAGCCGTGTGGGGCCATTTTTGATTCACTATAGTTGCTGCCACTTTGTTGCTCTTGTTGTTGTTATCGTAATCTTGTAATCTATATCATCTAGTCATTTTTTGTAAACCTTGAAGTCTAGTGAAGCCGTGTGTGGCCTATTTCAATTCACTAGCATTGTTGTAGTTCATCTTGTTATTCTTGTGTTGGCTTGACTCTCTTTATACACACTCACTTTTGTATCAGATATATCCGGCATACATACAGTCAATCACCGAAAATAACAAAATCTAACTCATTACAGAGTTTATAGAATAACCGTGATGTTGAGGCCAGCTTAAGCACATAATGTAGCTTCTCAATACCAAGTAAGCAACTTTGGAGAGATCAATCTTTCTGTGTAAACAAAACCATTCTGAATGCATTCCGAATCAGATTGAGGCCATACGCCAGATGATTCTTTGGATGTCTTAAACACAGAACCACTACGTCTCAACTGGCTGCAACGGAGTAACACTTCACCATCTGAAAACATGTATTTCGGGGTGACTGAATAAAGATCGGTACTTTGTATAGTAAACAACTGATTCCACGATTTTTGACACCATACTCGTTCATTACCCGTAACTTAAAATTGTACTTCCCGTGATCAATACGAGTAGAATAAAAACAAAGTATGTCTCTCAATACTGAAACACCTTGTTTGCTATGCATTATATGAAAAAACAAATCCAGTCCCATGGCAACGGTATCTCTCCATACACCTCATCTGAAATACTAAACGTAACTACAGAATTATTCAGTAACGAATGAACCCAATGAAATGCTCCGTGTACAAACGCCAAATAGCCCATATTAGATGACGTATCAACGCAATCTAATGCTCCATGTCGAAATACCAAATAATTCATATCAGATAAACACAGGGTTATTGCCTGTAGGATGATTATCAAGTTTTCTCCAGGAGCCACTTTTCAGCGCAAGAATCTCATTACGTTCTTTACCATCGATCTTGAGAGTCTTATAGTCATCACTATTTAGTTATAATACACTTGCTAATGGGGTAAAAACAACATCATCAAAGTCGCTCATCAACTTAAAAAATTAATTACAAACTCAGATTCTTAGTCATGGGGTAATCCAATAAATGTAGAACCCCGCTTTATTTTGTAAGCTTCATTTTTTCTTCATCAAGAATAAGGAGGGAAAAAGGTACCCGTATACATACGTAGTTTAAACTGGATATCACTGGCCTTTCTATGTGGTGTATACGTGGTTTACCCGTATACAAGTACAGAATTATCCAGTAGAAGGGAATACAGAAACACTTTGAGATGCACCTTTTCAAGTCATGGGCTGTAGTCGGAGCACCCCTGCTAAACAACACATGCCCTTTTAAAATACAAAGTCTCTGTGCTCATGACTCATGAGCAGCTGTATAGCGATAATTGCATACTTTTTCGTCTCAAATTCTCCATGTTCATCATACTTATCCACATCTTACAGCACCCCAAGATTGAATTTCACGACAAGTGATAAACATGCTCATGAGCTGCTGCATAAAGATAATGGCATGCTTTTGAAGTTATTTTCATCTATAACTCTTCACATTCGTCATGCTTGTCCACATCTTACGACACTCAAAAATTGAAGCCCGCGGAGTCACAAACTCATCTCAGATTTAGAGGCTAACTATTTCATTAGGCTTCAAAAGGACACTATTTCGTAGCATACCTACTTACGCTGTTGTGCTCACAATTTAAAATGGCAGGGGAGGCGGCCATATTTGCTTACCAACCTCAAGAATCTCCTTTGCCCTTCTCAATTTCCCCTACATCACAGAAAGTATCCGTCAGATAACAACGTTACAATTTTAAACATTTATCTGATATTAACATACACACTTGAAAAGGTTTTAAATTTGCGTGGCAATTAACTCTCAAGCTATTTACCAACCTCTCTTTCGCGGTTGAGAGATTTGAAAAGGTTTCTGAGGGAAGATACCAGATATGTAGTGTTGAATTCAATCTGAAACTCTTTCGAACAAGCGAGGAATGAATTACCACAAGCTCCGCTTAAGCGTTCGACATACATTTAAGCTATCCTGAGATTTTTTTCTGTTAATGAATACCGACATGAATGGAACATTTGTTGAATGGCAGAACAACGATCAAATTACAGTTATTTTTCAACATAAACTTCAACCAAAATCCAAATTACAATCACTTTTCAGCAAAAACACTATCTAAATCGCAGCCATTTTAAGTAAAAAACAGCAACTAAATTCCAACAAAAAGATCAGCCAAATTTCAGCAAAAATAATATCCAAGTTGATGTCATTTTTAGCGAAAAGAGACAGTCAAACCAAAATTACAGCAGCCAAACAATTTCAGGATCCAGCACCAGCAAAAACAACATAAAGAGTTAGCCATTTTTACCCCCGATAAAATAATATCCAAGAAAACAATTTCAAAATGTAGATTCATTTTCTTGTGTACAGTGATAACTTTCCCAAACAAAATATGGTTCAATGTCTACGTCGATATCTCCCATTTGTTCTTGTTCCACTTCATTCCGTCCTCTTCTAACCTGAAAAACAATAACAAGTATAATATTATGCTAAATTAAACTTATTAAATTAAAGATCAACTCTACCATAAAAATCGACATTACATGTAATTTCTGACGAAATGAAGAGGTAGTTTCTGGTGTCACAGTGTAGTAACCACAAGTTCTTTTATTGTGGCCAGGTTTGTGACATGTTCTGCAATTTAGAGAGTCTTGCTTTCGTTTCATCTTTGTTCGACTAGCTCCAACTACACCTTCTTCCTTCTTTCGCGACTTAAGTTTTTTTTTTTCCTTTCTTATTAACTTTTGTAATTTTTGGAGGCAGAGGAGGAAGTTTACTTGACTTAGGCCACATTTGTGGTCCACTGAATTTTCTCTATTAGCTTGTATTCTAGCCATGAGCAGATACCGCAACTTCTCCAAAAGTGTCACAATTGACTTGTCTCTAGCATCAAGTATCATGCTATTAAACAACGCTTCACACAAATTATTTAACAAAATGTCACACTTAACATCTGAAGAGAAATGCCATCTTGACCATTCACTAGGTTCTTTTTCATTCAACCAAGTACAAGTAGCAGCATCAAGATCTAACTTTGAAATATTGTTCATGCAATCATCAAACCTTTTTGACAGTACTAGCCTTTGCAACAACCCAAAGTTCTTTTTTTTAATGTGACACCGGCAAAGCCAACCTTTTTAAAATTGTTATGAAGGTGTCTAACACAGAACCTGTGACTCACATAAGGTAAGACATCATTAAATGCTTCAATAAGACCTTTTTGCTTGTCAGACAAAAACGTCCAATCATTCTCACCTATACACAAATCAGCAGCCAACTAGTTTAAAAACCAAGTCCGTGTCTCTTTACTTTCCTTTTCTACAATCGCATATGCAATTGGAAATATATTGTTGTTAGTATCGAGGCCAACAACGGATAACAGTTGAGTCCCATACATTGGACCCTTCAACCAACACCCATCCGCGCCTACTATTTTTCCACAACCTGCTCTAAAGCCAAGCTTACAAGCAGCAAAACAGATGTAGATTCTTTGAAATCTCTGTGGCTCACTGGGGACCTTGTTGTCAGTAAGCTTCATGTATATTGTGCTGCCTGAATTTGTTCTATTAATCTCATTGCAATACTCCCGCATAATTTTGTATTGATCTTTAAATATCACCATCAGTTAATGCAATCGCTTTCATCTTAGCTCTTTTAGCTTTAAGATAAGGTCACATGAGCTCTTAGTTCGACACTTACTTTATCCCGAAATTCTGCCACTCTCCAATTTCCATTCGATCCAACTTCTTTGAGGTACTTTCTTGCAATGAAAGATGAAGTGATCGTCCTATTTTCATAATGCCACTCCTTACAAGTATGTACGGGATCATAAGTTCGAACCTGGAAAGCCTTATATTTTTGCATTTTTGAAGCCTTGATTTTCCATTTGCACTCTGGATGATGTATGCAAATTGCTTCCACTCTTAAATTATCATTCCACTCTGAGTCACAAAAATTTTCACTTGATGAATTTTCATACGAAATCTGTTGTTTATCATTTTCTCCCATGTTTGATTGATTTACTAAATCCATTTTGTCCATCTGAAAGTAAAAATTCAAGTGTTCAAAGTATATCTCAAGCACATTGTTCTTTTGGATGATTTTGCTAACAGCGTACGCTTCAGAGTCTGTAGAGATCAACTTCCATTTATTACTAGATTTGCCGTCTTCTTGAATTCAACAAGATTCAGTTCTGCCGCATTTACATAATCAATGTAATCCATGTTTCCTCCAATGTAATGCTTGTCTAGTGTACGCTTCATAATTCCCCCATGATATATTTTCACCGTGATAAATGAATACTCGGTTGACAAATCTGAAATTACAAAAAGTGAACTTCACAAAGTGTTGTTACAGACCAAAGAAAAATTCAAAATTATTGTTTCTTGCAAATGAACCAACATGATTAAGCTAACCATATTGAAAACTAGCAAACTAAATTGCCTTACCTAGATTCCAAGAAAATCAACAGATTTTGAGACATTATTTCACCAAAATAAGCAAATGAAATATTCTGCTATATTTGCTAAAAATCAAGGTGAGAAACAACATGTGCTCTAATTTGAACAATTTGTTATCAATTTTAAAAAATAAAAGAGTCTCACTGTAGAAAGAAGGTGATCGTCTATTACTGTTGCGTCTTAACAATATTATTACTCCCTGATAATTGGTTCTTCTATAGATTCGATTCGGGCTTGATATGATTTGTTGTTTCAAATTTTCAATTACAAGTTGGGAGGGAAAAGAGAGAAAATTTGCCTATTAAGCCTTTTTAAGTTTTCATTTAGCAAAATGTCCAATCCTCTTCGAGTTTTTAATTAGCAAAATTGCTTATTTTTATCTTCTCATCTGTCGGGACAGTTAATAAATCTGTCTATATATCTATAGGATAGATTATAGATCTGTCGGATTGACTGTCGGACAAATAATAGTGTTGTCTTAAAAATGAATCATCTCACTAAATAAAAAAACTTTTGATCCATTTAATTAAATAATAGACTTAAAAGGCCTATTTAACAAAGAATCCCGGAAAGAAATTAATCTTATATGAAGGTGAGTTTTTTTTTTTCTTTTTTTTTTGGGGGGTGGGGGGGAATAGCATGATAGAAAGGTGATTGGTTGCTGTTAAAAAAATTAACGATGTTAGGGGTCGTTTGGTAGAGTGTATTAAAATATTAATGCATAAATTAGTTTAGTAGTACCTTATTTGGTATACCTTTTTACCTATGTATAACTAATGCTTCTCTATTGTGTATTGAAGTGTGTATTACTAATACCTCAAAATCCATAATATTAGTAATGCAATGGATCTAATGCATGCATTAACATGCTTAAAGACCCTATTACCCCTCAAAAAAAATTCTGCATCCTTTCCAACATATATATTGAGGGTGTTATGTAAAAAAAAAAAAAAAATTAGAAATTATTTAATTCATGTTTTATTAATACATCGAACCAAACGTTGTATAACAAAAATATAAGTATAACTAACACAAGTATTATTAATACAAGCATTACTAATACAACTTATTTTTCATTATTCTTATTCATTCTACCAAATAATTGTATCTAAAACTGCACCACTTTTAAAATAAAAAGGACTATTAGTGCACCAGTTGAAAAGAACATGTATTGTTTTGTGTATAAAGCAAAAGATAATTTGTAAGTTTTGTTAGAGAAGTACAATCAAAGTTTGATGATACTTACATGTACAAATTGTCAAGTTTTCTCAAACAACATGAGTTTGGCAAATTTTAGTGATAGCACTGTTTTAGTATCTTTTTCTCCCTCGAATGCAAAATGAATGTAAGATTTGTGGTTTTAACAGTCAAAGGACTAGAAGATATGTTCATACCTATGTTAAACAACTGCAAAACCACAAAATTTTTGAAGAAAATACATGCCCAAATTGTCAAATTTTCACTATCCCAGAGTAATTACTTGGTAACCAGAATGGTTGAAATTTGTGACACAATTGGAGATATTGACTATGCAAATTCGTTGTTCACAAAAGTTGATGATCCTAACAACTATTTATACAATAGTATGATTAGAGCTTATACGCATAAACATAGGTATATTTCATGTATCAATATGTATCGTCAAATGATGAGGGGAATAGCGTCTCCAGATGAATATACGTACCCATTTGTTATTAGATCATGCACTGCAACTTTGCGTGT
This sequence comes from Capsicum baccatum var. pendulum, assembly GCA_030864225.1. NCBI lineage: Eukaryota > Viridiplantae > Streptophyta > Magnoliopsida > Solanales > Solanaceae > Capsicum > Capsicum baccatum. Next base: position 135,259,601 of record CM061558.1, read on the forward strand.
TGATATAGGTGAACAGTTTCATGGTAATGTCTGTAGATTTGGGTTGATGTCGAGTGTTGTTATAGCAAATTCTTTATTGGATATGTACGTAAAATGTGATCGAATGGGGTATGCGCGTAAGATGTTTGATGAAATATCTGAGAGAGATGTGATTTCTTGGAATGGTTTAATTTGTGGATACGTAAGATTGCGGCAGGTGAAGAAGGCGAGAGATTTGTTTGATGAGATGCCGAATAAGAGTATTGTTTCTTGGACTGCTATGATTTCGGGGTATACAAAAACCGGGTGTTATGGTGATGCGTTGGAGGTTTTTAGGAGGATGCAAATGGTCGGGGTGAAACCGGATTGGATTAGTTTGGTTTCGGTTTTGCCTGCTTGCGCGCAACTTGGGGCGCTCGAGTTAGGGAAGTGGATTCATTTCTATGCGGAGAAGTATGGGTATTTGAGGAAGACTTCTGTTTGTAATGCGTTGATGGAAATGTACGCGAAATGTGGAAGTGTAGATCAGGCTTGGCAGTTGTTCGGACAGATGTCTGAAAGAGACGTGATCTCGTGGAGTACGATGATTGGAGGCTTGGCGAATCATGGTAGAGCGCATGAAGCGTTGAAGTTGTTTCACGAAATGCAGAGATCTGCTGTTGAACCGAATGAGATCACATTCGTCGGTCTTCTATGCGCTTGCGCGCATGCTGGTCTGTGTGATGACGGTTTGAGGTATTTCGATTCCATGAAAGACGATTACAACATAGAGCCCGGGATAGAGCATTATGGTTGTCTGGTTGATCTTCTTGGACGTACAGGCCGTCTTGAACGAGCTCTTGCAATCATCAAGAGCATGCCCGTTAAGCCCGACTCTGCTATATGGGGTTCTGTGTTGAGTTCTTGCAGAACTTATCGCAATCTTGAAATCGCAGTTGTTGCAATGGAACATCTACTAGAGCTCGAACCGGAAGATACAGGGAACTACATTCTACTCGCAAACATTTATGCAGATCTCGGAAAGTGGGACGGTGTATCAAGGATGAGGAAGTTCATAAGAAGTAAAAGCATGAAGAAAACACCGGGATGCAGTCTGATCGAGATAAACAGTTTGGTCCAAGAATTTCTATCGGGTGATAATTCGAAACCATTCTCAAAAGATATCCACGAGGTGCTAGAGCTTTTGGCCTTACATCAAAGCGAAGAACATGATCTAGTTGTTGACACAATACTTAACTCGTACAGTAGTACTTAAGTTCATGAATTTATAATTCAACACACAGTGATCAACGAGAAGTTGTCTTTCTGATGCATGTGCTCTTTTCGGTTGAAGTTTTTAGCATGATTTGCCACATTCTTTAACGCGTCAAAGACAGGTATCGCGATGAACAGCCTGGAAGTCTATGCCAGACACGCGGTGGTGTTCTGTTTGCATAAGAAATCTTGTCTGCAATGCGACGTTAAAGACCAAAATTTCACTAATTTTGCTGGCATTGGTGACAAAGTGAGGATTGAGCCACTAGCAATCTGCTTATACAACAAGAAGTAAGCAACTCGCGACGCCATTGACCATGTACAAAGAAGATTTGCTCGTTGTCTTCAGACGAACTTGATAATTTTTTCCAGTGAAGAACCAACGAGTAGGATATGGTCGACATGTCTGCTTGCCCCTGTGAATGCATCATCAATCATCTCACCAGTTGACCTGCCAATGACCCAAGTTGCTCGGACTCTCCAAAAAAGTTGTCGGATCCTCCAAATATACACTATTTTTGAAGGATCCCGATGACATTTCTGAAGAGTCCGAGCAACATAGCCAATGACTATGTGTTGATCTTCTGCTCCTTGTCTATGTTCTATAGATGGGCTTGATTCCCGAGCCTCTGATCGATATTGAGCGTATAAGAAAAAGGCGATCAGGGGACTCTCGAAAGTGACAATATGCTCTTTTTGGTCTGTTTCAAAACAAATGATTATTTCTTATATTTCGAAGTAATTTAGCTTTATACTTTTCATGCTACTCTTAATGACATCATTGTTAGAGCCATGTAAATGTTATGTCTAAGACTACAAGTTTCGAAAGTCTTTCTAATTACCTCTTCCACACTAGTCAAACTCCTTCACATAACATAAAGTCGATGAAATACTTTTTATCAACTCAATTATATCGTTTGAGATTTAGACTAAAGTAAATAAATCGAAAACACCTTGATTGTAGTACTATTTAATGTACTACAATTATACTATAAACTTAATAGGTTTACATATTTTTCATATTGATTTGGCAAGTAAGTCATCCTTAAGTTGAATATTTAGCAAATTAATCATGACATAAAATAATTTTGGCTTCTATCAAGAAATTTATTTTGATAACTTCCTTTATATTACTGAAATCTCCCAAATTTTGCTATAAAAAATAGGTGAATTGACTACTTTATACACTTAATTCTTCATCATTGGAAAACTTTGGTTTATCTTTGAGTTGTTCCATTTTCCTCATTGCTTACATTTTGGGTATGTATGCAAATTTGAATATACAATTTTATTACATCTTTCTAAGTTTTGGTGGATCGACTTACCTAATATTTGTGCTAGTACTGAAATAGCACAAATTGACTGGAACCCAATTGTTTTTTAGAAACAAGAGGGTAAACTGGTAAAGGAAAAAAGAGATTATAATCAAATTTTCTTCATTGAAATGAACTTTCAAAATTTCTCTTTACATATGAAATAATAAGAATACTAGTAATTTTTTCTAAAGACTAATGTATATTGCTGGACTAGTTAAATCCAATTATATATTCTTGGTCAATGCATATAATAATTTAAACTCTTCGTATTTATAGTCCTAGTAGAAGTCATTAGCTAAAGGAAAAAGAATCCTTTTTCTCCAGTACAACAATCTCTATAAATCCTATTTACCTTAATAGAATTATTTTCATTTTGTACATTAATTTTCTTATACGAAATATAAACCCTAATAGAAAGCTCTTTCAATATATTTCCAAGCCACTCTTGTTCATAGAGGCAAATATTAGACATAATGTCCAAAAACAAATCTACTAATGTTCCATGTGATATCCTATTTGACATTTTTACTTGGTTGCCCGTTAAATCTTTGTTACGATTTCAGTCTGTTTCTACGTCATGGAATGATATAATCTCTGGAAATGAGTTCAAGAAAGCCGTGCTTGATCGATCCAAAGCTTTGGGACGTGTAAAGTTTTTGTCACAAGCAGATGGTGACGAAGTCAAGATTTCACACTTGGAATATCTCTGTGTGATCACACAGAAGCAAGAATTTCCACTAAAGGGATTCGGAGGTGCTGATATCTTATGCTCACACGATGGATTGATAGTATTAAAGAGAGATGGAGATTATAAGAAATTTGTTTTGTGGAATCCATCAACGAGACAATGCCAAGAGCTAGCCTTAGTGAATGAGTTGTACCATGAATATGAAATCCCCCTAGCATCACGTTCATATGTGGAGGAATATGAAAATCCTCGTGCTTGTGGGTTGTGTTATGACTCAACTACAGATGATTACAAGGTTATATTGATCTATAACTTGTTTTATGTTGTTTGGTCAAACGCTAATCGTTGGACAAGAAAAACAACTCTGCCAATGTTAGAGCAAATTCTCCCTACTATAGAACAAGAAACTATATTATGTTCATATGCATACCCCCAAGGTGTTACTGTTAAGGGTTGTGTATATTGGTCTCTGGATGAGAAACTTCACTCGTGCCTAAGTAGACATTCTTCTATCATATACTTTGATGTGGAGTCAGATGAACTAAAGGTGCTTCCAACACCGGACTTCATAGGTGAGAAGGAGTTGTTTCGTTTGACTAATTTGAAAGATCGCCTTAGTTTGTATGGTGGCAGACCCGGGTCCTACACTGGTGAAGTTATAGAACTGGACATCTGGACCATGGACCAAGATGGCTGGAAATGGTCAATGAAACTTCGCCACATACCGGAATGTAATTCCAATAATTATTTTGTTACACATGGCATGTTTTTGTGCTGCATGGGGAATGATGGATTAATATTTCTGGGACCAGGGCATGAAAAATTTTCCATTTATTATCCTAAACAACAACAATTTTCTACCCAAAGTATTGTATACTGTGATGTAACATGTTTGGATAGCTTATGCTTTCCAAAAATCAATGCCATGCACAAGAGGAAGAGTAAGCAGCTCACTCACTAAGGCTGGAATGCTTGTGTTTAAATGACAAATAAGGCGGTTAAGCTATCTGTGTCTGTTTAGTTTGATCGTTTAGCGTATGAGAATATAAAGAGAAAACATCGCCCGAGAACTCAATAGAGATGTGACAGGTTAAGACTTTCCATGTTAAGCTTTATCATTTTAGATTTTTAGGTCATTTTCATTTTCTTTCTTAATTTTGCATTTTTCAAATTTATTAGTTCTACTTTTAATATTAATCCATTTTGATTTTGAATTGATTTTAACTATCATGATTAATTATAGTGTAATGCCAGTGTCAGTGTGTGTGTATATACTCATATATATGTAAATAATTAATTGGTCACTTAGTCTTCCGATTAGTCTTTGATTCAATGGTGAAATTTAAGGGTATAGTTAAAAAATGATTTTAAAATGGGGTGGTCTTGATATTTTGTCGTCCATAATTTTTTTTTTTTATAAAAATAACCTCCATTAAGCGTGGTCTAGCCACGCTTAATGAATTTTATCCATGATTGTATACGTTTTACGTTCTATACATTTCAAGACAATAAATTTGGTTCTACTTTATATAGGCAAAACTTTAGAACTTAGATATATTGCCCACAAGACATTCGTTCTAATTGTTGCTCATAAGACAGATGTTCATGACATTTTAAGACAATAAATTGAAACAATTAACTAGACGTGTTGCCTTATAGACAAAAGTTAGAATTTATATAAGTGTGTGTGCAGTGGCGGATCTAGGATTTAAAATGTTAGAATTTATATAAGTGTGTGTGCAGTGGCGTATCCAGGATTTAAAGAGAGTGGGTGCTTACTACAAAAAAAATAAAAAATCACGTGCACCTAGCCAACTTCTTGTTTAGTGGGTGCTTTTATATAATTTATACCCATTTTCATATATTTTTTATGTAATTATACCTATTTCGCATCGAGTTTAGTGGGTGTCGGAACACCCAAAGTGGATGTGTAGGTCCGCCCCTGCGCGCGCGCGTGTATTGCACATAAGACAAACATTTTAACTTTTTTTTTGATAAGTCAAGACAAAAGTTCTAACTCTTGCTCATAAGGCTGGTGTTCATAACATTTCAAGATAAATAAAAAGGGACGACCCGGTTCATACCTACTCCGTAGGTGTCGGGGAGGGGGGGGACCACATGGCCTCACCTACGCGTCCTCACCCCAGCTTTGCTGGAGGGACGTTTCGAACCCCCGATCCTGGCACACCACGGTAAGCAAGCTTACCGTTGAGCCAAAGTCATCCCTCTATTTCAAGATAAATAAATCTGCATAATTGACTAGATGTTTTACTTTATACGCAAAAGTTAAAATTTGGATATTTATATTGCACATAAGAGAAACATTCTAACTTTTTTTTTTCACATAAGTCGAGAAGTTTGAGAGAAACTAGACGTAATTTTTTTGAAAATTAATAAAAGTCGAAGATCTAAGGGTTAAAGAAGGGAGAGAGTTGCATTTTATGGGCTTGGGCATTCTTCAAACCCCATCATCTGACCCGACCCATTTAGTAAAATTAGTTGCCCCGACCCATTAAGAGTTTGTCTTGCCCTATTAATAGCTAGCCTTATCCGAACCAGTCTTGCTCCATTGCCATTCCTACTTCTCACGAGGACCTAATTTGAATAACCACTAACATAATAGTGAAATTACATCAATAAGTTCACCCTATATGGCGGTGTTCGAATTTCCAGAGATAATTTATTTCACTTTTATTTTTGTCTAACTTGTAAATAGTGTGAAATTTTAATTATTGTGACTTATTATATATTTTTAACTTAATTTGTTTTTAAATATATAATTTCATTTTGAAAAACATAAAAATTATATATCCGAATTGTTCAACATTAAGAGATTTCACTCGCGAAATTAATCTATTCTACATGAATAGAGACTAAGTGTAAATGATTTCTAAAAAAATTTCAAAAAATCGATAAACAAGAATACTACACATATCTTATTGTAATTTTTCAAAATATTTTGATTAGACAAATTAAAAGGCTACGTCACACACATAATACATAGTTATTAATATAGATAAAATTATGAGACTGAAGACAATAAATGTTTTTGACTCTAACTTTGGCTTTTTTCCTACTATTTATTTTATTTTAATAGATATTTGAATCTTAATTATTCAATGCGGATAAAATTGAGGTTGTTGAACTAAATATATATTTTCCTAAAATTGATGTTATTCACTAAAATTTTCATCAATGGAAAACTTCAATATATCTATTCGGTGTTCTATTTGCTTCATCGCTTATATTTATGGTATGTATACAATTACTATAATTGTTATTTGCTTTTCAACTTGGAACATAATTTTTTTTCTTTTTCATTTGTGTCAAGTTCTTTTTTCATTCATTTTTTTCTTCTGTAGTCATCGTCATGAAGGAAGCACCATCTAATTTGTTTTACAATTACTAGAATTGTTATTTGCCTTTCAACTTGGAACATAATTTTTTTTTCTTTTTCATTTGTATCAAGTTCTTTTTTCATTCATTTTTTTCTTCTGTAATCATCGTCATGAAGGAAGCACCATCCAATTTGTTTTTGCATTTTGTAGTAATTAAGAGGTAAGGAAAGTGTTCTAGAGCGATAAATAAAGTAAAAGAAAAACTGTAAAAGTTTGGGGTTAATTTCTCGAGGCATTATTTTTGTACATATATTTATATTTATTTAATTTTTTAAAAATAGGGACAAAACTTAAAGATAGCCTAAAAAGGGACATTTACCTAAATCAATTGAGATGGTCATTGAAATGTTACATTTATACATTACTCTTTTAATTTACATATATATCATTATGAAAAAATAGAGTTATACTTTTTAAACAATTAATGTTGAACAATTCGGATATATAATTTTTATGTTTTTCAAAATGAAATTATATATTCTGCATGAATTGAGATCGAGTATAAATGATTTTAAATTTTATTTTTTTTAGAAAGGTCGATAAATAAGAATACTACACATATCATGTTGTAATTTTTCAAAATATTTTGATTAGACAAATTAAAAGGCTATATCACATGCATTTTACATAGTTATTAATACAGATAAAATTACGAGACTGAAGACAATAAATGTTTTGACTCTAACTTTGACTTTTTTCTATTTATTTTTATTTTAATAGATATTTGAATCTTAATTGGTCAACATAATAAGATTGTAATTTACGTGACACCTAGTATAAATTATCTCAACAACTACAAATTCTGAAGTTCGGCATATTTGTTAGTATATACAGAGATCAGTCATATATATAAATTATACATAATTATACATAATATTTTTTAATGACTCGGTATAATGTTCATTTGACTATCACAGAGGTAAAAATTTTACTGATTCGCTAGGTGAGACCTCTTATACTTCTTCTGTCGTTGATTAAGAGCCAAATGAGAATCCTCCATACTATACATATATTATACATCCACGTATTATTTTTAATTTCATTAATTGAGTAGATGACTATTTAGGTCACCCTACCTCACTAAGAGCTGGCCTTGGCCGTCCAATTAAGAGCTAGTCCTGCCCCGCTCCTCTCCATTGTCATCCCCTTACCTTCTTTAAATCATTAATTTGAAGAATCATTAACATAACTTTTATATACAAATGAAAGATGATTTCTTTAAGATTTAAAATTTTGAAAACAATACTCCTCCACATATTGATGGAAAATCATAACTCCTGATATAATATTTATTTATTTTTTGAAAAAGGTGTAAAAAAATATTTATACTTTGACAAAATTTGCAGTTATGCATATTAAATTTTGTGGGGTTCTACGATCCCCCTAAATTATTTTTTACCGTATTTAACTGACATATATTTGACACTTGAATCACTGTGTGTATTTCACGTACACTGAGCGCGTAAGAAAAAAATATTTAATAAGGAACAAATATATGCCAGTTAAATACGGTAAAAAAACAGTCTAGGGGATCATAGGACCCCCGTAAAATTCAAGGTGCGTAACTGCAAATTTTGTGTATTTCATGTACACTGAGCGCGTAAGAAAAAAATATTTAATAAGAAAAAAATATATGTCAGTTAAATACGATAAAAAATAATCTAATGGATCATAGGATCCCCGCAAAGTTTAGGGTGCATAACTTCAAATTTTGCCTAAATACAGGTATTTTTCGCGCATTTTTTTCTATTTTTTTCGTGAGCCATTTGTTTTCTTATAGCTAAAGATCTTTTTGTCTAGAATTAAAATTTAAACTATATCTCTTATTAGATATAAGTCGCTCATATATTTGCATAAATATAAACACTCAAACAAGATGCTAACTGATTTCATGTAATCAAGCATTTCTTCGATAAGTATGAACTATACATTTTAAATGTTTTTCAGATAATAAATTTCTAATGTGAACCGTGAGTTATATTTGAAAAAGATTTTTATGCTAAGTTCAACGATGATCATAGATTAATAGAACAAAAATGTTAGTATATAAAAATCACATAAAAGTAATTAATATTTTCGTAACATTCTTCATATGTCAAAATCCTCCACCACTATGAAAGGTGAAAGTAAGGATAGTTGATTTAATGAAGAGAAAATGGTCAAAAGCCTCCTAACCTTTACCTCAAATTCCAACTACACACATATATTTTGCGGAGATCCTATGACTCTCCTGAACTATTTTAAAGTGGAATTATTACCCCCTGAACGCTGACATGGCAAGAGAGTGTGTTTCACTCTCTTTAAAGAGAGTGAGAACAAAAACTATTTATTAAAAATTTATTTTTAATATTTCTTTATTTATTTTTAATTATTTTTTTCTATATTCATCTTCTTTCTTTTTCTTCTTCTTTCAAACAATGGCATCCAAGAACTCTCTCTTCATCACATATTACCATCCCAAAATACTCTCCTCATAAAATAAAAAGCTTAAACAACTCTTCAATGGCTATCATGATCAAAATCTCTCCACCACTATTTCACCAATGCCGCCAACGTCATCAACATTTTCACCATTTCCTCTGTTTGACCACTACTTCACATTCCTTCATCTTCTCCCATATAAATCTTTAATTTTGTTTTTTGTCATTGTCCAATTTTTTCAAAATTTTGTCAAAATTTCAAGAATTAAGAATCTAACATAAAAAAAATTAAGAATCTTTAAGACAACATTGTATTATTCATATCATGATATTTTTCACCACGCTTCAATCCAAGCCAATCTTTTAGTTCAAATTATGAATTTTATCTCAATTCTCTCTAAAAATTTCTCTACTGTTTTCCACCGGAATGGCTTCGCAATCGCCGGTGGAACTTTTTTGGCGACCGGATGGTACTCAAGAGGAGCTCATTGATGTTGCGCACCTAACCCAAAAAGAATCTGTAGCTAAATCGACCTACAACACTGAGAAATTGAGTAATAAAATAGCGATCTCTAAGTCAATTTCGGATAAACAATGGTGTAGTGTTCAAGAATTTATTTCCCTTGTGAATTCGGGTGTTATTCAAATATTTCCAAGTGGTGAAAATGTTAACAAAGATGAATTTTCATCTAGCAATGCAGAATTAAATATTTTTATTGACCAAAAGCAGAATCCCAAAATGGACGATTTAGCCGCAATTGCGACAAAATCAGAAAAAACAACCCCCATTAGCCGCCATCACCACCGCCACCCCCATTAGCTGCCACCGTAACTCCCACCTCCATTACCTACATCGCCACCGCCATCCCTCCCTCACCCCATTTTATCAAATTTATGGTGAAATTAAGAAATAAAAAATAAAATTCAATTATACGTGAGAGATTGTTAGGAATTTAATTATCTTTGTTTGTTTAATTTCATTCAATGGTATAGATTAGATGATGATTCAAAAATATTGATATTTTATTTGGTGAGAATGATGAAATTTTAATTTGGGTTAATAAAATTGAAAATGGTGAAAGATAAGGGAAAATAATAACTAAAAATTAAAAAAAAAAAAAAAATTGACTGGTCAAACGCGTGGGCTTGACACTTAGTGTGATGCCTACAAAAATTTCATCTATGGAATTCATGAATATCGAAATCTTAACTGTCCTTATCAGAATACAATGGCTGCTTTTGAGTTGTATTGTGATTTTAGAGTCGATAACTACAACGTTATAATAATGATGTCTGGCTCATTTTATGGTGCTTACTCTTTGAATAACAATTCTTGGACAGAGAAAAAAGTGTGCCCCTTTCAAAAAAAAATTTTATGATAAGTTCAACAATGACCATATAACAATAATGTTAGTATACAAAAAACACATAAAAGTAATTATTGTTTTCGTAACATTCTTCATATGTCAAAATTCTCCACCACTATGACAGGTGAAAGTCGGGAAAGTTGATTTAATGAAATTACAAAAAAAAAAAATAATAAGTAAATCATCACAGGTGAAAGTCGGGATAGTTGATTTAATGAAATTATAAAAAAAATAATAAGTAAATCGTCCTCTAGTGCTTTTTGGGTCAACGGTCAACCCTCATCTAGTTATATATTGGTCAATATACAGATATGATATTAGATTACTTGTCATCAAGAAAATCTAATAATCTCTGTAACTACAATCTCTAAAATTGTAGTATAAATGATAACTGAAGTAACTATATTATTCACTAAAATTTTCATCAATGGAAAACTTCAATATATTTATTCGGTGTTCTATTTGTTTCATCGCTTACATTTATGTTATACTGATCTCCGACAGGCCCCTTGTCTGGGTGAAAATATTTTACCATACAGTCAGAAATTCTTTAAGTTCTTTTCTATTTCGGTTGGTGCTTCGGTTCGGTTTTCCGACTTAAGCTTATATCCGATATTATTACGTGGTCTGGTGGGCTGAGTGGCTTACCCCAGCCCGAGAGATCCTGTCAATGGTATCAGAGCCATAACCAATTTCCACTGACCATCGATGTATCCATGGGATAGAGAATTCGATATAAAAGTACATTTGATCGATGGTGTCGAGTTTAGAAATATGCTCGGAAAGATATAATTCGGTTAAAAAAGGGGAGGATTTTTTCCAAGCTGAGTAGAGAGCGGCATATTCAGATGGCAGGATTTTAACAGATGGCCCATGATGAGTCCACCATTTGGTGAACCAATTTGGGATGGGTTTTTCGAATACCTTTGAACAAATTTTTATGAACCAGGTGTGTTTATGCTTATAATTATTATAGTATAAGACAGAAGAAAAAGCTTTTATGTAGTCCCAATATGTGAAATTGGCGATGGTTTGCCCTTGAGGCCCCATAGGGAGATTTCTTAAGGTCATTGAAGAAATTCCCCATTCTTCAATAGGGATTAGTTTTTTGATAATTATTTTGGAGTAGCCATGTACTCCAGGAGTGGATTCGCCCAAAGGGCTGTGTTCAAAGGTTGCACTTGCAGTGTTAACCAGAATTTGTTCATAATACGTTCGAGTTTTGTATGATTCGCCTGCAACATATACGTTGGCGGTTAAATAATCTTTCAAAATTCTCCATGCTTCTTCAGAATTTTCTTGAGGAGGAATATGCCGATTTTCCAGAAAAACTATAAGCTCTCTGGCTGTAAGTTTTTCATATGATGGCTTATCTTCAGAATTTTCAACAATAACTTCAGCGAAAGAATCTGCAGATTTTTCGGATTTTTTCTTTTCTTCCAAATAAGCCTTTATTTGCTGGTATAAAGGATGAGTTTCAGGAATATCTTCCAAATTAATATTCGGAGTTTGATTTTGGGATGACGAAGATGTCTCTCCCTGAGATATTCTGGAGTTGATTAAAGTTCGATTCCCATGACTGAGCACTGGAAAATTGGAACTTGAGTTGCTATAAGCAGTGTTTGAGCGAGCTGTGCTCCGATAAGAGGGGTTGGTTCTTCCCCCATATTGCAAATATGCGGAGTTTTGGTTACGGCCACGGCCGCGTCCTCTGGCTGTCTGCCAGGGAGGATCTGTCATGCTGCAGTCAATGATCATAAATATCAATGTCAATATAGGAATCAATATTCAGATTTTCAAAATTGGTATACCACCAAAATTCTTCGTGTATAAATAGATTCCACCAAATATCTTCAGTAATAATTTGAGCCATAAGATGGTCTAGAATTTTTCTTTTAGTATCCTCAGTGAGAGGAAGGCATTTAAGAATAGTGACTAGAGTTTTATCAGAGAAGAAAATTGAAAACATATTCATGAAATGTATTCTCGAGATAAGAAATCAGGTAATGAATTTTCACTACCCCTTTTATACTGAATTTCGAAATCAAATGGGGCTAACTGCGCTTGCCATCTGGCAAATATTAACTTAGAAGCATCGTGTTTAAAATCTTTGTCAAACATGAATTTAACAGATTGAGCATCTGTTCTAATAATGAATTTCTGATTATAAAGATCATCTTGGAATTTTAAGACACATTTCACAATAGTGAGCATCTCATGTGCGACAGTCGCATATTTTTTCTGACTGTCCGTCCATTTACCAGAATAAAAACGAATTAAACATTCAGTTTTTGTATGGGGATTTATTTGTTTAAGAATTCCACCATACCCAATATTAGAAGCATCAGTTTCAATAATTTTTTGCCAATTGGGATTAGCAAGAGAAGTGCAAGGAAGTGATTGAACACGAGTTTTAATTAATTTTACCAGATTAGTGTGGGCTTGAGTCCACGGAGTTTTTTGATCCTTTTTTAATCTATCGTACAGAGGTGCTAGATCTCTAGATAGATTCTTATAGAAAGGAGAGATGTAATTGAGACTACCAAGAAATCGCTGAAGCTGTTTCTTATCAGTAATCTCATCCGGGAATTTGGTTGCGAATTCAAGGACTCGCTGAATAGGTTCAATAGAACCCTGGCAAATATTATGCCCAAGAAATCTGACATTAGTCTGAAATAAATGCATTTTAGGTTTAGAAATAACTAAGCCATTTTGAATTATGACTTGTTTAAAAATATGCAGATGTTTGAAATGATGTTCTAACGTTTTTGAGAACACAAGGATATCATCAATGTAAACAATAATAAAATCCATATAAGGATTAAAGATATCGTTCATAATCTTCTGAAATTCAGAAGGAGCGTTTTTTAACCCGAAAGGCATAACATTCCATTCGTATTGACCAAACGGAACATTAAAAGCGGTTTTATAAGTATGCGTTTTATCAATCTGAATCTGCCAATATCCTGATTTTAAGTCAAATTTAGAAAATATGTTAGCATCATATAGTCTAGAAAGAAGATCTCTTTTATTCGGGATAGGATATCTAATCCATTTCAAAACTTTATTCAGAGGTTTGTAGTTGATAACTAAACGAGGTACACCCCGTTCCTTTTCTGCAGCGTTATTCACATAAAAAGCAGTACAAGACCATGGAGATCTTGAGGGTTTGATGAGACCCTTCTGCAAGAGACTGTCGATCTCCTTTTTACAAAATTCAACTAATTCTGTATTCATTTGGCAGGGTCGAGATTTTGTTGGTATTTTGGCTTCATTGAAGCCATCTTCATAAGGAAGAGAGACAATATGCTTCTTCCTATTCCAGAAAGCGTTTGGATGGTCAGCACAAATATCAGTCATCAATTGAGAAGAAATTGTTTTTATTTTTTCTTGTACTTTAACAGATTTTAAATTGTCAGAGATATTGATACTCATAATTTCTAATTGCAAGAAATTAAGCTGATTTTGTTTCATATTTATGAGAGCATTTATATCTCTTGTTACCGGTTGAGTAACAAAAGGATAAGATATAGGCTGATTTTTATAAGTAGCCCTAAAGCCATTTGCATCAATATGTGTATAAGGATAAATAGCATTTATAAATGGAGTTCCTAAAATAATAGGAGGATAAATCTGGTTTTTAACTAAAAAAAAGAAATGCGGAATGCAAATCTTATCACGGCAGATATGCGCATTTGGCAGTTTATAATTAATGTCTAGAGAATGGCCAGTTGCAGATTTAACAAGATGAGTAGTTTTTTGAAAATATTTAGTAGGTATTAAACCTTCTTGAATACAACTAACGTCTGCCCCACTGTCAATCATGGCGACATTAGTGATAAAGAATTCTCTGTTTATTAGAATGGTGCAATTAATATACCACTTATGTGCAGTAACAATTTGCATCATTCCCAGAAAAGAATCATTTTTCAGATTTTCAATATTAAATTTTTCAAGTTGCAGAGTTTCTGCTTCTTCTGAAGACAAATCCTTTTCCTTTCCTCTTGAAGAAGTTGAATTCGAAAAGCTTTCCTTTTCTTCAAGTTTTGAAAGACGATGTTCAGAAATTATCTGGTTTTGTTTTAAAGAAACAATTTCCCTTTTTAGTTTTTCAACTTCGATTTTTAAATCGTCAAAAGTGGTATCTCTCCCAGGAGTTTTGCTCAAAGCTAATCTTCGATTAACCTCAGCTAAAGAATAAGCCATAGGCAGATGTTCAAATTCGTCTTTGACTATATTAGTCGTAGAAGGAGTAGAAGATTTTTGCGTAGCCATATTCAGAATTTTTTCACGAAGTTTTTCATCCGTGACATCCTTTAGTAATTCAAGCACATTTTCAGCAGTAAGAGTTTTAACATCTAAATCAAGTTCTTCGAACTGAGCTTGCAATTTGTACATTGTTTCATCACAATAACAATTATCACAATCAGCACATTTAATATTCTGATCATTATTGGAATCAGGTAATTCAAATTCATTTTCAGAAGTAGAATCAGACATAGAATCAGAATCGGATGTATAAAGCAAGTTATAAATTTGATCATGTACTTCATCAGAAAGATTTAAAGATTTTAGTTTTTGTAATTTACAGTTAGGAGCAATATGACCGTACTGATTACATTTATAGCATTTAATTTTTGACAAAGGTCTTTTTGAAAAGTTTTTAGCAAATCTTGTAGACTTTCGGAAGGTTTTACGAGCTTCTCGCTGTTCCTTACTCCGTCGTCTAGGGTGTTTAGATTTGTATTGATATTTCGAATTCCTTTGGGGTTTTCGAATTATGGGTTTTTCCATGCCAAATTGTTCACAGAAATCACCCAATTGAGATTTCTCTCTGAGTTTGTCAATCTTGATTTGTCTAGCCAGTTTTAATTCATTACAAAGAGCTAGACCTTCTTGAGTACAGGCCATGATTAATTGGCCATAAGTTTTTTCTTTATAAGGGATTGCTCCATACGATCCACGAAGAGTTTTACGAACACGTTCTGCGAAGAGAGGAGGAAGCCCATCAATGAACTTGGCTTTCCAGTGTTCGTATCTGCTTTCGGGTAAATCCATGACCCGACTTAGGAAGGTATCTTTGTACCACCTAAATTCACCTAAATGGCGGCATTTTAAACCATTTAAAAGAGTTCGAATATTTTCGTGGTGATTAGTAAATCTACCACCGAAATGCTCAATAATTGTCAGCATAAGAGTATAAACAGCATCGGATCGTCCTGCCGTTAGAGTTCGACCAAGATTATCTTTGCCTTCATTAGGGTTTATAGCGTTAAAAATTGCTTGGCGCTTATCATCATCTAGGAAATTATCCCACCAGCCACGAAGCTGACCGGTGAACCCAGCAACAATCATTTTGCAGATTGTCTGGTCAGATCGGTCATTTCGAGCTGTAGATTTAGTAGCCATACAAATAGTGGCATACATGGACATACGATGAATAAGAATAGAGATTTGGCGGTCGGATAATCCGTCAATATTCCATTCATAGATGGCGTCTCCATTATAGGAAGTGTTTGTAATATTCCAATCCCTTTCCTCTATCAGAACATCTTGAGGAGTAGGACGGGGATAATATGCAGTGGTCATACGAGGAATATCGGCATATTTTTTGCCTGGTTGATTTTTCATTATTCCTCTGAGTTTATTAAGTTCTGAAGAAAGAACTTCACCAGGGTCATTGGTGGAAGCAATATTGTCAGCAAAATTTGACTCAATAGTCTGAATATTATCAAGATCCATATTAAGCGGTTGAATATTAAGACCCTTGAATTTGTTATCAAAGAGAGTTTCCAAACGTTCCCAAGCGGTAGAAGAAGTTGTTGTTAATTCTTCTATCTCAAGTGGTGGTTGAATGCAAGGTGCAGTGAATATAGATTCATCATTTTCTTTAACAGATTTTGAGGTTGAAGCAATATTAGAAGAGTTTGGCTGAGTACTAAGTTTATTAATTAATAAAATAAGTTCATCGAGTTTAGTATCTAAAGAACCAATATGTTCACCTAGAACTTTAACATAAAGACTTAAATAATTATTCTGCGAAATGAGATTGTTAATCTCTGAAACAGTAATTTTTCCAATATCATCATTAATAAATTTTTGGAAAGCAGTGAAAGTCATTCCAGTATTATTTGGTAAAATAAAAGATGATTGCGGAGGATATTTAGATTGAGTAGTCGTACCGTCAGGATGTTGGTAGGATCTCTCAATAAGTTTAATATAGGAGGGTAAATATGCAGACATAAACCATGGAACAAAGAATATGATTTGATTATGCAGTGCACAAGTTTCGTAAAATTCTTCAGAGATATTCCGAAGTTCATCTTTAGAATAGGTCTCAAAGAACCATGTTCTAAAGGGTTGCCATTTTTCAGCAAAAAAGTCTTTTTGAATGTATTTTCTGGCTGGAGAGCCAGGACTGAAATCAATAATTTTAGACATAATTAAACAGAGTTTATGTCAAATTCCATCTCTGAAGGAGTAGGGTTTTCGTTATTAAAATCTTGAACAATATTTGTTTTAGGATTGATTTTAATCTTTTCTACATTTCTAGAAGAAGTAGGGAAATCAGCAGAGTTTAAAGTATGCAAAGAAGCAGCGCGATTCCTAGCTGGACCATAAACTGGTGCAGAAGGTTCGATCGGCGAAATATGCTGAATTTGGGGAAGTTTTCTAGGAATAGAAAAAGAGTTTCGATAGACAGGAATACTATTGTCAAATTGTAGACAAATCTGTCCATCCGAGTTTTGAGTTACATGAGTTAACTCAGAGTTGGTTACTTCATCTGCCAATTGTTTTGGAGAAGTAACAGAGTTTAAGATCCAAGTTTGAGGGAAATCAATTTCATCCCATCGAATTGGTCTTCGAGTAGTTATTTTGGATTTAATAAAATTAGTTTCAATAAGCATAGTACAGTCAGAATTATCATCAATCAATTTACAGCGAGGGTTTAAAGTAGATAACAATCGATAATATATGCGGTATGATAAACCAATTAGCTCAGATCCAGGAGCATAATTATAACCATGAGTTTTAATATTCAGAGTTAAGGCATGAAGAATATTAACATCTGTTAAAGATAACAATAGATTAGGCTGAGTATTAAAGTAAACAGGGCCATATGCTAGAGTTGATTCAATAGATCCCATAAGCGATTTGCGGAAATTTAAATTTCTAGCATCTCGTAGAGCTGCTAAAAATGTTTCCGGAAGACCCTTTAAAGTTAAAGGCCGGAAAGCAATTTGAACTAAGCCAATATGCATGTAATTAAAATTGCGTTTAAAAATGTCAACATCTCTTTTATTCAGAAGTTGAATGGTTTGTTCATTAGCGTTTAAAGCAAGAGACTGTTCAGTCGTCTTTATAATTTGTTTGTGTTTGATTTTATCAAAAAATCCATATTCATAAATAGTTTTTAAGTCAACTTTTGGAATTGTCCATTTATTCAGAAGATCTATGTCTTGAGGTAAATCTACCTCTTCGAGTTTAGTACTTTTAGTACTAACTTCTCCCATATCCATAGTTTTTAGATTTATGTTCATACTAGTAGTTGTTCACCTTCTCTAGTATATTTACTAAGAAAGTTCCCAGGCTCTGATACCATTGACAGGATCTCTCGGGCTGGGGTAAGCCACTCAGCCCACCAGACCACGTAATAATATCGGATATAAGCTTAAGTCGGAAAACCGAACCGAAGCACCAACCGAAATAGAAAAGAACTTAAAGAATTTCTGACTGTATGGTAAAATATTTTCACCCAGACAAGGGGCCTGTCGGAGATCAGTAAACCCATGTGTCTAGAAGTTCTAATTGTGCAGAGAAATCGCCCTTTTCTTCATCAATGCGGGCTTCAAAGGCACAACTCTCTAGACGGAACCATAAAGGTAAAGTTTACCGCCCCGACTGTACCACCATTCCGGAACCAAGTCGGATAATTCTAAAAATTTCTTTTTTATCTAAGTAGAGTCTGGATCTTTCATAGTTAATATACCTCGAGAGGTTAGAACTATAGTATGAACATAAAAGAGGTTTAGCCGGACATAGTCACGGCGTAGATCTGGGAGAGATTAAAAGAAACACAAAACAGAAAGTAAATATGTACCTGTGAGCGCCGGAAGGAGGCCGGAATAGTACAACAAACTTTTATTATAATTGAGAGATGTACAGGGGAGAGAGAGAGAACTTAGAAAGAGAAAATTAAAGATTTTCCTCTGCCTCTTCTTCTAAGAATGAGGCTTCTTATATAGATAATAAAAGGAATCTTGCACAGTAATAGTGGGTCCCTGTGCACAGTGTTTTCTACAGTATTTGTACTATTACAGCAGTGTTTACAATAGTGTTATTACAACAGATTTACTTACGACCCCACTTTAAAAACTCTTCTGCGTTTGCTAATACTTCCTCTTCATTTAGTGTTTCTGGGGGCTGAGAGTCTGTGATATCGTCTGTGTTTGCCTCGGTGCTGTTCATCGAAGTGTCAGAGGATTGTTCCACATTAAGTAGCAATTTGCTCCGAACTTCGGCCAAATAATCTTCAATTAGTTGGAGTTTGTTTCCGTCATGAGCAGATATGCGGCGGGAAACATAGTTTAGAGATTTATCTTCGATAAGAATAGATTTCTGAGGATTTTGTTCATAGATAGAAATTTTTTGTTTGATTTCTTCCCGCTGGTCATGTCCATAAGGCAGTTTAGTTGCGGGGTCTATTCTGAGTAACTTATCCCAGAAATTGCAGTAAAAAGTGCGATATATCGCAGGGATTTGATCAGAGTCATAACCAATTTCCACTGACCATCGATGTATCCATGGGATAGAGAATTCGATATAAAAGTACATTTGATCGATGGTGTCGAGTTTAGAAATATGCTCGGAAAGATATAATTCGGTTAAAAAAGGGGAGGATTTTTTCCAAGCTGAGTAGAGAGCGGCATATTCAGATGGCAGGATTTTAACAGATGGCCCATGATGAGTCCACCATTTGGTGAACCAATTTGGGATGGGTTTTTCGAATACCTTTGAACAAATTTTTATGAACCAGGTGTGTTTATGCTTATAATTATTATAGTATAAGACAGAAGAAAAAGCTTTTATGTAGTCCCAATATGTGAAATTGGCGATGGTTTGCCCTTGAGGCCCCATAGGGAGATTTCTTAAGGTCATTGAAGAAATTCCCCATTCTTCAATAGGGATTAGTTTTTTGATAATTATTTTGGAGTAGCCATGTACTCCAGGAGTGGATTCGCCCAAAGGGCTGTGTTCAAAGGTTGCACTTGCAGTGTTAACCAGAATTTGTTCATAATACGTTCGAGTTTTGTATGATTCGCCTGCAACATATACGTTGGCGGTTAAATAATCTTTCAAAATTCTCCATGCTTCTTCAGAATTTTCTTGAGGAGGAATATGCCGATTTTCCAGAAAAACTATAAGCTCTCTGGCTGTAAGTTTTTCATATGATGGCTTATCTTCAGAATTTTCAACAATAACTTCAGCGAAAGAATCTGCAGATTTTTCGGATTTTTTCTTTTCTTCCAAATAAGCCTTTATTTGCTGGTATAAAGGATGAGTTTCAGGAATATCTTCCAAATTAATATTCGGAGTTTGATTTTGGGATGACGAAGATGTCTCTCCCTGAGATATTCTGGAGTTGATTAAAGTTCGATTCCCATGACTGAGCACTGGAAAATTGGAACTTGAGTTGCTATAAGCAGTGTTTGAGCGAGCTGTGCTCCGATAAGAGGGGTTGGTTCTTCCCCCATATTGCAAATATGCGGAGTTTTGGTTACGGCCACGGCCGCGTCCTCTGGCTGTCTGCCAGGGAGGATCTGTCATGCTGCAGTCAATGATCATAAATATCAATGTCAATATAGGAATCAATATTCAGATTTTCAAAATTGGTATACCACCAAAATTCTTCGTGTATAAATAGATTCCACCAAATATCTTCAGTAATAATTTGAGCCATAAGATGGTCTAGAATTTTTCTTTTAGTATCCTCAGTGAGAGGAAGGCATTTAAGAATAGTGACTAGAGTTTTATCAGAGAAGAAAATTGAAAACATATTCATGAAATGTATTCTCGAGATAAGAAATCAGGTAATGAATTTTCACTACCCCTTTTATACTGAATTTCGAAATCAAATGGGGCTAACTGCGCTTGCCATCTGGCAAATATTAACTTAGAAGCATCGTGTTTAAAATCTTTGTCAAACATGAATTTAACAGATTGAGCATCTGTTCTAATAATGAATTTCTGATTATAAAGATCATCTTGGAATTTTAAGACACATTTCACAATAGTGAGCATCTCATGTGCGACAGTCGCATATTTTTTCTGACTGTCCGTCCATTTACCAGAATAAAAACGAATTAAACATTCAGTTTTTGTATGGGGATTTATTTGTTTAAGAATTCCACCATACCCAATATTAGAAGCATCAGTTTCAATAATTTTTTGCCAATTGGGATTAGCAAGAGAAGTGCAAGGAAGTGATTGAACACGAGTTTTAATTAATTTTACCAGATTAGTGTGGGCTTGAGTCCACGGAGTTTTTTGATCCTTTTTTAATCTATCGTACAGAGGTGCTAGATCTCTAGATAGATTCTTATAGAAAGGAGAGATGTAATTGAGACTACCAAGAAATCGCTGAAGCTGTTTCTTATCAGTAATCTCATCCGGGAATTTGGTTGCGAATTCAAGGACTCGCTGAATAGGTTCAATAGAACCCTGGCAAATATTATGCCCAAGAAATCTGACATTAGTCTGAAATAAATGCATTTTAGGTTTAGAAATAACTAAGCCATTTTGAATTATGACTTGTTTAAAAATATGCAGATGTTTGAAATGATGTTCTAACGTTTTTGAGAACACAAGGATATCATCAATGTAAACAATAATAAAATCCATATAAGGATTAAAGATATCGTTCATAATCTTCTGAAATTCAGAAGGAGCGTTTTTTAACCCGAAAGGCATAACATTCCATTCGTATTGACCAAACGGAACATTAAAAGCGGTTTTATAAGTATGCGTTTTATCAATCTGAATCTGCCAATATCCTGATTTTAAGTCAAATTTAGAAAATATGTTAGCATCATATAGTCTAGAAAGAAGATCTCTTTTATTCGGGATAGGATATCTAATCCATTTCAAAACTTTATTCAGAGGTTTGTAGTTGATAACTAAACGAGGTACACCCCGTTCCTTTTCTGCAGCGTTATTCACATAAAAAGCAGTACAAGACCATGGAGATCTTGAGGGTTTGATGAGACCCTTCTGCAAGAGACTGTCGATCTCCTTTTTACAAAATTCAACTAATTCTGTATTCATTTGGCAGGGTCGAGATTTTGTTGGTATTTTGGCTTCATTGAAGCCATCTTCATAAGGAAGAGAGACAATATGCTTCTTCCTATTCCAGAAAGCGTTTGGATGGTCAGCACAAATATCAGTCATCAATTGAGAAGAAATTGTTTTTATTTTTTCTTGTACTTTAACAGATTTTAAATTGTCAGAGATATTGATACTCATAATTTCTAATTGCAAGAAATTAAGCTGATTTTGTTTCATATTTATGAGAGCATTTATATCTCTTGTTACCGGTTGAGTAACAAAAGGATAAGATATAGGCTGATTTTTATAAGTAGCCCTAAAGCCATTTGCATCAATATGTGTATAAGGATAAATAGCATTTATAAATGGAGTTCCTAAAATAATAGGAGGATAAATCTGGTTTTTAACTAAAAAAAAGAAATGCGGAATGCAAATCTTATCACGGCAGATATGCGCATTTGGCAGTTTATAATTAATGTCTAGAGAATGGCCAGTTGCAGATTTAACAAGATGAGTAGTTTTTTGAAAATATTTAGTAGGTATTAAACCTTCTTGAATACAACTAACGTCTGCCCCACTGTCAATCATGGCGACATTAGTGATAAAGAATTCTCTGTTTATTAGAATGGTGCAATTAATATACCACTTATGTGCAGTAACAATTTGCATCATTCCCAGAAAAGAATCATTTTTCAGATTTTCAATATTAAATTTTTCAAGTTGCAGAGTTTCTGCTTCTTCTGAAGACAAATCCTTTTCCTTTCCTCTTGAAGAAGTTGAATTCGAAAAGCTTTCCTTTTCTTCAAGTTTTGAAAGACGATGTTCAGAAATTATCTGGTTTTGTTTTAAAGAAACAATTTCCCTTTTTAGTTTTTCAACTTCGATTTTTAAATCGTCAAAAGTGGTATCTCTCCCAGGAGTTTTGCTCAAAGCTAATCTTCGATTAACCTCAGCTAAAGAATAAGCCATAGGCAGATGTTCAAATTCGTCTTTGACTATATTAGTCGTAGAAGGAGTAGAAGATTTTTGCGTAGCCATATTCAGAATTTTTTCACGAAGTTTTTCATCCGTGACATCCTTTAGTAATTCAAGCACATTTTCAGCAGTAAGAGTTTTAACATCTAAATCAAGTTCTTCGAACTGAGCTTGCAATTTGTACATTGTTTCATCACAATAACAATTATCACAATCAGCACATTTAATATTCTGATCATTATTGGAATCAGGTAATTCAAATTCATTTTCAGAAGTAGAATCAGACATAGAATCAGAATCGGATGTATAAAGCAAGTTATAAATTTGATCATGTACTTCATCAGAAAGATTTAAAGATTTTAGTTTTTGTAATTTACAGTTAGGAGCAATATGACCGTACTGATTACATTTATAGCATTTAATTTTTGACAAAGGTCTTTTTGAAAAGTTTTTAGCAAATCTTGTAGACTTTCGGAAGGTTTTACGAGCTTCTCGCTGTTCCTTACTCCGTCGTCTAGGGTGTTTAGATTTGTATTGATATTTCGAATTCCTTTGGGGTTTTCGAATTATGGGTTTTTCCATGCCAAATTGTTCACAGAAATCACCCAATTGAGATTTCTCTCTGAGTTTGTCAATCTTGATTTGTCTAGCCAGTTTTAATTCATTACAAAGAGCTAGACCTTCTTGAGTACAGGCCATGATTAATTGGCCATAAGTTTTTTCTTTATAAGGGATTGCTCCATACGATCCACGAAGAGTTTTACGAACACGTTCTGCGAAGAGAGGAGGAAGCCCATCAATGAACTTGGCTTTCCAGTGTTCGTATCTGCTTTCGGGTAAATCCATGACCCGACTTAGGAAGGTATCTTTGTACCACCTAAATTCACCTAAATGGCGGCATTTTAAACCATTTAAAAGAGTTCGAATATTTTCGTGGTGATTAGTAAATCTACCACCGAAATGCTCAATAATTGTCAGCATAAGAGTATAAACAGCATCGGATCGTCCTGCCGTTAGAGTTCGACCAAGATTATCTTTGCCTTCATTAGGGTTTATAGCGTTAAAAATTGCTTGGCGCTTATCATCATCTAGGAAATTATCCCACCAGCCACGAAGCTGACCGGTGAACCCAGCAACAATCATTTTGCAGATTGTCTGGTCAGATCGGTCATTTCGAGCTGTAGATTTAGTAGCCATACAAATAGTGGCATACATGGACATACGATGAATAAGAATAGAGATTTGGCGGTCGGATAATCCGTCAATATTCCATTCATAGATGGCGTCTCCATTATAGGAAGTGTTTGTAATATTCCAATCCCTTTCCTCTATCAGAACATCTTGAGGAGTAGGACGGGGATAATATGCAGTGGTCATACGAGGAATATCGGCATATTTTTTGCCTGGTTGATTTTTCATTATTCCTCTGAGTTTATTAAGTTCTGAAGAAAGAACTTCACCAGGGTCATTGGTGGAAGCAATATTGTCAGCAAAATTTGACTCAATAGTCTGAATATTATCAAGATCCATATTAAGCGGTTGAATATTAAGACCCTTGAATTTGTTATCAAAGAGAGTTTCCAAACGTTCCCAAGCGGTAGAAGAAGTTGTTGTTAATTCTTCTATCTCAAGTGGTGGTTGAATGCAAGGTGCAGTGAATATAGATTCATCATTTTCTTTAACAGATTTTGAGGTTGAAGCAATATTAGAAGAGTTTGGCTGAGTACTAAGTTTATTAATTAATAAAATAAGTTCATCGAGTTTAGTATCTAAAGAACCAATATGTTCACCTAGAACTTTAACATAAAGACTTAAATAATTATTCTGCGAAATGAGATTGTTAATCTCTGAAACAGTAATTTTTCCAATATCATCATTAATAAATTTTTGGAAAGCAGTGAAAGTCATTCCAGTATTATTTGGTAAAATAAAAGATGATTGCGGAGGATATTTAGATTGAGTAGTCGTACCGTCAGGATGTTGGTAGGATCTCTCAATAAGTTTAATATAGGAGGGTAAATATGCAGACATAAACCATGGAACAAAGAATATGATTTGATTATGCAGTGCACAAGTTTCGTAAAATTCTTCAGAGATATTCCGAAGTTCATCTTTAGAATAGGTCTCAAAGAACCATGTTCTAAAGGGTTGCCATTTTTCAGCAAAAAAGTCTTTTTGAATGTATTTTCTGGCTGGAGAGCCAGGACTGAAATCAATAATTTTAGACATAATTAAACAGAGTTTATGTCAAATTCCATCTCTGAAGGAGTAGGGTTTTCGTTATTAAAATCTTGAACAATATTTGTTTTAGGATTGATTTTAATCTTTTCTACATTTCTAGAAGAAGTAGGGAAATCAGCAGAGTTTAAAGTATGCAAAGAAGCAGCGCGATTCCTAGCTGGACCATAAACTGGTGCAGAAGGTTCGATCGGCGAAATATGCTGAATTTGGGGAAGTTTTCTAGGAATAGAAAAAGAGTTTCGATAGACAGGAATACTATTGTCAAATTGTAGACAAATCTGTCCATCCGAGTTTTGAGTTACATGAGTTAACTCAGAGTTGGTTACTTCATCTGCCAATTGTTTTGGAGAAGTAACAGAGTTTAAGATCCAAGTTTGAGGGAAATCAATTTCATCCCATCGAATTGGTCTTCGAGTAGTTATTTTGGATTTAATAAAATTAGTTTCAATAAGCATAGTACAGTCAGAATTATCATCAATCAATTTACAGCGAGGGTTTAAAGTAGATAACAATCGATAATATATGCGGTATGATAAACCAATTAGCTCAGATCCAGGAGCATAATTATAACCATGAGTTTTAATATTCAGAGTTAAGGCATGAAGAATATTAACATCTGTTAAAGATAACAATAGATTAGGCTGAGTATTAAAGTAAACAGGGCCATATGCTAGAGTTGATTCAATAGATCCCATAAGCGATTTGCGGAAATTTAAATTTCTAGCATCTCGTAGAGCTGCTAAAAATGTTTCCGGAAGACCCTTTAAAGTTAAAGGCCGGAAAGCAATTTGAACTAAGCCAATATGCATGTAATTAAAATTGCGTTTAAAAATGTCAACATCTCTTTTATTCAGAAGTTGAATGGTTTGTTCATTAGCGTTTAAAGCAAGAGACTGTTCAGTCGTCTTTATAATTTGTTTGTGTTTGATTTTATCAAAAAATCCATATTCATAAATAGTTTTTAAGTCAACTTTTGGAATTGTCCATTTATTCAGAAGATCTATGTCTTGAGGTAAATCTACCTCTTCGAGTTTAGTACTTTTAGTACTAACTTCTCCCATATCCATAGTTTTTAGATTTATGTTCATACTAGTAGTTGTTCACCTTCTCTAGTATATTTACTAAGAAAGTTCCCAGGCTCTGATACCATTAATCCTGTTGACATTTTTAAACGCAATTTTAATTACATGCATATTGGCTTAGTTCAAATTGCTTTCCGGCCTTTAACTTTAAAGGGTCTTCCGGAAACATTTTTAGCAGCTCTACGAGATGCTAGAAATTTAAATTTCCGCAAATCGCTTATGGGATCTATTGAATCAACTCTAGCATATGGCCCTGTTTACTTTAATACTCAGCCTAATCTATTGTTATCTTTAACAGATGTTAATATTCTTCATGCCTTAACTCTGAATATTAAAACTCATGGTTATAATTATGCTCCTGGATCTGAGCTAATTGGTTTATCATACCGCATATATTATCGATTGTTATCTACTTTAAACCCTCGCTGTAAATTGATTGATGATAATTCTGACTGTACTATGCTTATTGAAACTAATTTTATTAAATCCAAAATAACTACTCGAAGACCAATTCGATGGGATGAAATTGATTTCCCTCAAACTTGGATCTTAAACTCTGTTACTTCTCCAAAACAATTGGCAGATGAAGTAACCAACTCTGAGTTAACTCATGTAACTCAAAACTCGGATGGACAGATTTGTCTACAATTTGACAATAGTATTCCTGTCTATCGAAACTCTTTTTCTATTCCTAGAAAACTTCCCCAAATTCAGCATATTTCGCCGATCGAACCTTCTGCACCAGTTTATGGTCCAGCTAGGAATCGCGCTGCTTCTTTGCATACTTTAAACTCTGCTGATTTCCCTACTTCTTCTAGAAATGTAGAAAAGATTAAAATCAATCCTAAAACAAATATTGTTCAAGATTTTAATAACGAAAACCCTACTCCTTCAGAGATGGAATTTGACATAAACTCTGTTTAATTATGTCTAAAATTATTGATTTCAGTCCTGGCTCTCCAGCCAGAAAATACATTCAAAAAGACTTTTTTGCTGAAAAATGGCAACCCTTTAGAACATGGTTCTTTGAGACCTATTCTAAAGATGAACTTCGGAATATCTCTGAAGAATTTTACGAAACTTGTGCACTGCATAATCAAATCATATTCTTTGTTCCATGGTTTATGTCTGCATATTTACCCTCCTATATTAAACTTATTGAGAGATCCTACCAACATCCTGACGGTACGACTACTCAATCTAAATATCCTCCGCAATCATCTTTTATTTTACCAAATAATACTGGAATGACTTTCACTGCTTTCCAAAAATTTATTAATGATGATATTGGAAAAATTACTGTTTCAGAGATTAACAATCTCATTTCGCAGAATAATTATTTAAGTCTTTATGTTAAAGTTCTAGGTGAACATATTGGTTCTTTAGATACTAAACTCGATGAACTTATTTTATTAATTAATAAACTTAGTACTCAGCCAAACTCTTCTAATATTGCTTCAACCTCAAAATCTGTTAAAGAAAATGATGAATCTATATTCACTGCACCTTGCATTCAACCACCACTTGAGATAGAAGAATTAACAACAACTTCTTCTACCGCTTGGGAACGTTTGGAAACTCTCTTTGATAACAAATTCAAGGGTCTTAATATTCAACCGCTTAATATGGATCTTGATAATATTCAGACTATTGAGTCAAATTTTGCTGACAATATTGCTTCCACCAATGACCCTGGTGAAGTTCTTTCTTCAGAACTTAATAAACTCAGAGGAATAATGAAAAATCAACCAGGCAAAAAATATGCCGATATTCCTCGTATGACCACTGCATATTATCCCCGTCCTACTCCTCAAGATGTTCTGATAGAGGAAAGGGATTGGAATATTACAAACACTTCCTATAATGGAGACGCCATCTATGAATGGAATATTGACGGATTATCCGACCGCCAAATCTCTATTCTTATTCATCGTATGTCCATGTATGCCACTATTTGTATGGCTACTAAATCTACAGCTCGAAATGACCGATCTGACCAGACAATCTGCAAAATGATTGTTGCTGGGTTCACCGGTCAGCTTCGTGGCTGGTGGGATAATTTCCTAGATGATGATAAGCGCCAAGCAATTTTTAACGCTATAAACCCTAATGAAGGCAAAGATAATCTTGGTCGAACTCTAACGGCAGGACGATCCGATGCTGTTTATACTCTTATGCTGACAATTATTGAGCATTTCGGTGGTAGATTTACTAATCACCACGAAAATATTCGAACTCTTTTAAATGGTTTAAAATGCCGCCATTTAGGTGAATTTAGGTGGTACAAAGATACCTTCCTAAGTCGGGTCATGGATTTACCCGAAAGCAGATACGAACACTGGAAAGCCAAGTTCATTGATGGGCTTCCTCCTCTCTTCGCAGAACGTGTTCGTAAAACTCTTCGTGGATCGTATGGAGCAATCCCTTATAAAGAAAAAACTTATGGCCAATTAATCATGGCCTGTACTCAAGAAGGTCTAGCTCTTTGTAATGAATTAAAACTGGCTAGACAAATCGGTCTAGCTCTTTGTAATGAATTAAAACTGGCTAGACAAATCAAGATTGACAAACTCAGAGAGAAATCTCAATTGGGTGATTTCTGTGAACAATTTGGCATGGAAAAACCCATAATTCGAAAACCCCAAAGGAATTCGAAATATCAATACAAATCTAAACACCCTAGACGACGGAGTAAGGAACAGCGAGAAGCTCGTAAAACCTTCCGAAAGTCTACAAGATTTGCTAAAAACTTTTCAAAAAGACCTTTGTCAAAAATTAAATGCTATAAATGTAATCAGTACGGTCATATTGCTCCTAACTGTAAATTACAAAAACTAAAATCTTTAAATCTTTCTGATGAAGTACATGATCAAATTTATAACTTGCTTTATACATCCGATTCTGATTCTATGTCTGATTCTACTTCTGAAAATGAATTTGAATTACCTGATTCCAATAATGATCAGAATATTAAATGTGCTGATTGTGATAATTGTTATTGTGATGAAACAATGTACAAATTGCAAGCTCAGTTCGAAGAACTTGATTTAGATGTTAAAACTCTTACTGCTGAAAATGTGCTTGAATTACTAAAGGATGTCACGGATGAAAAACTTCGTGAAAAAATTCTGAATATGGCTACGCAAAAATCTTCTACTCCTTCTACGACTAATATAGTCAAAGACGAATTTGAACATCTGCCTATGGCTTATTCTTTAGCTGAGGTTAATCGAAGATTAGCTTTGAGCAAAACTCCTGGGAGAGATACCACTTTTGACGATTTAAAAATCGAAGTTGAAAAACTAAAAAGGGAAATTGTTTCTTTAAAACAAAACCAGATAATTTCTGAACATCGTCTTTCAAAACTTGAAGAAAAGGAAAGCTTTTCGAATTCAACTTCTTCAAGAGGAAAGGAAAAGGATTTGTCGGATTTGTCTTCAGAAGAAGCAGAAACTCTGCAACTTGAAAAATTTAATATTGAAAATCTGAAAAATGATTCTTTTCTGGGAATGATGCAAATTGTTACTGCACATAAGTGGTATATTAATTGCACCATTCTAATAAACAGAGAATTCTTTATCACTAATGTCGCCATGATTGACAGTGGGGCAGACGTTAGTTGTATTCAAGAAGGTTTAATACCTACTAAATATTTTCAAAAAACTACTCATCTTGTTAAATCTGCAACTGGCCATTCTCTAGACATTAATTATAAACTGCCAAATGCGCATATCTGCCGTGATAAGATTTGCATTCCGCATTTCTTTTTTTTAGTTAAAAACCAGATTTATCCTCCTATTATTTTAGGAACTCCATTTATAAATGCTATTTATCCTTATACACATATTGATGCAAATGGCTTTAGGGCTACTTATAAAAATCAGCCTATATCTTATCCTTTTGTTACTCAACCGGTAACAAGAGATATAAATGCTCTCATAAATATGAAACAAAATCAGCTTAATTTCTTGCAATTAGAAATTATGAGTATCAATATCTCTGACAATTTAAAATCTGTTAAAGTACAAGAAAAAATAAAAACAATTTCTTCTCAATTGATGACTGATATTTGTGCTGACCATCCAAACGCTTTCTGGAATAGGAAGAAGCATATTGTCTCTCTTCCTTATGAAGATGGCTTCAATGAAGCCAAAATACCAACAAAATCTCGACCCTGCCAAATGAATACACCATTGACAGGATCTCTCGGGCTGGGGTAAGCCACTCAGCCCACCAGACCACGTAATAATATCGGATATAAGCTTAAGTCGGAAAACCGAACCGAAGCACCAACCGAAATAGAAAAGAACTTAAAGAATTTCTGACTGTATGGTAAAATATTTTCACCCAGACAAGGGGCCTGTCGGAGATCAGTAAACCCATGTGTCTAGAAGTTCTAATTGTGCAGAGAAATCGCCCTTTTCTTCATCAATGCGGGCTTCAAAGGCACAACTCTCTAGACGGAACCATAAAGGTAAAGTTTACCGCCCCGACTGTACCACCATTCCGGAACCAAGTCGGATAATTCTAAAAATTTCTTTTTTATCTAAGTAGAGTCTGGATCTTTCATAGTTAATATACCTCGAGAGGTTAGAACTATAGTATGAACATAAAAGAGGTTTAGCCGGACATAGTCACGGCGTAGATCTGGGAGAGATTAAAAGAAACACAAAACAGAAAGTAAATATGTACCTGTGAGCGCCGGAAGGAGGCCGGAATAGTACAACAAACTTTTATTATAATTGAGAGATGTACAGGGGAGAGAGAGAGAACTTAGAAAGAGAAAATTAAAGATTTTCCTCTGCCTCTTCTTCTAAGAATGAGGCTTCTTATATAGATAATAAAAGGAATCTTGCACAGTAATAGTGGGTCCCTGTGCACAGTGTTTTCTACAGTATTTGTACTATTACAGCAGTGTTTACAATAGTGTTATTACAACAGATTTACTTACGACCCCACTTTAAAAACTCTTCTGCGTTTGCTAATACTTCCTCTTCATTTAGTGTTTCTGGGGGCTGAGAGTCTGTGATATCGTCTGTGTTTGCCTCGGTGCTGTTCATCGAAGTGTCAGAGGATTGTTCCACATTAAGTAGCAATTTGCTCCGAACTTCGGCCAAATAATCTTCAATTAGTTGGAGTTTGTTTCCGTCATGAGCAGATATGCGGCGGGAAACATAGTTTAGAGATTTATCTTCGATAAGAATAGATTTCTGAGGATTTTGTTCATAGATAGAAATTTTTTGTTTGATTTCTTCCCG
Source organism: Capsicum baccatum var. pendulum (assembly GCA_030864225.1). Classification (NCBI taxonomy): domain Eukaryota; kingdom Viridiplantae; phylum Streptophyta; class Magnoliopsida; order Solanales; family Solanaceae; genus Capsicum; species Capsicum baccatum. Next base: position 135,290,904 of record CM061558.1, read on the forward strand.
CTGGTCATGTCCATAAGGCAGTTTAGTTGCGGGGTCTATTCTGAGTAACTTATCCCAGAAATTGCAGTAAAAAGTGCGATATATCGCAGGGATTTGATCAGAGTCATAACCAATTTCCACTGACCATCGATGTATCCATGGGATAGAGAATTCGATATAAAAGTACATTTGATCGATGGTGTCGAGTTTAGAAATATGCTCGGAAAGATATAATTCGGTTAAAAAAGGGGAGGATTTTTTCCAAGCTGAGTAGAGAGCGGCATATTCAGATGGCAGGATTTTAACAGATGGCCCATGATGAGTCCACCATTTGGTGAACCAATTTGGGATGGGTTTTTCGAATACCTTTGAACAAATTTTTATGAACCAGGTGTGTTTATGCTTATAATTATTATAGTATAAGACAGAAGAAAAAGCTTTTATGTAGTCCCAATATGTGAAATTGGCGATGGTTTGCCCTTGAGGCCCCATAGGGAGATTTCTTAAGGTCATTGAAGAAATTCCCCATTCTTCAATAGGGATTAGTTTTTTGATAATTATTTTGGAGTAGCCATGTACTCCAGGAGTGGATTCGCCCAAAGGGCTGTGTTCAAAGGTTGCACTTGCAGTGTTAACCAGAATTTGTTCATAATACGTTCGAGTTTTGTATGATTCGCCTGCAACATATACGTTGGCGGTTAAATAATCTTTCAAAATTCTCCATGCTTCTTCAGAATTTTCTTGAGGAGGAATATGCCGATTTTCCAGAAAAACTATAAGCTCTCTGGCTGTAAGTTTTTCATATGATGGCTTATCTTCAGAATTTTCAACAATAACTTCAGCGAAAGAATCTGCAGATTTTTCGGATTTTTTCTTTTCTTCCAAATAAGCCTTTATTTGCTGGTATAAAGGATGAGTTTCAGGAATATCTTCCAAATTAATATTCGGAGTTTGATTTTGGGATGACGAAGATGTCTCTCCCTGAGATATTCTGGAGTTGATTAAAGTTCGATTCCCATGACTGAGCACTGGAAAATTGGAACTTGAGTTGCTATAAGCAGTGTTTGAGCGAGCTGTGCTCCGATAAGAGGGGTTGGTTCTTCCCCCATATTGCAAATATGCGGAGTTTTGGTTACGGCCACGGCCGCGTCCTCTGGCTGTCTGCCAGGGAGGATCTGTCATGCTGCAGTCAATGATCATAAATATCAATGTCAATATAGGAATCAATATTCAGATTTTCAAAATTGGTATACCACCAAAATTCTTCGTGTATAAATAGATTCCACCAAATATCTTCAGTAATAATTTGAGCCATAAGATGGTCTAGAATTTTTCTTTTAGTATCCTCAGTGAGAGGAAGGCATTTAAGAATAGTGACTAGAGTTTTATCAGAGAAGAAAATTGAAAACATATTCATGAAATGTATTCTCGAGATAAGAAATCAGGTAATGAATTTTCACTACCCCTTTTATACTGAATTTCGAAATCAAATGGGGCTAACTGCGCTTGCCATCTGGCAAATATTAACTTAGAAGCATCGTGTTTAAAATCTTTGTCAAACATGAATTTAACAGATTGAGCATCTGTTCTAATAATGAATTTCTGATTATAAAGATCATCTTGGAATTTTAAGACACATTTCACAATAGTGAGCATCTCATGTGCGACAGTCGCATATTTTTTCTGACTGTCCGTCCATTTACCAGAATAAAAACGAATTAAACATTCAGTTTTTGTATGGGGATTTATTTGTTTAAGAATTCCACCATACCCAATATTAGAAGCATCAGTTTCAATAATTTTTTGCCAATTGGGATTAGCAAGAGAAGTGCAAGGAAGTGATTGAACACGAGTTTTAATTAATTTTACCAGATTAGTGTGGGCTTGAGTCCACGGAGTTTTTTGATCCTTTTTTAATCTATCGTACAGAGGTGCTAGATCTCTAGATAGATTCTTATAGAAAGGAGAGATGTAATTGAGACTACCAAGAAATCGCTGAAGCTGTTTCTTATCAGTAATCTCATCCGGGAATTTGGTTGCGAATTCAAGGACTCGCTGAATAGGTTCAATAGAACCCTGGCAAATATTATGCCCAAGAAATCTGACATTAGTCTGAAATAAATGCATTTTAGGTTTAGAAATAACTAAGCCATTTTGAATTATGACTTGTTTAAAAATATGCAGATGTTTGAAATGATGTTCTAACGTTTTTGAGAACACAAGGATATCATCAATGTAAACAATAATAAAATCCATATAAGGATTAAAGATATCGTTCATAATCTTCTGAAATTCAGAAGGAGCGTTTTTTAACCCGAAAGGCATAACATTCCATTCGTATTGACCAAACGGAACATTAAAAGCGGTTTTATAAGTATGCGTTTTATCAATCTGAATCTGCCAATATCCTGATTTTAAGTCAAATTTAGAAAATATGTTAGCATCATATAGTCTAGAAAGAAGATCTCTTTTATTCGGGATAGGATATCTAATCCATTTCAAAACTTTATTCAGAGGTTTGTAGTTGATAACTAAACGAGGTACACCCCGTTCCTTTTCTGCAGCGTTATTCACATAAAAAGCAGTACAAGACCATGGAGATCTTGAGGGTTTGATGAGACCCTTCTGCAAGAGACTGTCGATCTCCTTTTTACAAAATTCAACTAATTCTGTATTCATTTGGCAGGGTCGAGATTTTGTTGGTATTTTGGCTTCATTGAAGCCATCTTCATAAGGAAGAGAGACAATATGCTTCTTCCTATTCCAGAAAGCGTTTGGATGGTCAGCACAAATATCAGTCATCAATTGAGAAGAAATTGTTTTTATTTTTTCTTGTACTTTAACAGATTTTAAATTGTCAGAGATATTGATACTCATAATTTCTAATTGCAAGAAATTAAGCTGATTTTGTTTCATATTTATGAGAGCATTTATATCTCTTGTTACCGGTTGAGTAACAAAAGGATAAGATATAGGCTGATTTTTATAAGTAGCCCTAAAGCCATTTGCATCAATATGTGTATAAGGATAAATAGCATTTATAAATGGAGTTCCTAAAATAATAGGAGGATAAATCTGGTTTTTAACTAAAAAAAAGAAATGCGGAATGCAAATCTTATCACGGCAGATATGCGCATTTGGCAGTTTATAATTAATGTCTAGAGAATGGCCAGTTGCAGATTTAACAAGATGAGTAGTTTTTTGAAAATATTTAGTAGGTATTAAACCTTCTTGAATACAACTAACGTCTGCCCCACTGTCAATCATGGCGACATTAGTGATAAAGAATTCTCTGTTTATTAGAATGGTGCAATTAATATACCACTTATGTGCAGTAACAATTTGCATCATTCCCAGAAAAGAATCATTTTTCAGATTTTCAATATTAAATTTTTCAAGTTGCAGAGTTTCTGCTTCTTCTGAAGACAAATCCGACAAATCCTTTTCCTTTCCTCTTGAAGAAGTTGAATTCGAAAAGCTTTCCTTTTCTTCAAGTTTTGAAAGACGATGTTCAGAAATTATCTGGTTTTGTTTTAAAGAAACAATTTCCCTTTTTAGTTTTTCAACTTCGATTTTTAAATCGTCAAAAGTGGTATCTCTCCCAGGAGTTTTGCTCAAAGCTAATCTTCGATTAACCTCAGCTAAAGAATAAGCCATAGGCAGATGTTCAAATTCGTCTTTGACTATATTAGTCGTAGAAGGAGTAGAAGATTTTTGCGTAGCCATATTCAGAATTTTTTCACGAAGTTTTTCATCCGTGACATCCTTTAGTAATTCAAGCACATTTTCAGCAGTAAGAGTTTTAACATCTAAATCAAGTTCTTCGAACTGAGCTTGCAATTTGTACATTGTTTCATCACAATAACAATTATCACAATCAGCACATTTAATATTCTGATCATTATTGGAATCAGGTAATTCAAATTCATTTTCAGAAGTAGAATCAGACATAGAATCAGAATCGGATGTATAAAGCAAGTTATAAATTTGATCATGTACTTCATCAGAAAGATTTAAAGATTTTAGTTTTTGTAATTTACAGTTAGGAGCAATATGACCGTACTGATTACATTTATAGCATTTAATTTTTGACAAAGGTCTTTTTGAAAAGTTTTTAGCAAATCTTGTAGACTTTCGGAAGGTTTTACGAGCTTCTCGCTGTTCCTTACTCCGTCGTCTAGGGTGTTTAGATTTGTATTGATATTTCGAATTCCTTTGGGGTTTTCGAATTATGGGTTTTTCCATGCCAAATTGTTCACAGAAATCACCCAATTGAGATTTCTCTCTGAGTTTGTCAATCTTGATTTGTCTAGCCAGTTTTAATTCATTACAAAGAGCTAGACCGATTTGTCTAGCCAGTTTTAATTCATTACAAAGAGCTAGACCTTCTTGAGTACAGGCCATGATTAATTGGCCATAAGTTTTTTCTTTATAAGGGATTGCTCCATACGATCCACGAAGAGTTTTACGAACACGTTCTGCGAAGAGAGGAGGAAGCCCATCAATGAACTTGGCTTTCCAGTGTTCGTATCTGCTTTCGGGTAAATCCATGACCCGACTTAGGAAGGTATCTTTGTACCACCTAAATTCACCTAAATGGCGGCATTTTAAACCATTTAAAAGAGTTCGAATATTTTCGTGGTGATTAGTAAATCTACCACCGAAATGCTCAATAATTGTCAGCATAAGAGTATAAACAGCATCGGATCGTCCTGCCGTTAGAGTTCGACCAAGATTATCTTTGCCTTCATTAGGGTTTATAGCGTTAAAAATTGCTTGGCGCTTATCATCATCTAGGAAATTATCCCACCAGCCACGAAGCTGACCGGTGAACCCAGCAACAATCATTTTGCAGATTGTCTGGTCAGATCGGTCATTTCGAGCTGTAGATTTAGTAGCCATACAAATAGTGGCATACATGGACATACGATGAATAAGAATAGAGATTTGGCGGTCGGATAATCCGTCAATATTCCATTCATAGATGGCGTCTCCATTATAGGAAGTGTTTGTAATATTCCAATCCCTTTCCTCTATCAGAACATCTTGAGGAGTAGGACGGGGATAATATGCAGTGGTCATACGAGGAATATCGGCATATTTTTTGCCTGGTTGATTTTTCATTATTCCTCTGAGTTTATTAAGTTCTGAAGAAAGAACTTCACCAGGGTCATTGGTGGAAGCAATATTGTCAGCAAAATTTGACTCAATAGTCTGAATATTATCAAGATCCATATTAAGCGGTTGAATATTAAGACCCTTGAATTTGTTATCAAAGAGAGTTTCCAAACGTTCCCAAGCGGTAGAAGAAGTTGTTGTTAATTCTTCTATCTCAAGTGGTGGTTGAATGCAAGGTGCAGTGAATATAGATTCATCATTTTCTTTAACAGATTTTGAGGTTGAAGCAATATTAGAAGAGTTTGGCTGAGTACTAAGTTTATTAATTAATAAAATAAGTTCATCGAGTTTAGTATCTAAAGAACCAATATGTTCACCTAGAACTTTAACATAAAGACTTAAATAATTATTCTGCGAAATGAGATTGTTAATCTCTGAAACAGTAATTTTTCCAATATCATCATTAATAAATTTTTGGAAAGCAGTGAAAGTCATTCCAGTATTATTTGGTAAAATAAAAGATGATTGCGGAGGATATTTAGATTGAGTAGTCGTACCGTCAGGATGTTGGTAGGATCTCTCAATAAGTTTAATATAGGAGGGTAAATATGCAGACATAAACCATGGAACAAAGAATATGATTTGATTATGCAGTGCACAAGTTTCGTAAAATTCTTCAGAGATATTCCGAAGTTCATCTTTAGAATAGGTCTCAAAGAACCATGTTCTAAAGGGTTGCCATTTTTCAGCAAAAAAGTCTTTTTGAATGTATTTTCTGGCTGGAGAGCCAGGACTGAAATCAATAATTTTAGACATAATTAAACAGAGTTTATGTCAAATTCCATCTCTGAAGGAGTAGGGTTTTCGTTATTAAAATCTTGAACAATATTTGTTTTAGGATTGATTTTAATCTTTTCTACATTTCTAGAAGAAGTAGGGAAATCAGCAGAGTTTAAAGTATGCAAAGAAGCAGCGCGATTCCTAGCTGGACCATAAACTGGTGCAGAAGGTTCGATCGGCGAAATATGCTGAATTTGGGGAAGTTTTCTAGGAATAGAAAAAGAGTTTCGATAGACAGGAATACTATTGTCAAATTGTAGACAAATCTGTCCATCCGAGTTTTGAGTTACATGAGTTAACTCAGAGTTGGTTACTTCATCTGCCAATTGTTTTGGAGAAGTAACAGAGTTTAAGATCCAAGTTTGAGGGAAATCAATTTCATCCCATCGAATTGGTCTTCGAGTAGTTATTTTGGATTTAATAAAATTAGTTTCAATAAGCATAGTACAGTCAGAATTATCATCAATCAATTTACAGCGAGGGTTTAAAGTAGATAACAATCGATAATATATGCGGTATGATAAACCAATTAGCTCAGATCCAGGAGCATAATTATAACCATGAGTTTTAATATTCAGAGTTAAGGCATGAAGAATATTAACATCTGTTAAAGATAACAATAGATTAGGCTGAGTATTAAAGTAAACAGGGCCATATGCTAGAGTTGATTCAATAGATCCCATAAGCGATTTGCGGAAATTTAAATTTCTAGCATCTCGTAGAGCTGCTAAAAATGTTTCCGGAAGACCCTTTAAAGTTAAAGGCCGGAAAGCAATTTGAACTAAGCCAATATGCATGTAATTAAAATTGCGTTTAAAAATGTCAACAGGATTAATGGTATCAGAGCCTGGGAACTTTCTTAGTAAATATACTAGAGAAGGTGAACAACTACTAGTATGAACATAAATCTAAAAACTATGGATATGGGAGAAGTTAGTACTAAAAGTACTAAACTCGAAGAGGTAGATTTACCTCAAGACATAGATCTTCTGAATAAATGGACAATTCCAAAAGTTGACTTAAAAACTATTTATGAATATGGATTTTTTGATAAAATCAAACACAAACAAATTATAAAGACGACTGAACAGTCTCTTGCTTTAAACGCTAATGAACAAACCATTCAACTTCTGAATAAAAGAGATGTTGACATTTTTAAACGCAATTTTAATTACATGCATATTGGCTTAGTTCAAATTGCTTTCCGGCCTTTAACTTTAAAGGGTCTTCCGGAAACATTTTTAGCAGCTCTACGAGATGCTAGAAATTTAAATTTCCGCAAATCGCTTATGGGATCTATTGAATCAACTCTAGCATATGGCCCTGTTTACTTTAATACTCAGCCTAATCTATTGTTATCTTTAACAGATGTTAATATTCTTCATGCCTTAACTCTGAATATTAAAACTCATGGTTATAATTATGCTCCTGGATCTGAGCTAATTGGTTTATCATACCGCATATATTATCGATTGTTATCTACTTTAAACCCTCGCTGTAAATTGATTGATGATAATTCTGACTGTACTATGCTTATTGAAACTAATTTTATTAAATCCAAAATAACTACTCGAAGACCAATTCGATGGGATGAAATTGATTTCCCTCAAACTTGGATCTTAAACTCTGTTACTTCTCCAAAACAATTGGCAGATGAAGTAACCAACTCTGAGTTAACTCATGTAACTCAAAACTCGGATGGACAGATTTGTCTACAATTTGACAATAGTATTCCTGTCTATCGAAACTCTTTTTCTATTCCTAGAAAACTTCCCCAAATTCAGCATATTTCGCCGATCGAACCTTCTGCACCAGTTTATGGTCCAGCTAGGAATCGCGCTGCTTCTTTGCATACTTTAAACTCTGCTGATTTCCCTACTTCTTCTAGAAATGTAGAAAAGATTAAAATCAATCCTAAAACAAATATTGTTCAAGATTTTAATAACGAAAACCCTACTCCTTCAGAGATGGAATTTGACATAAACTCTGTTTAATTATGTCTAAAATTATTGATTTCAGTCCTGGCTCTCCAGCCAGAAAATACATTCAAAAAGACTTTTTTGCTGAAAAATGGCAACCCTTTAGAACATGGTTCTTTGAGACCTATTCTAAAGATGAACTTCGGAATATCTCTGAAGAATTTTACGAAACTTGTGCACTGCATAATCAAATCATATTCTTTGTTCCATGGTTTATGTCTGCATATTTACCCTCCTATATTAAACTTATTGAGAGATCCTACCAACATCCTGACGGTACGACTACTCAATCTAAATATCCTCCGCAATCATCTTTTATTTTACCAAATAATACTGGAATGACTTTCACTGCTTTCCAAAAATTTATTAATGATGATATTGGAAAAATTACTGTTTCAGAGATTAACAATCTCATTTCGCAGAATAATTATTTAAGTCTTTATGTTAAAGTTCTAGGTGAACATATTGGTTCTTTAGATACTAAACTCGATGAACTTATTTTATTAATTAATAAACTTAGTACTCAGCCAAACTCTTCTAATATTGCTTCAACCTCAAAATCTGTTAAAGAAAATGATGAATCTATATTCACTGCACCTTGCATTCAACCACCACTTGAGATAGAAGAATTAACAACAACTTCTTCTACCGCTTGGGAACGTTTGGAAACTCTCTTTGATAACAAATTCAAGGGTCTTAATATTCAACCGCTTAATATGGATCTTGATAATATTCAGACTATTGAGTCAAATTTTGCTGACAATATTGCTTCCACCAATGACCCTGGTGAAGTTCTTTCTTCAGAACTTAATAAACTCAGAGGAATAATGAAAAATCAACCAGGCAAAAAATATGCCGATATTCCTCGTATGACCACTGCATATTATCCCCGTCCTACTCCTCAAGATGTTCTGATAGAGGAAAGGGATTGGAATATTACAAACACTTCCTATAATGGAGACGCCATCTATGAATGGAATATTGACGGATTATCCGACCGCCAAATCTCTATTCTTATTCATCGTATGTCCATGTATGCCACTATTTGTATGGCTACTAAATCTACAGCTCGAAATGACCGATCTGACCAGACAATCTGCAAAATGATTGTTGCTGGGTTCACCGGTCAGCTTCGTGGCTGGTGGGATAATTTCCTAGATGATGATAAGCGCCAAGCAATTTTTAACGCTATAAACCCTAATGAAGGCAAAGATAATCTTGGTCGAACTCTAACGGCAGGACGATCCGATGCTGTTTATACTCTTATGCTGACAATTATTGAGCATTTCGGTGGTAGATTTACTAATCACCACGAAAATATTCAAACTCTTTTAAATGGTTTAAAATGCCGCCATTTAGGTGAATTTAGGTGGTACAAAGATACCTTCCTAAGTCGGGTCATGGATTTACCCGAAAGCAGATACGAACACTGGAAAGCCAAGTTCATTGATGGGCTTCCTCCTCTCTTCGCAGAACGTGTTCGTAAAACTCTTCGTGGATCGTATGGAGCAATCCCTTATAAAGAAAAAACTTATGGCCAATTAATCATGGCCTGTACTCAAGAAGGTCTAGCTCTTTGTAATGAATTAAAACTGGCTAGACAAATCAAGATTGACAAACTCAGAGAGAAATCTCAATTGGGTGATTTCTGTGAACAATTTGGCATGGAAAAACCCATAATTCGAAAACCCCAAAGGAATTCGAAATATCAATACAAATCTAAACACCCTAGACGACGGAGTAAGGAACAGCGAGAAGCTCGTAAAACCTTCCGAAAGTCTACAAGATTTGCTAAAAACTTTTCAAAAAGACCTTTGTCAAAAATTAAATGCTATAAATGTAATCAGTACGGTCATATTGCTCCTAACTGTAAATTACAAAAACTAAAATCTTTAAATCTTTCTGATGAAGTACATGATCAAATTTATAACTTGCTTTATACATCCGATTCTGATTCTATGTCTGATTCTACTTCTGAAAATGAATTTGAATTACCTGATTCCAATAATGATCAGAATATTAAATGTGCTGATTGTGATAATTGTTATTGTGATGAAACAATGTACAAATTGCAAGCTCAGTTCGAAGAACTTGATTTAGATGTTAAAACTCTTACTGCTGAAAATGTGCTTGAATTACTAAAGGATGTCACGGATGAAAAACTTCGTGAAAAAATTCTGAATATGGCTACGCAAAAATCTTCTACTCCTTCTACGACTAATATAGTCAAAGACGAATTTGAACATCTGCCTATGGCTTATTCTTTAGCTGAGGTTAATCGAAGATTAGCTTTGAGCAAAACTCCTGGGAGAGATACCACTTTTGACGATTTAAAAATCGAAGTTGAAAAACTAAAAAGGGAAATTGTTTCTTTAAAACAAAACCAGATAATTTCTGAACATCGTCTTTCAAAACTTGAAGGAAAGGAAAGCTTTTCGAATTCAACTTCTTCAAGAGGAAAGGAAAAGGATTTGTCTTCAGAAGAAGCAGAAACTCTGCAACTTGAAAAATTTAATATTGAAAATCTGAAAAATGATTCTTTTCTGGGAATGATGCAAATTGTTACTGCACATAAGTGGTATATTAATTGCACCATTCTAATAAACAGAGAATTCTTTATCACTAATGTCGCCATGATTGACAGTGGGGCAGACGTTAGTTGTATTCAAGAAGGTTTAATACCTACTAAATATTTTCAAAAAACTACTCATCTTGTTAAATCTGCAACTGGCCATTCTCTAGACATTAATTATAAACTGCCAAATGCGCATATCTGCCGTGATAAGATTTGCATTCCGCATTTCTTTTTTTTAGTTAAAAACCAGATTTATCCTCCTATTATTTTAGGAACTCCATTTATAAATGCTATTTATCCTTATACACATATTGATGCAAATGGCTTTAGGGCTACTTATAAAAATCAGCCTATATCTTATCCTTTTGTTACTCAACCGGTAACAAGAGATATAAATGCTCTCATAAATATGAAACAAAATCAGCTTAATTTCTTGCAATTAGAAATTATGAGTATCAATATCTCTGACAATTTAAAATCTGTTAAAGTACAAGAAAAAATAAAAACAATTTCTTCTCAATTGATGACTGATATTTGTGCTGACCATCCAAACGCTTTCTGGAATAGGAAGAAGCATATTGTCTCTCTTCCTTATGAAGATGGCTTCAATGAAGCCAAAATACCAACAAAATCTCGACCCTGCCAAATGAATACAGAATTAGTTGAATTTTGTAAAAAGGAGATCGACAGTCTCTTGCAGAAGGGTCTCATCAAACCCTCAAGATCTCCATGGTCTTGTACTGCTTTTTATGTGAATAACGCTGCAGAAAAGGAACGGGGTGTACCTCGTTTAGTTATCAACTACAAACCTCTGAATAAAGTTTTGAAATGGATTAGATATCCTATCCCGAATAAAAGAGATCTTCTTTCTAGACTATATGATGCTAACATATTTTCTAAATTTGACTTAAAATCAGGATATTGGCAGATTCAGATTGATAAAACGCATACTTATAAAACCGCTTTTAATGTTCCGTTTGGTCAATACGAATGGAATGTTATGCCTTTCGGGTTAAAAAACGCTCCTTCTGAATTTCAGAAGATTATGAACGATATCTTTAATCCTTATATGGATTTTATTATTGTTTACATTGATGATATCCTTGTGTTCTCAAAAACGTTAGAACATCATTTCAAACATCTGCATATTTTTAAACAAGTCATAATTCAAAATGGCTTAGTTATTTCTAAACCTAAAATGCATTTATTTCAGACTAATGTCAGATTTCTTGGGCATAATATTTGCCAGGGTTCTATTGAACCTATTCAGCGAGTCCTTGAATTCGCAACCAAATTCCCGGATGAGATTACTGATAAGAAACAGCTTCAGCGATTTCTTGGTAGTCTCAATTACATCTCTCCTTTCTATAAGAATCTATCTAGAGATCTAGCACCTCTGTACGATAGATTAAAAAAGGATCAAAAAACTCCGTGGACTCAAGCCCACACTAATCTGGTAAAATTAATTAAAACTCGTGTTCAATCACTTCCTTGCACTTCTCTTGCTAATCCCAATTGGCAAAAAATTATTGAAACTGATGCTTCTAATATTGGGTATGGTGGAATTCTTAAACAAATAAATCCCCATACAAAAACTGAATGTTTAATTCGTTTTTATTCTGGTAAATGGACGGACAGTCAGAAAAAATATGCGACTGTCGCACATGAGATGCTCACTATTGTGAAATGTGTCTTAAAATTCCAAGATGATCTTTATAATCAGAAATTCATTATTAGAACAGATGCTCAATCTGTTAAATTCATGTTTGACAAAGATTTTAAACACGATGCTTCTAAGTTAATATTTGCCAGATGGCAAGCGCAGTTAGCCCCATTTGATTTCGAAATTCAGTATAAAAGGGGTAGTGAAAATTCATTACCTGATTTCTTATCTCGAGAATACATTTCATGAATATGTTTTCAATTTTCTTCTCTGATAAAACTCTAGTCACTATTCTTAAATGCCTTCCTCTCACTGAGGATACTAAAAGAAAAATTCTAGACCATCTTATGGCTCAAATTATTACTGAAGATATTTGGTGGAATCTATTTATACACGAAGAATTTTGGTGGTATACCAATTTTGAAAATCTGAATATTGATTCCTATATTGACATTGATATTTATGATCATTGACTGCAGCATGACAGATCCTCCCTGGCAGACAGCCAGAGGACGCGGCCGTGGCCGTAACCAAAACTCCGCATATTTGCAATATGGGGGAAGAACCAACCCCTCTTATCGGAGCACAGCTCGCTCAAACACTGCTTATAGCAACTCAAGTTCCAATTTTCCAGTGCTCAGTCATGGGAATCGAACTTTAATCAACTCCAGAATATCTCAGGGAGAGACATCTTCGTCATCCCAAAATCAAACTCCGAATATTAATTTGGAAGATATTCCTGAAACTCATCCTTTATACCAGCAAATAAAGGCTTATTTGGAAGAAAAGAAAAAATCCGAAAAATCTGCAGATTCTTTCGCTGAAGTTATTGTTGAAAATTCTGAAGATAAGCCATCATATGAAAAACTTACAGCCAGAGAGCTTATAGTTTTTCTGGAAAATCGGCATATTCCTCCTCAAGAAAATTCTGAAGAAGCATGGAGAATTTTGAAAGATTATTTAACCGCCAACGTATATGTTGCAGGCGAATCATACAAAACTCGAACGTATTATGAACAAATTCTGGTTAACACTGCAAGTGCAACCTTTGAACACAGCCCTTTGGGCGAATCCACTCCTGGAGTACATGGCTACTCCAAAATAATTATCAAAAAACTAATCCCTATTGAAGAATGGGGAATTTCTTCAATGACCTTAAGAAATCTCCCTATGGGGCCTCAAGGGCAAACCATCGCCAATTTCACATATTGGGACTACATAAAAGCTTTTTCTTCTGTCTTATACTATAATAATTATAAGCATAAACACACCTGGTTCATAAAAATTTGTTCAAAGGTATTCGAAAAACCCATCCCAAATTGGTTCACCAAATGGTGGACTCATCATGGGCCATCTGTTAAAATCCTGCCATCTGAATATGCCGCTCTCTACTCAGCTTGGAAAAAATCCTCCCCTTTTTTAACCGAATTATATCTTTCCGAGCATATTTCTAAACTCGACACCATCGATCAAATGTACTTTTATATCGAATTCTCTATCCCATGGATACATCGATGGTCAGTGGAAATTGGTTATGACTCTGATCAAATCCCTGCGATATATCGCACTTTTTACTGCAATTTCTGGGATAAGTTACTCAGAATAGACCCCGCAACTAAACTGCCTTATGGACATGACCAGCGGGAAGAAATCAAACAAAAAATTTCTATCTATGAACAAAATCCTCAGAAATCTATTCTTATCGAAGATAAATCTCTAAACTATGTTTCCCGCCGCATATCTGCTCATGACGGAAACAAACTCCAACTAATTGAAGATTATTTGGCCGAAGTTCGGAGCAAATTGCTACTTAATGTGGAACAATCCTCTGACACTTCGATGAACAGCACCGAGGCAAACACAGACGATATCACAGACTCTCAGCCCCCAGAAACACTAAATGAAGAGGAAGTATTAGCAAACGCAGAAGAGTTTTTAAAGTGGGGTCGTAAGTAAATCTGTTGTAATAACACTATTGTAAACACTGCTGTAATAGTACAAATACTGTAGAAAACACTGTGCACAGGGACCCACTATTACTGTGCAAGATTCCTTTTATTATCTATATAAGAAGCCTCATTCTTAGAAGAAGAGGCAGAGGAAAATCTTTAATTTTCTCTTTCTAAGTTCTCTCTCTCTCCCCTGTACATCTCTCAATTATAATAAAAGTTTGTTGTACTATTCCGGCCTCCTTCCGGCGCTCACAGGTACATATTTACTTTCTGTTTTGTGTTTCTTTTAATCTCTCCCAGATCTACGCCGTGACTATGTCCGGCTAAACCTCTTTTATGTTCATACTATAGTTCTAACCTCTCGAGGTATATTAACTATGAAAGATCCAGACTCTACTTAGATAAAAAAGAAATTTTTAGAATTATCCGACTTGGTTCCGGAATGGTGGTACAGTCGGGGCGGTAAACTTTACCTTTATGGTTCCGTCTAGAGAGTTGTGCCTTTGAAGCCCGCATTGATGAAGAAAAGGGCGATTTCTCTGCACAATTAGAACTTCTAGACACATGGGTTTACTGATCTCCGACAGGCCCCTTGTCTGGGTGAAAATATTTTACCATACAGTCAGAAAAAATATGCGACTGTCGCACATGAGATGCTCACTATTGTGAAATGTGTCTTAAAATTCCATAATCTTTTTCTATTCGGAAAAAGATATCGTTCATAATCTTCTGAAATTCAGAAGGAGCGTTTTTTAACCCGAAAGGCATAACATTCCATTCGTATTGACCAAACGGAACATTAAAAGCGGTTTTATAAGTATGCGTTTTATCAATCTGGATCTTTCATAGTTAATATACCTCGAGAGGTTAGAACTATAGTATGAACATAAAAGAGGTTTAGCCGGACATAGTCACGGCGTAGATCTGGGAGAGATTAAAAGAAACACAAAACAGAAAGTAAATATGTACCTGTGAGCGCCGGAAGGAGGCCGGAATAGTACAACAAACTTTTATTATAATTGAGAGATGTACAGGGGAGAGAGAGAGAACTTAGAAAGAGAAAATTAAAGATTTTCCTCTGCCTCTTCTTCTAAGAATGAGGCTTCTTATATAGATAATAAAAGGAATCTTGCACAGTAATAGTGGGTCCCTGTGCACAGTGTTTTCTACAGTATTTGTACTATTACAGCAGTGTTTACAATAGTGTTATTACAACAGATTTACTTACGACCCCACTTTAAAAACTCTTCTGCGTTTGCTAATACTTCCTCTTCATTTAGTGTTTCTGGGGGCTGAGAGTCTGTGATATCGTCTGTGTTTGCCTCGGTGCTGTTCATCGAAGTGTCAGAGGATTGTTCCACATTAAGTAGCAATTTGCTCCGAACTTCGGCCAAATAATCTTCAATTAGTTGGAGTTTGTTTCCGTCATGAGCAGATATGCGGCGGGAAACATAGTTTAGAGATTTATCTTCGATAAGAATAGATTTCTGAGGATTTTGTTCATAGATAGAAATTTTTTGTTTGATTTCTTCCCGCTGGTCATGTCCATAAGGCAGTTTAGTTGCGGGGTCTATTCTGAGTAACTTATCCCAGAAATTGCAGTAAAAAGTGCGATATATCGCAGGGATTTGATCAGAGTCATAACCAATTTCCACTGACCATCGATGTATCCATGGGATAGAGAATTCGATATAAAAGTACATTTGATCGATGGTGTCGAGTTTAGAAATATGCTCGGAAAGATATAATTCGGTTAAAAAAGGGGAGGATTTTTTCCAAGCTGAGTAGAGAGCGGCATATTCAGATGGCAGGATTTTAACAGATGGCCCATGATGAGTCCACCATTTGGTGAACCAATTTGGGATGGGTTTTTCGAATACCTTTGAACAAATTTTTATGAACCAGGTGTGTTTATGCTTATAATTATTATAGTATAAGACAGAAGAAAAAGCTTTTATGTAGTCCCAATATGTGAAATTGGCGATGGTTTGCCCTTGAGGCCCCATAGGGAGATTTCTTAAGGTCATTGAAGAAATTCCCCATTCTTCAATAGGGATTAGTTTTTTGATAATTATTTTGGAGTAGCCATGTACTCCAGGAGTGGATTCGCCCAAAGGGCTGTGTTCAAAGGTTGCACTTGCAGTGTTAACCAGAATTTGTTCATAATACGTTCGAGTTTTGTATGATTCGCCTGCAACATATACGTTGGCGGTTAAATAATCTTTCAAAATTCTCCATGCTTCTTCAGAATTTTCTTGAGGAGGAATATGCCGATTTTCCAGAAAAACTATAAGCTCTCTGGCTGTAAGTTTTTCATATGATGGCTTATCTTCAGAATTTTCAACAATAACTTCAGCGAAAGAATCTGCAGATTTTTCGGATTTTTTCTTTTCTTCCAAATAAGCCTTTATTTGCTGGTATAAAGGATGAGTTTCAGGAATATCTTCCAAATTAATATTCGGAGTTTGATTTTGGGATGACGAAGATGTCTCTCCCTGAGATATTCTGGAGTTGATTAAAGTTCGATTCCCATGACTGAGCACTGGAAAATTGGAACTTGAGTTGCTATAAGCAGTGTTTGAGCGAGCTGTGCTCCGATAAGAGGGGTTGGTTCTTCCCCCATATTGCAAATATGCGGAGTTTTGGTTACGGCCACGGCCGCGTCCTCTGGCTGTCTGCCAGGGAGGATCTGTCATGCTGCAGTCAATGATCATAAATATCAATGTCAATATAGGAATCAATATTCAGATTTTCAAAATTGGTATACCACCAAAATTCTTCGTGTATAAATAGATTCCACCAAATATCTTCAGTAATAATTTGAGCCATAAGATGGTCTAGAATTTTTCTTTTAGTATCCTCAGTGAGAGGAAGGCATTTAAGAATAGTGACTAGAGTTTTATCAGAGAAGAAAATTGAAAACATATTCATGAAATGTATTCTCGAGATAAGAAATCAGGTAATGAATTTTCACTACCCCTTTTATACTGAATTTCGAAATCAAATGGGGCTAACTGCGCTTGCCATCTGGCAAATATTAACTTAGAAGCATCGTGTTTAAAATCTTTGTCAAACATGAATTTAACAGATTGAGCATCTGTTCTAATAATGAATTTCTGATTATAAAGATCATCTTGGAATTTTAAGACACATTTCACAATAGTGAGCATCTCATGTGCGACAGTCGCATATTTTTTCTGACTGTCCGTCCATTTACCAGAATAAAAACGAATTAAACATTCAGTTTTTGTATGGGGATTTATTTGTTTAAGAATTCCACCATACCCAATATTAGAAGCATCAGTTTCAATAATTTTTTGCCAATTGGGATTAGCAAGAGAAGTGCAAGGAAGTGATTGAACACGAGTTTTAATTAATTTTACCAGATTAGTGTGGGCTTGAGTCCACGGAGTTTTTTGATCCTTTTTTAATCTATCGTACAGAGGTGCTAGATCTCTAGATAGATTCTTATAGAAAGGAGAGATGTAATTGAGACTACCAAGAAATCGCTGAAGCTGTTTCTTATCAGTAATCTCATCCGGGAATTTGGTTGCGAATTCAAGGACTCGCTGAATAGGTTCAATAGAACCCTGGCAAATATTATGCCCAAGAAATCTGACATTAGTCTGAAATAAATGCATTTTAGGTTTAGAAATAACTAAGCCATTTTGAATTATGACTTGTTTAAAAATATGCAGATGTTTGAAATGATGTTCTAACGTTTTTGAGAACACAAGGATATCATCAATGTAAACAATAATAAAATCCATATAAGGATTAAAGATATCGTTCATAATCTTCTGAAATTCAGAAGGAGCGTTTTTTAACCCGAAAGGCATAACATTCCATTCGTATTGACCAAACGGAACATTAAAAGCGGTTTTATAAGTATGCGTTTTATCAATCTGAATCTGCCAATATCCTGATTTTAAGTCAAATTTAGAAAATATGTTAGCATCATATAGTCTAGAAAGAAGATCTCTTTTATTCGGGATAGGATATCTAATCCATTTCAAAACTTTATTCAGAGGTTTGTAGTTGATAACTAAACGAGGTACACCCCGTTCCTTTTCTGCAGCGTTATTCACATAAAAAGCAGTACAAGACCATGGAGATCTTGAGGGTTTGATGAGACCCTTCTGCAAGAGACTGTCGATCTCCTTTTTACAAAATTCAACTAATTCTGTATTCATTTGGCAGGGTCGAGATTTTGTTGGTATTTTGGCTTCATTGAAGCCATCTTCATAAGGAAGAGAGACAATATGCTTCTTCCTATTCCAGAAAGCGTTTGGATGGTCAGCACAAATATCAGTCATCAATTGAGAAGAAATTGTTTTTATTTTTTCTTGTACTTTAACAGATTTTAAATTGTCAGAGATATTGATACTCATAATTTCTAATTGCAAGAAATTAAGCTGATTTTGTTTCATATTTATGAGAGCATTTATATCTCTTGTTACCGGTTGAGTAACAAAAGGATAAGATATAGGCTGATTTTTATAAGTAGCCCTAAAGCCATTTGCATCAATATGTGTATAAGGATAAATAGCATTTATAAATGGAGTTCCTAAAATAATAGGAGGATAAATCTGGTTTTTAACTAAAAAAAAGAAATGCGGAATGCAAATCTTATCACGGCAGATATGCGCATTTGGCAGTTTATAATTAATGTCTAGAGAATGGCCAGTTGCAGATTTAACAAGATGAGTAGTTTTTTGAAAATATTTAGTAGGTATTAAACCTTCTTGAATACAACTAACGTCTGCCCCACTGTCAATCATGGCGACATTAGTGATAAAGAATTCTCTGTTTATTAGAATGGTGCAATTAATATACCACTTATGTGCAGTAACAATTTGCATCATTCCCAGAAAAGAATCATTTTTCAGATTTTCAATATTAAATTTTTCAAGTTGCAGAGTTTCTGCTTCTTCTGAAGACAAATCCTTTTCCTTTCCTCTTGAAGAAGTTGAATTCGAAAAGCTTTCCTTTCCTTCAAGTTTTGAAAGACGATGTTCAGAAATTATCTGGTTTTGTTTTAAAGAAACAATTTCCCTTTTTAGTTTTTCAACTTCGATTTTTAAATCGTCAAAAGTGGTATCTCTCCCAGGAGTTTTGCTCAAAGCTAATCTTCGATTAACCTCAGCTAAAGAATAAGCCATAGGCAGATGTTCAAATTCGTCTTTGACTATATTAGTCGTAGAAGGAGTAGAAGATTTTTGCGTAGCCATATTCAGAATTTTTTCACGAAGTTTTTCATCCGTGACATCCTTTAGTAATTCAAGCACATTTTCAGCAGTAAGAGTTTTAACATCTAAATCAAGTTCTTCGAACTGAGCTTGCAATTTGTACATTGTTTCATCACAATAACAATTATCACAATCAGCACATTTAATATTCTGATCATTATTGGAATCAGGTAATTCAAATTCATTTTCAGAAGTAGAATCAGACATAGAATCAGAATCGGATGTATAAAGCAAGTTATAAATTTGATCATGTACTTCATCAGAAAGATTTAAAGATTTTAGTTTTTGTAATTTACAGTTAGGAGCAATATGACCGTACTGATTACATTTATAGCATTTAATTTTTGACAAAGGTCTTTTTGAAAAGTTTTTAGCAAATCTTGTAGACTTTCGGAAGGTTTTACGAGCTTCTCGCTGTTCCTTACTCCGTCGTCTAGGGTGTTTAGATTTGTATTGATATTTCGAATTCCTTTGGGGTTTTCGAATTATGGGTTTTTCCATGCCAAATTGTTCACAGAAATCACCCAATTGAGATTTCTCTCTGAGTTTGTCAATCTTGATTTGTCTAGCCAGTTTTAATTCATTACAAAGAGCTAGACCTTCTTGAGTACAGGCCATGATTAATTGGCCATAAGTTTTTTCTTTATAAGGGATTGCTCCATACGATCCACGAAGAGTTTTACGAACACGTTCTGCGAAGAGAGGAGGAAGCCCATCAATGAACTTGGCTTTCCAGTGTTCGTATCTGCTTTCGGGTAAATCCATGACCCGACTTAGGAAGGTATCTTTGTACCACCTAAATTCACCTAAATGGCGGCATTTTAAACCATTTAAAAGAGTTTGAATATTTTCGTGGTGATTAGTAAATCTACCACCGAAATGCTCAATAATTGTCAGCATAAGAGTATAAACAGCATCGGATCGTCCTGCCGTTAGAGTTCGACCAAGATTATCTTTGCCTTCATTAGGGTTTATAGCGTTAAAAATTGCTTGGCGCTTATCATCATCTAGGAAATTATCCCACCAGCCACGAAGCTGACCGGTGAACCCAGCAACAATCATTTTGCAGATTGTCTGGTCAGATCGGTCATTTCGAGCTGTAGATTTAGTAGCCATACAAATAGTGGCATACATGGACATACGATGAATAAGAATAGAGATTTGGCGGTCGGATAATCCGTCAATATTCCATTCATAGATGGCGTCTCCATTATAGGAAGTGTTTGTAATATTCCAATCCCTTTCCTCTATCAGAACATCTTGAGGAGTAGGACGGGGATAATATGCAGTGGTCATACGAGGAATATCGGCATATTTTTTGCCTGGTTGATTTTTCATTATTCCTCTGAGTTTATTAAGTTCTGAAGAAAGAACTTCACCAGGGTCATTGGTGGAAGCAATATTGTCAGCAAAATTTGACTCAATAGTCTGAATATTATCAAGATCCATATTAAGCGGTTGAATATTAAGACCCTTGAATTTGTTATCAAAGAGAGTTTCCAAACGTTCCCAAGCGGTAGAAGAAGTTGTTGTTAATTCTTCTATCTCAAGTGGTGGTTGAATGCAAGGTGCAGTGAATATAGATTCATCATTTTCTTTAACAGATTTTGAGGTTGAAGCAATATTAGAAGAGTTTGGCTGAGTACTAAGTTTATTAATTAATAAAATAAGTTCATCGAGTTTAGTATCTAAAGAACCAATATGTTCACCTAGAACTTTAACATAAAGACTTAAATAATTATTCTGCGAAATGAGATTGTTAATCTCTGAAACAGTAATTTTTCCAATATCATCATTAATAAATTTTTGGAAAGCAGTGAAAGTCATTCCAGTATTATTTGGTAAAATAAAAGATGATTGCGGAGGATATTTAGATTGAGTAGTCGTACCGTCAGGATGTTGGTAGGATCTCTCAATAAGTTTAATATAGGAGGGTAAATATGCAGACATAAACCATGGAACAAAGAATATGATTTGATTATGCAGTGCACAAGTTTCGTAAAATTCTTCAGAGATATTCCGAAGTTCATCTTTAGAATAGGTCTCAAAGAACCATGTTCTAAAGGGTTGCCATTTTTCAGCAAAAAAGTCTTTTTGAATGTATTTTCTGGCTGGAGAGCCAGGACTGAAATCAATAATTTTAGACATAATTAAACAGAGTTTATGTCAAATTCCATCTCTGAAGGAGTAGGGTTTTCGTTATTAAAATCTTGAACAATATTTGTTTTAGGATTGATTTTAATCTTTTCTACATTTCTAGAAGAAGTAGGGAAATCAGCAGAGTTTAAAGTATGCAAAGAAGCAGCGCGATTCCTAGCTGGACCATAAACTGGTGCAGAAGGTTCGATCGGCGAAATATGCTGAATTTGGGGAAGTTTTCTAGGAATAGAAAAAGAGTTTCGATAGACAGGAATACTATTGTCAAATTGTAGACAAATCTGTCCATCCGAGTTTTGAGTTACATGAGTTAACTCAGAGTTGGTTACTTCATCTGCCAATTGTTTTGGAGAAGTAACAGAGTTTAAGATCCAAGTTTGAGGGAAATCAATTTCATCCCATCGAATTGGTCTTCGAGTAGTTATTTTGGATTTAATAAAATTAGTTTCAATAAGCATAGTACAGTCAGAATTATCATCAATCAATTTACAGCGAGGGTTTAAAGTAGATAACAATCGATAATATATGCGGTATGATAAACCAATTAGCTCAGATCCAGGAGCATAATTATAACCATGAGTTTTAATATTCAGAGTTAAGGCATGAAGAATATTAACATCTGTTAAAGATAACAATAGATTAGGCTGAGTATTAAAGTAAACAGGGCCATATGCTAGAGTTGATTCAATAGATCCCATAAGCGATTTGCGGAAATTTAAATTTCTAGCATCTCGTAGAGCTGCTAAAAATGTTTCCGGAAGACCCTTTAAAGTTAAAGGCCGGAAAGCAATTTGAACTAAGCCAATATGCATGTAATTAAAATTGCGTTTAAAAATGTCAACATCTCTTTTATTCAGAAGTTGAATGGTTTGTTCATTAGCGTTTAAAGCAAGAGACTGTTCAGTCGTCTTTATAATTTGTTTGTGTTTGATTTTATCAAAAAATCCATATTCATAAATAGTTTTTAAGTCAACTTTTGGAATTGTCCATTTATTCAGAAGATCTATGTCTTGAGGTAAATCTACCTCTTCGAGTTTAGTACTTTTAGTACTAACTTCTCCCATATCCATAGTTTTTAGATTTATGTTCATACTAGTAGTTGTTCACCTTCTCTAGTATATTTACTAAGAAAGTTCCCAGGCTCTGATACCATTGACAGGATCTCTCGGGCTGGGGTAAGCCACTCAGCCTGAAAGTTGATTTAATGAAATTACAAAAAAAAAAAATAATAAGTAAATCATCACAGGTGAAAGTCGGGATAGTTGATTTAATGAAATTATAAAAAAAATAATAAGTAAATCGTCCTCTAGTGCTTTTTGGGTCAACGGTCAACCCTCATCTAGTTATATATTGGTCAATATACAGATATGATATTAGATTACTTGTCATCAAGAAAATCTAATAATCTCTGTAACTACAATCTCTAAAATTGTAGTATAAATGATAACTGAAGTAACTATATTATTCACTAAAATTTTCATCAATGGAAAACTTCAATATATTTATTCGGTGTTCTATTTGTTTCATCGCTTACATTTATGTTATGTATGCAATTATTATAATTGTTATTTGCTTTTCAACTTGGAACATAATTTTTTTTACATCTACAGTTATATTTATTTAATTTTTTAAAAATAGGGGGCAAAACTTAAAGGTAGCCAAAAAGGGGATATTTATATAAATCAATGGAGATGTCATTGAAATGTTACATTTATACATTACTCCTTTAATTTACATATGAATCATTATGGAAAAATAGATTTATATATTTTGTTGACTGTAATATATTTTGTTTTATTTTTGCAGTCATATTCGTGATGACCCAGGTTCCCTCAACTAATGCTTCGATAGTATGTGAATGTGAAATGGAAGGATTTCCTTGTAATAAGGAAACCTTACCATATTGTATCTCCCAATTTCAGAACCAATTGGGACAAAATTATATTAAGACAGAATGTGTGGAGAAAATACAAACTGTACCAATTTGTGTGGGTTTCTACAAGAGTGAAACTCCATGTCCATGACCAAAAATTCATTAGAAATTGTATATGTAACTTTTTTTTTTCGGTGGGTGGGCGGTGACAACCGCCCCCCACCCCACCGCACCCCAAAAAAAAGTGTCATTAAAAATATTAATCTCTATCATATGATATGTTAGGAGAGGTTGTGGAAACTACTATTTCAGTATTTGAAATTGCATCAATAAATTCTCGCTGTATGTTGATGTTCGATTTCGAAAGACAAACGAGTTTTTGTTTGATAAATTTTGGAAGTGCATAAATAAACACTTAAAATTATCACAAAATTGAATAAGTAGACATGTGTGTCCTATATGATAAATCTCACGCAATTTGACATATAGAACACATACTTCTCACATGATTTGTCATGTAAGATGTGTGTGTCTACTTATTCAACTTTATGACAGTTAAAGAGTCTTATTACGCACAACCAAAGTTGGAGTGTATAACTGTGAGTTGAAGTCAAGTTAATGGACACGTTTTCCTATGTATTATGTCTTTATAATATTAAGATCATGAAATTAACTATTTTTGTCTCATTTACCTTTAATATAAATAGCTTGTTTAGTCAAACATTTAAAATTGGATACTTTGTGTAAATAAATAGTAATTTGTTATGAAATATAAAACAAAGAAGAAGAGAGAAAAGAGGGAGTAATTATTATTTCTGTTAATTTTTTTTATTTTTTTCTTGAGGAGTTCTTGACGGGTCAATTACAATGAACCTTGCCCCCTTGGGGAAATTAACCTTGAGGTTTTTAATTTTTCCATAAATAAATATTCACTTTACCGAAGGAGTTCCTCCGAACCCCCCTCGGCGAAAAATTATGTTATATATGAATGGTTAAAATTATATTTCATCTATAAATATTAGATGTTGAACCCCCTTCGGTTAGTTCGTATGTTCACTTGTGAACCCCTTCGTGAACGGATACCTTTCCGACCTGCTGAAGTGGTGTGCACGTGTGATGGCTTGGCACTTTTAAAGAACCACTACGGCAACAAAAATTATGTTTTGTGGAATCCATCTACCAGAGAATATCGAATTGTTATTGCATGTCCTTATTGGAATGCGAATAATAATAATCTGATAATGTCATCTGCTTGTGGGTTGTGGTATGATTCTAGAGTCGATGACTATAAGGTTATAGTAATGATGCCCGACTCGATTTATGGTGTCTACTCTTTGAATAATGATTCTTGGACAGAGAAAAAAGTATCGCGTATTTTGGTCTTTAAGTGATCATTCATTATTTTTCCAACTTGCAGATGGAACATTTACAATCATATGTTTTGACGTGAAGACAGATGAAGTGAAAGAGTTCCCAACACCAGAATTTGTAGGTGATGAGAATCATGACATGTTGGCAATATTAAGCATAATCAACTAGACATATGGATCATGGAAGAGCAAGATGGAAGATGGAAATGGTTAATGAACATATGCAACTTACCTAGTATTTGTCAACGATTTGTACAAGACATGAAGCTTTTATGTTGCACCAAAGATGGTGGTGTTGTCTTTCAAGGAAAGTGGTGTCATCAACTCATCATCTATAATCCTAAACAACAACAATTTGTTTTTGTAAGTAATCATGATGAGAATGTGTCTCCTCCTATAGCTTCAGTATGTTTGGATAGTTTATATTTTTCCACACCCAATGTCGAGAAGGCAAAGATACGTGACAACCTATGATGAAATAGCACAACACGATGTGATGGTTAATAGAAAGTTTCTTTTTCTTTTATTTACATTCAACTAGCTTGAAATTGAGGCGTATGTTATTGTAGCTTCATGACTTTTGATACCATCGGCATCTTCTCGATTGAAGAATCTCGACCTTCCTTCTTGATATGGAGTTCAAAAAATACAAACTATTCATCATCTTTATATCTGATTTACTTGTAAGTTTTAATGGGTACACTTTTGGGCAACCTTCTCAACAACTAAGAGATTCATTCGTGCTAGAACTTTGTTCAGAGATATTTTTGTTGGTATTGACCCAAATTTAGATGCTCAAGTCGAATTTGGGGCATTCTAAAAACCTGAAGATCCGACTACAAAAAATACAGACATGTCGAAGCCATGGGACGATACACATACAATTGGCATCTTTGGATATAATCTATTGTAACGAATTTGTTGCCAATAGTGATAGATCTGGAGTGCTACATGCATGTTCACGGGAATCTAGTAGCTTTTGTACAAATCATATTAAAAAATCCCTTATATACTTTAATTAATATAGTAGCTAGCTTTTGCTTAAATCATATTAAAATATTGATGATTAAATATCTATAAACATTTGAATGTGAACTCAGTTAGTATTATATTAATTTGAGACCCTTGTAGGAATTCATAAACTTCAAATAAACAGAGCAGCACAAGGGGAAGGGGCAAAGCTAGAAGCCTAAAAACATATTTGGCCGAATTCAATAGTTTTTGCTAAAATAGTTTTTTTTTTTTATATAAATTCATTAAATATGTACGAATATCAATCTAAGACCCAGTTATTGCCACTCAAAGTTATCGTTCTAAACTTCAGAACCTATAAAGTTGAAATCGTGACTCCACATTTGAATAGGAAAATCATAAAAAAAGAGAAAATTAGAGAATGTAGAAGCAAAATCTAAGTAATATTTTTTTTAAAAAAAAAAAAAGAGTTCTGGTAAAGTTTATTGGATTGGCAATATTTCTTTTTGTTCTCACCCAATGTCCAGTATTCGTATTGGAGTTCCGACTAATCCAGATCGCGTATCAGAGTATCTATTCTGAGGATGCGTGCCTAACAGAATTCTCTCCATACTCATTAGATCATGATGAGCTCCATTTGTTGATCTATAAAAGATAAGTTCACCATTCCTCACTAAACATAAAGTTGATTCCAATGCAATATAAAGTTGGCTGCGTTAACAATTTCCAACCATCTAATTTTTAATATAACTAGTTTATGTGTACGCGTCTCACGCGTGTATCTTACTTTATTGAGTTCAAACACTATATATTTGTTTAAATAATAAAGATGAATGCAATAATTAAATTTAACATCTTTTGAAGAATTTATTTGATTAAACCTAGCGTTTACCAAAAATATTTCTCAAAACCGATCGACATTCATCTATCACCTGGAAATTGCAACAAAATAATAAGATGATAAAGACATTCAAATAATATAATTAAATCTAACCTTTACACAAAAAAACTTTCAAAGCCGTCCGACACTCATCCACCACCTGTAAACTATGACAAAATAATAAGACAATAGAGACATCAAAATAATACAACTAAACTTTACCTTTACACAAAAAAAATTCTCAAAATAGAGATATAAAAATAATACAATTAAACCTAACTTTTACCTAAAAAAATTTCTCAAAGCCGACCGACATTTATCTACCACCTGTAAATTCATCTACAACCAGTAAACTACAATAAAATAATATAATAGTGATCATAAAGCTTCGATTTTGATCCAACTAATTCTTGTCTGGGTAAAAATTTCGACACTAAAGAATGACTTGAATGAAAACAAACAAGATATATATAAACACACGTTGAATTCTATTATGTTAGACAAAAATAGTGAAGAAGTTGAGGGTTAAAAAATTAAGTATCCATCAATCTAGACATGCAATCGAATTAAGTTAAATGAGCATTAATCATATTTTCACAATAAGTAAATCAGTTTCTTCTCTAGTTTAACATACATCTCAATATTTATAAAAGTATTTTCTTAATAGAGTCCTATTTTAGGAGTATTTTTTTATCGTATTTTAGGAGTATTTTTCTAATTGATCAGTACAAAAAAAATATTAATTGATTCTCCTTCCATATTTGCGGATCTAGTTAATATAATAAAAATAACTAAATAATAAATTAAAGAAAATAGTGAAAAGACAGTTTTGTCTAAAGGAGAGTCTTTTGATGAAGGACAAAAAGTTCAAATCACTTTTCAAAGGTCTTTACACTTTTAATATATTATAGATATAGATTATAGATATAGATATAGATCATTGATTATAGATAGATTATAAATATAGATTATAAATGTAAATTATAGATTATACATATATAAGTAAGACGGATTGATAGAGTAGCAAGGTTAAAATGCTCACAAATAATAAATTATTTATTTTTTTTAAACTAAATAAATATTATTCAACATCTATTTTCAATATGAGGTACAATTTAATATATTTTTGTAGAGAGAATACAAAGACCATTAACCGATTAAAGGTAAAAAGGGAGTCAAATAAAATAAAGTAAAAGTAATTTGGCTCATTTGGACCAGCATTTAAGGTAGCACGTGATTAGCACGTGTGGTTTTTTGGAAAATAACAAATATAAGTAAAACGGGCTCCATATCAACGCGATTTACCTTATAAATAAACTGACAAGGGAATTTCTAAGAAAAGGACCAAAATAGTCCCTCAAGTTTGATCATTAGCATTTATAGTCCTTAAGTATATAATGATGGTGCACTTTTAGGATTCACTTACTTCTTCCATCACAAACTAACAAGTAGGGGTAGGCATGATACGACATATACCAAATTATCATACTGAATTGAAATATTTTATATCATAGTTTTGGTATTAAAATATTTGTAATATTTGATACCATAGTTTTGGTATCATCATATTTGATTATGGTATATAGTATGCATTTTAAATGTTTTGATATTTTTCAATTGACTTCTTTAAAATTCTAAACTCTCCCTTTTCAAGTCAAAGATATCGACGCCACATTATCTCAGACGAGACCATGGCTAAGGTATAGGAAAAGATGTCGGGATATCGCCACGGGGAATAAATTAAATTATACTATTGTAAATTTTAACTTTAACCTTAACTTTTAACCTACTATTAGTGTATTTAACTTTGCCACGGTGGAATTGTTATTCTACGTGATATAATTTTTATATAAAAGAGCGAGGGTAATACACACCTTCATATATTCACTTAGCATTAGGTAATTTGTGCAGGTAGGAAAGCATACTCCAACAGTTCAAATATGAAACTCAAAAAAACTTGGATAAATTTAGATGTGAAATACATTTGATATATACATATTGTAATTCGTGACATATAAATATATACTACGTTATATTTACCTGATATAATAGATAATTTGTTTTATTTTTAAGATTATATATTTATAGTCAAAGAGAAAATTTATCGATCGACATTTTTTTGAGTGACTTGGTAAACTTAAAACTTATCACCTAAACTAGCTTGAAATTGAGGCGTATGTTATTGTAGCTTCATGACTTTTGCTACCACCAGCATCTTCTCGATTGAAGAATCTTGACCTTCCTTCTCGACACGGAGTTTCAAAAATATAAACTATCCAGACATATCGAAGCCATGGGATGATATAATCTATTGGCATTTTTGGATATAATCTATTGTAACGAATTTGTTGCCAATAGTGATGGCTCTGGAGTGTTACGTGCAGGTTCACAGAAATTTAGTAGCTTTTGTTCGAATTAATCATATTTAAAAAAATTCCTTAAATACCATAATCTAGTAGCTAGCTTTTGCTCAAATCATATTAAAACATTTATTAAATATCTATAAACATTTGAATGTGAACTAAGTTAGTATTGTATATTAACTTGAGACTCTTATAGAAATTCATAAACTTCAAATCATGAATTCGCCTGCAGCTGAAGTAGCGCAACACTAGGGGGCAGGGGCAGAGACAAAGCTAGAAGCCTAATACATGTTCGGCAGAATTCAATAGTTTTTGCTAAAACAATATAGTTTTGTGTAGAAATTCATTAGATATGTAAAAATATCAAATCTAAGACCCGGTTATTACCATTCAGAGGAGTTGTTCTAAAATTCAGATCCTATAAAGTTGAAATCGTGACTCTACATCCGAATAGGAGGACCATGAAAAAGAGAAAATTAGAGAATGTAGAAGCAAAATCTAAGTAACAAAGTTTATTGGATTGCCATGTTTCTTTTTGGTTTCGCACCCGGTGTTCGGTATCCGTATTGGAGCTTCGATTAATTCGGATCCCACATTGTAGACCCCATTTTGGGGGTGACATTTTTCTCCATACCCACGGCTCGAATCCGAGACTTCTAGTTAAGGGTGGAGCAGTCTCACCATTGCAACACAACTCATATTGGTGGATTTGCAATGTTTACACCTGTCATACCAAAACCATTGAAACATAAACAAATTGAAACAAAATAAGTGTGTGAATGAAAAGAGAAATAATAAGAACATCACAAAATAAATCTTTCGTCTTATGCATGACATTAAGATAGTCTAGGACTCTAGGAAACATAAGCTCTCCAAACATGTAACATCTTGAGGAAAAAAAAAACTCATGATGATTCCACATATAATTTATCATAACAAATCTTTGTTGTTCAATATTATAAATTGATAGATCATGATGAGTTCCATACGTTGATCTATAAAACATAAGTTCTCCATTAAACATAAAGTTGCTTCCAATACAATAAAATGCTCTTCCAATGATAACAATGTTCAACCATCTTGTTCCATGATCCAAATGTTCAATTTCGTAGTAGAATATTTAACGTTGTATAAACCAAGACAACCTTTCAAAGTCGATATGGAAGGATCCATCGATCGGATCATTATATAAATCCGGTGATGGAAGCTCCTTCAACTCGTCTGACTTCACATCAAAGCATATGATTGTACTAGTTTTACCACCATTCTCCTCAAGTTTCCATGGTAGAGACCAATATACACAACCTTCAATGCTAGTACCCTGACTAAAACCTCGATTCCAAAAACATGATCACGGTGAGTTTTAACGAATAAGTCTCCAGAGATTATATCTTTCCATTGTGTAGAGACGGATTTAAAATGTAACAATGACTTTAGTGGGATCTTAATAAAGACGAAAAATAGTATATCACACGGAAGAGAATTATATGTAGCAAACTCCATAGTTAAACTCTTATGCATGTTGGGGAGACTGAATTTTCACTAAGGAAATTCGACATATAATTAGTTTAATAGTTTGTATCTAAGATTGAGCGATATATGAATAAACAATATGTGTAATTATAAAGTTCATGTTATTAGAATTTGAAAATTTAGCAAAACTATAACAACATTGTATACAACTTTCAATACAAATTTAATACAACTACACTACAGTACACATACAATACATATTTGATACAATTCGACTGTAACTTCGAACTTCAACTAACTAAGACGGAAATTCAGTCCAAAACTATCTCAAATCTTAGCTAACAACCCCAAATTTAAGATTCTAACTCCTCGAAGTTTCAATTCTTTTGAGATATCACCTACTCGAAACGAATTTCATACTGATTTTGAGCCAAAATCACAAATGATTAGGGTTACGTTTCGTAAATAAGAAAAATTATTATCGTATTTTTTAATTAAGGCGAGTGATTATTTCCTTTTAAAATAGAGACAAATCTTAATAATAACCTAAAAAGGGTACATTTTGAGTAATCAACCCTTTTTTGATTTGGTAATTTTGGTTAATTTTGTAATTTGGTATCGTTTTTTGTTTCTCTACTCCTAGTACAAAAACAACTCCTTAATTAAAATTAGATTCTATTTTTCTGCTCCTATATATATATATATATAAAAATTAATAACACCCTTTTTATGAACCTAATTATATGAGACACAATGTCGAAGAAGAGATTAGTAAAGAGGCAGCCTGACTTTGAAGATGATATGTCTATTTTTTCGTGTGATATCCTTTATTCCATCATTATTCGACTTCCTGTTAAATCTTTGTTACGTTTTCAGTCCGTTTCTAAACCGTGGAGAGCGATGATATCCGACAGTGAATTCAAGAAATCCCACCGCGATCACTCCAAAGCGTTGGAACGCGAAAAGATTTTGCTAGGAAGAAAGACCGGTGAATTCGATTTTGGAGAGTTGGAAAACTCGGAATTAGTTATTATAGAAAAGCAATGGATTCCTCGAAAGAAATTCCATCGTGCTCAAGTATTGTGCTCGTGTGAAGGCTTGTCACTTTTAATGAACCCTCACGCCTATTTATATTTCTTTTTGTGGAATCCATCTACCAGGGAATATCGAACTCTTCGATGTCCTTACAGGGAAAGCGCGACAAACCACCCGGTAGTTCCACTTGCTTGTGGATTGTGTTATGATTCTGGAGTCGATGACTACAAGGTTATAATAATGATGAGTTACTCGTTTTATGGTGTCTACTCTTTGAATAACAATTCTTGGACAGAGAAAAAAGTGTTCCCCTATCCAGCAAAATCATATGCTACTTGTTCTCCGTTAGTTAGCATCGAAGGTCGCGTATTTTGGTTTATGCATCATCGTGCATATCCATATGTAGATCGAACATCTACAATCATATATTTCGACATTAAATCAGTTGAAGTGAAAGAGCTTCCAATACCAGATTTCGTAGGTGAGGACGAGATCTTTCGGTTATTAACTTTGAGAAGCTGCCTTTGTTTATATGGTGGCAAAAAGACTGATAAAGAATCGAACATATGGATCATGGAACAAGATGGAAACTGGAAATGGTTAATGAACGTATGCAACTTACCTACTATTTGTCAAGGAGTACAAGACATGAAGCTTTTATGTTGCACCAAAGATGGTGAAGTTGTCTTTCAAGGAGTGTCATGTCATCAACTTTTCATCTATAATCCTAAACGACAACAATTTGTTACCGTAGGTGTTCGCGAGCACGAGTCTCCGTCTCCTCCCATAGCTTCAATATGTTTTGATAGCTTATATTTTTCGACATCCAGAGTCAGGAGCAGGAGGAAGCAAAGATTTGTGACACCTAATAATCAGACGACTCAATAAAAAGGTGGGGGTCTTATCGATCATTCAACCTATCTATGCTATTATTAGAGAATATTAGAGAAAATTGTGAGGTTTCTTTTTATTTCAAAAAATTGATGGACCAATGTTTGAGGACAGTTGTTTATAAAGTGTTGACGTGATGGTTAATACTTGGTAGAAATAGAATATGTTTTGTCCAATTTATGACTGTTTTGACCTTTCTATGTCTTGTTGGTGTTGATTGATACACAAAATTAAGAAATATTGCACGTTTCATAAAGTAGTCAAGTAGACAAGCTGGTGGAGTTACTATTAGAAAAACATATTAATAATAATAATTCTTCAAAAAAAAAAAAAATCATGGTACAATAGCGGTGTTACTTTTTAGTGTGACGTAAATTGTAACGAGGGGAATAGCAAAAAAATTCTGTCGACCAAGAAATAAACAAATGAAAGGAAATCATATTATCAACTAATGATTTTACCTTAGATAGAACAATGATTATATTTCATTGACCGCGAGGCCACTTCCTTGGGAGAGAAAAAGGGAGTACATTCTAAATTTAATTGAAACCTGAATGACCTCTCTGAAGGAGACATTAAAGCCAATAGCATTGTTACTTTAGTCAATATAACTTGTAGTTCATATTTATCAGCAATAGATATTGAGACATTTATTCATTTCATATTATATACAGTAACCGAACATTTACAGATATAATCGTCCATGTATGTTTTCTCCAAGTGATTGTAACGATGTAGGGGCTCGGGTAGGGCAACAAGTAGGAGTTAAGGGCAAGTTTAAAGCTTTACCAGATCGTTGTCATGAGGAAGCTAAAGTGCTGACATCCGGTGGTGGCGAGCATTTTGCCTGAACAGCCAAACTCTTCACAATGTGTCGACATGGATCTCCAAATACGGCATTGGAAATGCCAATGCTGCAACTGTTTCTTCCCTCACAAGCCTGTAATAAAATGGAAGTTTGATTAAGACTCATGGTATTTGAGAGACAAACACGATCACCTTCTGCACCAAACTGAAATCAGACCCCATCCCTCAGCCGAACCCAGCAACTTTTGCTCAAACAGTATAGTTGTGTTAAAAAGTTCATTAAATATGTTGACGTATTAAAGGACCTAATTATTAGTACTTGAAATCGTCGTTCTAAATCCAGAACCATAAGGTTGAAATACTGACCCCTCCTATGCGTCCCATCCCATTTGATGTTATCTGGTCGGTAACCTGACACCTTTGTATTTAAAAAATACCAGTAGATACAAGATCTTGCAAATTTATAGGCAAGGCAACCATCTGTATAAGTACATACACCAACAACCACCGAACAATGTACCCTGTGAAATTCCACAAGTGGGGTCTGGGGAGGGTAGAGTGTACACAGACCTTACCACCACCTCGTGGAGGTAGAGAGGTTGTTTCCGAAAGACCCTAGGCTACATACATAAGTAGCAAATACGCTGAGAGTAAGTACATAACCATGTTACAATTTACAAGGTACAGACACGAGAACCTACAGCAGCGTGTACATATATCCGTACTAGCATTGCACACTAACACTAGCATGACATACAATTCCCAATGTTTTAGCTAATTTTTTCATGTCAGATCATGACCTTGGAGTAGTTGGACACTAACATTGCTATCTACTTATAGCAATCATATTCTAACGAAGATAGGTTACCATGAAACTCAGAATCATAAAAGATAAAAAATAGAAACAAATGGACATACCTGAGACACAACAGACAAGGAATTTGCAGCATGACATTTGCCTTGAGAAAATGTTTGACAGCTGCCATTCGGAGTTCCATAGCTTGCAAATTCGATAGATGACATTGTATGCCCTTTGTCACATTGCAAGTGCATTTCTGGCGTTTTATCCGTCAGAGAAATTTTCCCGTCGAACTCTGAGTGAGACCACGTATGTAGAGGTGGATAGTGCTTTTCCGATACTTGGGCACATATGGTTTCAGTAGAACGTGTAGAAATGGAAATCTCAAATGGAGTCCTATCTGTTTCTTCAAAGATCACTAGTACATTATTAGATGTATTTAGCCATGATCTAGGTATGTGGTACCTGTTTCGGGATAAAAAAAAAACTTCATAAGCAATAGAATGTGCCAACTCAGATCCATTTCACAGTGCCTACACATGACGTGGTGCCAGGTGTGGCCTCATACAATCATAAGAGACAAATTTCCTACAACGTAAACTAGAATTTCAGCAAGTAAAAGAGGTGCATACCACGCCTGAGTAATCTCTCCACAATTTGTCCTACATTTATCAGAGTTGTAAGTACCACGATAATCACAAGTTCTTCCACATCCATTATTTGGAGCAACCAAAGTCCAATATCTTCCTATATGGTGACCATTAACCCATGCCTGACCTTTTCCCATGCTACTAAAATCCAGGGCAACGGGATCTGTCCCGCCTGGGGCATCAAATGTTGTCTGCTCAACCAACAAAACAATCCACTTAATATCACTCTTAGACCAGCGAACACAACCAAAAATTAATGTAAACATAGAGAAGCACCTGTCTCAAGAAATTTCGCACGAGTATGAGAAAAAATAAATGAAAGGGTTGTAGAGAATCCCTTATCTACGAGCTATCAGGAACCTTTTCTCGAGAAGGAATGACAGGGATGATTTTCCTTTTACCTAATAACATTTTAGTCTACAATCTACGAATAAGAAATAGGAGCATCTAGCTATATAACAATCAACAGGCAGAGAAGAAGTCAAAAGCAAATAATGCTTGCCCTCCTCTTCAATCAATGCTTTCACCTCCATCTAAGAGGAAGTAAAGGATCCATATATGTGATAGCAAGTTGCTTGGGTTAAAGCTTAGTAGTTATTAAATACATCTTGACTCATCCCATAAAATGCATACTGTTAGATGTTATACTTAAATTTCACAAATGTTTATTGAAAGTCCTTTTATACTGGTGACAGATTTGGATTCATGTAATGATATAAGAGATTTTGAAATCTTTAAGGAACTCCTAATTTTCTTTACAAAACAAATTATCATGTATTGCAATGAAATGGTCCTGAGTGGAACATAATGGATCCAAAGAAATTCATATAGTTGACTCCAATTAATTTGAAATTGAGACATAGTCGATTGATTGATTACAGTGAGAATGGAAAGTTCTGTACCGATTGAAAATTTTCCATTTTGCACTCTCAGTTTACCATAGCAGTAAAAGAGAAAGGTCAAAAAGTTCTCACCACTCTTACATAGTACAGGGAATATGAAAATTGAGGGAGGTCTTAGAGAATAAATTCTTAATATAGAATGTAATGGAAAACTTGAAATATGATCACATAAATTGACCAAACAATACCGAACATCTCTTCTAGGACAAGTCTTTCTAGTAGTATAGAATGTGGTGGCTTGGTTCACCCACAAATAAATATAGCTTAAGGAAATAAAGGACACAAGCACATATTAAGGTATCAATGTCATAGATATGTAGCATAGTAACACTAGTTTTAGGAAACGATATTGCCAATAATTAGCAAGTTCTCCCCACTGACAGCTGAATCTGGTATTTGATCGTTGTTGACTTACCTTGTACCACGAAAAGACTGTCGGAATTGCATCATTGGACAACTCAGTCCATCCTGCACTTTCAGTACTATTGACATCGTATACTTTCAGGAATTCGCCTTTAAGCCCCACCTGTTGAATATATAACTAAAATTCAGGCTTCCTATTCACAGTTGTATATTGAAAAAGCATTAAGCAAGTTTAATCATTTTCAAATTCGCATTAAGATCAATTTTGTTTATTCACACGTGGAAGAAATGGTACTTTTTTTTTTTTTGCAAGTTGATTCTGTGCGCATAAGCCTGGATTATATCAAATTTTGTAAATTCACAAGCAGAGGACAGATGGATATAGAAGCCTTGCTTTTTTCAGGTTATATTTTCTGTAGATATAAGAAGTCTTTTTTAGCTTAACCGAAGGAACACACTATGGGTCTACAAATGAGAGGAAATTGCAGACTAGCAATCTACTTGGACATGAAAGAAACCTGATCTTCACTGAGAAAAGATGCGCGTCTAAAAGCTTTTGGACAGAATCTAATTGGGACTTCTTCCACATCTTATTCACGATTCTATCATCAATTTGCTCAGCACCATTAACACTGTTCAAATATCACTAAGGAGTGAAAAGTAAACCCACTTGTCCTTTCAGTCTAGTCTGTCTAGAGTAGTTTCTCAGATTTTGGTTCTTTTAATTGTTTTAACACTCACGAGATGTGAAGGGAAGTATCTACCTTTGGACTCATTACAAACTGCAAGTTACCTGAGTAACTATCAATACCAAAGCAAATGAGAAGTTTAATCTTTTTGTCACAGGTGACCCTCAAGATTCATTTAAACGAAGAAAATGAGGTACCTGGTAGGTCCATAAGGAAGTTGTGAGATTAATATCCCCATTTTTGCATCCTGTAAGCTTCATCTGACCTTTAAAGCCTGCCCCATCCTTCTCTAAGAAGGCTCCATAATTCTGAAAATGTGGCAAAAGTCTTTTTCAGCTCTTGAAGACAGTAAGGACTGAAGTTTGAAAGCCTTTGATGAGTCATATTGGACATTTGATAAACCATAAAGTGAAATTGAAATTATCCTGTAACATGCATCATTACCATTGATTCAAGTAAGGAAATAAATAAGAAAGAGAAATTGAGATTAGGGATTCAAAATATGGAATTTGGACAATGGGAATTATTTCGTCTTTTCCCAGTTCTGATGAGTGTGAAATGATAGAACTTCAGGTTTCACCAAAAAGTTAATATAACTGCTTTCAAGTTTTAAGATAATACTTCAGATATAATATGATTCAAATCTGTCTTTAGGGTAATTCAACTTCTAAACCAGCTTTACCTGCAATCCCACCGTCTCAGATAACAGAAATATGTCGTTGTATCCCTGAACCAGCTTAACAGGTTGAACCACCTTGATCCATTTGCCTTTCACACTACCTTCACTTGCAACAGACACATCATAGGGTAAAAGGGCGACGAATCAAAGACATAAGAGAAAATGGGAAATAAAAGACTACATTAGCATGGACAGACGTTGGGACAGACCCCCTCAAAGCTACCTTGACTAATGTTTCAGCCCCATGCACTACAAGCACAGGAAAAATAGTGATATTTTATATGAATACTTGACAGACACTCTACGACAATCCATCAGAACATTATGCTAAGAGATGGAAACTAACAAGTAACATAAATTTGAAAAAGATATTTCTACGACAATCCGTCAGGCCGTCCCTATGCTCACAGATGAAATTAACATAAATTTGAAAAACATGTTCATGCAGAACAAGAAAAGTTCAATGTCTTAAGTACACTTTGACAATGCCAGGAGAATTGGGTAACGCTATAACACAGAGAAAAGAGATGCATAATAATACAGCACAAAAGCAACCTAACCAAATACCTGCAAGCTGCCCATTAACAAAAATGCGAACAAAATCACGCATGCTATCAATATCAATCGTTGGACTAACATCATTTTCCTTCCAAAATGAGATGTCATCATCAGATATATATATCCTGCATTCACCAGAGATAACAGTGTAACTCATCACTGTTTCAGTTTGCACCCAATGATAAATGTTATGAATCTGCAACCAAATCTTCCAGTGTTTTTGGTATATGTATTGTGTGGCTATTCACTTGTTAAAGGAAAAGAAAACATGAGTCAAAGATAATCGGGAGACAACAGAACATTGAGCGAATCACGTTATTGTGTGGACAATCATTAATATTGTCACTCACCAAACAATTAATCTCAAAAGCCAAAAGTACCAAAAGGAATGCAGATCTCATCCAAAGAGGCTTGACATTGTTAAAGCCTAACTACTCACAAACACACTCAACCAAATGCAAGGATAATAAAACTTGGGCATTAAGAAATATTATGCTTCATCTATCCTAAAACCTCAAAGTTGTTCATATTGTCTTAGTTGAAACTGTAATATTTCTTTTAGCTCTACAAATTTGAAATCTTCAGACCACAATTAAGTATCACATTTCTCCAGTTATTCAGAAGCCAAAGTACATAGTACAGGTATTAAATGGAAAAGAACACACACAAACACACAAAAACAAGCACAAACAGTTGCAATACAGGGAAAGAGAACAGTTTGGTTAAACCAGAATTGTCCCGCCTGTAGGTTTTTAAGTTTTACATCTAATGTAAAGTTAGCAGCCAGCAGATAGAGTGACCATGTAAAGTGTATTAGCAACCAGCAGATCAAGTGGCCATGTAAAGTGTTTCCATTTTCATCATAAATGTTGTCGTGTACAACACTCTGTAGTATATAAACATCAAACTCATTAATTTATGAAGAGGGCGACCCACTGGCCATCTTATGTCGAAAGATTATCTTCACGTGTTTCAAGTCGCTTCAATTCCAGTACAGATGTTATCTGAGAATGTGGTATAAATGGTGAGGTTTTAAAGCTTTATATGGAATTGGACAATCCCATTATCAAGTGGCTCCAAATAAAGGTAGTAATCTCTGTTTAGTCTGATCCAAACCTCAGTTATAAGTTTGAAATACCTGGTCAGATACCACAGGTAATCAGACTGGTCTTTTGTCACATTCAGATGCTCCAGTATCCCTTTAGAAGTGAAATTATTGTCACCCCACACACCAAGTGGCTCCTTCAATGTCATCCAAGATTGTGAAATACTTCCGAGCTTGCTTTTAATGATTAATTGTGGAATCAAAGAATTATTCCCAACTGAAACAGAATCAGAGCCTACTGTTTTGATTGAAGTTTGTGTGGCCACCTGTTTAAGGAATGGAAGAGAAAAGAAATTTAACATATTATTAAAATTAATCACAAAGTACTACTTAGTTGTAGAAGCATTCTGGTGATGAAGTCACTAGGTTATATGCTTGAAAGAGAGTGGGTCCTTGTAACCATACGATGATGAGGTTACTAAAACTAAAGTTAAGCTTTAGTAATCAGGATACATTTCTCTTTCAATCAACATGAGCATGTAAGTGAACACCTAAACTGTAGCTAAATTCTCAATGCTCGCCAGGCCTTATGGTGATGAATCATAATTTCCGATGAACTATTAGCCAAAAGGGTCATAAACAACTGATTCAGCCATTTTTGCAGAAGCTATATGAGACATCTTGAGCAGCAATGGAAAATCAACTATCTTTGTAATCTACCGACTACCATCATCCACACAGAAGTTGGTAATGACTGCAGCCTCAGTTTGTGGAAGCCACACATATAAAAGCATTATCAATACAATAAAACAAGCTTGGAATAAAAGAAAATAATGAAACAAGTAAACATGCAAGCATTGACGGTCATTTTTTGAACTTCAAACTTATACTCTTTCAACTGTGGGAACATCAACAAACCTTAGCTGTGTTGAAAGCGGTGTTTCTGCAATCTGGCAGAATACTCACAGACCATGGAGGTAGAGTATATTCTTGACCGTAAAATTTCACTGTTGCTGATTCATGTTCATCAATGTTTGCAATAAATGCTGCGCATATGCCTTCATTCAAGGACATATCTTGGCCATTGTTGCTGGATGCTCCACGATAGACATGTGCCTGAAATAACATGACAAGCATCAAATACCAAGGGATGAAATGGTAAAGTAGAGAAGGGATCACAAATATGGTGATTCATAATAACAATTTTAAGGTAAGAAGAAGAGAGTAATGTTATACTAAAAGCACAGAGATTCATGCTTGCATAAAATAAAGCGGTCCGTCCTTTA
Source organism: Capsicum baccatum var. pendulum (assembly GCA_030864225.1). NCBI lineage: Eukaryota > Viridiplantae > Streptophyta > Magnoliopsida > Solanales > Solanaceae > Capsicum > Capsicum baccatum. The sequence continues at coordinate 135,331,051 of CM061558.1, forward strand.
TTCCTTTCTGCCTTTCCTTTATTTTTCAGATAAAGTCTTTTGTGCCTTTCTTAACTTTCACATCCATGTTAAGTACCGAGTAGGATTGCCAAGTATTGCCAACTGTCCACTCTAAAAACATCACAAGTAGCAAAAGATACAAAGTCTGATTCGTAATTCACAAACTTTCCCTAGCGGAAAGTGTAGTCATTTGGAAGAAGAAAAAGAGAATATCTCTGTAAATTAGATTGATTAGATTTTGGTAGGCAATTAGTCAGTGGTAATTAATTTCCTGATGAGCAAGACAGACTTTTTCTTGAGACTTCTCTAAGAGACTTTTTTCCACAACTAAGAAATTAAATCAACTAGATTGATCCATTGACTAGATAAATTTCCTTGATTTGAATGGGAGATAATCCTCCCATTTTCCAGTTATATATGGTGGTGTAAATAGCTCGTGATATTCTTATCGGCTTTCCTTCAGAAGGACAATAAAATGCAGGAGCCAATTTTTTTATGGATAAAGTAATTTGTAAACGTGTAAACAGCCTCTAGCAGAAATGCAAGATAAGGTTGCGTACGATACACCCTTGTGGTGGGGCCCTTCCCTAGACACCGCACATAACGGTAGCTTTAGTGCACCGGGCTGCCCTTTCTTTAAAAAATTTGTAAACGAATGTGATATATTGTTTGTCCTGTTAGCAACAGATGCCTGCAACCTTCCCAAAAAGCAAAAATAACATTAACTATGCTCTATCAAAGACATTATTAAGTGAAGCATCATAATAGTCACTGATGGAATTTCGGAATTATGAGATATTCTCAAGGCATTTTGTTGCTGTCAATGAACAAAGTAAAAACATGATGCGCCTTCAATAATTAAGAAAAAGTAATAAGTACCTCTGCAAAGGTAGTCAGGCTAAAACGCATCCATCACAATAAAAATTCAACAACTAACCTTTTATTCTGCATTCAATAACATGTGGACTTACAGCAATACCAGGGATTACTCAAGCCTATAACTGACCTCTTGTTTTGGTCCCAGTTTAATATACTGAGGTGAATCAGCAGCAACCAGAGCAGGTTCACAAAGCTTTATAGCAGCATGCAGATCCTTCAAATGGCCCCATTTAGGTTGACGTAGTAGTCCTATACAAAATAGTAACCGTGAGAAAAAGAGAGAAAATATTGATTGTTTGATGATAAGACACTTATGTATAGAAATAAGTGGGACAAAAGCTTATTAAAGGACTTGGTACTGCTAACATTTTAACCGTATGGATGATCCTCAGCCATAGAAGAAGAAATATATTTTTCTTTATTCATTTTGTAATTTTTCAGTTGTAATCTATTGTAATATTTATTGCAATTTATTGTAATTATCACCAGCAATTATTTTTTAAAATTCTCAAATACATCACTTTTGTTTTTCATTAAGTAAACATATGTAAACTTAGAAAAATTATCAATGAAAGTGATAAAATATCTAAGTTGACATATGTTTACTTAATGAAAAACAAAAGTGATGTATTTGAGAATTTTAAAAAATTTCCTCCACGAGTTAAAATTCCACCAAGTACTTGGTACTGCTAACGTTTTAACCATATGGATGATCCTAACACTAACACTTTAACATTCTATCAGTGACACAGCTTAACATAGACCTTTTTCATAAGGTAAGATAATTATCAAAGTAGTTATTGCGGTCCATTTAATGAGTACTTATGAAAAAAAGAGGCTATATCAATGTAAACCTGGCTATCAAATTTTATCTTGACAGTGATTTTCTTAAAGAAAAGTAAATAAAACTGAAAAGTTACCATATTCGTCAAGCGGAGCATCATAATCATAGCTAGTGATTTGAGCTGGGCCTCCAGCAGTCCGGCCAAAATTTGTCCCACCAAAATACTGGTATTACAAGATGAATCAACCGGTCATCAAGGAAATTGTTTTTCTGCCAGGAAACGAAAAGTACCAGAATCCAATTTTCCAGCCTCTTTTTTGTGTTGAATTACTCTGGTAGTGGTAAAACAGTTTCCAGCAAGAAACGATGAGTCTAGAAAAAGTGTGGAGAATTTGAAAGAAAACGGTTTCTTCTTATTTGAACTATCATTAGACTTGAAAGGTTGGTTCTTCTTATTTAAACTATAATTTTTCCCGTCAACAAACGTGTGGAAGAAAAATAATCTTCTCTCCTTTATTTCTAGAAATTTTCTCTAGAAGTACATTTTCTAGTGTCTTTTTGACATCTAAACAAACCTAATAAGAGCTTTTACCCAGTAGTAATGAGTAACTTCAAGCCTCTCTGGTTCGCATAAACTGCTAATCAACATTTAAACACACATAAAATGTCTGTTTAAACTCTTCAACAAACAAACACTGGATATAGAACAAGTCCTATTAATCAAAAAAAGAGATGATCAGATGGAACTGGGTAATCTGACTATCAGTCTCCAGGAAAACTTCTAAAAGAATTACAAATAAGGTCAGCTGGAATAGGAGACAGTTAAATATATTAAGGGACATGTGCTATCTGTACCAGACTGCAAAATAAACTTTAAAGAACATCAGATGCATCTAAATACCATATAATAGTTCTGTAAGCTGCCCCCACGCTGAAAGAAACGAGCAATTGCAAATGCAATATCTTCAGAAGGTCTATGTGGGAGTCTTTCACCCCAATCCGCATACCTGCGGCAAAGGAAAGAAATAAGACTGTTTTTTCTTTCCTTTTTCCGTATGTTATTGACTCAACGTGATCCAAAATGTAGCTACGAGTTCCTGCCTTCCTTTTTAAGTGGTATACGTCAGAGGGAAGCATAAAATAAAAAAGAGCATAATGAAGGGATATGAGCTCAAGTATACCATGTTTTCCTGGATCATAGTTCTTGAGTTAGGTTTCAGTATGCAATGTCCATCTATCGTTATTCATTCACTGAAGAACTAATAATACTAACTTAAATAAATAATCAACTAACCTAAACCTGAGAAGAAGACTTCCCAAGATCTAACGTGCACATTCTAAGCAAGCAAAGAACTCCATTTCCATACTTTAGCCTAATCTAATGCATAACCTCACTAATCCTCCACCTCATATGATTGTCATTTTTCATGAGAGTAACAGATTGAGGAGCAGCTGACCACGGGAAACTTATCTTTTCTGGACCATTTGACACACTCAAACAGTCAAACTAGATAGAGTTCTTCTGATCTCAAGACGTCCACTATTGCCCTTCTGAAATTATAATGGACCTCATATGTGAAGGCACAATTACTGAAGGGGAGAAGTGAGGAATGGATTTCCACACATAGCTAGAAACTTAACAAATCGACTGCTGATACTTCATAATTACTGAATTTATTGTTCTCAACGTTTTCATTTCGTATGAATTTCTAAAATCCCGTTCTAGCTTTCCTAACATTTTTTTCTTGATAAGATTCTCCTTGGTTAAGAAGTGATGTTCGTATATCTACGCTAGTTTAGGACTTAAATATAAATATTATATATGTGAGAGATAAAATGAAGCCCTTACATATGAGAAGGAACACTTAAGGGACGACCCGGTTCATACCTACTCCGTAGGTGTCGGGGAGGGGGGGACCACTCCGGGCCTGACCTACGCGCCCTCACCCCAGCTTTGCTGGAGGGGCGTTTCGAACCCCCGACCCTGGCACACCACGGTAAGCAAGCTTACCGCTGAGCCAAGGCCATCCCTCATGAGAAGGAACACTTGTAGGAACAAAATTGCCTCTCATGTAGATGGACATTATTCTAAGCTTTCGTAACAAAGGATATGCGGAAGAATAGAAAGTCAAGTACAAAGGTTAGAATCTGCCGAGAAAAACTTTTTCAAAATAGATGCTGATGCAACCAAAGAAATGTTGCTTTTTCGTTCATGAGTTAAAGAGAAGTTAACTCACACATTAGAGATCGTATACTCATAAAACTAACAAGAACCTAAGGTTTCCTGGAACCATGCACATATTGGTTCAGAATACATTAGAATGACAAGGAATGATCTAACAAACAAGAAGCAATTAGCATACCATCCATCCCAATTCTCGGTCCAGATTTTTGGTTTCTTCCCAGAATTTGGCGTGTAGGCATCACAATAGTATGCATTGCAAGTATCTATCTGTTAAAAAGAAAAATCTATAACATAACAAGATAAAGAAAAGCAGAATACCTGGCCCTAGAAAGGAGGACTAATAATAACAGGATAGATAAATAGATCAGGGAGAACTCACTGCTGCTTTCAAATTAACAAACTTAATCCAAAATGTTTGAGAAACCAGGGCTTGTTCATCTCAAATCAGTTTGCCACAAATCATATGTTCGGTTAACTTGAAAATTCAGTTGACTGTATTTGTTCTACATGATAAAGAGTTGATTTTTTAAAAATTTTAAAGTGAGATACAAATTGATCAGTTTCGACACCAGCTTAACTTTTACAAAAGAAATTCAAGAAATATGTCTGCATATTTGCATAAAACTTCTAAGCACTAGTTTTATGCAACTCGTTCAATGAAATAAATTGCATAAAGTTATTGTCTAATGAATCCTTTTGATCAAAACTATTAGAGACTAAATAACCTAGGGTCTACCGGAAACAGCATCTCTATCCCACAAAGGTAGGGGGTAGGGTTTGTGTACATCCCTACCCTCCCTAGACCCCACACCTGTGGAATTATACTAGGTTTGTTGTTGTTGATGATGTATAAGAGACTAAATAGACCAACTAGCTACAATTAGATGTATTAGAGAAGATCAGGGAATCAAGTGCATTACGATGTATTCTGGAGCATCAGTTTGCCTGCACATGACCCATGGAACACCAGCACCAAGACCTACAGCCATTTCAGCAGCCCATTTCATATATATCTTCCCCTTGGGACCAAATGAGCTTTCAATATTTCCATATTCATTTTCAATCTGACAAAAGTTTAATTCATCAGACAAAGACACGACTCTAGTTTAAATCTAAATGCTGAAGCATGAAAGGATGTGCAGAGGGAAGGGGAAGGAAATAGATGAAAGTGCTAAGTTTATCAGTATCTGCAAATGTCTTTAAAACTGAACTTCCATTGATTATTTCAAGAGGAAATTACTCAGGCCCAGTTGTAAGGTGCATTATTCATGTCAATGATTTCAAGCAGTCTTGGAAGAATAATTCCTATTTGTCTAACTAATAAAGTGCAGTTATCAGACTTACAGATACTCATATTCTAATTAGTGATTCAGGATAAGAAACTTCATAACCTGCAACAAAATGATAGGACCACCTTGCCACGAGAAGAGTGACTCAGCTATCATAAGATCAACTATCTTTTTAACATAGCGCTCCATCTCCTCCTGGGAAAAGTGTTTCAATTTGTCAAATTGCAATCTTCCAGCAGCCAAATAATGCTCTTAAACTACCACAACTGCAATTTAACCAACGAAGTGTTGGAAAGCCAACTTATTTTTTGCTGATTCAATCAGTCAACCAACAATACCACAATTCCAAATGAATATTAATAAACAGATACAAAATCTAACTGTAAACAAGGAATGAAAAAATTTAACTATAAACAAGGAATGCCTGCAATAAAATGCATGGAGTAATCGCTTTATTTCGAGATCCAAAGAACAACTACAAGAATGTACTTTCCCCAATATAGAACCAGGTTGACAAAATTTTCCTAGCTATTTTCTCCTGAAAGAAAAATCTTGCGGGGATGAGGAACAGACTAAGCGTGAAATGCATGTGTGAACACAATGAACTAAAGGTGAGGCTTATTGTTGGACGGTAACATGATGCTGACAAAGCACTTAATAGAAACATGCTGTTGGACGGTTCTCCTCCCACTTCATTGACCACTAGGCGTGTTATGCCTAACAATGTATCTAATATCTCTATAAGGTTAACTGTATTTAGAATTAACAAAATGACATGTAATTGGTTTAGTCTCGTTGAATCAATATGGAACCTATAATATGTGCAGCAGACATGGAGGCCACAAATCATGTCCAACAAAACACAGACATGGCCATACAAACAAGTTATTTACAAAATTTAGAAATGCCACACTCCAAGGACGCCTCAAAAAGGCCTCATACAATTCTACAGAAAGATTTCTGTTCCCTACTATAATACCTTGAATGGAGCATTATCCGTTCGAAATTCTATTCCAGGTATATCACGAAGCCATACGGGGAAGCCCCTGCAATTCAGACAGTAAATCACCTAGTGAGATCAATAGAGAAGCTCTCAGTGGTGACACGAATGTGTTAACTCCCTTCTGCTATATTCTGTTGTGGACATCTCTATTTTTTTTTCTTTTTTCTTTATTTTAAAAAAGATAGGGATCTCAATATTTCTCAGAGCTAACTTGTTTAATTACTACAGATTCTCATTTCTAGATAGCACCCTTTTCTGTTGCTTACCAACTTGTGTAGTGAAAGTAATGCATTTACCAAAAGTAGTTAACCTTTTGCTTTATTGAAAATTATAGACTAGATCTTGAAGCATGACAACACATCTAACATGCACTAATGATAAAGTCGAAATTGAGCAGAGAAATATTGGAAACAGAACATAACCCGAAGTTCCATTCTGCACAAGCATAAGGGCCTATTCGAATAAAGAGATACAATCCATGAGATCCAACTAGCTTTGCGAACTTGACAATATCATATCTTCCTTCAAAGTTATACTGAAACGAGTAGCATCAAAAGAGAGAAGCAGTTCAGAAATATCAAGAACTTATACAGATAAAGATTAAAGATATTAAATAGTAGGTAACATAAAAAGAGTTGATTGAAGAACAAGACTCGCTCATTTAATACTATAGACTCTACAAGAATATAGATCGCATTACATACAGTGCAACAAACACTAAAATGCAGGTTTCAGGAAATGAATACCTGTCCTCTCGTTGGCTCATGACCATTCCAAAATGTATAAGTCTCAATGACATCTGCACCGCCTTCTTTGCTCCTAGCTATTAATTTAGGCCACATCTGGAACATGTAACATGTACAAGGCTTATATAAACTCAGGCAATGAATACCTATGTTCTTCAATAGAACATGTGCAAAACAAGATAAATAAGTTCCAGTAACTTAGATAACATCGACATTCATATTTTCATTTCAGGAGTTTATGGAACATCAAACTGAGAGTTAAGTTCTATAAATTACATGAAAGAACTGCTCCAACAAATGCAGTAACTATAAAAAGATCATACTTTTATTTGATTATCTGATGTTCATCGAGATTTTAAAATGATTTAAGGACCTGAAATTCATATGCAATTTCACTGATCGAATAGCAACAATTTTCTGAATTAAGACATTGCAAAATTAATGTTTCCCTTGAAACTGCTTCACAGAAAAATATTGTGATTAAAAATATGTTCTTTATCTTCTTTTTCCTACTTAATTCACCATTAATACAGAACAATCCACATAACAGCTACTCTTTACTTGATCTTTTTCCCAATTCCATGGAATTCTAATTCGTCACTCTGATACAATATACTCCCTCCAAAAGTTTTTCCTTCGCATATTAATACGATGAAAAAACACATCTTAAAATATTAATAAAAGTTCATACAGTTTAACTCTCGAGCGAAATGTGACTAATAAAAGTGAACTTATGCATCAAAATTCTGTCTTTTCTTAAAATTTGTGCGCGATCAAACATCAGTAAACTAACAAGAAAAAAAAATACTCTTAACAAAATTCAGTCATTAAACAATGAAACAAACATGTTTTTACGATCACATGGACTACAATTAGCACAACTAAAAGCTCCATTGTTAACCTCAGTAAAAGAGCGAAGGTAGTGAATTAGGTACTATGTTGAAGACTACCAAAATATTATGAATAAACATCTAATATATACTCCCTCCGTTCACTTTTAGATGTCACATTTCCCGTTACGAAAATCAATTTAACTAATTTTTAAAACTGAATTGAATTAGACTAATTCGATATTTAAAATTTAAAACTTTAAATATTCGAAAACTATACAAAGAACATTATAAGCTGAAAATCCTTCTCATACGTCTTAAAATATTGGTCAAAGTCTTTGCAGTTTGACTACCGAGACACAAAACATACAACTAAAAGTGAATGAGAGAGTAGTATGGAAATAGATATTATGTTGAAGACCACAAGATATTATGAATAATTTTGGTACGTCCAATTATATACTACCTCCGTTCACTTTTACTTTTAGTCACATTTCACTTCTTTATGAGAGTCATTTAACTAATCTCTGAGTCTCAGCTCAATCAAATTAGAATAATTCAAATTTAAATATTCAAACACTATAAAAAAAAAAAAAACATTATAAGTTGGAAATCCTTCTCATACGTCTTAAAATATTGGTTAAAGTCTGTGCAGTTTGACTGTCGAGAAGCAAAATATGACAACTAAAAGTGAACGACAGACTAGTACGGAACTAGATATTATGAAAAATTTTGATACGTCTAGTTATATACTGCCTCTATTCGCTTTTACTTAGTCACATTTCACTTCTTTACGAGAGACAATCTTTGAGGCTTAGCTCAATTAAATTAGATTAATTTAATATTTTAAATTCTAAATTTAAATATTAAAAATTCTACGAAAAAAAAACAATAAATTGCAATTACTCTCATATTAATATGATCGAAAAAGAACATGCAGTTAAACGAACCTCAGGAGTGGCGCGAGGATAGTGAATTCCGGCGGAGATAAGAATACGGCGTTTACCGCCGATGATAAGTGCACGGTGATCGTAAGTGACATTGAACGGCGTGAAATACTCGCCGGCGATGATCGTCAAGTGTAGAGTTAACGCCGTTAGAATTAACGGAAGACTGAGAGCTTTGTTAGCTGCCATTTATCTCTTTTCAGTTTTGGAAGTTCCGTCTCAAATGAAAATGGATAAAGCTAAGTTGTTATATATATATAGTGTAGGCCCCCAGCTGAGGTGGAGTGGAGTAAAAGTTATTGCCTGCGATGAGGTTGCAGTGTTACTATCATGGTAACACTTCATCCAAAATTTTCATGTCAATTCTAAATGAGAAAATTACATATTTGGCCTTTAGTATAAATAATTTTATTTGAAAAATAACATAAACGTGCACCTTAACTTATCATATTTACATAAATTTCAATATTTATAAAGTAATTACAAAAATCTCAATTAATTATGTATCTTTGTTGAATGTATCGGGAGCTAATTATATATCCCAACAGATCCAAAATCAAAAAATATATATTGGAAGCTAATTATGTATTTTTACTAAGAAAAAAAATATATCTTCGTTGAGTGTATTATGTATCTCAACAGATCCAAAATTGAAAAAAATGCATCGGAAGCTAATTATGTATTTTTAGAAAGGAAAAATTATATTTTCGTTTGATGTATTATGAATCTCAACAAACACAAAATCAAGAAAAAAATATATTGGGAGCTAATTATGTATCTTTACTAAGAAAAAATGTATAGTCGTTGGATGTATCGAAAGCTTATTATGTATCTCGACAGATACAAAATCAAGATTCTCAATAATTATGCAAAATGTCAAGATTTTCTGTAATTGAGCTCCAAATTGTTGGGATTTATATTATTTATCCTAATTATTTATCGAGGTTGATAGCTAGTTGTTGTGAATCAAGATAAACTCTTTTGGGCCGATTGGGGTTAAGCTAAGGGTGTCAAGTGGGTCGGGTCGACCCGGCCCTTGTAATTAACCCGGCCCGGTAAGCCCTAGGGCTTTAAAGTTTCGGGTTCCGGGCCGATTATTTTTTTAAAATGGGCCCGGTTAACCCGGCCCGAATACCTTTTTTTTAAAAAAAAAAAAGATTTTGGGCCAAACTAGCCGTTTTTGGGTCCAAACAGCTAGTTTGGGCCCATTTATTAAAAAAAAAAAAAACTTTAAAAAAAATTTTTTAATCCCAAAAAAATTCTATAAATACCCTACAACTTCAAATCATTTTTCACACAATTTTTCACTCTCTCAAATCTCATTCTCTCTCAAATCTCAATTCTCAAATATTCAATATATTTAATTTCTTAAAATGTTCACTTTAATTTTTTAATTTTTCGTTTACAAAGTACGAGCGAAAGTTTCTAAAGTCGCAACCTTCGGATACTTCCAAAATTTAGTATTGTCGTTCCATCTTTTACGTTTAATTTTTATTTATTGTATTAATTGTTTAATAGTTAATTTTATTATATTTGTGTATTTTGAATATTTTTAGTTTAATTTAATTTATATTATGGATAAATTAAGAAACCTCGCTACTAAAGATGTTAAAAAATTTTGTCCCGAAAGCGGTAGTGGTAGTAAAAAGCGAATTACTAGCGGTCGAGGTAGTTCAAGTAGTAGATATACCCGTGTGCCTTCGCCTTCGGTACCGCTTGGTACACATTTTGAGGAAGAAATAGGTGTAGGTGCTCACGATATGGATTATGTAGAAGCTCAGGAAAATTACGGTATAGATGAAGAAAATGAAGTAGATGCGGTTAATTTAGATAAAGATAATGAAAATATTGCTGAGACACCCGCAGTAGGAGATGCTAACGTTAGATCTGAATCGGTTAATCTCCCTCCCCGTCCTCCCAGTGCCCCAAGACCTCGTAAAAAAACTAGTGTTGCATGATAATTTTTTGAACGTATATCAAATATTGAAGTGCAATGCAATATTTGTCAACAAATATATAAGCATAGAAGTAGAGGCAAGCAATAGGGTACGTGTACGTTAATGAGACATATAACTGAAGATCACAAAAGAGAGTTAAATATTGCACAAGGTGGTGGGGATGTTGGTGGGCCAACGCAAACTAGAATGGATCCAGCAACCGGTCACATAGCGAAGAAGTATAATAAATTGAGAAACCGGGAAGAAATAGCTAAAATGGTAGTTATGGGTTGTTTGCCTTTTAGTTTTCCTTCTTCTGATGCCTTTATTCGTTATATACAAGCAATTTATAATCCTATGTTTAACGGTATTCCTAGAACTACTTGTCGGTCTGATATTTTTAGACTCCATTCACAATATTGTTTTTATTTGTCAACATTGTTAAAAAATATTCAATGTAGATTGTCCCTAACTTCTGATCTTGGTCGTGCTATAAATAAAAATGATTATTTAACCGTTACTTGTCATTGGATGGATAGTAATTTCGTGATGCAAAAACGTATTCTTACTTTTTTATATGATGAAGATCGTAAACATACTGGACAATTTATTGCTGATTCTATTGTTAAAATTATTGGATATTATGGTATCGAAAATAAAATTTTATGTATTGCTTTTGATAATGCTTCTAACAACAAGACTGCTATAACAAAAATAAAATCTACGCTATCTCCGCCCTTGCCTGAAATTTTTCATATTAAGTGTGCATGTCATATATATAATTTAATTGTAAAAGATGGTCTTGAGTTTTTTGAGCTTTATATTGAAAAATTTCGTCTTGCCGTTGGTTTTATTCAAGGAAATAATCGTAGATCGAGAATTAGAGAATTTAAAGTTAAATGTCAAGAAAATGGACTTACACCGATTTTGATGCCTGAGGAAATTGATACTAGATGGAATTCTACGTATGAATTTTTAAAAACTTATTATAAATATAGAATTCCTATTACACTAGCTTTTAACCAACATTGCGGTTCATTTGTTGATTCTGCTGATTGCATGCTACATAATTCTGATTGGGTTGTAATTAATGATCTTGTTAAGTTTTTAGAAAAAATTTATGTAGCTACGGTTGAATTTTTCGATGCTTATTATCCTACTGTTTGTAATATTTTGACATATATAGCCGATATTTCTGGTTTGCTCAAAGAATATAAAAATAAAGAAGGTTATAAAGAAACTGTTGACACCATGTTTACGAAATTTAAAAAATATTTTTTTTCGATTCCCCCTATTTACTTGGTTGGTGCTATGCTAAATCCGTGCATGAAATATAATAATATGTGCCACTTTAGTACTCTTATTTATACTAACTTAGAAATAAATACTAACCATGATTCTGAACAAGTACAACCTAATTTATGGACGGCTACGGCTGATGCAAAGGATTACATAGAAAAATTATATAATCACTATACTGATTTATTTGATTTAGTCGTACCTACAAATATCACTCCAATTGTCGCTCCTCATCCTCCCGAGGAGCCATCATCTTCTAAAAGGCCGGCACATAGTGTTTTTTCTGATTCGTTTTATGATTTAAATTGTTGGAACAGTGTTGATGAGAGAACTTACACATCAACTTATCGAGAAGAGCTGAAATATTATCTTCGGACGGCACCATAGAATCGCAGACGACGGATCAACACGTTGGATTGGTGGAGGAGTAATGAAACACAATATCCTGTGCTTTCAAGATTAGCTAAAGATATCTTGAATGTTCCAATGTCAACCGTTGCATTAGAGAGCGCCTTTAGTCAGGGACGACAGCAGCTTGGAGACAACCGACACTCATTGGGAAGCAATGCAATGAATGTTCTAGTTTGCCTCAGAGATTGGATTAGAGCGGAAAGAAGAAACCAAGGAATGGAACCGGAGCCGAGCGACGAGCTGAAACTTGAAGAAATTATGACTTCACGGGAGAACTCAGCAGAATCAAGTCCAATGCATGGTTTGCCCCCCGTTGACTTCGACTATCCTATGCAAGTTCCCGTTAATATTAACATGAATGAGTTGGAAAAAATGATGCATAATCTATAGATTTTTCATTCATGTAAATTATAAATTTTGGATCATTTTGCAATCAATAAAATTTCCCAAATTCCTTGCTTTTTATATTTTTTCACTTAACGATTTAAAATTTTAAATTGAATTTCTAGTTTTCTACTTTAAATTAAAAAACTTACTTCTAATATATTATTAATTAACTACCAAATATTATTAATTTATTATATTAAGTAGCATATGTTTTGTATATTTGTGCATATATCTTCTATAGAAGTGTATATTTAACGTATACATGTGTATATATTTTATAAATTAGTATATAAATATATCTATATATATTGTAATGTATATATAATGTAGTATATTTTATAAGTAGTAGTATATATACATTGAATTGTGCGTATACACGTGTATATATCTTCTATAGAAGTGTATATTTAACGTATACATGTATATATGTTTTATAAATTAGTATATAAGTATATCTATATATATTGTAATGTATATATATTGTAGTATATTTTATAAGTAGTAGTATATATACATTGAATAGTGCGTATACACATGTATATATATTCTATAGAAGTGTATATTTAACATATACATATGTATATATTTTATAAATTAGTATATAACTATATCTATATATATTGTAATGTATATATATTGTAGTATATTTTATAAGTAGTTGTATATATACACTGTATGGTGCATATACACATATATATATCTTGTATATTTAACATATACATGTGTATAAGTTTTTTGAATTAGTATATAAGTATATCTATATATACTGTAATGTATATATATTGTAGTATATTTTATAAGTAGTAGTATAAATACATTGAATGGTGCGTATATATGAGTAATTGACTAATTGTGTATATGTGTATATATTTTTTAAATTCTAATGTAGTATATACTATATATATAGTGTATATATATTATTTAACGTATTTATAATGTATATAGGTGGGTATATGTAATGTCTATTGAAAGAAAGTTTTTTTTTTTTTTTGACCGGGTTTGACCAATTTTTTAGTCGGGTTTTGGTGGGTTTGACCGGATTGGGTTAAGTGGGCCGGGTTAGGGTGAGTTTTAATTTTTTTTACTGTTTGACCCGGCCCGACCTGGCCCGGCTAGCGCCAAAACCGGCCCTTAACTGGACCTCAACCCGGTTAAAATAGAAGGGCCGGTTCCGGGTTGGCCCAGCCCAGCCCGCTTGACACCCATAGGTTAAGCTAAAAAGGATTATGCAAAAGGTGAAGACATTGTCGATTCCTCTCATCTTCTTTTTATAGGTTAATTAAATTTCTCATTCCCATTCGATAATTCAATAGCTTAAGTTTAAATTTCTCATCCTCATTGGATAATTCAAGAGCTTAAGGGATCGTTTGGTAGAGTGTATTAAAAATATAATATATACATTATGATTTGTGTATTAGTAGTACCATGTTTGATATCTTTTTTTAGACTATGCATAACTAATACTTGCATTAGTTGTACACACTTTTGTATATTAAAGTGTGTATTACCAATATACATCATTTTTCATGTATTAGTAATACAAATTCTTCAACACATGCATTAGCTTAATAAATTATAAAATTACCCTCAAATCATTGTCCCTCTTTCTCTTTTTTGCAGTTTGCCATGGAAAAGCAACAATAATTTTCTCAAGTTCTCCTTCCGTCTAATTAATCAAACAATAGTTGCTTTTTTCATCAGTTGTGCTTTACTCTTTCGTTCTATTATTTTGTTCCATCAAAGATCTTCAACAACATCACTTCCTAAACTTCTCCAATTAGCATCAAAATTTTCCTTTTCTTTCAACTTACCTTTATCATTTTCGATGGAAGAGCAAATTATCGCATTTATTGAAGAATTCTGAATATCTACTTTTGATGAAATTCTGGAAATTATTTATACTTGAGAATTTTTTGAGGAAAAAGGAGAAGCTTTGGAGGATTGTGATGAAGAATTGAAGTTGGGGTTTTAATAGAAAGAACGGTATTTTAGTAAAAGAAAATATTTTTATAAAAATTATATATATATATATATATATATATATATATATATATATTATTTTTAATACATCAAATCAAACACTGTATAAGAAATAACGTTTGCATAATTAATGCCAACATTACTAATACTTGCATTATTAATACACCATATTCGACATTAGTCTTATACACTCTATCAAACGACCCCTAAGTGTTGTCCTTGTAATTTGACTAACAATGATTACATGGTACTTGAGTGTTGGTGTTGAAAATTAGGGTTTGTTAGACTAGTACATACTTCTCCATTTCAAAATAAATGAATTATTGAGCTATTTTTTAATGTTCAAAATAAATAAATTGTTCATTCTTTAAGAGACATTTGAAAATTTATTTCAATTTTACCCTATCATTTATTGAGGTTCTTAATTACTTCACATTTTATAGGAGAGTAATTTAAGAATAATCAAAAGGATAATAGTGGAAAGTAACATATAATTTATGTCGTAAAAGATTTTTCTTAAAGAATGTGTCATATCCCGATAATTCAATTAGTATTTTGGAATGGAAGGAGTACATATTTATACATGCATTAATACAGTGAAAAACAATCTATAATTTTTATGAGTAATTAATATCCTATAGAATTGAGCTAGATTTCAAGTTTGAAATATATTTCTACTCCTATTTATATTTATTTTTTCACGCAAAAATAAATAAATATGTATGGAACGCTTACATCTCGATGTGTAATTTTTCAGCGTAAATTGGATATCAATATGGATACGAAACATTAAATGAAAAATCAAGAAAAAAACATAATATATAGAACAACAAAATCAAATCAAACTAGTGCTTTGAAACATATAGTTTTTGATTGTTTACTTGAATAGACGAGGATAATCTTATAGTATTATCTATTGGCCGAAGACAATCTACTCTAGAGTAAGAGTTAGTGGCTATTCTTGACGACTTGAACCAAAATTATACAATCGCACAAAGACAACCTATCATTGCTCTCTCACTTCCTTCAGCTTGTGTAACATCGTGATCAGTACAATATATATAAAACAATAAAATCAAGACATAATACATCAAAATCCACATAAATTTATCACTCCAACTTACTTTACCACTTAAACTTAACACGCATTTAGTTACCCTCTTAACATTTTTAGGGTGAATTAAATTCACCCCTAATACTGATGTGACATTTAAAAAAAAAATGCGTAATTTTTTTTTATTTTTTTTTTTAAAATCCTACTAATATTATATATATATATATATAATAGAAAAAAAAAACTCCCTCCTTCTTCACCCGTCCCACCCGCCAACACCCCCACCCACTCCTCCCTTCAACTGTCCCCACCCACCACCACTCATTTCTTGAATTTGACAACAAAAAAATGAGATTTCTTAATTTGTTGTTGAATCTACAATAAAATTTCTTAAGATCTAAGGTAATTGTTGATTTCTCGATTTGTAATTGTTGTAGATTCAACACACGTGTATAAAAAATCCCATTGATAGTCATATTTGATTGTTTTTTTTTTAAGGATAATTTGATAAAATAAAATTGGTATTGTGTTTTTCAATGGTGGACGATAATGACGTTTTCCGGCGAAAATTCGCCGAAAAATTTGATTTGTGTGTGCATATGTTGTTGTGTGGGGTGAACGGAGGTGGATGGGGTGTGTGCAGGTGTGGTAGTGTAGGGGGTGGACGGAGTGTGCGTGCAGGTTGGGGGTGGACGGGAGGGGGGAGCGGGTGGGTGGTTATGAAGAAGATGGAAAATGGGGGTAGGGTATTTTTTTAATTTAAAATATTTTATATATTTTAAAATATGTATATATATATATATTTATATATATTTTTATATATAAATATTAAAAAAATATTTTATTTACGTGGCTATGATGTGACTGTGATGTGGCGCTGATGTGGCAGCCAATGTGATGCACTCTCCCTCGTGAGAGCGGTGTTAGATATTAAGAGGGGAAACTAATTCAGTTTAAAGATGTTAAGGGGGTAAATAAATAGAAACTTAGTTTAAGTGATAAAGTAAATTGGGGAGACAAGTTTAGGAGAGTTTTGATGCATTATCTCTAAAATCAAATTAAACTAGTTTTGACATCACACAGAGAGATTTTGATTGTATTCACTTAAATAAGCTAAAATAGATTATATTTATTGCCCCATACAATACCAAAGGAGTTAACAAACCAAAAGATCAAAAAGTGGTATAATTAGTTGTTTAATTTCCTCCAAGAACATTGATAATAACTCCAGCAGATAAACTGAAATACATAACAAGATTATCACCCTTTGAAATTCCATCATCTTTAACATTTCTTGAAGCAAATGCCTCTTCACAATTCATAGCATAATAATTAGCTGATTCAACATGATCACTAGCTGATTGAAACTTCTTCTCTTGAACATCATCTAATGCAGTCACAAATGCTCCAACAACACCACCATACCTGTCGTTGAGACATAATATCAGTGTCGGATCCAGGATTTTCATTCAGGCGATTTGAAAAAAAATTATAATTAAAATATTTTTTTAAAGTAGTAGTTGTAGTTGTACTTGTACATAACCAGCAAATGATAAAATTTTAAAAGAATACTAAGTAAGCCTACATGCCTAACAAGAATCGAACCTATAACGTGAGGGTTAGCTAGCGGCCCAAATGGTGCGGCCTAATACCACTGGACTATATCATTCAACGTTGGTTCAAGTGAACAAAGTTAGTATAAAATCTATTCTATACATACAATATAATTTATGAACCCGAACCCCCTGACACCCTTGTAGGTCTGTCCTTGTATAATATAATTAAGCAGTAGTTGATGCATGTTCTTTCTGATAGTAATTGAATTTTCAAATGAGATGAATGTCAAAGTCAATCAATTCAATATGATATTAGAACAAGCAAGAGATTCTTTAGTTCAAATCTTATAGCAACTATAAAAAGTTCTAAAAAAATGTTCACGTATTTGATAATGATCTCATAAAAAGTTCAAGATTATATATTTAAATTTCATTAGTTAAAAGTTATGCTATTAGAAAGATAGATAATAACAACTTTCGTCACTAAATGATTGATAAATTCTTCTTTTAGTCCTTCGAATAAAGGCATCAACATATTTTACCTTCTATTAATTTAAAATAAGGGTTTTTGGTCCCTTCATGTAGAATATGTCATAGTGGACTAGCTATCGAATTATATTACCATCACAAATGAAGTAACAACACAAACTTAGCATAATACATGAATAATTAAATGACGACACACTTAATAATTATGATAAATTTGTGAATATACTTGCAATTAAGGGATGAAGGCGCACAATTCAATTAATTGAGGGACTAAAAGTGCTACTGGTCCTATTAAAAATGAGACGACCACATAATTCAAAATGGTGTTAGAACAAGCAAGAAGTTCCGTGTTCAAATTTCACTGCCACAAAATTAACAAACATTAATATATATTTCCACAAGCTCGGTGTTTGGCTTATGAAAGAAAAAAAGGTTCGTGGGGAGCTTGAGATTGTCACACAAATCAACATACGTTTATGCAAGAAGCTAAGTCGTGGGCTTAGAACTCAGTAGCTTCAACTCAAACCATGTGTTATACTAAAGAAAAAGTCCCATGTTACTAGCTCCGCCAATGAATAATCTCATCGCACGCACAAAAAACTCGAAAAAGATAAGCATCCAGTACCTCTCGAATTGTGGCCAAAGTTGCTACGACACACTCCAACTTCACATGAGTCCTATTACCCCCCTGAACTCAATTTTAGAGTATTTTTGTCACCCTTTTATGCTGACATGACACCTTTATAAAATAAAAATGGGACCCACGTCAAAGGTGCCAAAATGTGTCACATCAGCTGAAAAGGGTGACAAAAATATACTAAAATTGAGTTCACAGGGTAATAGGGCCCCTGTAAAATTGGAGTATGTCGTAGCAAATTTGGTCATAGTTCAGAGAATACTAGATGCTTTACTCAAATCGAAATAAAAATATCTAAACGTTTTTGGCATATGAAAAATGAACCATACCATTTGCTACACACACTCAATGCTGAAGAAACTAGAGGACTAATGCCACTTTCATGACTATGCTTTTTATTTATGTAGTCTTGAGTTTGTGATGCATGGGAATTTCCTGCTTGAATAATAGCTATAGCTAAATCAAATGGAGTTTGTGCTGATGAGATTTTTGGATCAGAGTTTAATAGTTTTATGCAGAAATCAAAGTCCCAATTTGGTTTATTATAAATTGTGCATGCTTTTTCAATAAGATTTGAGTTGTTGTTTGCTTTGGTTTGTGAAGCCAAAAGCAAGAAAAAAAGGAAGAAAGAGATGGAAAAAACAGAAATGTTTCTTAGATACATTTTGTGTTTAGCTTTTTTTTTTTTTTGTGTGTGTATGAGGAAGTGATTCTGATACGCTATATAGAGAGACCTGCTAGAGTAGAGTATAAGAGGTTTATTCAACAAATTCAATTTAAGACGGTCAGTACACTAAAGCTCCTGCTATGCATGGGGTTCGAGGAAGGGCCGGACCATAAGATCGAGTCTATTGTACGCAACCTTATCCTAAGTACATTTCTATGAGAGTCTAATTCCATGGCTTGAATAGAGATCTTCTGGTCGCATGACAACGATTTTACTAGTTACGCTAAAGATCTCCACATGAGCTCAATATTGGATCTTATAATATTATAACTAGACTATAATGCACCCGTTTTTTGCTTTTATGTGTGTATATTCATGGAAAATTACACCAAATGGCTTTAGAAATGAATGATCTTGAACTTTTGATCCCACATGTCTCATTGGAACAACCACTACACTTTGGTTGGATTGACTCATATGCATGGGCCGAGCCACCTTAGGTGAAGGGTAGTCCGGTGTAAGTCTTTCGATAGAAAATTATATGGTGTGTAAATGTTTAACATGTATTATGAATGTATATTAAATTTGATTCACCCATTTTTTTGCAAATAAAAACACTTTATGTGTGTATTCATGGAATATTACACCAAATGACTTTAGAAATGAATGATCTTGAACTTTTGATCCCCACATGTCTCACGGGAACGACCACTACACTCTGGTTGGATTGACTCATACGCATGGGCCGCGCCCTTCGCTAGAAAATTACGTAGTCTACAAGGTTAAATATTAACTATTATAAATGTATATTTAATTTCGCACACTTTAACACAATTAAGAAGAAAATTTATACACATAATTCTATTGATTTCTTCTAGCAAAAGAGTGGTTGTTCTTCTATCACGAGTTCTATACCCCCCACAAAATCATCTAGGTCCAATCTGCATGATTTTTATTATTCATAAATTAAGCAAAAAAAGCCTTAAAACTTGATTTCAACTTTTCTATAAAAGTGAACTCTCTGTTGTCTTTCTGTTTATTTTATGACCTCTTTAATTTTGTTTGCAATATTTTCTTGTTTATCTTATAAAACTTATTGGATCTCATTTGCAACCTTTTGAAATACATGTTCATGTTGACTCACGTTTTCTCTATGCCCATGACTCAAACATAAATTTTGGTCAAAGATGAAGAGATCTCAATCATTTTATCACAATTCATATTAGTCATACATCTGCAACAGTTTTACGTATTATGTTGCTCCAAAAAATGTTTAATCAATATGTATATTAACCGTCTAATTGATCAAACTTCTAAATCAGTTAATTTTGAAAAGCAGTTTTTGTTTCACAACTAAATTCTAAAAATACTTTTGAGCAACAATTATTTTTTTCCCAAAAAAATTTTATCCAGCAAAAAACAAACTGCCTTTGTACCACCTCTTTTTTTTTTTTTTTTTTTTAAAATTACACTATGAAAAATAAAAAAGCGCTTAAAAATAAGCTAAAGGATAATCACCTAATTAGGCAAACTTATACACTAGATTTATCAAACTTAGCGGTAGTTTTAAAAAAATTATCAAACACAACTAGAGTTTCAGAAATTCGCATTGTATCAGTGATACAATAATTTTATATCCATTGTTGTTGCACAACTACAAAATGAATTTCAGAAACTGTTGCATAGCTAATACAAAGTCTAGTTACGCTTAGTAATTATTCAAACTATCACTATATTTGATAATTACAACTCAAACTATCGTTATTTTTATCAGTAAACCACACAATTTGGAAATGTGAATGTTTTTCTTTTGCATAAACAACATAAATTTCGACAGTTTGGAACTTACTTACAGAGAATTCTGACATTTTGCATACTATTGAAAACTTCAATTTTGGGTCTGTCGAGATACATAATTAGCTCCCGATACATTCAACGAAGATACGTTTTTTCCTTTGTAAAGAAACGTAATTAGCTCCCGATATTTTTTTTTTATTTTGAGTCTGTCGAGATGTATAATTAACTCTCGATACATCCAACGAAGATACATAATTAGTTGAAGTTTTTATAATTACTTTGTAAGGTTAGAATTTTTGTAATAAGGTGTATGTTTATGTCATTTTTCCTTTTAATGAGATGTTGGGCCAGAATTTAATGGGCTTATATAAATGGGCCAATCCAAAAAATCCAAAATACATGGGCCTCTTACTGATCCACATCCACTTCCTCTTCCTCCTTATAACAATGGCGGGAGTTTAAATTACAGCAAAATTAATAATTAAAAAAAAAAAACTGAAGAAAATACAAAAATTGGAGCAAAAAATGGAAAATTCAAGTGAAAATGATGTTGATTCTCTTAGAAGGTACTTTATTTTTTTTTCTTCTTAATTTTAATTTTATACTAAAGTAAATTTATGCTTTTTAATTTTTAGTGTTTGTTGTTTTTGAATATGGTAAAAATAGGAAAATTGAAGAGCTTAGAGAAATTCAAAGAAGTGTGGAAGAGCCAGAAGAATTTGGTTTAGAATTGAAGAAATTACTCGAAGATTGTACACTTCAATTTGAGGTAAAATAAACTAAATAAATAGAAAAATAAATTTGTTTTTTCTATTTTATTTTTATTTTCTTATTATTTTTTGTATGACCGTAGTATCCTGACCAGCTTGCTTGCACCTCACAACTTTGTCAACGAGGCTAGAATAAATAGGAAGAAATCACCTATTATTTATTTATTTATTTATTTATTTATTTTGTTTAAGGTTAAAAGCAATTTCACAAGTAACATGAAGTAAAAATTGGGATATTTGGAGAGTCAATGAGTTCTTTTATTAGCTAAAGAAGCTATTTTATTTGTATTTTCTTGTTATTTTTTTGTGATTGTAGTGTCCGGGCTAGCTTGCTCGCACCTCGGCAATTCTATACACTAAGGCTAGAATAAATGGGAAGAAATTACCTATTGTTTTTTAAGGTTGAAAACAATGTCACAAGTAACATGGAGTAAAAATTGGGATATTTGGAGAGGAAAATGAGTCCTTTTATTAGCTAAAAGAAGCTATTTTATTTGTATTTTCTTGTTATTTTTTATGACCGTGATGTCCAGGATAGCTTGCTCGCACCTCGACAATTCTGTCGATCGAGGCTAGAATAGATAGGAAGGAATCAACTAGTGTTTTTTTTTTGTTAAGGTTGAAAGCAATTGTCGCAAGTAACATGGAGTAAAAGTTGGGATATTTGGAGAGGAAAATGAGTTCTTTTATTAGCTAAAGAAGATATTTTATTTGTATTTTCTTATTGTTTTTTTTTATGACCGTTGTGTCCAGGCCAGCTTGCTCGCACCTCGATAACTCTTTCGACCGAGGCTAGAGATGAGAAGAAATCACCTAGTGTTTTTGTTATGTTATGGTTGAAAACAATGTCACAAGTAAATGGAGTAAAAGTTGGGATATCTGGAGAGGAAAATGAGTTCTTTTATTAGCTAAAGAAACTTTTTTATTTGTATTTTATTATTATTCTTATGACCGTGGTGTCCTGGCTAGCTTTCTCGCACCTCGATAACTCTGTCGACCGAGGCTAGAATAGATAGGAAAAATCACCTAGTGTGTTTTTTATTAGCTAAAGAAGCTTTTTTATTTGTATTTTCTTATTATTTTTATGACCGTGGTGTCCAAGCTAGCTTGTTCGCACCTCGATAACTCTGTCGACCGAGGCCAGAATAGATGGAAAGAAATCACCTACTGTTTTTTTTTTTTTTTTATGTTAAGGTTGAAAACAATATCGCAAGTAACATGGTGTAAAATTTGGGATATTTGGAGAGGAAAATGAGTTCTTTCATTAGCTAAAAGAAGTTATTTTCCACTTTTAGGTGGAAATTGTTTTCATTGAAGAGAACATTTTTCACTCCCGTTTGGCCATAGATTTTGAAGTTGAAACTTTAAACTTGGAAATTTGAGTTTTTGAAGTTGTGTTTAGACATGCATTTTACTTGAAATTGAAGTTTTATGAGTGGAAGTCCCAAAAACTGGTTTGAGCTAGTTTTTCGGAACTTGAAAATACTTGAAGATCAGTTTTTCAAAATCTTAATCAAATTTCATGGCCAAACAAGTGTTTGAAGATAAATTTTCAAAAACTACTCCCAAAATCTATGACCAAAAGCTAGATAAGATAACCAAACAATGAAAAATGAGTTCATCTTAGAATGCATTTTTACCAATACCAAACATGTTAGCTCCTAAAAAAGATCAAATTGACTCTTGATAAGGGACAAGGAATAGATAAATTGATGAGAGCAAGAGAGGTTATCTTTTGGTGAATGGATCATTTCATGTTTCTTTTGACGGCTTGTCATGTTCACTATATTTTTCTTTCCAAGTCGTGTTTTTTTACTGGGTATGATTTTGCAGAGCAAGGTGGAGCAGATATTATGTGATGCTTCAGAAGTCAGCTTCTCGTCTGATCAGGATTTAGGTAGAAGAAAAGCTTTTCATATCTTGTTTTTCCCTCCATGTGTCTGTGTGCTGTGTAGAATACACCACACACACACATATGTTTTGGGGGAGCTTTACATAGGCACACACGTATCTGTTTGGAGGGAGCTTTATGTGCCATTTAATTTCTTGTGTTTGCTACATCAGATGAATTTTGGAAATATTTGAAGAATGAGCTAAGTACAGAGGAGGCTAAGAATGCAAAAATAGAAGAAGAAATTGAGAGGCTTTCAAAGGAATATGTTGAAGGTATTAAGGACTCCTGGTGGTTTTGGAAAATTCAGATATTTGTGGGATTGCGACACGTGCTTGACGTTTGATTTTGAAACGTTTGCTTTTTCTGTAGGTTATAGCAAATTGGTGAATGAGATTGAAGGCCTTAGTTGTCCTTTGGAGCTCATTGAATCACTGGTTTGTTTCTGTTCATCCGCTTATTCTACTTGAATATAAACTAAGTTTGTTGATCAGGGTGGGGTGGAGGGGGATTGCTTGCAGGTTTAGGAAACATGTTTACTTGTTGGTTCCTTAAGAAATTGGACATGCTATCGTTTTATGGTATCTGGCTGCTGCCCGAACTAAAGCGTTGAGGTGAGATATCAAATAAATTGCATGTGGGTGGAAGAATGTAAACTGTGACAATTTCTAATTCCTGTGTGATCCAAATCTATACCGAAGCTATTACTATTTGTGGAAGTGCCTAAGTTTTTGACAATATTGCAAGCTTTTTTGGCAGTAATGGACGTCCATTCTGTTGCATGTTTACCATTATGGACATCCATTCTGTTGCATGTGTACCATTATCATCTCTGTATAGGGAGAACATAAGAGCAAATTTTTATAATTTTTCTTCCTTAAAGATACAAAGTGGGATCATCATGTTCTTATTTGGTGACACATTGGAAATCCTTGGTAGTTTCATTGATGCGAAAGACACGTAAAGGATGTGATATTTAGAAACGAACAAATTACTTCCTCACTAGTCTCCAGTAAATTCTATGAATATGGGGAGGAGTTTGAAAATGTAAGGCTGGTGTTGCGGAAGATGGCATCTGTCATGTTTCGGGAGCATTTTTGTCATCCTGAATTATAGTGAGAAATGGAGTCATGCATTCTGGAACTAACATTAAGAAGCTGGTACTTCTAAATTCTTAGCTTTCACTGCCGCTTGATTTTGTTTAATATCTCTTATTTTGGTTGGATGTAAGTTAAAATGTTGTGTTTATTTTCTTAAGATGATGAGGGAAAATGGAAGGTTGTGGTTGCCTTTTGTTTGCTCGTGAGTCGACTCTACAATCTCAAGTTCTATGTGAAGAAAATTGTGGGAAGAACTTAAAATTTGATCAACAGCTAATGAGTTGCATTAGTGAAACTTTTGTCTTCTTTATGGGGCTTGGAAGGACAATTCATTAGCTTTATGGTGTATCACTTATTCTCAGTTGCAATCATTACATAATTCTTCTGCGTGGTCATGCCATTTAAAAAATAATAGTAAGTTGTCAGTCATGAAATATTTTCAAGTGGAATATTAGCAAGGATACTTTTGTTATACTGCTGAACCAGTTAAATTTGATCAAATTACCTTAAAGAAAATTACCCTTTGATTAGAAAGCTGAAATTTTTCTTTCTAGGTGAACAATTTCTTGCACTTTTTCTATATTGTTCCCTCTTCTATTTACCCAAGTCTAATGCGTCAATCTTATCATGCTTCCTCTGAATCTCAGAACTCATAACTTTGTTCATTTGCATGTTACTAATATACTTATTGTATCTTACCTTATATTTTAGGGACTTGAACAAGGAAGAGTACTCAATAAAGGAAACTTGTCAAGTGCACCGGCAGAATATAACTTCAAGGTTCTTACAACTTTTTAATTTTTTTTTTTTTTAACTTAGAGTAGCTTGATATCATTATTTAAATGCAAATCTTGCTGTCAGTTACTGGCGCATCAACAATTATTTAGTCTATTGATAGTCTCAATTATCACATTGCATGACAATCTTTCTACTGGCGAACTGTCAAAGCATATTTGGCTGTTGTGTTATTTCCTTAAAAGAAAATTAAGGATACCCCTTTTGTATGTAGATCTTTGAATTAGGTAATCAGCTTGAGAAGAGCAAATTGAATTTGAAGTCGTTGGAAGATCTTGAGAGTACTTTCAACAGGTATTTTCGTAAATAAATTTTGCATGGTTCGTCGTACTCTCTCTTGTCTAACTCCAGTGCACTTAATTTTGCAATATAATCAGGTTCGAGGCTATAGAGCAGATTGAAGATGCATTTTCTGGTCTTAAGATAGTAGAGTTTGAGGGGAACCATATCAGATTATCTTTAAGAACTTTTATCCCAAACTTAGAAAACTTGCCCCACAACCATACAATAGATGTTGCTGAATCACCAGAGCAAAATCATGAGTTGTTAATTGAACTGATGGATGGAACCATGGAGCTAAAACACGTTGAGGTATGCGACATAAGAATTAGAGATAACTGCATTTTTGGTCCCTAAGTTGTTGGTAAATTATGTTTTTGGTCCTTGTGATATATGACTCAACATACTTGAAATTCAATTAATTAAATTGTGTAATTTTGGTTCCCTCGTGTAGAGAATTTGTTATGTTTGACTATTATAAATTTATATTACCATCAGATATCTAGTAGCAATACAAGCTTAACATAACACATTGAGTAATTAAGTGGTGGAGCAGTTAATATGAGATACAACAAGCATATGCCGAAATTAAAAATCTACTGTTTGGTGTTATTCAGCATATTGGTTGGTTTTAAGTTATAACCGACTGAATCATTGGGTTTATCTGCAAGCTGCTTTGGCTTTCTTCCTTTGTTGAATTAGCTGCTTGCTTTCCTTAGTTTTTATTGGTCATTAAGATATAATGTTGCCATTTCTGGCCTATTGTACCCTAATCTACTCTTTGGTGATGCTCTTCAGATTTTCCCAAATGATGTATCTATAAGTGAAATAACCGATGCTGCAAAATCCTTCAGGTGTGTTTCCTTTGCATTTTACTCTTACACTCTACTGGTCTCACTAAGTTTTGGCTTGAGCATAAATCATGATCCTTTATTATTTAAATTCAAATTTGATGCGAAGTTTTTAGTTGATATTTGCAGCGTGATTGGTGTTTACTTACTATTTTGGAAGTAATTTGCAACATGATTTATCTGTGGTTCAACTCTCATTCTGCTACTATGAAAATTCACACAGTGCAACTGATTCCAGACAGGTCTATTCTCCTGTGGGAGTCCTTGAAAAGCGATCTTCTTTAGAGTGGTTCGTTAAAAGTGTGCAAGATCGAATTGTTCTCTGCACGTTAAGGCGATTTCTTGTGAAGAGTGCAAATAGTGCAAGGTTAGTCCTTATTTTGTACTTTGTGCATGCAATTTGAGTTAAGAACTTAAGATCGTTCTGCAGAGGTTTGTTGTACATTTATTCATAATCGTGTCAATCATGATTTTAGAACTTCATTTATCAATTTCTGGTGCTTTATTCATGTTAGTTACACCTAATTTTTTTTTTTTTTAAAAACCCTCCCATAGATGTTTCATATTGTACCTTAGGACGCACTGCTTGTATGCTACAAAGGAGAGCTAAATTTTTGGCTTCCAGAGGACAAAATTAAAGGTCTGGCATGGTGCTGATCATAAGAGTTACAAGTACTAAGATGAGCTCCACATGTTGCAACTCTATAGTCACAAGCTGGGTCATATACATAAATCTTAAAAAAAAAATAGTCGCAGAAATAAATCTAAAGACTAGTTACAAGATTCTTCTCTACTAAAAAAGAGCAAAAGTTAGTTACGCTGGTAACGAGGGATCTGTTGAAGAAGGGATGGATTTTTATCACGAGCGTCTCATTAAAGGGTTTATCGGAAACAACCTCTCTACCCAAAAGGTAGGGTTAAGGTCTGCATACATCCTGCCCTTAATGCAGAACAATACAAATTACCAGTGTTCAAAAAAGGTCTGCGTAGTTCAAAAAAGGTCTGCGTACATCGTACCCTCCCCAGACCCCACTTGTGGTATTACATCGGGCATGTTCTTGGTGTTGTCATCTCATTGAGGGTTTATGGCATAGGAGCAGTGCTGAAATATTGTGTTGAATAACTGGTTTCGTAAGTGGACTATTGGAATAAATACGAAACAGTCTAGGAGTTCAAATTGGAGTTAGTAACTGCAACAATCTGAAGTGGTAGTTGGAGAAAGGTGGTCAAGTCTATATTTATTTTGACATCATCCATCGGAATCTTAATGTGACTAATAGATTAGATTACTGAATAACGTAGTCCTATTCTACAGTTATGGGAGTTAATATTATGTTGAGGAAGTCATTCTTCGTGTAAGTGAGAAATCCTTCGAAATTAGTGGAGTCGAAGAATATGCGCTAAACTGTATAAATCTGATGAAAGAAGGAGAAGCTTCGTAAATTGAATAAGCATGGACTGTGTATGGAAAATCCTAGTCCTGACATGAGAAGGGACCAGAAAATTATGCAGAAGGTGGAGAAAGAGGACCAAATTTATCCGTACAAACTGGCTTTAAGTATTTTTTTCTCTTGTTCTCTGATGTTATGTTTATTTGATCTATTTTTGAATTTTGTACTTGTATCTACTCAAATCAAACAGGCATACATTTGATTACGTGGATAGAGAAGAGACGATAGTAGCTCATATGGTTGGTGGAATTGATGCTTTCATAAAGCTACCTCAAGGTTGGCCACTAACCAGCTCTGGTTTAACCTTGATGTCTCTCAAGAGCTCAAGTCAGTACTCACAAGAGATATCTTTGACCCTCCTTTGTAAGGTTGCGGTAAGTTGCTTATTTGTATCGCTGTTATAGATTATATGACTAGCAAACCCATCAAATTCCTAAATTTCTGATATTAGGTATTTCCTGCAAAAATAAAAAGGGTAAACTATTCAAATTGCCTCCTAAAAGTGTTTCAAATTAGTAGGAAAAAAGTTGGGACGCGTCAGTTATTGGCTTTATATGAATGTAAAAGATTCATGTTAATCGGTTGTTCTTGTGGAAAGAAAGGGATGGTTGGACCCCTTTTTTTTAATCAAGTAAACATATTTCATTTCATAAACACGGCCACCATTAAAAGACCGTATACAAGTGGTATACCAAAAAGTAATTTACATAATCAACTGATTCTCTACAAACTTCACCTAGTCATCTATACAATTGGGCTAAGTTGCTCGGGCTCTTCAAGAGAGAACCAGGGGCTTTTCGAGTTGTTTTGAGACCATAAAGTTAGAAAACTATTCGACAGGTTCGACACTATCCTAGTTTTTTGTCCTTCCGATCTTTATTTCATTTCATCTTTTCAGGAAGTGGCAAACTCATTGGATACAAATGCACGGCAGACTATCTCAGGTTTCACAGATAGAATTGAGGAAATACTTGTGCAACAAATGACTGCAGTAACTTGAACCTGAAAATATTTCGAAAGATGACTGCTTCCCTGCTCTATGATGCTCTGCACTTATTCTGGTAAGATTTATCAGTCATAATATAACTTTGTTTTCATTCAATAGTATCGGTGCCAGCTGCTAGTCATATGATTCATTTAATATAGTCATTTCAGATGCAGAGATGTTCTTGTAGCGAATTAGTGCATTTTGTTGATGTAGATTTCTCACTAGTGTGTTAAAAACATCACTTGCATCTAAGCTTTAAAATACTTTTTCCCGGCTAGGGTAAATTTTCATCAAAATGCACCTAGTGGTGGCGTATATGCATCGCGAAACAGATTTCATCCTTCCTCACTTTGATGTTGCAGGGGAGTATACAAAATCTGTAATAGACGTAACATCAAGATGATAGACAATTTACACCAAGACTTTAACAATGTAAACATCTACATTTGAAACAAAAAATGACCATGTCTTTATATGCTCAAAAGTCTGTACTTTCTTTTCTTTTTTCACCCTGGAACCCCAAAAATGCACGCAGGTACCTTTAACTCTTAACGACCTTTCTTGTGAGCACAGTAAATGAAACTCCGAGTATGGTGAGAGTAAAATGTTATTTACATGGATACTAAACTGGCAACGGTTACTATTCATGATAGAACCAGGTAGTTCATTATTCCTGGAGAAAATGGCACCCTTCCTTGTCACCTTCAAGAGAGAACCGGGGGCTTTTTGAGTTGTTTAACATGAATAATACTCGTACTTGTCACAATCCTGATGTATATTGTGATTGGAAGGTACATGAAGATCGATTATGTTATTGGTTGCAGGTAATATATGCTCTTCAACTGGGATACTCAGTCAACTGTTCAAGAAAAACTCCCTTTAACTAGACATATCGCAAGTAAATCAGTTAGATATGTGAAAAAAAAATCCTTAATGAATGAATGAAATTTTTGGGGATTATGTATGAAAATATGATACTTGTTATTTTGCTTCCTCTTTCTAAGTGAATATGTTTCAATGTTTCTGTTCTTTACTGTTATTTATGACAGTAATGAAAAAAAACCTAGTTTGCAACAACAATAGTAGATAGGAAATTATTAAAATTAATATTTATGTCGAAGTAATTTTGATAATTTCTTACTAACATTACCTCTTCTACTCACCAAGAACAAAGAGCTAAGTTTTCTGTTTTTCTACAAATTAAAGCCAAGAAATCCCTCTATCAAATAGTGCTTGGTTATTGTAATTTTCATAATTCAATTTGTTAGTATAATCAATCTCTCTATTGAGTATTTGGAGTCATATTCACTACATTATGATTCTTTCCAAACTACACTATTTCGTAGCTTCAAGAAAAAAAAAATGGCTTAATTCATTTCATGCTTATTACTAGTACTATTTTTGCTCATTGATAGTCTTTTGTAATCTCATTAAAAGATACAAGATTCATAATCATTTTTTTTTTTTTAATTCGGTTCTTCATTATTTAAAATGCAACAAGCATGAGATAAGACAAACATATGCATATACACCTATTGTAATATATGCCAATTGGAGCCATTATTGTTGCGGCCATGACATGACTGTATACAGTAAACACATAGGGGCTCATTCCCTTATCTAAGGATGGTCTTGTATATGATGTCATATCCAGACAGAATGAATTACAGAGTAACAAACAACAAAAATGGCTTGAACACATTCTTTTTGCTTGTTATTACTCTACAATTCATTCTGTCTGGATATGATATCATATCCAAGACAACCGTAGATAAGGCAATGAGCCCTTGTGTTTTCACCGTATACCGCCATGTTGTGGCTGCAACAATAATGGCCCCAATTGCCATATATTATGATGGGTGTATGTGCATACTGTTGTTTGACTTATCTTATGCTTGTTACCTTTTAAATATTGAATAACCGTATTTGAAAAGAAAAAAACTGATTATGAATATTGTGTCTCTTAGTAGGAATACAAGACCACCGGTGAACAAAAACAATTGTGGTATAAGCCTGAAATGAAAGAAACCTTTTTTTTTCTTGAAGCTAAGAAATAAGTGGAGTTGGAAAAACTCAGAATGTAATGAACATGACTCCAAATACTCAATAAAGAGATCGATTTTATTAACAGAAAATAAGAAAAATTACGTTAACCAGACAGTATTGATAGCTTGGACACTCTGTGCATGTAAACGTTTATAGGGTGATGAAGATGAAAGAAAGCAAACTATGAAGACCTTCATCCTCTCTATTTCCCCCCCTAAACGCTCTACCATGTCTATTGCTATCCCTCTCCTCTTTGTGCCTTATCTCCTATGTATTCTATGTGTTGTTTGGTTCTTCTTTGTGTGCTCCTAGCTAGCTCCTTTATATAGAATGTGTCATGTGCTAAGGTATTTGACGTTAGGTAGGTATCAATGTGTGATGTGAGAGGGAGAGTGAATGTGAGTTGTGTGATGTGTGGTTAGGTCAAGTATTGTTGCGTGATGTGAGAGTGAGTGTGCATTGTAGTGTGATGTGTGGTTAGATTAGATATTGTTGTGTGAAATGAGAGTAAGTTGTGTGTGTGTGTGTAATGTTGTGTGATGTGGGAAGATGGGAAATGGGGGTTTGGTTAGGTTAGGTATTGTTGTGTGATGTGAGAGTCTAGTTGCGGAACCGGAATTTAAGGGTTGTGGGTGTCGTGCTGGAGGTTCGAACATATATATTGACACCCAAAGCTTTGAGGTTTCGCCTAAAAAGCAAAACATTCAACTATCTTCTTGATTTTAAAGGTGTTTTTTTTTTAAGAAAAAGAAAAATTCTATACAAATTTTTATACATTTTTAATGTAATTATACCTAGTGCGTATTGAATGTAACGGATGCCGAATCACCATAAAATTCTAGCATAGGTCCGTCCTCCTGTGAGAGTGAATGTGAATGTGTATTGTTGTGTGATGTGGGCAGCGGAAATGGGGTTTTGGTTCTTTTTTGTTTTGGTTTAAAAAGATAAAAATAAAATATAATGGTGAAATATTAACTAATCATTTACTCCCTCCGTCCCAAATTACCTATCTTAAATTGAGATGACACATTGATTAAGAAAAATAATTAATAACATACCTAATTTACCATAGTACCCCTATTAAATGATGTTTACAATTTAATTTGAAGAAAAAATAATTAATGCAAAGGGTAAACCATGGAAAAAAAATTGTCTTGTCTTGATTAATGAAAAAAGACGAAGTAAAATGGGACATCAAATTAGAAAATTTGGAACGGGTAATTTGGGACGGAGGGAGTACTATATACTAATAAAAATATTTAAAAGTTAAATGACCAATCAAAATATATGTAACTAAGAAAACTTAGACTTGAAATAATTATTTAAAGCAAAAAAAGGATTAAAACTCAGGAAAGATAAAATATCACGTGTCTACCGTCACTGTAGATTATCCAATTTTATACACATGTTTGGCTAGCTTTGATACCAATTTGATAACTCAATAGTTACATACAAGACTATAGAACATATGAACCCACATTGTTAGCTTGGAAGGTTAGGGATTTTTATTTAAACCAAAAATGAAACTTTGGTTTCATTCGATTCATTGAGAAGCCACTCATGATACACTGACTAGAAATTATCAGAAGGTCTTCCGGCACAGACATACTACTAATCGGTTTACCCCTGCCCTCCCCCTCCCCCCCCCAAAAAAAAAAAGAAAAAAAATCTTTACTTCCCTATATTTGCAAGTCCCACAATTAAAAGTGACCGGATTGTCCTACAATTTGACGTTGATGTGTAACAAACCTAACGTATGCTAAATAAGTGAAAGTTTGTTGAGATACATGTCATGATATAGACTTGTTCAAGTACTCCCCCGGTCTCATTTTATGTGGCACAGTTTGATTTGGAAGGATTCTGAAACTTGTGGTCTAAGACAACATTTAGATATTTGTGTGATTATAAATCATGCTGAAAAGTTTTGCCCAAAATTTTTTTTGGAGCCCGGGCCCACCCTCAAATTGTGGGCTAGCACCCCACAGAAAGTCGCAAAAAGCCCGCAATTCCTGTCATTTCGCCCGTTTGACTTGAAAAATGGCTCCCCTAGTCCCACCAAAGCAATTTGATCCATTTAATAGGCCGTCAAAAGTCGTAAAAAACCCACAATTCCTGTCGTTTCGTCCGTTTGACTTGGAAAATGGCTCTCCCGACCTCGTCAAAGCAACCCAATCCATTTAATAGGATGCCAGGGAACGCTGGAAAAGTTTCGCCCAAAATTTATACTGGAGCCCGATCCCACCCCCATACCGTGGGCTAAAAACACCCACTGAAAGTCGCAAAACACCCACAATTCCTACTGTTTCGTCCATTTGGCTTGAAAAATGGCTCTTCCGTCCTCATCTAAGCAACCCGATCAATTTAATTAATGGTAAAAAGAAAAAAAATCTAAAAAAATTGGTAACATATAGAAAGGGACGGATGAAGTAAGTGAAAGTTTGTTGAGATGCATGTCATGATAGAGACATTTCAAGTACTATTGAACTTTTATGATCCTTTAATAAATGAGTAGGTTATTAACCTCCAAACTTGAACGAATTACTCATGGTCATGATTTTATGGGCCGACTTCGGCACCCTAAATTCCATACTAAAAATTGTAAAAATTTAAATTCATAGAAAAGAAATCCTGAATACGCTTCTATTTGTTCACTTGTGAACAGGGGCAAATCTACGTAGTGGCGAGGGGGTTCACCCGAACCCCTAGGCAAAAAATTATGATGTATATATAAGGTAGAAAATCTATATCTATGTACATATATTAATTTTGAACCATCTGACACAAGGTTGTTGGATAGCTCAATGGTACAATCTTCATTTCTTGGGGCACTAAATCAGGCTTGGTCGCGGATTTGATCCCCATTAGGTTTTTTTTTTTTTTAAAAGTAGACTGAAACCTACAGCTGGACTCCTACAGAGCAGCTATTAAGAAAAGACTATATACCTCATCTGCTATATGAAAAAAAAAAACTTTAAAATAAGTTACATATAAGTTTAAGTATAAGCCTAAAAAAACCTTTAAAATATAAGTTTTAAGTATTTTATATTTATAGACTATATACTATTACGTCCCTTGAAATAATATTTTGTTGGCTTATTCGCACATTTATATTTTTTGTTTTTCGACCCCCCTGAAGAAAATTTCTGGATCCGCCACTGCTTGTGAATCGAGTAATGACTAGTCCCAATATTTGTTGTGCATCTCTTTATTTACTTGGAGCGAGCGATTTTACTAAGAGAATTTAAAATATATGAAAAGGCCAGTGAATTCAATATGTATATATATCAGTGGCTTAACTTCATACTTGATACGCCTAACATGTGAAATGGGTGCATAAGGATGTTAATCGTGCGCCGCAATAATATACTCTGTGTTACACATTTATTAAATTGATGTAAACACTTGGTAACATATACAAGTCCACTTATCGTAAAACTTAATTTTCACATAATAAAAAAATGTACACTAATATATATCAGTAAAAAATTCTACTAATATTACAATTTTTAGGTAGGTAATATTGTATAGTAAATTCTTATATATAGCCCTAAAACTCTTGTAATCTAGCATAGATAAAGAAACAATTCGTTGACCAAGAGGGATTGGAAATATCGAAGAGGAGAAGCAACAAGTCGTAGAGATGAAGATTCAAGAGACGACAATTGCAATTAACACAATAAGTATACATTGACAAGTGAGGCTTAGTTCAAGTTAAGCACCTCCACCATCAACTGATAGGTAAGTGGGAACACTATTAATCCTCCGGGAGACGAGATGAAAAAAAAAAAAAGCGTTTCTTATATTAATTGGATTAAATGAAATGAATGGCAAGAAACTGAATTTAATTTCGATATAAAAAAGAGAATTCAATTTGATTCTCTGGTTTCATTCTTAACAATCTTACTTTAAGTTGGCATTGCTGCCGAGCAGAATAGATGATAGTTGAGGTGTGAAACTCGCGAAAAAATGACAGTTCAGGTATGTCTATGACCATTATCAATATGTTTTACCGCTATATAGACCATTGTCTGTGACCGTTATCACTGTGCGAATTAATATGTTCGATGAATTTGGTGGATCCTCGGAGAGAGGCAAAATCAGGATTTAAACTTTTTGAGTCTTTGTTTTTCCTTTCTCATAATCTATCAGATTTCCAATTTCTGAGACATCTTACACGTGTTGATAGTGAAATTACTATAGAATTTTACGCGTGTGTTAGAATCAAATACTATATTGGTGCTTTCATTGAGAGTCGAACTGGCTCGGAACCAGCTCATTTGGTTGATCTATTAGCTAGGATGGTGTTCTGGAGTAACTGTTAGTTCCTTTTTTTGTGGGTCGAAAGTTTTTGTTTGTGAAATTTACGATGTTTTCATTACTCGTCTTACACAATGTTAGTTTATCTGACGGAGATATGTTCTCCTCGCTCATGTTATCCTATTTTTTCCCCCACAGGACAACATAAAGGCCTATATATATGTTGTTGCTTTGATTACTGTAGGCCCCTATATATACGTTGTTCTGTGGGGAAGAACGAGGATAACATGCGCGATGAGAACATATCTCCATCAGATGAACAAGCACTACGACATAAATAAACATGTTGTCCTGTGGGGAAGAACGAGGATAACATGCTGCGCAATGAGATCAACATATATATCTCCGTCAGATGAACAAGCACTATGACATGAATAAACAATTGGCTACGCGCGTAAGCAAGGAAATCTCTGAAGCGAAGAAGGGGGAAGAAGACGGGGAGCCATGTCGCGCCCATGAGTGAACTTAATTTGACGGACTGCATGTCATGTTTGCACGGGCTAATTTTTTCAACCCGATTTGAGTAACAATTACACGGAGATAAACAGTAAATACATCTGCAAAAGCTCATGTTGTGCGTGGGGTCCGAGAAAAGACCGAACTACAAGGGCTTATTTCACGCAGCCTTACCCCACATTTCCTCCTTTCGCATGTAATATTAAATTATATTTTTTTTTTGACTGTTAGTTGAAGAATAGCTCCTATATATGACTATGTTTTAACTACTGTTAAAAGAATGCATTTATGCCACTAAGATCTGAAACTTTGTTTATTAAACTCTAAAAGATAAACAGACAATTTACTACTATAGGTTAAAATTCACCAACAGTATCACAAATAAATAACAAACAAAATTAGCATAAAAAGATGGAAAAAAAAAGCAGTGTGGTGCACTAAAGCTTTCGCTAAACGCAGGGTCTGGGGAAGCAACGAACCACAAAGGTTTATTGGTCACAGCGTTACCTTACATTTCTGCAAGAGGCTGTTTCCGCAACTCGAACCCGTGACCTACAAATTACACGATAACAACTTTACCAGTTATTCCAAAACTCCCCTTCTACATAAACAAAAGATAGTCATAGAAAATCTGGTCTGACTTTTTGGTAAGACCTTATGATCAAATAGTACCAATATAAGAAGATATTATTCACTATTATCACTAATGAAAGTAGTTGATACAAGCCACATGACACACAATACTCACTATAAATATAAGGGTCAACATCAACAAGAAAACCATAAACATAACAAGAAATTACACACACTCACACACACACAAATTCACCATGTCTTCTTCCTCATCACAATATAACTTAGTACTTTGCCTTTTCCTACTTAGCTTTTCATCACTGATGAATTCACAAATAAGCACCAGTGAGTATTTTTCTGTTGTGATGAAAAATGAAACACCAAGTACAGCGAACGTAGGATGTTATGTAAACGGAGGAGACATAGGGAACTTCGCGATGGAATCAGGAGAGAGTTATGAACACGATCAAAACATTCTTCCTAGAGTAAATAATACCCTTTCTTGTAACATGAAACTAGGCGAAAAACACGGGTTTTCCAGGTTGTTTGACTTGAATGACACAAAAATTTGTCACAGTGCTTCCGAAGTGTGTAACTGGAGTATACATGAAGATGGATTGTGTATGTTGGTTGCACACAAATGTGTGCTCTTCAAATGGGATACTAGTACTACTCATCAGTCATTTAGAAATGTTAAGCTGTGAGATTGCAAGTGAACCAACTAGATATATAATGCTTAGGTGAATATATCCATGAAAATTGTAGGCATTTTCATACATAAGAGGTTCTATAATATATGGTAATACTTACTAGTTCTTGTTATTTTGCTTCCTCTTCCTAAGACCTAAGTGAATATGTCTTGATTACTTTTATGTTACATGAGTAATGATTATCAAATTAATCTGATTTGTGATTTGGGAAAATATATTCAAGATGTTTTGATATATAATTTCAAAAAGGATCTAAAATTTGGTGAACAGAGTTACTGATACTTGCGAACGGAAAATGCAGAAAAGAAATTAATTGTATGAAGAAAACCTCATCGTGATCCGACTTATATGGAAAATTTAATTTGCTTCTCTGATTTCATTCTTAACAATCTTACTGTAAGTTGGCTATTGTCGAGCAGAATAGATGATAGTTGAGGCGTGAAAATCGCGAAAAAATGACAGTTCAGGTATGTCTGTGACCATTATCACTATGTTTTACCGTTATATAGACCATGCAGTTTCGAGTCAAATTTTCTATTTACAATGTAAAATGCTACATCTATATATTCTCGATTATGTATTTGATCTGACTGTTCCATTCCATTCGAACTTTGAAATTTTACTGGCAATGTTACTCCATTCCCATCTTGAAATGTTTCTAAATAATTATAACTTATCTTTTGTTCTAAATAAAATATCTATCAGAGGGCTTAGATGTAACCAGCATGAATAAAGCACCAGAAGCTGATAAATGAAGTGCTAAAACTATGATCGACCCGATTAGAAAACAAAGTGCATATACAACACCTTCTGCAGAACGATCTAACTCAAATTAATTGCGTGCATAAAGTGCAAAATCGTTACATTGGTGCTTTCACTGAGAGTCGAACTGGCTCAGAACCAGCTCATTGGTTGATCTATTAGGATGATGTTCTGCAATATGTGTGAGTCCATTCTTATTGTGTTTTCAGAGAGTTTTTGTTTTTTGTTTGTTGAATGTACAATGTTTTCATTACTTATCTGCTCTACACAACCTTTCATTGTAGATCTGTCTGGTGTGAATATTTCTGTGGGCGATGCAATTTTATTAAATTTAAATTCGTACAAAATTCGGATTATATTAAATTCAAAATATATTAGTCCCAAATAAATATTGTGGATTAATATAATTGAATTAATTATTTAAGTCTAAATGTGTATGGATTTAAATAAGACCCAATATTTATGGGGTTAGTCCATTAATTTGGGCTACAAATGATGAGCCTACTTTACTAAGCCCAAGATATTATCATATTCTAGAGGCCCAAATAACCGCCACGTGTCAAATGACGTGGCATGCCAAGTCCAGTGAAGGAGCCAATAGGACCATGCCACATGTCAAACTGATGCAGCAGACCCATGAAATGAAAGCCCATAAAAAGGTGCCACATCACTTAAATCTAATTGGTCAAAGGAAGTTCATATTCATCATGACCCTTCCTTTCCTACAACTATAAATAGCGGCCTCATAATTCAGAAAAAGGATCCCCCAGATCTCTAACAAGTAGCAAGAGAAAGTTCGTGGATCAAATGCCGCAATTTCTCTAAAAAGTTCAAGCATTCAAATTAAGTTCATCAAGATTCAAGATCAAGACCGCAATATTCAAGAACAAGCTCAAAAGCCCTTGAATTCAAGCACAAGTCAAAATCAAATCCCTCAAGTCCATCAAATCAAGTTCAAATTCAAGATTAAGCTTTAAGCCCTCGAATTTATATTTGAAAAGGCGAATCAAAGGATTCATAGAGATTGTAACACTCGTATTGAAATCAATAAAATTTATCGTTGCAATATTTTCTTGTCTCGAATTATTTATTTTTTGGCCTCAAAATTTTATTGTCCAACAAATTCTGGCACGCCCAGTGGGACGATCTCTACCTCTCATCTCAACTTTTCAAACTTTGAAGATTAAGAACGCTGAAATGACTTCCAAGAAGATCAACTCTCAATCAACTGCTTCCAAGGCTGCTGATTCAAGGTTCTCTGCTGAAGTGGAAAGCATCGTTGGTGTTACTTTTGGAAGTTTAGGAGTTGTCACGAGGAGCAAGGCAGGCTTGCTAGGATAACAAACACATCTAGTGTCATTCGCACCAACTCCAGTTTTTGGATCTTCAACCCTAAAAGGAACGAAGTTCAATACAAGTGCTTCAGAAGGAGGAAGCAGTTTCGCGAAATCGTTTTAGAAGACTCTTGCTCTACTTGAGCATTCTGGTTCCAAATACTCTGGTAAAAAGAGCGATGGTCGTTCAACAAACGCATCATCTTCACTTACATCGCATACGTTAAGCACTTCGAAGATCAACCTACGCGATAATCCATGTTACTCTCCAACATCTCCGATGATCATGCAAACAATGGTAACTGATGCCTCTTCTATGGAGGAGCATCTTGCGAATCTGACAAAGGCGATTGAAGGTCTGACCAACTATGTTTAGAATCAAGAGGCTAGGATTGATAAGATAGTGGATAGGGTGGAAGGCTTGATAGACGGAGAATCTAGCCATGCACCGAGAAAATCTCTAGAGGTTCATGAGATAGAAAACTCTGTGAAACAAACACTATCGACTAAACAGGTGCAAGTTTCTGCTGAGGGAATGATCCCGATTGGGCAATTGAGGGAATTTATTGAAGGGACCTTCAAGGACAAGTATGATGCTGTCACCAAGTCTTCTCTTGTATATGCCAAGCCTTACACTGCAAGAATAAATAGCCTCAAAATACTTGCTGGCTATCAACCCCCCAAATTTTAACAATTTGAGGGCAGAGGTAACCCAAAACAACATGTCGCATACTTTGTCGAGACATGTAATAATGCTGGAACTTACAGTGACTATCTTGTCAAACAGTTTGTTCATTCTCTAAAGGGAAATGCCTTTGATTGGTATACAGATATCGAGCCTAACTCCATCGATAGTACTTGGGAGCAATTGGAACACGAGTTCCTAAATCGGTTTTATAGCACAAGGCGTCCAGTGAGCATGATAGAGCTCATAAATACTCGATAAAAAAGGATGAGCCAGTCATCGAATTCATCAATCGATCAAGAAATGCGAGTCTAAATTGCAAAGATAGGCTTAGTGAAGCTTCTGCAATAGAGATGTGCGTCCAAGGAATGTACTGGGGGCTTCTCTACATCTTGCAAAGAATTAAACCAAAATCCTTTGAAGAGTTAGCTACTCGTGCTCATGACATGGAGTTGAGCATGTTTTCGGCTGGAAAGGAAGGAGCGCCTATTCATGACCCTCGAAGGGGAAAGGATAAACAAGAACCCAAAAAAATAGGGTAAGTTTGTCCCAAAAAATGATAACAAAGATCCATGAATGTCGACGTGTCTCCTATGAAGGTCACCACCAAGGTGAGCAAGAAGTAAAGTGTGAAGACGACTTCTGAAGCACGTCCAAATCAGAAAACTTTAAAAGAGATGCAAGAAAAGTTATATCTCTTCCTTGATTCTGATGTTGCTGAGATTTTTGATAAACTCCTTGAGCATAAGCTCATTGAACTCCCAGAGATGAAGCGTCCCAACGAAACTGGAAGGACCAATGACCCTAATTATTGCAAATATCATAGGATCGTAATTCATCCTCTGGAAAAGTACTTTTTCTTTAAAGATAAAGTCATGCAACTGGTAAAAGAGAAGATCTTCTTCGACGATGAGACGACCAGTTCTCATCAAATCTCTATTATTTCTGGCTCGCTCGACCTAGTCCAAATATGTGTCAAAGAGCATAATGAGAAAATATTAGAGCCTGACAGGTCTTCAGTTGACGAAGGCAATGATGATGGTTGGACTCTGCTGACAAGGCGCAGACGCAGGAGGATGAGTCAGCGAAAGGAGTTGTCCAAGCATCCAACTAGAAGGAGAATAATAAAAAAAACCAAGGAAACAGAAGTTGGTTGAATTCCTAAAGAAGACGACGGTGACACAACTTCACCACCAAAAATCTCAGCGTCCGGTGACTTTAGAGGAATTCTTACCGAGTTGGTTTCAACTGCCTAAGTCAACCTTGAGGCGTCTTGTTTTAATACCGCCAAAGAGGGGGCAAAGGGTGAAAATCTACCCATGAAGGTTCCTTCACCTTCCAAAAAGCTTGCTGAAACTCTTGGCGAACAGGCACATGTGTGTGATACAAAAATCACATTCATAAATAACGATCTTCTGCTTGGTGAGGCCCTACATAACCGTCCCTTATACATGGTGGGTCAAATTCTAGGAAAAAAGATCACTAGAATCTTGATAGATGAGGGATATGGAGTCAACATCCTGCCTATTCGAACGATGAAGGAACTTAGAATCGCTTCTAGCGAATTGGACGAAAGTTGTATAATGATCCAAGGATTCAACCAAGGGGGCCAAAGGGCCATGGAATGTATCAAATTGGGGGTTCGTATGGATGATTTTCAATCAAACCCATTGATGCATGTAATCGATGCCAAAACTTCATACAATATATTGCTTGGTAGGCCTTAGGTGCACAGGAAAAAAATTATCTCGTCCTCTTACTACTAATACTTAAAGTACCTCGAAGGCGGAGTGGAAAGAAAGATAGTTGCCGATGACAAGCCATTCACTGAAGCTGAGTCACATTTTGCCGATGCAAAATTCTACTTAAAGAAGCATGTTGTGGATGAGAAAAGGGTTGATGATGTCACTAATACCAAGTGTGATGATCTGGTGACTATTGAAAAGGTCACCACAAAAAATCCTCTCTCCACTTCAAATGAAGAAAGCGCCGCTCTTATGAAAAATAAAGCAACTCCTATTTTTTGCTACGTGCCAAAGGTAAAGAAAGAGAAAGATCACCCATCTGATGCCCAAGGTAATGTGCTAAATGGGATAACTTTACCTATTAGGAAGATTAACGCGATAAATCTATCCTCAAGGCTAGCTGTGGCTCAAAATATGCCACAAGATGTAACACTCCCTACGAAGCAGACAAAGGAGGGCTTCGACCCAAATGCATTCAAGTTATTTATAAAGGCTGGATATAATCCTAATGAGCCATCAAGGTTAGGTAAACTTCCGTTGGAAAGTACAACAAGGCAGACACATAAAGTCCTAGGATACATATAGCCACCTCCAATTTGCATCTCCATAAGAAGGGCAGTTAGTTACTACATCACTGTAGAAGAGGAGTCTACCGCATCTAACAAAAGGCCTTCTGTCTTTGACCAACTTGGAGAATCAACCGCAAGAACTTCTATATTTGAGAGGTTGGGTCCTCTAAATAATAAGAGAAGTAACTAGTGTCAGAGAAGTCATCAAAATATGACAGTGCACTCATCGCCTAAGATTCAGAAGGATTTCCAAAGTTTGATTCCTTCTAGAATAAAGTGACAGAAGAAATTGGTAGTTTCATTAAACAAGGTATTAAAAGCAATGGCTCATACTATGGTTTATGCCAAGGAACGTGAGGAAGATGAAGAAAGTGTTATCTCTTCATATCATGTGACGGCCCAGAATGAGAATGAGGCCTCATCTCAAATGAAGGTTGATGAAAAGATGGAAGATACTTTCTAGTGTCACCACATATACATCAACGACGATGATCCTCAAGAGGAGAAAGATGCTGGAGATACTCTACTTCAACTTGAAGAAGGAGTAAAAGCCACAATAGATCCCTTGAAAGAAGTTAACCTTGGAACAGATGAAGACCAAGACCAACTTACTTGAGTGCTTTTTTAGAGATGGAGAAAGAAATCGCGTATATGAATATAATTAAAGAATATATGGATGTCTTCACTTGGAGTTATAAGAAAATGCCTAGCTTAGATCCGAAAGTAGCGGTCCATCAGTTGGCGGTCAAGAATGGTGCTCGTCCTGTTAAGCAAGCTCAAAGGCGCTTTAGGCTAGAGTTGGTTCCACTGATTGAAAATGAAGTTAACAAACTCATTGAAGCTGTCTTTATTCGTGAAGTTAAATACCCCATGTGGATCTCAAGTATTGTTCCAGTACGGAAGAAGAATGGCCAAATTCGAGTTTATGTCGACTTTTGAGATCTCAACAATGCATGTCCTACGGATGATTTCCCAATCCCCATACCAAAGTTGATGATTGATGCCACCACTGGTTATGAGGCAATGTCCTTCATGGATGGTTCATCCGGTTACAACTAAATCCGCATGGCGCTAAAAGATGAACAAATCACTGCATTTCGTATGCCCAAAGGTATTTATTGCTATAAGGTGATGCCTTTTGGTTTGAAGAACGCTGGCGCCACTTATCAAAGGGCTATGCAAAACATCTTTGATAGCCTACTCCATAAGAATATTGAATGCTACGTGGATAATCTAGTGGTGAAATCAAGAAAGAGAGATGGCCACTTAAAAGATCTAAGAATGGTGTTCGAGTTACTTCAAAGATATCAGCTTAGAATGAATCCATTGAAGTGTGCCTTCGGAGTTACTTTCGGAAAGTTTCTTGGCTTCATTGTGCGACACCGAGGAATTAAAATTGATCAAAACAAGGTCGATGTAATTTTAAAGATGCCCAAGACTCGAAACATTCATGAGTTAAAAAGCCTTCAAGGAAGGCTTGTATATTTAAGGAGGTTCATCTCAAACTTGGCCAGAAAATATCAACCATTTAGCCGTCTCATGAAGAAGGACACTCCCTTCAAATTTGACCAAGCTTGTAGTAATGCCTTTGAGAGTATCAAATCATAGTTAATGAAGCCACCAGTTCTTGTGGCACCCGTACTTGGGAAAATACTGATACTCTATATCGTGACACAAGAAAGGTCAGTCGGAGCACTATTGGCTCAAAAAAATAGTGAAGGCAAAGAAAACTCTTTGTATTATTTGAGCAGAATGATGACACCAAATGAGTTGAAATATTCTCCGATCGAAAAGTTATGTCTGGCATTGACTTTCTCTATCCAAAAGATGAAACACTACTTTTAAGAACACGTTGTTCGTCTTGTGTCCAAGTCAAATCCCATCAAGTTTGTGATGTCGAACCCAGTCCTTAGTGACCGACTTGCAAGGTGGTACCTCCAATTTCAGCAGTTTGAGATTGTGTACATCCCTCAAAAGGCTGTAAAAGGACAAGCATTGGCTGACTTCTTGGCAGATCACCCAATACCTGATGACTGGGAACTGAGCGATGAACTTCCTGATGAAGATGCAATGACTGTTG
This sequence comes from Capsicum baccatum var. pendulum, assembly GCA_030864225.1. Taxonomy (NCBI): domain Eukaryota; kingdom Viridiplantae; phylum Streptophyta; class Magnoliopsida; order Solanales; family Solanaceae; genus Capsicum; species Capsicum baccatum. Next base: position 135,375,330 of record CM061558.1, read on the forward strand.
AAGTTAGATCCCCATGGAAGATGTACTTTGATGATGCTGCACATCGAGACAGAGCTGGTGCTGGCGTAGTGTTTGTCACTCCATAAGAAGAGGTCATCCCCTACTCTTTTACCTTGATGAATCATTGCTCCAATAATGTTGCCGAGCATCAAGCGCTCATACTCGGGCTAGAGATGGCTGTCGACATGAAGCAACTACAATTATAAGTTTTTGGTGACTCCCAATTGGTGATAAAGCAATTGTTGGAAAGTTATGAAGTCAGGAAGCCTGAGTTAAGACCATATCATGATTATTCACGAAAGTTGATGGGATGGCTTGGAGAAGTAACCCTCCAGCATGTGCCAACGAAAGAAAATAAGCATGCTGATGCCTTAGCTGCTTTGGACTCAACTCTAACTCTTTCAAATCAGACACGAGTTACTATCTGCCAAGAATGGGTAGTACAACCATCAAATGAGGATGAAGACATAAAAGGTAAGGTTGAATACCTTGTCACTGTTTCCGAAGCTATAAAGGAAGATTGGCTACAACCTATCATCGACTACCTGTGTTATGGGATACTTCCAAAAGATCCAAGGAGAAAGACTGACATTCGTCGTCGTGCACCTTGCTTCCTTTACTACAAAGACACACTGTACCAAAGATCATTTGAAGGAGTACTCTTATGGTGTTTGGCAGAGAAAGAAGCAATCCAAGCCTTGAAAGAAGCGCACTCAGAAGTTTGTGGATCACATCAGTCTGGACCAAAGCTCCATTTTCACATTAAAAGGATGGGATATTATTGGGCAATGATTATGAAAGATTGCTTGGACTATGCTAGAAGATGCAAAGATTGCCAATTCCATGCAAATTTCATACATCAACCACCAGAGTTACTACACCCAAATATAGCATCTTGGCCATTAAATGCTTGGGGAATGGATATTGTTGGTCCACTATCAAAATCTTCTGGTGGACACCTATACATCTTGGCCGCAATAAATTACTTCTCAAAATGGGCTGAAGCTGTTGCTCTCAAGGAAGTAAAGAAAGAAAATGTTGCAAATTTCATTCGAGTGAATATTGTCTACCGCTTTGGAATTTCTCAGTACATAATAACTGATAATGAAAATCCATTTGATAATAAACTGATGAACAAATTCTGTGATCTCTTTGGTTTCAAGCAGCGCAAGTCTTCTATGTACCATGTTGCCGCCAATGGTAGAGCTGAAGCGTTCAATAAGACTTTATGGAACTTACTGAAGAAAGTCGTCTCCAAATCCAAATGAGACTAGCATGAGCGAATGGAAGAAGCTTTATGGGCGTATAGGACAACTTACCGTACACCGACACAAACAACTCCATACTCACTTGCTTTTCGAGTTGAAGCAGTCCTGCCACTTGAGAGTCAAATGCCTTCTTTGAGACTGGCTACTCAAGAAGGGCTCACCAATGAAGAAAATGCTGAGTTTTATCTTGCGGAGTTAGAAGTTCTTGCTGAGAAGAGGCTGGAGGCTCAACAAAATCTTGAATGTTACCAAGCCCGGCTATCTCATTCTTTTAACAAAAGGGTTCGCTTGAGGTGTTTCCAAGTTGGAGATCAAGTTCTTACAGTAAGAAGACCCATTATCACTTCTTGTAAGTCTGGGGGTAAATTCACCCCGAAGTGAGATGGACCATATGTTGTTCAAGAGGTATATTCAAATGGTGCTTACAAGCTTGTCGATGCAGATGGTGTGAGGATTGGCCCCATCAATGAAAAGTTCTTGAAGAGGTACTATCCTTAAAGGAAGATGACACTCCTTAAGGCACGAGTATAAACTGCATGTCCACTCCTGGCCCACAAGAGTATAAACCGTGAATGACTCATAAAAAAAACGTCTGCTAGGTTGAAAACCTCAAAAGAGGCGGCCTAGGCAAAACTTAGGACACACACACAAAAAAAAAAACTCACCCAGAACTACGTTGTGACTTGATCCTCTTTACTGAGGTACGTAGGCGCTTGGAATTTCATTTTGAGTTCAGTGGCATGAGTGTCAAAAAACAATACATGTCCCCATTTGATCCGTCGTATGCAAGTCAAGTCTGCATATATCTCAATTAGGTGTTGGAATTATGTCAAATACTTGTGGCTCAATTGGGGCAACCCATCAAAAGAAAAGGAAGCTCTTTCGATAGGATTTGTAATACCCAAAGCTTGCAGTTAAGGCATAGATCTACCACACATGCAATTATCAATTATGAAGTTAAAAGCTTTAATTCTTAAGGCTTTCAAATTGAAGTTGTAAGTCCAACTGGGTTGTGAGACAAAGACGTGAAGCCAATGAGAAACAATTTTGGAAGAGAAAAGCTAGAGTTTAATATAACGACATCAATGCATCAAAATAAGCAAGCAATTTTGGGGTTGGAATTCAAAGGATATATTAAAATAAATGTGCAATATAAATAAAAGGAGTTTCCATTATGACTAATAGATGCGACTACTCAATAAAAAAAGGTAAACGAAAGCAACAAAAAGGTTTGAAGGAAGACATATCCTAAGGCTAATCTAAGTATAGCTTATAATTGACTAAATCTTGTATAACAACCTCTAAGACTTGATTCTTATTCTCCACGACCTTTCAGTCTTTTGTTGTTGCAAGGGAGACATCAGAACACTTGGAAAACTCTTCTTCAGTAGCTAAAACTTTGGATTCCATCTCTGCAGCTTCTTGCTTGGCAGCATCTTGGTGAGCTTTAAACTTCTTCAGATTTCTTATCCCTCTCCCTCAATACAAGCTCAAGATGTTCTTTGGCTTTTAAATATGGCTCTAACTTTTTAATTGTTCTGGTCTTATCAACAAGGACGGATCGTGCTTGGTCATAGGAAGTCGCCATCCCAAAGAAATACCCCAATAAATCCTGCAAGGGGGAAATATCTGCCCCCATTCCACTCATGTCATTGAGTATGACTTCGACATCATCTTGGATAGAAGAAACACGATTTGGAGTAAGGTCTGCAAGTTTGGTATGGATACTAGCCTAAGCCTTCATGATAAATTTCTTTTTAATCTTTGAAATGACCTTCTTTCCATAAAAAATAGACATGGTTACTGCTGGTTGCCGGGAAAAGTTTGACTTCGCATTTTCTTTGACTTTACCGCAAGAGTTAGAAGTAACCTCTTTGGATGATTAAAGTGTCACACCCCAAATCCCATTGGAGCGGACTGGCACCCGTAGCCGAGGAGGCCCGGGAGAACCCGTTCATAACCTATACTTTCACATTTACATTACTTATGAAAATTAGAAATTTGGGCAGCACTTCATTGTAAATAGAAGAAAACAGTACCTGTATCAACCCAGCAGACACGCATAAATATATATATGAACAGTAATTGGCCGTCAGAGCCATCACGTCTATCAACCAAACACTCCTATGGCTGTACAATATGTCTACAAAAGCCTCTACATAGATACACAACTGAGTTGGGGTCGGGACGAACTCCCGCCCACAAAAGACTTTTATACAAATACCAAAGGTACATATAGAGACGACTTGGGATGCCCCGAAACAACTGGAGCTCACCACTAACAATAGAATGTCCTGGCTCTTACTGCGGAGGTGTACGACCTGAAGTACCTGTTCTTGCAGGCATGAATGCAGGTCCCCCGTGAGGGACGTCAGTACGGAAATATGTACTGAGTATGTAAGGCAGGGAGTATCAACATGAGATACAAAAGATCAACAGAACCCAGATACTAGTGAATAAACAGTATGAGTAGACCACACTTAAAAGAACTGATGGGATACCTGCACATTACTTTCATATCATTACTTCCCGTAATCCTTATCAATACATAACATATGTCATACAATGGCCAACTGATCAGTGGTACTAATACAATACATCAGGGACCACCCCTAGAATAGCATATATATACATAATCTTTATAATACAATGGTCAACTGATCAGTGGTACTAATATAATACATCATATCATCAATTTAAAATATAGACATTCCATTTCTTAATTCAATTAATCTTTGAGATTGGTTACTTTGTGGTCACACTTTATGAAACTTGAAACCATGATACCTCAATAGGAAAAACATGTAAATAGGTAATCATTATCATGAAAATGAAGTAGAGAATCATGGATACCTCATTAAACCATTTCGGAGTCAACAATAGTATATGGATATTTTTTTGACTAGCCGGACATCTTAAAAGTGAAAACAAGTTCAATTGGTAGTGTCGAAGATCATATGATGTTATTATGTGTCATGTGTCGTAGGACAATGTTGGAAGCCTACTTGAGAGTGCCATGGGTCATTATTCATGCCAAAGAGTAGATAGAGTATGTCTTACATACCTTGATATAACCACTTCAATACAAGTGACTTCCCGTACTCTTCGAACACTTATCTACAATAAGTCATTTGTGGCAAACTAGTATTAGCAACCAAACCTTACCATTTAGGTATTAACTTCACCAATTAATGTCTAGGAAGTAATCCCTTAGCTCATCAATAAGAGTACTACATACATCCTCTTATACTCTTATTACATTCACATATCATGCATTTTCATGAAATATCCCTCAACATCACTCTTAGCCTTTATTTCCCTTCTTAATCACCATCCAATACCAACATGATCACTAGGCATACATAACCACTAATATAATGATATATCACCACAATTCATTCTTCATAATCCAATACAGCAACTTCCATAACTTACTACTAACAATTTATACACAACAATTCATAACTATGTTTCTAGTTATCTTCCAATATCAAGACAATACTCATAATTCTTTATCAATACTTATTCATGGATAAGAATCAAGAATAAACAATATTCATACCTTAACAATGGACTCTTGTATTTAGAATCCTCCTTACATAACCATGGGGTGCTTCTCGAAGCTTTCGAGATGGTGAACACAACTACGGAACCAATTTGAATTTTCTACGGTTGAATCTTGAGTTATTTGGGATTTTGTTTGAAACCCTAAAGGGTATTCTTGAGAGAAAATTAGAGAAAAGGGGTATATTTTGCTGAATTTGGAGCTGAATCAGATGTTATAGACGAATTAGGGGTGAGGTGAAATTTTAGTCATTTCACCTCACCCCTAATTCGTCTATAACATCTGATTCAGCTCCAAATTCAGCAAAATATACCCCTTTTCTCTAATTTTCTCTCAAGAATACCCTTTAGGGTTTCAAACAAAATCCCAAATAACTCAAGATTCAACCGTAGAAAATTCAAATTGGTTCCGTAGTTGTGTTCACCATCTCGAAAGCTTCGAGAAGCACCCCATGGTTATGTAAGGAGGATTCTAAATACAAGAGTCCATTGTTAAGGTATGAATATTGTTTATTCTTGATTCTTATCCATGAATAAGTATTGATAAAGAATTATGAGTATTGTCTTGATATTGGAAGATAACTAGAAACATAGTTATGAATTGTTGTGTATAAATTGTTAGTAGTAAGTTATGGAAGTTGCTGTATTGGATTATGAAGAATGAATTGTGGAGATATATCATTATATTAGTGGTTATGTATGCCTAGTGATCATGTTGGTATTGGATGGTGATTAAGAAGGGAAATAAAGGCTAAGAGTGATGTTGAGGGATATTTCATGAAAATGCATGATATGTGAATGTAATAAGAGTATAAGAGGATGTATGTAGTACTCTTATTGATGAGCTAAGGGATTACTTCCTAGACATTAATTGGTGAAGTTAATACCTAAATGGTAAGGTTTGGTTGCTAATACTAGTTTGCCACAAATGACTTATTGTAGATAAGTGTTCGAAGAGTACGGGAAGTCACTTGTATTGAAGTGGTTATATCAAGGTATGTAAGACATACTCTATCTACTCTTTGGCATGAATAATGACCCATGACACTCTCAAGTAGGCTTCCAACATTGTCCTACGACACATGACACATAATAACATCATATGATCTTCGACACTACCAATTGAACTTGTTTTCACTTTTAAGATGTCCGGCTAGTCAAAAAAATATCCATATACTATTGTTGACTCCGAAATGGTTTAATGAGGTATCCATGATTCTCTACTTCATTTTCATGATAATGATTACCTATTTACATGTTTTTCCTATTGAGGTATCATGGTTTCAAGTTTCATAAAGTGTGACCACAAAGTAACCAATCTCAAAGATTAATTGAATTAAGAAATGGAATGTCTATATTTTAAATTGATGATATGATGTATTATATTAGTACCACTGATCAGTTGACCATTGTATTATAAAGATTATGTATATATATGCTATTCCAGGGGTGGTCCCTGATGTATTGTATTAGTACCACTGATCAGTTGGCCATTGTATGACATATGTTATGTATTGATAAGGATTACGGGAAGTAATGATATGAAAGTAATGTGCAGGTATCCCATCAGTTCTTTTAAGTGTGGTCTACTCATACTGTTTATTCACTAGTATCTGGGTTCTGTTGATCTTTTGTATCTCATGTTGATACTCCCTGCCTTACATACTCAGTACATATTTCCGTACTGACGTCCCTCACGGGGGACCTGCATTCATGCCTGCAAGAACAGGTACTTCAGGTTGTACACCTCCGCAGTAAGAGCCAGGACATTCTATTGTTAGTGGTGAGCTCCAGTTGTTTCGGGGCATCCCAAGTCGTCTCTATATGTACCTTTGGTATTTGTATAAAAGTCTTTTGTGGGCGGGAGTTCGTCCCGACCCCAACTCAGTTGTGTATCTATGTAGAGGCTTTTGTAGACATATTGTACAGCCATAGGAGTGTTTGGTTGATAGACGTGATGGCTCTGACGGCCAATTACTGTTCATATATATATTTATGCGTGTCTGCTGGGTTGATACAGGTACTGTTTTCTTCTATTTACAATGAAGTGCTGCCCAAATTTCTAATTTTCATAAGTAATGTAAATGTGAAAGTATAGGTTATGAACGGGTTCTCCCGGGCCTCCTCGGCTACGGGTGCCAGTCCGCTCCAATGGGATTTGGGGTGTGACAGAAGTGGTATCAGAGCAGTTCGTCCTAGTGAGTCTACAAAGCCGTGTCTACGTAGAATCTCGTTTATCGGTGTGTTGTGCACCACATCTATAAACAGGAGGCTATTGGACATTTAGGGATTATTTCCACTCTCCATTTCTTAGTTCGTGCAATAGAGTCAGAATGTTCCTCTTTCATACTCTTATTCACGCTTTGATGTCGCCCATATGAAAGTAAAAAGTCATCCCAAATTCTTTCCTTACTCTAATGTCCTCCGATATGTCTCATTATTGAGGTGATTCAAGTGTAGAAGTTTAGAATCTAATGGTATGGTCCTTTCTGATTGAACCATATAAGAGTTTAAATTGTGCAAGGACTTGAGAAGAGTCTGTTAGTGCTTCAATGTGTATTGATTCCGATGTAGACATTGATCTTGATGGAATCGTGCTTTTCAGCTTCAGGTATTAATTGCATTTAGTCCCTTTCAAATTTATGTTACAAATGTCTTGCTTAAGGGAGGATGATGTGTAGTAGAATGTTGGAACTGTATTTCCACCCGAATAGTAGTATGCGTTAAAAGTGTTGTTGTCATGACTTATTGGTAGTGAAATTAGACCAAGAAGTTGGTGATGTGAAGTCACAAAGTTAGAAGTCAGAGTGAGGGTGACTTTTGTGTAAATGAATATTTTAGTTGAATAACCGATGTTCGAGAACGATTTACCCCCCCCCCCCCCCTATGGTGATAGACTAATGTGGTAACGAGTAGCATGTGTGGATGGTATGGTAGTCCGTGGAGGAAGTGTTTGACTTCGATTTTATTTATACAGAGTAATACGTGTATTCTTAGTTCATTGGATGTTGCGTATTAAATTTCTATCTCATGTAATCTTGTCATCAAGGTGTTGTTGAAAAAAAATAAAATAAAATAAAGTCTAGTGAAGCCGTGTGGGGCTCTTTCGATTCACTAGCATAGTTGACTTGTCATTCATTTCATTTTCTTGTTCAAAATACAAAATCAAAGTCTAGTGAAGCCGTGTGAGGCCTATTTCGATTCACTAGCAACTTGTTGTCCAACTTGTTGTTCTTGTGTTGGTTTAATAGATGTATTGCTGAATTTGTTTGCATGAGATTGAGTTGGTAAAGAGGTTATTCGTCCTTGTGTGTTGTTTAGTAGATTGTAGAGAAGGAGTTGTTAGTTAGAGTGATTTGTAGGTTGCTTGAAGTGTGAAAATGGCTATATTAGCCAGTAAGTTGTAAGTATAGACTCATGGTTGTTTGTGGAATTTGAAGGCAGACTAAATGTATGCTTAAGTAAGTAAGCGTGATGTGAGAGGCCGTATAAGTAGATAAGATTGTATGGGGTTACAATATAAGATTAATGTCGATCATGTCTATTATGTGACTTTACCCCTTGACCTTCTTTTCCTTGGTAGTAGTAATGTTATAAAGGTGCTTTGGTCGTGGATAGTATCTAGATAAAAATCAAGTATTTGGGGTAAAATGTCCCAATTTGATGGACTAGTAAATTATGTTGTATTCTTCATGGGTGGTATTTACTGAATAAAACAAGTATGAGCTGATGCCTATGATGCCTTACACCATGTATTTATAGTACCTAAAAGTCCCTAAGTCAACAAGGTACAAAAATGCAAGCTATACAATTATCAACTACAAGCTGAAAATCTGAAAATCCTGCACATGCTTGCTGAAATTTCTGCACATGCTTGCCAACCTTTGTGGACCTTTTAAAGTGGAAAATTTGCAGTTTGATACCAGCCCGCATGAACTTCCTAAAGTCTAATAAATGTGATGCCAGACTATTTTGACCATCTAGAAGGTGCTGGAACGTTGGCAGCAATGCGGGGCATTTATCGAAGCCCCGTCAAGCTCGAAAACGCGCTCGAATAGTTCTAAACATGCCCAAAACGTGAGGAGTTTAATCTGTTGTGACGTTGAGCGTCAAAATGTGGTTGTAAAAATAGTGATTTAAGATTTATGATGTATGTTTTGTAAGAATTATGTATAAGGTTGGATTGTAAATCATGTTAAGCACTAGACATTAAGTTTGAACAATTGATGCCCATGAAGGTGGATGTGATGACTTCTTGGTTAATGATACTAGTTTTATAGAAGTAATCTAATAGGCTTGAGTGGTGTATGCAAGAGCCTAAGTTTATTTGATTTATAGTGTTGAGCCTTTTTATATGATCTTGATTCTCATAGTATAGAGATGTAAGTTTGGACTCGCGATATTGATAGGCTATGTCGGAAGTAGTATGTTTCATTGAAGGCTTGGTGATATCCATGTTGAATGCTAGATTCTAAGTTTGAGTTTTTGAAGGTTGAACTAATAGAAATAAGAGTTAAAGCACTAGAGGGTGTGCTGTCCGACTATGGGGATACTCATGAAGAACCGAAGTTAGTAAGTGCAAGTATTATATGATGACTGCTGGGTCTATAGAATGATAAAGTGTATCTCAGAAGGTAGTATTAACAGTATGTTTTCCACTTTCAGGTGTAGTCATTTGGGTTAAGTGCCATGATATGCGTGTATAGTAGTTTTTCAGACCCCAGAGTGCAGTGAGTGTACTTCAGTTTAAAGTCTAGTAAGGGATCTACCAAACTTAATATCAGAGCTTGAAGCCAAGGGGGAGATACCCCATTTGGTTGCGTGCATAGATTCTTATTACAAGCTTCGCCTCAATTGATATTGCGTATTCAGTCATACGTTCTTGTGTCAGCTCAGTCAGATATGCCTGCATTAGAAATGCACGTTCAATAGAAAAAGTTCAGCTTATCTATGTATTCAGTTCTGCGTTCATGAGATCAACTCAATAACAAATCCATACATTAGGTTTGCATGTTCATTATGAGAACTCAGCTTATGAGTGGCTCCAAAGCGGACAATTTCGCATGCGCCGGTGGCCTGGGCTGTTACATAAAGTAACTCCCTTGAGTCTGGACCTACTACAAACTCGCTACTATCTTGTGGCTTACTTTGATGAGGAACTTCCAAAATCTGGACATTGTCTGGCAGTGCCAACAAAGAAAAACATAATATGAGGGGTATATAAAGGCAATGCATATACTGTGAAATGGTAGAAGAGTTGAGTCATTACCTTCTCGATAGCTAGCGAAGTCTTTGATGAACTAGGAAGAATCTCCACGTGGGTGTTAGAATCACTTTGCTTCACCAAAGATGGTTTTGCCTTTTTCCAACAACGATCTCTGTGACTACCATCGCTCTCATCTTGAAAGGTTCGTTTATTGAAAGCCGATTGAGCCAGGGCAGGAAACTCCTCTTTCTGAGTTTCTGCATGTGGAGGTCCCTTGACTTTGCATGGAATTACTACCTTAGCTTTCAAAACTGGAGGCTTATCCATATTTGGGACCCCCTCATCATGTTCTTGTGGAATGTCAATAATCGAACCTACAACATTCACCAAAGATTGTAAATTAACTTTGAGAAAGTTCCCATGAACTTTGTCCCACCAAGATTTATATGGCGTGGATAAATATCTTCGCACATTGGGTATGGATTTAGGGAAAGTCGCTTTTGACATAGAGCCATGCAATACACAAATTCGATGAAATTTAAGGCCTTCATCTAATGAAGCACTGCGAAAATTATCTTCCAAGACTCCGGGAAGGCCTTGATAAAATCCAAACTGACGGTTAAACCGGTGGGACTGTATGGCTCAAGTATGAATAAACCTTCATATCTAAAAGGGAGTAAGTTAAAACAAAGGCTCATGAAATAGCTTATCTCTGACTCATCACCCTTATCATCATCCATAAAATGACAAGGAGCAGCCTGGATTGGCATAGTGGAAGCCCATGTAATAGTGTCACCTTGATGGATGCATTTTCTGGCAAACTCTCCATCAAAATATCTTGCCCTGCCCTTGCAAAATATGTCGTCATCAATGGAACAGATGGTCCATTAGAAAGTGGAAAATGTGTCTTAAAATAGTAAGCAAGCCAACCATACACATAATGGATAGGAAAGGATACTCTGAGCTGCTCAAGTTGTGAAGATTTGTAGACTTTATTGTGACCATTATAAATGCTCAATAGGACTGGAACGACAAGATTGAAAGTTTGCTTATCTGCCGTCATAGCTGTAATTCTAAAAGTTCCCGAACGAATGAAAAATCCATCCCTAGAGGATCATACAAAGGTGCACAACCAACATGATAGGAACGCTGCCAAATAAGTATCAGTTCTTTGTTCATACTTCACTCCAAGTTAAGAAAATGTGGCAGCATCTACACTTGACCACTTCGCGGCATTTAGAATGGTCCCAGTTGGGTTATGGGTTGACTTTAAGAGAGCAGATTTTTTCTCCTTCCTCGGTGGGGCTGACTCGTATCTTAATATCCTTTTGCACCAAAATTTTATCCACTTGCATAAAGGAACTCTCTGATTAGAAGCATCTTCTTATTGAAGATGTTGAAAAGCTATAAACAAGGATTCACAAGAACGAGGGATAAATTTCCCATTCTTTTCATTAACATCTGTAAGCTCCTTCGCTTTGGGCACCACTTCTTCATAAGGAAGGCCTCCGATAGGCCGACCTCCAATTTTGTATAAGTCCCAAAGGGATATGGATAGCTCTTCAACTGAAGTAAGCAATGTATTGGTATTTGGACACCAAGCCTCAAAGAATGCTTGTAATATGTTCGAGTTTCGATCATAGGTAAACTATGAAGCTCAAACGGCATCATATATTTTTGCTGCCTTCAAGGTTTGTGCACTTCTAGCCAATATGTCCTCGGTCCATTCCCAATATCCTTGAGTATGATGATATTCACCGGTTATCTCTATGGTACCCCCTAACGTACTTCTCCTTTAAGTACCCGACGTCCTAAGCAAGGAAGGGTACTCACAATATTCAATTGACGTTGGTTGGGAGTACGAAGAAGCCATACTTTAACCAATCGATTAGTGTTGACACCTAATTTTTGCCCTCCACGGCTAAATTTAATCCTGAATTTCTTCAGTTTCTAATAAAACCAAAATATTTATTTCATCCAAATAAAAAAAAATTTTAAATATTTTTCATACGTGATTTTTTCATTTTAAGTAACGATTATATATTATCGTGTTCAGTTATACGAGATTATATAATTTGTTACTTAAATATTTATTTTACAAAATATTGGATTTTAATTAATGTTCATCTTGAAAATAAATTCAAATGATTAAAATTTTGATTTAAATATAATTTATTCTCAAAAATAATTTATTTGGATAAATATGAATTTGATTTTATTAAATTAAGAAGCTCGGAATTAAAAGAAGTATTAATTCGTATCGAATTTTAATTTAATTTAGTCAATCTAATAGATTTGACCATAATTGAAATCAAATTGGTCATAATTACAATGCAATTCGTCAATTGTTTTTAGTTTGGTCAAAATTAATAAATATGACTAAATTTTAAATCCAATTGGGGTTATATTTTAAATAACCCCAAAATTTTCAAGAACTCTCATAACTTCTACCCAATTTCCACCAAAAAATAAATTTAAAATTATACTACATTGTACTATTCCCCCCAACTTTGTCTTTTCCCAATTTTGAAATTCAAAGATTGTACTACATTGTACTATTTTTCCCCACATTATCTCCCACCTCACCTTACTTCAATTTTTACATTCCAAAAGCATATCTAAATGCTTTTTCTCCCACATTGGTGGATGACAAGAAATAAATCTCTATCCTTCCCTATAAATATTTTTCTCCCACATTGGTGGAGAAAAGAAGAAAACTCCCCATTCTCTCCTATAAATACTACCACTACTTTGGTAGAGAAGGAGGGTGGAAAAGTAAGAAAAAAAAGGCTAGAAAGGTGAAAATCATAGGTCGTTACACGTTTTTCAATAAGATGTTGGTTGTAATTTATATGTATGAATTTTCGTTAATGTCGCCTTAATTGAAATTTAAAGATTCTCTTTATTGAAAAGTTAGCCTTTATTTTCTTTTGTTATATGGATTTGGTGTCTATGTTTGTTCAATTCTAGAAATCATGAGTGTTTTTCTTGTTGCCTCATCCCTTTAATTTCGCAAGCTTACGTTGTTTGTTTCTCGCATTAATTCATTGAATATGGCCTTCTTCCTTTTACCTTTATTCATTCTTAATATGAACATTAATCATGAGGCATGTAAAGGAGTGTCTTTGCTTTGCATTTTTTATTTGTTGACTCTCATTCTTGTGCAAGTATGTTTATTCTTATCATTCAAAAATTGGTTCTTGATAGTTTCTTTTACTTTGAAATATGTCACTTTTACGTCTTGAACATATATTAATTTCTTTATCTTTTCTTTGCTTGCAAAATATATCTCGAGGCCAAATGGATTCCTCTCCTCTTGCATTTTGTAATGGGCCAATGAGGTCTACCCCTTCGAGTCAAGTTCGAATTTTAAACCCGAGGTCCATTACATGGCGTGCGGGTGCTAGAAGATAGACGAAGAAGGAAAATGGATCAATGCTAGAAGATAGACGAAGAAGGAAAATGGATCAAAACCCATTGATGGGGTCACTAAGAGACTTGAAAAGTCTCAATTTTTATTATTGTCTTCTTTTTATTTATTCATTTAGTCATTTATTTATTCATTCATTTCGGCCTCGAAGCCAAAGTTCTATTTAATATAGGTGTTGCAAGACTCAAGTGAAAGGCTCGAAAAATAGTTTAGAACAGGTGAAATGGGTTGGAAGTCCAACTAAACTAGGACAAGTCTCGTTGATTTGGGCCCAATGGCCTAAATCCTTTACTTTCTCCTCCCTTCCCCTTTTATGTGTTTATTTGTTTATTAGTTTTATTTAGATTTAGTTAAAATCCCTACTAAGTCGCCTAAATCTATTTTACACAAGCTTTTTTTAAAAAAATAAAAAATTAAATCACTATTTCAACAAATTAATCTTTTCAGAAGTTAATCAAAAGATGTTTTCAAATAGTCCGGATAACCGCAAGTTAGCGGACGTTTTAGGTGCCTAATACCTTCCTAAAACGTTAATAGGAACCACTTACTCAGAATCTTCAAAACTTAAAATGATTTTTCTGTTTTGAATCGTTTGAAGTAACCCTTTAAAGGTTTCTTAATTCCTTTTTCAAAATTAAGTGGCAACTCTTAAAAAGTCAAAATTTTTCCGCAAAACAATTAGCACCAATGTCATGTTCTGAAGTCCAATCCGACATATGGAGAGAATTTTGCAAGGGTGGCCACGGACCTGCATACCTGCCTACCATTGGAGTTTCGGTCAATAGCCTAGTTAAAATGGTATCGTCATCGACTTCAATTAGAAGATACTTGCTTTTAGAGGATGAAGATGTGTAGTCTCTAAAGCGAACCATCTCTTCAAGCTGCATAAATAAAAGAATCTCGATTAGACACGAAGTCAAGATTCAAAAATATATATATATATATATATATATATATATATATATATATATATATATATATATATATATATATATACCGGCAAAGAAAAAGCCAAAGGAAAAAAAGGTTCTTCATGTGTTTGACTCTGGTGAAATATAGTCACGTATATTTGAAGCCGAATTCGTCAGGTCTTAGGGTAAGAGAGGCAAAGTTAGACTCTCACGCCTTAAGCTGAACATTGAAAAGGGCCCATACTTAGAGAAGATTATCGCATAAATACATCGATGAAAGGGCCCATACTTAAAGAAAACCATTGCGCCATCTTCAAGTAAAATTGGTCGGACTTAAGGTGATGGACGTGAAGTTAAACTCTCGCACCTTAAGCCAATGTCCACCATCTTCAAATAAAATTGGTCAGACTTAAGGTAACGGAGGCAAAGTTAAACTCTTGCACCTTAAGCCGATGGCCACCATTAATGCGCATTGCTATTTGTTTTCAACCCTACAAAAGAAGAAGAAAACAAAGAAAAAAAAGGAAGAAAAAGAAAAGAAGACAACAAAGAGAAGCAAAAGTAATCGATAGAATTACTTACCGTTCAGATTGCACAGCAACCAAACTCGTCAAACAAAAAAATTTTAATGCTCACGGCTTGAGAACTCAATAAAGAATGAGAAGACATGCGCCTTATTTATAGAATTTGGGAGGCGATGGTTGAGAGCCACAAATTGACAAATTCTATACAAATTTGGTTTTCACCAGTGGTCTTTTACTTGGAATCAAACTATTGTCCTTTTACAAAAAAGAGGGGACGGTGGATGTGAAATATTTAGTTGCATGGATTGCAGGCTGCTGAAATAATGAGACATATTCACAGTGGGCCAAAGTTACATCCAATTGCATAGGATTATTGCACAAGACATAATTATGATAAAAGAATTATTAATTATGAGTCCTTGTTCGTATGATATTGGCATTCCCTTAGCGTTTGGGCGCTCTCATTTACGGTATGCATGCATTGATTATTATCAGTTAATACTTCAAGTTTAGTCATCGATAAGTTAAATATCTCGACAAATCTTGAAGTAGGGGTATTTGTGGGTGATACAATTTTATTAAATTTAAATTAATACAAAATTCGGATTATAATAAATTCAAAATTATTAGTCTCAAATAAATATTGTGAATTAATATAATTGAATTAATTATTTAATTCTAAATGTGTATGGATTTAAATAAGACCCAATATTTATTGGGTTAGTCCATTAATTTGGGCTACAAATGATGAACTCACTTTACTAAGCCCAAGATATTGTCATATTCTAGAGGCCCAAATAAGCGCCACGTGTCAAATGACGTGACATGCCAAGTCAAGTGAAGGAGCCAATAGGACCGTGCCACATGTCAAACTGATGCAGCAGACCCATGAAATAAAAATCCAGAAAAGGCGCCACATCACTTAAATCTGATTGGTCAAAGGAAGTCCATATTCATCATGACTCTTCCTTTCCTACAACTATAAATAGGGTCCTCATAATTCAGAAAAAGGACCCCTAAATCTAAATCTCTAGCAAGAGAAAACTCGTGGATCAAACGCCGCAATTTCTCTAAAAAGCTCAAGCATTCAAATTAAGTTCATCAAGATCAAGACCGCAATATTCAAGAACAAGCTCAAAAGCCCTTGAATTCATGCACAAGTCAATCAAATCCCTCAAGTCCATCAAGATCAAGACCTCAATATTCAAGAACAAGCTCAAAAACCCTTGAATTCATGCACAAGTCAAGATCAAATCCCTCAAGTCTATCAAATCAAGACCACAATATTCAAGATGCCCTTGAATTTAAGCACAAGTCAAGATCAAATCCCTCAAGTCCGTCAAATCAAGTTCAAATTCAAGATTAAGCTTTAAGCCCCCGAGTTTACATTTGAAAAGGCGAATCAGAGATTCATAAAGATTGTAACACTCGCATTGAAATCAATAAAATTAATTGTAGCAATATTTTCTTGTGTCGAAATTTTATTGTCCAACAATATGGACATCGATTTTTTTGGGAACCAATTACTTGGTGACAACTGGAGAGGTTGGATATGTGACTCCGGTGCACCAAACTCTGTATAGGTGACGAATTGTTTGTTCACGGGCGGGGTGGCCCATGGCTGTCATCACCTCGTCTTCCTCCTTCTCCTCTTCGCCCGCTTGTTCATATGTTTGTGTGTGTTAATTTATCTGATGGAGAAATGTTCTCCTCGCTCATGTTATCCTCATATTTCTCCCCCACAGGACAAAGTAAAGGCCTAAAATAGGTGCTGCGCTTTGATTACTGTAGGCCTCTATATATATGTCATCCTGTGGGGAAGAATGAGGATATATAACAGGCACGATGAGAACATATCTCCATCAGATGAGCAAGTACTATGACATGAATAAATAAATTGGCTACGCGCGCAAGCAAGGAAAGCTATGAAGCGAAGAAGGGGAAGAAGACAGGGAACCATGTGCCACATTGCGCGCCCATCAGTGAACTTAATTTGACGGATTTCATATCATGTTTATACGGGCTAATTTTTTCAACCCGATGTGAATAACAATTACACGGAGATAAACAGTAAATACATCTGCAAAAGCTCTTATTGTGCGCGGGTTCGAGAAAGAACCAACTACAAGGCTTATTTCACGGTGGCTTACCCCACATTTCCTTCTTTCACATGTAGTATTAAATTATATTTTTGTTTTGACTGTTAGTTGAAGAATAGCTCCTATATATGACTATTTTTTTATTAAAATCTAAAAGATAAGCAGACAATCTACTACTATAGGTTAAAATTCACCAACAGTATCACAAATAAATAACATACAAAGGTAGCATAAAAAAGATGAACAAAAAGTAGCACTAAAGCTTTCGCTATACGCAGGGTCTAGGAAAGGGACAAGGGACAAACCACAAGGATTTATTGGATGCAACCTTACTTTACATTTCTGCAAGAGGCTGTTTCCGCAACTCGAACCCGTGACCGACAAATCACTTGACAACAATTTTACCAATTATTTCAAGACTCCTAAAAAAAAATAGTCATAGAAAATCTTCAAGTTGGTATGACTTTTTGGTAAGACCTTAAGATCAAATAGTACCAATATAAGAAGATATTAATCACTATTATCATTAATGAAAGTAGTTGATACAAGCAACATGACAACACACATTATTCACTATAAATATAAGGGCCAACATCAACAAGCAAACCATAAACATAACAAGAAATTACACACACTTGCACACACACAAAAAAAATTCACCATGTCTTCTTCCTCATCACAATATAACTTAGTACTTTGCCTTTTCCTACTTAGCTTTTCATCACTGATCAATTCACAAACCATAGATGATTATTTTGTTGTTAGGATGACAAATGAAACACCAAGTACAGCGAACGCAGGATGTTATGTAAACGGAGAAGATATAGGGAACTTCGCGATGGAATCAGGAGAGACTTATGAATACGATGGAAACATTCTTCGCGGAGTAAATAATACCCTTTCTTGTGAGATGAAACTAGACGAAAAACATGGTTTTTTCAATCTGTTTGACTTGAATGACACAAAAATTTGTCACAGTGCTTCTGAAGTGTGTAACTGGAGTATACATGAAGATGGATTGTGTATGTTGGTTGCACACAAATGTGTGCTCTTCAAATGGGATACTAGTACTACTCATCACTCATTTGGAAATGTTAAAGTTAACCTATGAGATTGCAAGTGAACCAACTAGATATATATAATGCTTAGGTGAATATATCCATGAAAATTGGAGGCATTTTCATACATATGAGGTTTTATAAAATATGGTAATACTTGCTAGTTCTTGTTGTTTTGCTTCCACTTCCTAAGTGAATGTCTTATTTAGCTTTATGTTCTATGAGTAATGATCATCATATTAATCTAATTTGTGTTTTTATGGCAAATATACGGTCATGCAATACTTATTGAATACAAAGGAGAAAATGCATTTTGACCCCGTCTGTAGTTCTCAATCATTTCGTGGTGTCGGGCATGGCTGAACCATCTACGATAGGGGAAGCTAATGCACAGGGAAGAAGCTTAGATAAAAGAATACGTTCTTGCATCGAGAAAAAGTGTTTGGCTGAAGCCAAAAAGAAGGTGACCCACTTTATTCGCCAAGCGAATGATCTTCGCTTCACGGGAACAACAAAAACCACCATCTCGTTCTTTCCTTTCTTCGGTGCTACCTTTTATGGTAAATATATTTAAGATGCTTTGATATATAATTTCAAAAAG
The DNA here is from genome assembly GCA_030864225.1 of Capsicum baccatum var. pendulum. Classification (NCBI taxonomy): domain Eukaryota; kingdom Viridiplantae; phylum Streptophyta; class Magnoliopsida; order Solanales; family Solanaceae; genus Capsicum; species Capsicum baccatum. Next base: position 135,393,991 of record CM061558.1, read on the forward strand.
TTCCAAAATTTGGTGGACAGAATTACTGATACATGCAAACCAAACCAAACACAGTTGAAAAATGGAGAAAACAAATTCATTGTATGAAGAAAACCTCATAGTCCTACTTATATGGCAAATATATTCAAGATGCTTTAATATAATTTCAAAAGATTCTTAAAAATTGATGGAAACGAATTAATTGTATGAGAAATAAAGTTAGTCTCTTACCAATGAATTTTTATACATATAATGTGAATATACCTAGCAAGTAATATGTTTGAGATATCGTAAACTAATCCAAACCTTATGATTAAGTATAAGAAAAACTAAAATCAAGAAGCATTAACCAAACAATAAATCCCCACAAAACTAATTTAAATCCCTCAAACTATAACATAAAGAAAAACAATCAAAACCTACTAATTTTTTTTCTAGAAAAATAATAATGCAATTAACCTAGCATCTTAGAGTTTGGCATCATCATCATCTTAGCATTATGAACAACTTATTGATAATCAAAATAATAATCTGAAAAATAGTATGAACAACGTATCGATAATCAAACAGTTACTGTAAATCTTAGCTCGACAAAATCAACAACAGAAACTACGAAAATATACCTAACAAGTAAAATACCTGAGGTGTCGCAAACTGATCCAAACATTATAATTACTTAAATGAAAAAACTAAAATCAAGAGGCATTAACCAAACAATAAATTCCAATAATAATTCAAATCCCTCACAATATAATATAAAAGAAAAATAATCAAAATTAAACCTACTTAAAAATACTAATGTAATTAACCAAACATCTTAGAGTTTGGCATCATCATCTTAGCATCACCAAAATTCTTAGCCATGTCAGGATTTTGTTCCATAAATTGCTTAAGAAGATCTTGATTCTTAATCTCTTTACTCGTTGGAATAGAGTAAAGCATCAAGTACCTGAAATATGATCAAATTTGCTATAATACATTTTAATTTTACAGGATTCTATTACCTTCTGGAATTAAATTTTAGCATATTTTTGTCATTTTTTTAGCTGACATGAAATCTTTTGTCAACTTTTTTAGTTGATGTGGGTCCTATTTTATGTAATAAAGGTGTCATGTCAGCACAAAAGGGAGGATGTGTAAATAGGATCCCTATGAATGTTGCAGCAACTTTGACCATAGTTCGAGGGGATATGAAATACTTATCTCATGTTGCGGCAATTTTAACCATATTTCGAGGGGATATGGAATGCTTATCTCATTGGAATATGCTAAAATATTTGAGACGCCACAAATTGAACCAAACATTATAATCAATTAAAAAACAAACTAAAATCAAGAAGCATAAACCAAACAATAAATCCCAACAAAATTCCAATAATAATCCAAACCCCTCACACTATAACATAAAATAAAAATAATCAAAAACCTACTTAAAAATAATAATGCAATATTAACCAAACATCTTAGAGTTTGGCATCCTCATCTTACCATCCCCAAAATTCTTAGCCATAACAGGATTTTGTTCCATAAATTTCTTTAAAAGATCTTGATTCTTAATCTCCTCACTTGTTGGAAGTCCCATTTGTTTTTGTCTTTGATCAAACATCATTTTTTCAACTGCTGCTCTTGTCTCATTGTCCAAATCACACAATTTACTTGGTTCTGGTTCTACTTTTTGTGTATCAATTTCTGCTTCACCTTTCAATAAACTCTTCCACCAATCAGATTTGTCCTTTTTTGTTAAAAGAATTGATATTTCTTTTTGATCTTCTAAACTCCAATAACATTCATCAACTTTTACTGCCTTGAAATATTCACCATCTATGATTAGTGGTTGATTTTTTAGTCCAACTTTGAGGGATGTTGTCTTGAATTCAACAATTATGAATCTTGCTTTTGTACCTAATAGAAAAAAAATAAAATTAGAAATTTCGCTAAGCACGTTCAAATTTATGAAATCAAAAATATATATATAAGGATTAAAAGAAAGTAATTAGAATGTCATGATCAGAATTTAATTTAAACATGTGATGTAAAGTAAATTTTGAACTTGACGCTTCAATTTTGCGAGAGAATTTATATAAACGGATTAAAAAAAATGAAATTTAAATATGCTAGCTAAAACAATTTTTGAACCCCTTTCAATTTCGTTAGACAGTTTTCTTACGTTAAAGAGATTCAATAATTTGTATATAAAAATAATAATATAAAAAAAGAAAATCCCTATAAACACACTAATAATTTCCAATTGAAGAAGATTCAATAATACAATTGAGATATGTGTTCTTGATTTTCATAAGAATCTTGATTTTTGGATTTGATATAGAAAATAAAATAAGAAGAAAAACTTCGAGGAGCTTTTCCAACTGACTATCCTTTGTTCACAATATAATTTTAACACGAAGAGCGTTCAATATTGTATCACGACGATGCGAATTTAAACATATGATCTACAGCAATTTTTGAACCCTAACCCCTGTCAATTTAAACTATATAAGAGAATTCAACAATTTATATATAATCACAATAATTCTTGTCGCTCTATATATAAACACATAATAAATTAAATTAAAATTTTAAAATAAAAATTGAATATCTAAAAAGTACCTGGGGGAACAGGAACATTGATGGTGACTTCTTGAAGAGATTGGCCCCATGAATAATTCTCCATATCAAATCCATTGGACTTATTTGGATTTAGTTTCTTGTTTTCTTCTTCTTCTTTTGGGGTTGAAGTAGAATTTTCATCTTCTTTAGGGGCTGAATTCTTGTTTTCTTCTTCTTCTTTTGTGACTAAAGAAGAATTTTCATCTTCTTTAGGGGCTGAATTTGAATTAGTAGAAGAATTTTCTTCTACTTTCTCAATAGGCTTAATGATTTGTTCTTGATTTTCTTCTTCTTGGTAATCTGAGAGAATTGCCATTCTTGAAAAAAAAAATAAAAACTTAAACGAGTTATTAAGAAGTAGAAGAGAAAATAATTAAGTGAGTTGATGTGAGAAATTTGGGAGAATAATTGAGTGTATATATATAGAGAAAAAATAATCCTTTTTTGTTATGAATTGGAATCCTTGTTGTAGTTGGTAAGTCCTTAGAATTGTTATAAACCGACTTAATACCTTTTTTTTTTTGTTTTCTTCATTTTCGTTTATTTATTTATTTTCTGAAAGTTTGAATTAAGGAAAGAAAAAGAAATATTTAGTGAGAATTAAATTTTATATAGAAAAGGTTAAGTGTTATAATTTATACTTTTCCTAATTGTACTAATTAACCGACTCATGATTTCTTTTCCTAACTAATAATTGTTTTAGTCACGATGAATAGAATTTCTTCGTTTCTAGTTAGAGTTTTTGAGTTTTGAGTCTAAGAAAAAAAGTTATATCAAACATCAGGTTGAGAAAAAATAAAAAAAAAATAATGATAAATAGGGGGAAAAATTGTTTAACTCACATGACGTTATTTATTTTGGTAAACATGATTACTACTAGTATATATTAGAACAATACATGGAGATGTTCGAAGACACTATTACAAATACAACTGTTAAAAGTATTGGGTGCAAAACTAACTGCATTACAAAACATAGAATGGTTTCAAATGGCAAAAACCCGAGGAAGTGGTGTGGGGCCTGTCAATACTAAACCTTTTCCTATCTTTTTCCAGTAGTGCAAGTACAAAGGGAGGAACTTCGAACCAGTGGGTAATATCACTTCTCGTGATTGAGGCGTCAAAATTTGTCAAACTATCATTTACCATGTTGAACTCCCTGAACATGTGGTAGATAGACAGATCATGGAGTAGCTTAATCGGGATATAGACACAATGGTTGAGATAAACTTTGTTGGCTTGTCTCCAATGTTCAATATTTATATTAACGCCTCAATTAATTTGAATTTATATCACGTAACATTCTTTACAGAAAATGCCATTGTGTTGAGAAAAGTTTCATTTTATTTAAGCTTAAGCTCAAATAAAAAATAAAGGTAATTTAAGACTAACATTGACTTTATAATCTACTCATGATTAGTGATACAAAAAAGTTTAATTCTTTTTAAATTTACAAAGATCAAATAGATCATATATCATAATAGGTTTCTCATCTTTCGGATCTCTTCGAAGTTTAATTCACTACGAACATCATCAATTCTTTTTGTGAGTTCCATCTTCAAGTCAAAACTTTTTCTTAAAAATATCACTAAATATATACTGACATTAAATTCAAAATCTAGAGTCGTTAGTGTAAAATTCATAACTTATAAAATTAAAATTTTGACTCTGTCAACCGCGTATGCTCCCACAATATCACTTAAATTGGACACCAAATATTACCATCTTAGTCACGCTTGTAAAGAGAATGATCCATTATTACAGATATACTTAAGAGAAAAAAGGTATATTATAGATTTAAGAAAAAAATAATCAAATATGTCATTGAACTTTGAGAAAAAGCTAATTTATGCCATCCGTTTAAAGTTTTACTTATTCATGTCATTGCCGTTCTAATCTAGTGATTAGTGTATATCTTTTGGCTGTTTCTTGTTGATTCTAAATCATTATAAATAATGTTATGCTTAACAAAAACCTCAAAAGTTCTATCCTACATTAACTTTTTTTTTAATCCTACAGTAATTGATTAGTTGTAATTCCACTGACTCCAACATATGCTCCGAAGTTGCAAGAAAAGAAGCCAATGAGCGATTAGGGCAAACAAGAAAAAGAAGGAGGAGTACCAATAAAACTTCTTCATTCTCCCATCATGAATTAGGGGAGCGTACATTGTTGAAAAATCATTTTCAAATAACGGTTTAAAAGAAGTTCGCTATCCCAATTATTTTGTCATTTATATGGGATAACTTATTCCATCACTATGATATAAATGGTGGGACAAATAATCTCGATAATAACTAATTTAGATACTTTAGAATTAATATAGATTTATTTTAATTAATGACGTGGACATCTAATAAAAGGTCATGTGACAAAACTATTTTTGAAAATCCACCATTAAAAAATAATCACATGGATGAGCTGGTTTTATAACGGCGATGACACGAATGAGCCGAACTTTTAACTGATGGCATAAATGAGCTATTTTTTTATAGTTCAATGGCATATTTGAGATTTTTCTATTATTTTAATTAATGACATGAACCTCTAATAAAAGACCACATGATAAAGCTGTTTTTGAAAATATCGTTAAAAAGTAATGGCATGGATGAACTGATTTTGTAACGGCAATGGCATGAATGAGTCAAACTTTTAACTGATATCATAAATGAGTCATTTATGATAGTTCAATGACATATTTGTACCTTCTTCCTAGATTTAATCACTAATACTCAATTATCCATAAACGTAAAAAAAAATCTTGCATATATCTACACATGTGCGAGCTGGGAACCAAAATATGCCATGTAACTAAAAAAAATATCAAAATATGCCATGTTTTTAAACTGTAATCAAAATAGGCTTGACTCTCTTTTTAAGAGAGTTATATGCATTATTTTTAACGATGATGACCAAACGGTGTTAAGTATCAGAAAATGTGTATAACTCACTTTTTAAGAGAGTTATGCATTTTTTTTTTAACATAACTCTCTTAAGAAGAGAGTTATGTAATTTTTTTTTTTAACATAACTCTCTTAAAAAGAGAGTTATGTAATTTTTTTTTAACATAACTCTCTTAAAAAGAGAGTTATGTATTTTGTTTAGCATAACTCTCTTAAAAAGAGAGTTATATATAATAAATATACGTTTCCCTTTACCATCTCTCATCTTCACTTTCACTTTACCCTTTTTACTCCAAACAGCAAAATCTTTCAAGAACCCAAAAAACCCCATTGGTCCCCCATTGATTTTATATGCAATAACACATATAAAATTAGAAAATTGATTCTCCCCTGGTCCCTCATCCAACATTAGTTTTGTTAAGTAGTAATCGTTTGTTACTTGTTTGTTTGTACTTCAAAGTCAAGCAATTGAGGTATTTTTTAATTTTGCTTATTTTTTAATACTATTTAATTGAAATATGAATTTAGAATTATTGTGGTATTTTTTAATGGGACAAATTATTCATACTTTTGAATGAGATGTTCTAAACTTAGTATGAAAAAAGAGAAAAAAAAAATAAGAAAATGACTTATTAGATTTCTTGCGACTTGACTAATTTAAAAAGTATAGATCCCATTTTCCTTCTACACGTCTCAGTTTTTTTACTTGACAAGGATGAACTAATTTTTTATCTTGTTTCATGTGAGTATACTTGCACAACCATGAGCAATTTTGTGGGTAGGATGTGTTATGAAGGTGAAATATTTGTGACTCCAAAAGTAGAAAAAAGAAGCAAAACTAGTGACGGGTAGTACATTCGTTTGGGTCCTAGAATGAGGTAGAAATGGTAACATTATATGCCTATAAAACAAACAAGTGAGGTATTTTTTTAGTTTTGCTTATTTTTTAATAATGAATTGAAGTATGAATTTAGAATTGATGTGATATTTTATAGTAGCTTGTGTAATGGGCAATACTTATGGGATAAATTATTCATACTTTTGAATGAGATGTCCTAAACTTAGTATGAAAAAGGAGAAAAAAGATAAGAAAATGACTTATTAGATTTCTTGCGCCTTGAAGTTTACGTACGATTTTCTTTACTAGTGGCGCTATTATGAATTAACTCATGATCATTTATACTATTTTTAATTTCGAGTTATATATATGCATAAGTGGAATATATATTATAATAATTTGATAAGAGAATTAATAATAGTAAATGTAGGCCAACCTCCAAAAGGTCATTAAAAGGTCGGCAAATATTGTTATTGAATTTAGGTAGTGAAATGGATAATGGTAGTAAAAGGTCGGCGAATGTGGACAAGGATGTGGAGGTGCTGCACCGGTGCAGAGGGATGGACGAGGCTAGGGTCGTCTTCCTGTTTAGCCAGAGCCTCAAATACATCCGATTGTAGATCCTGAGCCCCACCTAGCAGCAGAAGTTGAGCATATTCCAGATATAGGTACAACTCAGATACAGCCATTTGATCCATCACCATACACGCCAGCTTGTTTAGCTATGAAACAGCTGCATCACTTCTCTACATATATTGCACTATCTTGGGTTTATGAAGAGGTTCGTCAATCATATGATGACATGCATTATCGCGATGTGGCTACTCCTTTACGTTTGAGTTTTGGTTCGACAGAGTTTGGAGATATGTCGATTAGTATTAACAATAACGTGTTTATATTTTTTTCTCTCCTCAGTTTTATTCTTATAATATATTGTTATCAGTCTCAAGATCTATTAGGTACGTCTTCGTCCATACCAGTTGGGGCCCCTGGGGCATCTGCCCACTCTCTGCCAGATGCAGAATTTAAGGAGATGGGAGAGCAGGTAAATATTAATTATACGCAGTTATAAATTTGTGAAAATATTTATTAAATGTACATACTGATTTTATTATTCATTAGATACTCCATTTGAGTCTTTGTTCCATCTTCGAGTATCCATCCGAATTAGCGGCGCCTTGTACTTCTCAGCCGGTCACTGATGACCCTGTTGACATGCAGGTTAATATTTACAACACTAAAGATAAAATTACTTCTTGTTTGTATTTATAATCAGTTAACATTTCTTTATCATGTATTTTTTTAGGTTCTTGAGGCAGCACATTCTGTTATAACGGATGCATATCATGCACCAACACACGTTACAAAAGAGACACAGGTTATTTTTACATCATCTCATAATTATTTATTATGAACTTACTTTATATTACGTACTTATGTATAATTATTTTTTGCAGGACCCGATATATAAGAAAAAAGGTAAAAAAAAAAAGCGATGTGTTGATCCGGTAGCTGCTATTACAAGAAAATATCACAACGACGGGGATGATGATGCTCGTGGGGGGCTTAGACCATACACGTCGATACGATTTAGGGCTTGTGGCACGTAATTATTTATTGTAAAACACTTCTTTTTAAACATATCATTTTTGTAAATATATTTTGTTAATTTACTAATCTTTTAAACATTATTTTGCAAAAAAGAATGATTCGAAATCATGTGTCGTATAAAGTTGTCAACACATAAATTTAACTAATTAAATTCACTACGTAAATTTAATTAAAAATTATGAATTTAATATTTGAAAAATATAAATACAAAAAGATTTCAATGAAAATGTATAGTTTATACGATAGATGCACCTACAGTTTTTACTCTTTATAAATAGATAATTTTAACTTTTTGTAAATAGATAACTCACTTAAAATGTGAGTTTCACAATAAAGAAAAAAAGAAGGATAACTCACTTTTTTAGTGAGTTTTATTCCTTTTCTATTTATAAATAGATTACTCACTTGAAATGTGAGTTTTACAAAAAAAAAAAAAAAAAAAGGATAACTCACTTTTTGAGTGAATTTTTTTGTTTGGACTGATTGACAATTTAACTTTGTACATTTCTGCACATACATGTACTATTCAAAAAGAGATATAGATAACACACTTAAAATGTGAGTTTTATAAAAAAAAAAAGAATAAACTCACTTTTTCAGTGAATTTTTTTTTTTGACTGATTGACAATTCAACTTTGTACATTTTTGCACGTACATGTACTATTCAAAAAGAGATATAGATAACTCACTTAAAATGTGAGTTTTAGAAAAAAAAGAAGGCTAAGTCACTTTTTTAGTGAGTTTTATTCTTTTTTTTTTACTGATTGACAATTCAACTTTGTACATGTCTACACTTATCTGCACCTGCAGGTACTATTTATAAATAGATAACTCACTTAAAATGTGAATTTTACAAAAAAAAAAAGGATAACTTACTATTTCAATGAATTTTATTCTTTTTTTGGACTGATTGACAATTCAATTTTGTACATCTCTGCACTTATATGTACTATTCATAAATAGATATAGATAACTCACTTAACATGTGAGTTTTACAAAAAAACAAGAAGGATAACTCACTTTTTTAGTGAGTTTTTTTTTTTTTTGACTGATTGACAATTCAACTTTGCACATGTCTACACTTATCTGCAAGTACTGTGTATAAATAGAGAGCAAATAGATAACTCACTTAAAAAATGAGTTTTACATAAAAAAAAAAAATATTGAATATGAACACATTTTTTACAAAAGCATGAATTTCTTAACCTTAACTTGTTCACTTGTTTATTTACATTATAAATATCACATTCTGAATCTGAACAAAATATTTTCTTAATTGTATAAATCAACTGAATTTAGTTGGGCAAATACAACAAACTGATTCAAATTGGGGTCTAAATTAATGACCAAGAGAAAGTTGATGTAGTTCCTGAAACCGACAAAGAAAATATGTAATTCTGAGTAAAATACTGACACCATTTATTAATATGAAACTACATGATACAATAACATTTCAATAAATCATAACAACACATACAATTATCATCATCTCCTAGAAGTACTAGCACCACCTGAAGTATTTTCTGCTCCATATGCATTATGCTCTTTTGATGGACAATTACGCTTATCATGTCCTGATTGTTTACAAGTAGAACATTTGTGAGAAAGACTACTTTGTGAAATATTCATTTCATTGGGAGTGTGTTTGTTTGAGTTGACCTTTATTTTGCGAAAAAAAAGATTTATTTGCAATCATTGAGAATGGACTTTCTGGCCAATAGTCCTCGTCACCAAGTGGATTCAACTGCCTCGCGTAAGCCTTCTTGTAGCACGCCACAGAGAATTCTGATGCAATATAATTCCACGCAGAATTTTCAATAAACTCAAACACCCTAATTGCATGAGAATATGAAAAGTGATTTGATTGCCATTTACCGCACGTACATGATCTTTGCGTCTCATTAACAATTTGTTTGTTACCACCCTTTCCATGGTGGGAGTTGAATGTCCTGATTTCGAATATGTTATCTGTCACAAGATAATTTTGGATACTATGCATCGATGCCTTTTTCATGTATTCCTCAATTTTTTTGAAAGGATTTGGCATCCATTTTTATTTGTCAATCAATAGTTGTTTTGCATACTTTGATCTTTGAACAAAACGATCCACAATCATATTGTAAGACATTTTGACCATTGCAGTCACTGACTCCCCTAGCCGATTTCAACAAGCCATTAAATGACTTGGAGCTATTTGTTGTTAGCATATCTCATCTCCTACCATCATCTTTGTGCAAGGTTCATTTTTCTAATTCAATATTCATCAACCACTCATATGCTGGCAAGTGTGTCTATTTTATCAACTCTATTCGTAACAAGAATTTTTTCTCTTGGATAGCAGTTACAGCTGCCCATAAGAGGTTGTTTAGTCGAACACTTTTGTATGCTCTTTGATAATTTGCTTTCAAGTTCTTAAATAGTAGCGGTGATAGGCAAAAGGAGATTGCCAATTACGCTCTATCGAGACACTTTCAAGAATGCCATGATGTCTGTCAGATATCAAGGTAATACCTTGACGACCACACACAACATGCTCATGCAAATCATGCAAAAATTTAGTCCATGTATCAAGACTCTTATTCGTTACTATAACAAAAGCTAATGAAAATATGGATCCATTGCCGTCTGTACCTACCACAATCAATAATTTAATATCATACTTACTATATACGTGTGTTCCATCTATTGATATCACTGGCCGACAATAACGAAAACTGTCGACACATAGCTTAAACGTCCAAAACACATAATTGAAAATACGTTCATCAACTCTCTCATGTTGTTTGAATCGCCATTCATCAATGAAGCCGGGATTGACATGTTTCATAGCTGCCATGAACCTTGGCAATTCACGAAAGGAGCCCTCCCAATTTTCATAGACTAGTTCAAAGGCGCGCTTCTGTCCAAGATAAACCTTACGACGACTTATTATTTTGCGGTATTTATTGAGAACGAATGTTTGTCAATCTTTGATAGGATACCTGTGAACAATTATGCATAACAATTATAAATAAAATAACGTATTAATTTGTATCGTCAGATAAATTCAAAAAAATAGTACCTTGGTGTTTTTGCAATATACGGTACAAGAACAACTGCAATCATATTTATATCCAAATTAAAGTGACCTCCACGACAGTCACCCATATTACAAGTATGCTTTCCGATGTATTTTTCAATTTTCCATAAGTTATTACTACTATCTTTAGTAGCACACAGTTTGAATAAGCAACCTTCATCTGCACGGTTGCAACAAATTCTAAAGACTTCTTTTCCCAACTTAACGACAAAGAACTCCCTACCTTCTTTAAAATGATAGAGCCTATCTGCTTTTTGTAGATCTTTTTTTGATTTGAACAACATTTTGCTAGCAAGATAAAAATTCTTATTTAGAAAATTTGTCGGTTCACGCTACACATTCATAGAAATAAAATCATTTTCATGCATATCCATAAAAACATCTGGTCCTTCCTGAAAATGATCAAGAAATGAAATTTCATTGAAATAAAAATGAGGCCTATTGATTGGTAGCGATATTGACGCCGACTGTGGAATTGATTCTTCTTAAGCATAAGGGCTCATGGACATGCCTCTTTGTTCAGAATTTGACCTCACATCATCGTCACTCATTGATGAGTCATAAGGGCATTCACCGCCCTCAGTATTATTAGGCTCACTATCATCACCATGTGACAATTCACCATAATTTGGCTGATCACCATTTTCAATATCATCTAGTACAACATGTTCACCTCGTGTGACATGATCCCTACATTTTAAATAATAAGATAATTGTAGTGCATTTCAAAAGCATAAATAATAAATGCATGAAATTAACCATCATAAATTATTATCAATGATATTTTAGACCAACCGATAATAATCAGCAGTATCCAAACTCAGTGACAAAGGAACATTTGTAGATGTTCCAGCATTGTCCATCCATTCAAGCTGAGATGATTGATCATAATTACAATGATTTCTAAAAAATTCATCATTATTTTCGTCACGCAGAGTTAAGCCCCTAAAAATGTAACATATGACATAAGAAATAGATAAAATAAAAATCATTGAAAATATATAATATTAAGAATAACACAAATTAAGAGACATTAACAGTCATTTTCATTCACAGTTTCGTTCAGATCAGGTACTAAGGATTGTGTTGGCATGTTACTCGACACGATGTATTGTGGAGCATTCATTTCAAAAAAAGTATTATACTGAGTTAAACGAGCATCAACAACATTAGTTGGATCATCAAATTGCGTCTGTAAATTCTTCTGTGTCGGAGAGTGCGCAGAACGATTTTTTCACTCCTTCTTAACATAAACTTAAAGAATGTTCAGCTTTATTTGACTAGCATAGTCACAAGGAGCCCACAGAAATTCAGTCAATGACTCATCATCACTGATAATCCATTCTCCATAATTTATCAATCCTTGTTATGAGAACGAATTTGGATACTGTCCAACTATAAATAAATCAAAATCATCATTTTTTATTTTCATTCTTCTAAAAATAGATTCTACAAAGTCTCTGTAACCAATTGAAATTGGATACTTGACGTTGAACTTGGGGGAGATACTATAATATATTGTATTTCCCTCATGAATAATTTCGCCATCCAAAAAAAGTGCAACTTTAACACGTTCAACATTCATTCTTTAAGCTTTGATTAAGTTTTGAAAAGAAGAGTCAAATTTGAACAAGTTTGAAAAAGAAGAATTGAATTTAAAGAAGAAAAATGCAGTTTCAAAAAAGGAGATGAGTGAATAAAAAATGAAAGTCTATAATGTATACTTCTGTTTAAATAGGAGAAGTTATTTACACATAACTCATATATTTGTAGAGTTATATTCATATAATGGATAACTCACTTAAATAGTGAGTTATGCATTTTATTCCTACCCAACTTATATAATCAATGAGTTTTACTTTTTCCATTTCATAATAGTTGACCTTCTTTCTAAAAAATAAAACTTCAAAAGATAAATTAATTGTTCCCATAATATGTAAGTTTTTATAAAGTGAGTTATATAATTTTTATTATATTTATGTAGAGAAAAAAAAATAAGTTAAACTTTTATTATATAACTCACTTTTTGAGCGAGTTAAAAAATGCAAAAATGCATAACTCTCTTTGTGTGACTTCTATTACATAACTCACTTAAAAAGTGAGCTATGTAAATGTTAAAAAAAAATGCATAACTCTCTTAAAAAGAGAGTTATGTTAAAAAAATATATAACTCTCTTCTTAAGAGAGTTATGTTAAAAAAAAATGCATAACTCTCTTAAAAAGAGAGTTATGTTAAAGAAAATGCATAACTCTCTTAAAAAGAGAGTTATCCACATTTTCTGATACTTAACACTGTTTGGTCACCACCGTTAAAAATAATGCATATAACTCTCTTAAAAAAAGAGTTGAGAAAATTGAAGGAAAGGTGTCTTTTAAGTCTTGAATTAAGGATTGGTGACAATGACTAATTTAAAGGGTCAAACATAATTAAAAAACTTGATTAGGTTAATTGTGGACTTGATTAATATTTTTTAAACTTTTTAATCTTTTCAAAAATTATAAATTAACCCACACCTACAAAACTTCCCTCCATTTGCAAATCAATCTCTCTCTTCTCTCTTTCTCTCGATAGTTTCTCTTTCTAACTTCTCCCAACCAACAACTTTTTAAATTTTTCCCTTCAATATTGTGGGACTTCAACCTCTAGCAACAAATAGTTTTGAGTTCTTACCCGTTCCTTTTTGACTTTCAACCGTCAGTCGACGTGACAACATTCTCCGACGACAACAACTTCGAGTTCTTCATCGTTTCTTTTCGATTTTCACAAGTAAAAAATTAGGGTTTTTAAGTTATGATGAAAATGAGGAACTTGATTTGTTCGTGTTTGTTATTTTTTTAATATTTTTTGTTATTTTTTTTAATGTTTGTTATTTTTTAATTGAATTTCTCATCTGGATGTATCTGCTACTGTTGTTTTTTAATAATGGATAAAACATGTAACGTGAATCCAATAGATAAGTTTTTGTTGCAATATATATGACTAATCTGTTGCACAAATTAGTAATCTGTTGCAACATATATGACTAATATGTTGCGCAGATTAGTAATCTGTTGCAACATATATGGCTAATCTGTTGCACAGAATAGTAATATGTTGCAACATATATGACTAATCTGTTGCAACATATACGATTAATCTACTGCAACATATATGACTAATCTGTTGTAACATATATAACTAATTTGTTGCAACGTATATGACTAATCTGTTGCAACATATATGACTAATTTGTTGCAACAAATGAGTAATCTGTTACAACAGATTACTCATCTGCTGGATTAGTTTTATAGTATTGTACTATGAATCCAACATATGGGTCATCTGTTGCAACAGATTAGTCATATATTATAATAGATTACCCACTTGTTGCAATAGATAACTCATATGTTGGATTCATGTTGCAGGTTCTGTCCATTGTAGCAGTAGCAGATACACCAAATAAGAAATTCAACAAAAATTATAATTTTACTTGCAAAATAAGCTATGAAGTAATGTCCAAGTGATATATGAACAAAATTTGACCTAAAAGTTTTTTAAAAAATTTCAACAGGGGCGCAACGAATAAGTAAAACACATGAAAAATTTCATAAAATAGGTAAAGAAGACAAAAATAATATACCATACATCAAATGCAAAAGAATCAAGGGGACAAACATTTGAGTTCTCCTAAAAACGTTTAAGTTCCCTAATATTTTAATTGCTTTCTAATAGTTGACCCATCTGTTACAACAGATTTTCTATCTGTTTGATAATTTCCAACAGATGAATCATATGATGCAACATGCTAGTCATCTGTTGATTCAAATTAAGCAATTATTAGTAATAACTAAATTGATTTAGCTAAAATTAAAGACATCTCAACGACAATGGGACAAACATTTGTGTTCTCCTAAAAATATTTGAGTTCCCTAGTATTTTAATTATTTTTCAACAGATTATCTATTTGTTGCAACAAGTTAGTCATTTATTGCAACAGATGTTTATAACAGGTTAGTCATTTGTTTATTCAAATTAAGCAATTATTAATAATAACTAAATTAATTTAATTAAAATTGAAGACAAGTCTTTAATACAAGACCTTAGACAAGGGGACAAATATTTGAGTTCTCCAAAAAACATTTGAGCTTTAGTATTTTAAATTGCTTTTCAACATATATCGAACTCGGAACCAAAATGAGCTACACAATTAAAAAAGTGACCAAAATAGGCCACCTATTTAAAAAGTTACCAAAATAGACTAAACGTAATAATTTATTATGATTTCTACTTTTTTCTTAATGGTCAACTAACGAAGTTGACTTTTACAAAAACGTAAGAATTTCTTACGTTTTACATTTTTTTGTAAAACGTAAGAATTTCTTACGTTTTACATTTTTTTTGTAAAACGTAAGAAATTCTTAAGTTTTATTAAAAAAATATAAAACATAAGAAATCCTTACGTTTTACACAATAATTGAGAAAAAAATACAATAAATTGTCAAATCAATTAAAAAGGTACTAAAAAAAAGAGTTGTTCAACGTAACAAAAAGTTACGTTCTTAAATTTTTTATAGCAATGGTCCCCCCCCCCCCCCCCCCCCCCAATTCCCTTTTCCACAAATGTCCCATCACTTCTAGTTTTTCTTCTTTTTACATATGATAATTATGAATTTTTTTATTAGTTAAATTTATTTATATTTTACATGTAGTTCAAATAATTTATTTTTCTAATAAATTTTTACGTTTTACATACAAAAAAATTAAAAAAAGAAGTATCAATTACCTCATTAACTTAACAATTTTCTTATATTTATTCTATATAAAAAAATAATCACTTCTATCCTTAATTATTCGATTTTTCTCTACAAAAATTATTCTTTTGAGTTTTTCTCTACTCCAAAATAGTGAAATGTTGAATTATCGTCGATCAAATATGCTACTATATACAAGAATAATATTTTTTTAGGAGTGTTCCTAAAAGATATTTTCTTATATTAATTTAGGAGTGCTCCTAAATTAAATTATGATTTTTTACTCCATTAATTATAATATGAAACGTATTTGTGCATGTGAGTCTCCTCAATATCCTAATCGAAACACTAATAAAAAATTACGATGAATCACTATCCGAAAAAATTAATTTCATATTTTTAACACACCAAAAAAATATAATTCTTGTATATAGGAGCATATTTGATCGACGATAATTTAACATTTCACTATTTTGGAGTAGAGGAAAACTCAAAAGTATAATTTTTTTTCTTAGAGAAAAGTAGATGATCGTGTAATTAATATGAGAATAATTGAAATCGTAATTGAACTTATCAATTCATCTTTAATTTTAGTTATATCAATGTAATTATTACAAATAATATCTTAATTTGAATCATTTCAAATAAAATTGGTCAATTAACACTTTACTCAAGACGAATACACTTAGATGATCATGTAATTACTAACTATGAGATTAATTGAAATCGTAATTAAAATTATCAATTCATCTTTAATTTTAGTTAAATTAATTTAATTATTAATAATAATTGCTTGATTTTAATTATTTCAAATAAAATTGGTCAATTGATCATTCTACTTAAGACGAAACACTTAGTTGATCATTTAATTACTATAAAATTAATTGAAATTGTAAGTCAACTTACTAATTCATCTTTAATTTTAGTTAAATCAATATAGTTATTTCTAATTATGGTTTGGTTTTAATCATTTCAAATAAAATTGGTTAATTGATCACTCTACTCAGAACGAGCACACTTAATTGATAGTGTAATTACCATGAGATTAATTGAAACTATAATTGAACTTATTAATTCATGTTTAATTCTAGTTAAATAAATTTAGTTATTACTAATATAATGGCTTAATATGAATCAATAGATGATTAACATATTGCAAAAGATGAGTAATCTGTTGAAAATGATAAAACAAATAAAGACATCTGTTGGAAATGACCAAACAAATATAGACATATGTTGCAACAGATGACTAACCTATTGCAATAAATGACTCATTTATTGAAAATTATCAAACAAATATAGATATATGTTGCAACAGATGACTCATCTGTTGAAAATTATCAAACATATAGGATATATGTTTGAAAATAATTTAAAATACTAAAGCTTAGATGTTTTTAAGAGAACTCAAATGTTTGTCCCCTTGTCTAAGGTCTTGTCTTTAATTTTAGTTAAATCAATTTAGTTATTACTAATAATTTCTTAATTTGAATCATTTTAAATAAAATTTATCAATTGATCATTCTATTAAGGACGAGTACATTAATTGAAATTGTAAGTGAATTTATCAATTCATCTTTAATTTAGTCAAGATCAATTTATTTATTACTAATAATGACTTAATTTGAATCATTTGAAATAAAATTGATCGATTGATCACTCTCCTCGAGACGAATACACATAGATGATCATGTAATTACTATGAGATTAATTGAAATTGTAAGTGAACTTATCAATTCATCTTTAATTTTAGTTATATCAATTTAGTTATTACGAATAATGACTTAATTTGATTCATTTCAAATAAAATTGATCTATTGATCACTCTAATCATGACGAATACACTTAGTTGATAATTTAATAACTATGAGATTAATTGAAATTGTAAGTTTATCTTTAATTTTAATTAAATCAATTTAGTTATTACTAATAATATCTTAATTTGAATTATTTCAAATAAAATTGATCGATTGATCACCCTACTCGGGACGAATACATTTAGTTAATCATGTAATTACGATGAGATTAATTGAAATTGTAAGTGAACTCATTAATTCATGTTTAATTTTAGTTAAATCAACATAGTTATTACTAATAATGGCTTAATTTGAATCATTTAAAATAAAATTGATCAATTAATTATTTTACTAAGGTTGAAACACTTAATTGATTATGTAATTACTACGAAATTAATTGAAATCGTAATTGAACTTACTAATTCATCTTTAATTTTAGTTAAATCAATGTAGTTATTTCTAATAATGGTTTAATTTGAGTTATTTCACATAAAATTTGTCAATTAATCATTTTACTCAGTACAAAACACTTAATTGATTATGTAAGTACTATGAAATTAATTGAAATCATAATTGAACTTACTAATTCATCTTTAGTTTTAGTTAAATCAATATAGTTATTTCTAATGATGACTTTTTGAATCATTTCAAATAAAATTGGTCAATTGATCACTCTACTCAGGATGAACATACTTAGTTGATCCTGTAATTACCATGAGATTAATTGAAACTGTAATTGAACTTATTAATTCATATTTTATTTTAGTAATCAATTTAGTTATTACTAATAATGACTTAATGTGAATTAATAGATGACTAACATGTTACAACAGATGAGTAATCTGTTGGAAATGACCAAACAAATAAAAATATCTGTTGAAAATGATCAAACAGATATAGACATCTGTTGCAACAAATGACTCACTTGTTGCAACAACTAATTCATCTATTGAAAATTATCAAACAGATATAGACATCTGTTGCAACAGATGACTGAGTTGTTGCAACATATGACCCATCTGCTGAAAATTACTAAATAGATAAAATATGTGTTGAAAAACAATTTAAAATACTAAAGCTCAAATGATTTTTAGGAGAACTCAAACGTTTTCCCCCTTGTCTAAGGTCTTGTCTTCAATTTTAGTTAAATCAATTTAATTATTATTAATAATAGTTTAATTTGAATCAACAAATGACTAACCTGTTATAAGCATTTATTGCAACAGATGACTAACTTGTTGCAACAAATAGGTGATCTATTGGAAAATAATTAAAACACTAGGAAACTCAAATATTTTTAGGAGAACTCAAATGTTTGTCCCATTGTCTTAAAGTCTTGTCTTTAATTTTAGCTAAATCAATTTAGTTATTACAAATAATTGCTTAATTTGAATCAACAGATGACTAACATGTTACAACAGATGATTCATCTGTTGGAAATTATCAAACAGATAGAAAATCTGTTATAATAGATGGGTTATCCATTAGAAAGCAATTAAAATACTAGGGAACTTAAATGTTTTTAGGAGAACTCGAACGTTTGTTCCCTCAATCCTTTTATATTTGATGTATGATACACTATTTTTGTCTTCTTTACCTGTTTCATGAAATTTTTCATGTGTTTCACTTATTCGTTGTGTCTAGGGGTGGCAACGGAACCGGAACTTTCCGGTTCCGTTCCGGTAGTTCCGGTTCCGGTTGGGTTCCGGTTCCGGTAGTTCCGGTTGGTTCCGGTTTACCGGTACCAAATGTTCCGGATACCGTAACCGGACCGGACCTTCAAAAATTTCCGGTACTTCCGGTTCCGGTTAACCGGTTCCGGTACCGGTTGACCGGATTCCGGTCCGGAATAACGGTCAGATTTTGTTTTTTTTTTTTTTTTTTTTTTTTTTAAACAACTAGCCGTTTTATAGCTGTTGCTCCCCCCCCCCCCTTCTAATTACCCCCACCACCCTTTAAAATTTTTACTATAAATATACCTCATTTCAATTATTTTTTTACACAAATATTATCAATTTTCATACTCTCTCCCTCTTAATATTCTCTCAAATTCTCTCTAAATATTTCTAGTTTTATTATATAAGTTGAACACTTGAAGTTGAGGATTCATTTAATTCCGACATTTGTTATACGTCTGCTTTTACGCAGACGTTCGGTATATTCGTTCCAACTTTAATCTCTTTTTATTTACGTTAATTATCTATATTTTTTTTATTTACGAACATCAATTTGTATTTGTATTGCTTGTTTTAATATTTTATTTTGAAATATGGATTTTGAAAAAAATAGTAGTGGTAAAAAATCAAATTTTGGTAACGTCTTTCGTAGAAATAAAAAAAGTAAGGCTAGTACTAGTTCATTACCGGGTAGATTTAATGAAACTTCATTATCACAACCTAATGGTTTTGATGTTGGTATTGGTATGGAATTAGATAATGAGACCCTGAATAGGCGTTATAATAATTTTGAGGAAGACTTACCAGAGGAAGATGACATAGAAGAACAAGAAATAGGTGATAGCCCTACCCCTACTAGTCCGGTTACGGAATTACCGGAACACGGTGAAGAACTGTCCCCTTTACCAAAATTTACTAGGGCCAAAGGTACCGAACGTACTAAAAGGTCTTTAGTTTGGAAATTTATGGAGCATGATAGGGTAAAAAATACTGCTACTTGCAATAAATGCAAGCATGTTTTTAAACATTTGACTGGGGGGAAAAATGGCGGGACAGGATTGCTAACTTCGCATTTGATGAGATGTAATAAAGAATTTATTCGTCTAAAAAATGAGGCTAAGGCCAAAAAAGATGGTACAACATTTGTACATGAATCTGTAGGAGGTAATATGGTTCAAACACGGTTAGACATGTTTAACCCGGCTGAAGCAAGTTCATCCTCGACATATAGTGAAGATGTAGATAGAGAAGAACTAGCAAAAATGGTTGCTGTTATGGGTTTGCCTTTTAGTTTTCCTTCGCATCCAGGTTTTATTCATTATATTCAACGAGTATATAATCCCTCTTTTAAAGGTTTTTCTCGAAATACAATTAAAAATGATATTTTTAAATTTCAAGCTGAACATTGTCATTTTATTCGTTGCTTATTTGATAAATTTGATGGTAGAATATCTGTTACTTCTGATATGGGTACTAGTGTTGTCGGTAATGATTATTTTACTCTCACGGCTCATTGGATTGATCACGATTGGAACATGCAAAAAAGAATTATTGCTTATAAATATGTCGATGAGTCTAAAACCGGTATGTTTATAGCTAATACAATAACGACGAGCATGAAATATTTTAGATTTATTGGTAAACCTATGGCATGCACATTAGATAATGCTTCTAATAATTTGAAAGCTATTGACGAGTTAAAAAGTAGATTATGTTTAATGTATCAAGATCATTTTCATGTTAGATGTTCCGCACATATTTTAAATTTGATAGTACATGATGGTATTCATTTGTTTGGAAATGGTTGTGTTAAAGTGAGAATTGCTTGTAGTTCTATGTTTAAAAATAAAAAAAAGGCTGTAATGGATGATTTTAAACGTAAATGTGAACAATGTGGCCTTCCATATAGAAAAATTCCAAAAGAAATTCCTACTAGATGGAATTCTTTGTTTCAAATGTTTGAAGTTGCTCTTATATATCGTAAACCTATACAATTAGTTTATAATTCTTATAATGTGGATGTTAATTTAATGCTAGATGAAGAAGATTGGATTGAAGTAGAAGAACTTTGTAAATTTTTGAAAACTTTTTATCAAGCTACGAACACAGTATCTGCTCAATATACTCCAACTATTTCTTCTATTTTAGTAACTATTACTGCTATTTCTAAAGTACTTGTTGAATATAAAAAAATATGTCCTAACAAAGAGGCAATTGAAGCTATGGTTGAAAAATTTAAAAAATATTATTTTCCAATTCCACAAATTATTTTAACAACTAATTTATTAAACCCATTTTATAAAGAACATGGTACAGTAATGTTGGTTAGAAAATTATACAATAATTTAGAAATTGGACTTCATGAAAAGCCATCAGTTGAAACTTGTTGTGCCAGCATAGTACCTACAGCTAGGAATTTATATAACTTGTATCAAGTTATGGAACAAAATATTGGCCCGATTGAACCTCCTAGTTCTAGACGTAGATATGATGATTTAGATGACGAGATGGGCGAAGAACTTGGTCTTCAATGTTGTAGGAGTAATGATTTTGATTCGTATCTTTCGCAGGACCGGGAAAATATTAGAGATGAAACTGGAAAACAACAACTTTTATCGTGGTGGAAGACCCGGATCAGACAATTTCCAAAACTTTCAAGGATGGTTCGAGATTTGTTATCAGCTCAAGCTTCTTCAGTTGCTTCGGAGCAAGCTTTCAGCGCAGGAAGATTTATAATAGGAGATCATCGGTATTCGTTAGCAAGGGATAGTTTGGAGATTTCGGTATTATTTAGAGATTGGATCAATGCCGAACGAAGAAATTTTGGGCTCCCCAAACTACCGCCCCATATTGAAGAAGAAATAGATGAAATTTTTGACGAAAATAGTGATGATGGAATGGAAGCAATGGAGCAACAAGGAAATAGACCAATTCCGGAGGATTTATCCGTCGAAGAATTAGAAAAATTACGCCAAAAAAATTATAGACAATTTAGATATTAATAAGATTGTACAATAGAAATCTAATTCACACAGAACCCTTCCTAGAAGGTGGCTGCGTAGATTAGATTTACATTTAATATCTTTGTAATAAATATTTGCCTAATTTTGTTTTAAATTTTCTCATTTGTTTGTTGCAATTATGAAAAAAAATATATTATATTAAGTATTTCACTTTAACTTAACATATATTTACAATAATTACAACTTAAACTTATTAAAAAAAGTTAATAAATTATATAAACTATATAAGTTAAAAATATATATATTTAACTTATAAATTAATCTTAATTAAGTTACAATTTCAATTAAAAGTTAAAAAAAAAAAAAAAAAAAAAAAAAAAAAACTGGTAGCCGACCAAAATTCCGGTAACGTTCCGGTATCGGACCGGTCCGTTCCGGTTCCACTCCGGTAGCTACCGGACCGGTCCGAACAGGGAATATATTCCGGTATTCCGGTTCCGGTAACTCCGGTTCCGGAGACAAAACCCGGTAACGAGGTTCCGGAAACGTTCCGGATCCGGTAATTCCGGTCCGGAGTTTCCGGTTCCGGTCCGTTGCCACCCTTAGTTGTGTCCTTGTTGAAATTTTTAGAATTTTTTTAGGTCAAATTTTGTTTGTATATCACTTGGACATTACTTCATAGGTAATTTTATAAGTATAATTATGATTTTTGTTGAATTTTTTATTTGGTATATTTGCTACTGCTACAATGGATAGAACCTGCAACATGAATCCAATATATGAGTCAATTATTGCAACAAGTGAGCAATCTATTGCAACATATGACTAATCTGCTGCAACAAATGACCCATATGTTGGATTCATGTTACAACACTATAATACAAATCCAACAGATGAGTAATCTGTTGCAACAGATTAGTCATATATGTTGCAACAAATTACTCATATGTTGCAACAGATTAGTCAATATGTTGTAACAGATTAGTCAATATGTTGCAACATGTTACTCATCTGTGCAACAGATTACTCATCTGTTGGATTCACGTTACATGTTTTATGTATTGTTGAAAAAATAGCAGTAGCAGATACACCCAGATGAGAAATTCAACTAAAAATTATAATTTTACTTACTAAAATCACCTATAAGTAATTCTCAAGTGATATACGAATAAAATTTGACCTAAAAAAATTTGATCAAGTAGCAATAGTAGCGGTAACAATAATGTTCAACAACAAGAAAATGATGATGATGAACAAGAAGAGATGATAATGAAGAACAAGACGGTGATAATAGAGAAGAAGATGATGAATCAAACAACAATAACAATGAACAACAAAAATCACGAAGAGAGAAAACTCCAATAAATGAGAAGAGAGAGAAACATGTCTTTTTTTCCTCCATTTCTAGTTATATTAGGTTTTACATTAGATCAAAGTGTAAATTAAAAAACTTGTGAGTTATTTTCAAACTTCTCTTACTTTCTTAATCCTTAATAAAGTAATTGTCACCTCCACTCAATTATTAAGTCTTGTGTCACCCACACTTCATTTTAAAACTCTTTTGTCACCTAGAGCCCAAGGCCCCTTAAGCCTATTTTGGTCACACTTTAAAAACATGACATATTTTGATATATTTTTTAGTTCCATAACATATTTGGTTCCCACTGGTACTGGTGTGGTGTATACTTTAATTGTTAATATTTTATATTGGAACATAAGTACTTTAAGAAGCCTAAAATTTTGAACGCATAAAGCTTATTCTAAATCTAATTATGATAAATTGGTATTAACTTGTGAAGAATTTAACAAATAAAATAGCTAGATAGAATGAAAATAACACCAATTCATATCAATGCGACAAGGCTTGTAAACGATTTAACAAATGAAATAGCTAGATAGAATGAAAATAACACCAATTCATACCAATGCGACAAGACTTGTAAACGATTTAACAAGACATAAAAAATGAAAATAATATCCAAACAAACAACATTATTATAAAAAGACCTGATCAAAAATCAAGCAAAAGACCACTAAATTACAGTACCAAAGATTGACTAAAGCTTCTACTTAATAAATCATAATCAACTAATTAATTAAGCGTTCTATACCTCTTCACTACTCGTACATACTTGATAGACTCATAATCAACTAAAGCGTTCTATACATCTTCACTACTCGTACAGACTTCACGAACTAGCAAATTGCATAATAATATAACTAGCCAAAAATGTATCTTTTCCAATTCTCCCATAATTTTGGTATCAAAATCCACCATTTATTGCCCTCAAACTTTTGTGTGTCAATTTGTGGACCATCCTTAAACAAACTTTTCCACCAAACTTTTTTCTCCTTTGGAAGAACAATGCAAATCTCATCCTTTTTAACATGGGAAATACAAGACCATTTCCATTCATCAGCTTTTATTTTCTTGTAAAGTTGACCATTTATTATTAGTGGTTGAAGATGTTTTCCAACTTTGATGTAATTACTATTCTCTATTGATATACTAAAATAGGAAGAGTTTTTTACACTTGCTCCATGTGGCAATGGTATAGTTATGGTCACTTCTTCAAGTGTTTGTCCCCATGAATAATTAGCCATGTCTTGTCCATTGGCTTTGTTTGGTTCTACAAGAAGCTTTTCTTGTGCTTCTTCTTTGTAGTATGAGAAAATTCCCATTGTAGAGATTATGATGGACAGATGTTTCGCGTTTGAGTCTTGAATATAATAATACGATCTTAAGAATTTGTAGAACGAAGGATGTATAAAGGGATGTGAGAATTTGGGGTTTGAGTTGAGTCTTGAAAATAATTACGTGGGTAATATGATCCGTCGCGAATAAAATATGTATAAGGGAATATGAGAATTTGGGGTTTGAATCTTGAAAATAATTACGTGAATAATACAATCCTTCGTGAATAAAATATAGAATTAACAAGAATTTGTAGAACCAAGAATATATAACGAGATGTGAGAATTTGGGATTTGAGTCTCGAAAATAATTACGTGGATAATATGATCCTTCGTGAACAAAATATGTATAAGGGAATATGAGAATTTGGGGTTTGAGTCTTGAAAATAATTACGTGAATAATACAATCCTCCGTGAATAAAATATAGAATCAACAAGAATTTATAGAACGAAGAATATATAAGGGGATGTGAGAATTTGGGGTTTGAGTCTTGAAAATAATTGTGCGAATAATATGATTCTCCGTGAATAAAATATAGAATAATCAATAAGAACTTGTAGAACGAAGGATGTATAAGAGGATATGAGAATTTGGGGTTTGAATCTTGAAAATAATTACGTGAATAATATGAGTCTTTGTGAACAAAATATATGTATAATGCGATGTGAGAATTTGGGTGTAAGAATATAATAAGAATCCTTTTTTATTAGGAATAGAAATTTGAATCCATAATGGATTGGGAGTTGGGAAACTAATTTTTGTTTAATTAATTATTTTTGAGAAAAGGTTAAATTAATGACACGTATGTTGTAAGACTTTATTATATATAGCCATCCTAACAGTCTAACTATGCAAATAAATTCCATAAAATTACTACTAATTCCTATTGCATGTGGAAAAGTCTCACATTATGGGATAAAGTAAAATGCTTTGTGACAAAGATTATTTTGTATATACGATTGGAATTCATAAAATTAATATAGAACTTTAAATTTTATTAGACATTTTTTTGTCTTCTCATCGTCCAGTGACATGTGTCCGATAGTCCCATCAGAGGTAAAGTCAAAATTTAGAGTTTATGGGTTTCGAATTTTTCATCGAACTCATAGACATCATATATAATTATTGTTTGCAATTAAATATGTATACACATTTAATGAATTTTCTGATACAGATACATGATCTAAACAAGAGATACTGGGTTGGTTAATCCTAACCCGTATTTAATACTCTCCCTCTGCCTCAAACCCGCATTTCGACCCGACTAAATTTGAATTCGTATTTGAAATTTCCACATAAGCTCCCCTAACAAAGTCAATCAGTTCTATATCTAAGATCCATACTGAAAACCTCTGATTAAAAATGAACGAATACTTTCCATTCCACCACGTAATACAAAAATATAGATTTTGCTAAACATTTTAATTTAATGTTTAGGCTATAATTTAATCAGTCACGAGTCTTACGGCATGTTGTTGTTATTAAGACTAAGTATTCCTTTTCTTTCTCTAATAATTCACTATAAATACACTCTTTTTATTACAAAACTTTTCACAAAAATTCACTAATTTTCTTTTAATTTACTCAAAAATCATTTTCATCACCCAAAAAAAATGGCAATTCTTTCAGACTACACTGAAGGAGAAAATCAATCACAAGCCAAAAAACCTATAGAAGAAGAAGAAGAAATTAAAGAAAATGAATCAAATAATTCTTCTTCTTCTAATGAACCAAAAAAAGAAGAAGAAAATAATAATAATAAGAAATTACAGCCAAATCAATTTAATGGTCTTGATATGGAGAATTATACATGGGGACAAACACTTCAAGATGTTACTATTAATGTCTCAGTGCCACTTGGTACAAAATCAACATTTTTAGCTGTGGATATCAAGAACAATTCCATCAAAGTTGGTCTCAAAAATCAACCACCAATTGTTGAAGGTGTGTTATTAAATATTATTTTATTTATATACATATCCAGAAGCGGATTCAGGATTTGATATTTGTTGAAATTTTAGTAAATTTTCTACGTATATATCTGAGTTGTTTGCTAATTAAAAGGGAAAAAGGTTTGAAATATGCCTAAACTTTGGAAAAAAATTGTTGTAACATACACGCCTTACTTTGCGGAGGTCCTATGACCCCCTCGACTATTTATTATCGTACTTTTGTGGCATATATTTGCCCAGCTGGACCACTGCGTGAATACACGAGCACCAAGGCGCGTAAGGGTCTGAAGTGGTCCAGCTGAACAAATATATGCCATAAAAATACGGTAATAAATAGTCGAGGAGGTCAGAGGACCCCCGCATAGTTGAAGCGCGTTACAATAAATTTCGTTAAAATTTAGATATATTTCTAACTCTTTTCCCTAATTAAAAAATTGAAATCAGCTGGACATATACTTTTGTAACTCAACTAAATCCACCATTGAACATACATGAAATTATAAGATTGTTGCTTTATACATTAAAAGATTTGATATCTTCAACTTTGTAACATCACGTCTTCGTATAAAAGTAGGTAAGTAAGAGGTAGATCGAGAATTTAAATTTGATATATTCAATAGATAATTTTGTACTTTTGAAAATGATTTCAAAAATTGATTTTTTCTAGTGAAATTTTAGTGATCTTTCACACACATATATATATATATATATGTCTATATTTGTCCTATCGATTGACAAACTTAACTAGTTAACTTGCACTATGCAATGTCTTTGTAACGACCCTTGTTTATATTTCTCCAAACAATATACGAGCAATATCTCTTTAAAGACGATGATTTTTAACCACTTCGTCTTACTTTTCTTTGTTACATTTTTCTAACAAGGTGAATTTTTCGTATTAGTGAAAATCTGTTGGTGGTGGGAGGTGACGGGTATTTCGTGAATTAGTCGATGCGTGAAAGTAGACCCCAACACCATTGTTATATTGAATAACAACAACATACTAATATATTCCCACAAAATGTGGTCTGAGAAGGGTAAAATACTAAAATATACGTGATTCATATTACTACCTCAGAGGTGAGGTAGAGAGATTTTCGATAGAACCCAGATCCCGACGAAAACAATCGTCTATAAACAAGAAACAACATATAGTAACAAACTTAACTTGCACTATGCATGTCTTTATAACAACCCTTGTTATATGAGCAATATCTCTTTAAAGACTATTTTTAACCACTTCGTCTTACTTTTTACTTGTTATATTTTCCTAACAAGGTGAATTTGTTGTATTAGTGAAAATCTCTTGTTGGTGGGAGGTGACAGGTATTTCTTGGATTAGTCGATGCATGAAGCAGACTCTGACACCATTTTTATATTGAAAAACAACAACAACATACTAATATATTCCCGCAAAATATGGTCTGAGAAGAGTAAAATACTAAAATATACGCAATCCATATTACTACCTCAGAGGTGACATAGAGAGATTTTTGATAGACCTCAGCTCCCGACAAAAACAACCGTCTATAAACAAGAAACAATAAATAGTAACAAAATAGCAGATAGTAACAAACTTAACTTGCACTATACAATGTCTTTGTCACAACCCTTGTTATACAAGCAATATCTCTTTAAAGACGTGATTTTTAACTAGAGTACTATGATCAAATTTGCTACGACATACTCCAATTTCATGGGGGTTCTATTACCCTTGAATTAAATTTTAGCGTATTTTTGTTAACCTTTTTCGCTGACGTGACACCTTTTGTCAACCTTTTTAGCTGACATGACATCCTTGATGTGGGTATCATTTTATGTAATAAAGGTGTCACATCAGTGCAAAAGAGTGACAAAAATACACTAAAAGTGAGTTCATAGGTAATAGAATCCCTGTGAAGTTGGGGTGTGTCATACCAACTTTGGCCATAGTACGAGGGGTACGGGGTGCTTATTATCTCTTTTAATCACTTCGTCTTACTTTTTACTTGTTACATTTTGCTAACAAGGTGAACTATTGGAGCCTGTGAAAGCTGATGAATGTTTTTGGAGTTTAGAAGATCAAAAACAAGTAACAATTTTGATGACAAAAAGGAATGGTTCTGATTGGTGGAAAAGTTTGTTCAAAAATGGACCAGAAATTGACACACAAAAA
This sequence comes from Capsicum baccatum var. pendulum, assembly GCA_030864225.1. Taxonomy (NCBI): domain Eukaryota; kingdom Viridiplantae; phylum Streptophyta; class Magnoliopsida; order Solanales; family Solanaceae; genus Capsicum; species Capsicum baccatum. The sequence goes on from CM061558.1 coordinate 135,422,976, forward strand.
GCTGAGCCAGAGCCAAGTAGGCTGTCAGAATTGGACTTAGAAACAAGATCAGCAGTTGAAAAAATGATGTTTGATCAAAAACAAAAGCAAAAAGGGTTACCAACAAGTGAAGAAATTCAAAATCAAGATCAAATCAAGAAGATTATGGAAGAAAATCCTGAGATTGCTAAGCATTTTGCTAATTCTCCAGCTAATGCTAATGGCAAAGGTGGTTTGTCCAATGTTAGGATGATGTCAAGTGGCGGCGGGACGATGCGTTAATTTTATCGCGTGATGGAGTTTCTGTTTCCGATGGAAACTTGATGAGTTGATCTACCTATATGTCTTTGTTTTTATTGTTGCATTAAAAGTTATTTCATGTTTTAGTTTTTTCTCCTATTGCTTTTTGAGTTTGTGGGATTGGAATTATGTTCCCCGTCCATTTGGAATTGGAAGTAATTTTCCTATAGTTTTAGTCATGACACATAATCATAATGTGTGTGGTGGCACACCATTTATTTGTCTGAGATGAGTCGATTCACTTACACATCTTATGCTACTTCATATATTGTTCAAGATAAAATGAATTATAAAATTATTTGTCTTTGTTAGAGTTGTGATCCAAATTTTATTGATTTGGTCCTGAAAAATTCTTGGTGTGATCCATGTTTGTGATATTTCATGGAGTCTGTGGTGGTAGCGTAGGGATCGGGCCGAGAGGCCCGACATGGACCTGTATGTTTTTCGATTTAGGACTTATTTGTATGCACATATTATATAAGTGAGTTTAGTGGGTTGTTTCGGGTTGTTCTCGTATACACGAAATTGAGACTATCCTCTCCACATTGTACTCCTCTCCACTATATTGCTTTGTATGTGATTTTTTTCACAAGAATTTTCACATAAATCTATGTGTTCTTATTTTTCCTTTTACTTGTGATTTGCTTATTCTATCTGATGTATAACAATCTTGATCGATTGTTATTTTAGAGACCGCCCATCATTGTGCAAAATAGATAAAATAATACATCCATGATTCAACAAATTTTAACTAATTTAAGAGGACAGTAGTTATTATTATTCACTATACCAACATTCTAGATACATAATTTTTTTTGTTTTTCATGAAAACTTGATGAGTTGATCTACCTATACGTCTTGTTGTTTCTATCTATTTGGAAGTAATTTTCCTATAGTTTTAATCATGAAGCATGATACAGAATCACAAGAGTTAAGCATCTGGTAACCCTGAACTATGACCAAATTTGCTACGACACATTTCAACTTCACGAGGGGGTCCTTAGCCCCCCCGCAGAACTAATTTTTAGTATATTTTTATCAACCTTTTTAGTTGTCGTGATACCTTTTTAGCTGACGTAACACCTTTGTTGTGAACTCTATTTTATGTAATAAAGATATCACATCAGCACAAAAAGGTGACGAAAATACATTAAAATTGACTTAGGGGTGGAGGCTGTGAAGTTAGAGTGTGTCGTAACAACTTTACATGCTACTTCTTGTTCAAGATAAAATGAATTATGGAGTTATTTGTCGTAATCGATTGTTATTTTAGAGACAGACCACCATTGTGCAAAATAGATATAAATGATCCAACACATTACACATTTTAACTATTAATTTAAGTTGGAAGGATAGTAGTTATTATTCATTATAACAACATTCTAGATTATTATTAATTTTTTTCAATAATCAGAATGTGCACATTTCAATTAATTTCATAAAGTACTTAATATTTTTCATCAGCATAAACATTAAATGACTCGGTCCATCAAAACGTAACAAATGAGAATAATTTTTGCCTCCATTAATATCTAAGACTCATGATTGTATTACCAAAATAATTTTTTCAGGTATTATTGAATTAGTCGATGCGTGAAAACAGATCCTGATACCATTGTTATACTGAAAAACAACAATAATAACAACAACATACTAGTATATTCCCACAAAGTATGATCTAAGAAGTATAAACTACTAAAAATATACACAGTCCATATTACTACCTCAGAGGTGAGGTAGAGAGATTTCTAATAAACTAGCAGAGGCGGACCTAAGGGCAGTTTCGGGGTGCTCCGGCATCTGTTAAATCCAACATAAATTAAGTATCATTATATAAAAAATGTACTATAATTGGCATAAAATATAGAAAAGCACCCAGCAAATCATGAAAATAGATGAATGCTTTGGTTTCTAGGCAGAACTTTAACGCTTTGAGTGTCAATATGTGTGTTTAGACCTCTCAAGCACCCACGACTCCTAAATCCTGAGTTCACCACTGCAATAGACCTCGGCTCCCGACAAAAACAACCGTCTATACCAAAAAGTTATAGATAGTAACAAAGTAACAGAGAATAACAAAAATGATACTACCACATAATAATACTATACGTGATCTATCCAAAAACATATTTTTTTTAAAAAAGACTACTAATAAAAATTGAACTTCATTCTCAACCAGAAGTAATTTCATTAATCATTAAAAGAAATACTACAAACACAATAATAAGAAAAACATAGGGGCAATAAAGTAATTTCACAATATGATTCCTCTCCAACTCCTTGGAATCTTTGTAAACTGATCTCTTCTCATTGAACAGTAAACTGAAACAAATGCTTTTCACATAGTTCAACTACTAACTGCACAAATCAGTCCTCCAATCAAAAACTTTGAAAACCCAATTTCCATTTTTGCCCCTCAAAGTTCTCCATCAAAAATTTTCCCCTTTATCCCACTTCTTTACTTTTCCCAATTCAAGAAGCCTATTATTGGTTTAAAGGTTAGTTTTTTATCACACTTGTTGGTTGTTTTGATATATATATATATATATATATATATATATATATATATATATATATAGCAAGATTTTTTCTTGATTTTGTATGGGTATTTGCTAAAAAGTTGTGATTTTGAGTATGCCCTTTTGCCTTTCTTGGATTGATTTTGAGTTATTTTAGTGTTGATTGAGTTTATTTGGATTTGTGGTGAAGAACTGAAATTTATGTATGTGATTCTTGATCTTATTTGTACCTAGATTTGCTGCACTTGAGCTGAGGATCTTTCGAAAACAACCTCTTTACCTGGACTAGGTAGTGTTATGGTCTGCGTACGCTCTACCCTCCCCAGACCTCATTTGTGGGATTTAACTGAGTATGTTGTTGTTGTTTGTGTATGTGATTCTTGAGCTGCTTTGAGTATGTTGTGTTGAGTAAAAAATTTGTTGGTTGAGAAGTGGAGTATTTTTGGTATTTGTTAAAAAGTTGTGATTTTTGGTGTACTCATTAGCTTTTCTTGAAATTTTTTTGGTTCATTTGTTGTGTTTATTGATTTTGTTTGGATGTGGTAAAGAACTGAAATTTTGGGTATTTGAGTTGTTATGTATGTGGTTCTTGATCTTCTTTGTAACTAGGTTTGCTGCACTTGGCTGAGGGTCTTTTGGAAACAATCTCTCTACCTGGACTAGGTAGTAGTAAGGTCTGCGTACACTCTATCCTCCCCAGACCTCACTTGTGGGATTTAACTGGGTATGTTGTTGTTGTTTGTGTATGTGATTCTTGAGCTGCTTAGAGTTTGTTGTGTTGAGTAAAAAGTTTGTTGGTTGTGAGAAGTGAGGTATTTTTGGTATTTGTTAAAAAGCTGTGATTTTTGGTATACTCATTAGCTTTTCTTGGAAATTTTTTGGTTTATTTGTAGTGTTGATTGATTTTATTTGGATTTGTGGTGAAGAGCTGGAAGTTGGGGATTTGGGTATTTGACAGTAAGTTACGGGTACAAGCCGTGGAAACAACCTGTGACAGAATGCAAGGTAAGGCTGTCATACAATAGACCTTTATGGTCCGGCCCTTCCCCGGACCTTGCACATGGCGGGATCTTTAGTGCACTGAGCTGCTTTTTTAGTTGGTGTGTATGTGATTCTTGAGCTGGTTAGAGTTTGTTGTTTCGAGTAGTGAAGTTAGTTTTCAAGAAGGAAAAAGTTTGTTGGTCGAGAAGTGGAGTGATTTTTGGTATTTAAGTTTTTGTGTGTATGTGACTTTGCTCTTCTTAAAGTTTGTCGATTTGAGTAGTGGAGTTATTTTTATTTGATGATTGCAGGTATCCCGTGGAGTCAGTTGAGGTGTTTGCAAGCTGGCCCGAACACCACGGTTATTTAAACAAAAAGTCTGTTGGTTGAAGTGGAGCGATTTTTGGTATTTGAGTAGTTGTGTATGCGATTTTGAGCTTCGTAAAGTTTGTTGATTTGAATAGTGGAGGTACCTTTATTTGATGATGCCACAACCTAGAAGGAAAAAGTGGACCGAGGCGGAAGAAAGAACTCTAATTGATAAGTACGGTGAGATGTTATGTGATGGGACTTTAGCCAAGATGAAAACGAGGGAAAAGAAGTATAAACCTATTGCTTTACATGTGAATTCTGTGCATTTTGTTCGTGATCCGATCATGTATCCATGGCAATGGACTTGGAAGGATGTGTCCACTAAAGTGCAGAACATGAGGCACCAGTATACACTGGTGAAGCAGAAGATTAAGAAACCAAACTCGGGGGAGGAGTCAGGTACTATGGAGGAGTTTGATTGGATGGAGGGGATAACTCATTGGTCGAATTTTTTAAGATATAAGGAAGTGTTTGGGGATGTCAATATGCTCGTCTTCAATTGTAGCGACCCCATGGCGGTTGTAGATGGAAATGAAAATGGTGGGGGATTTGATGGGAGTGGTAACATTATGGAGAACGTTCAGTTTGGGCTTCTCGGTCATGCCGGGGATGGTGATTTTACTGGAGGTATTAATGGGGTTGATCATGGTGTTACAGGTATGGAATTTGATTATGACGGGGAAGAAGGAGATGAGAATTTCAATGGTAGTATCAGGAGGAATAATCATTTGAAGGAAGATGCGGACAATGGATATGTTTATGAAGACATCGAACCAACGGGATCTGATACAAGAAAGAGGAAGAAGATACTAAAAGGGTCGGAGAAGAGTGTGTGGGGTTTTCTTGCAACTCAGTTGTCACAATTAAAGGAAATGGAAGCTCGGTTTGAGCAGCGTGAGGCTGAGAGGGAGCGGGAGAGGCAGAGGAGAGAACATCTTAGAATAGACCTCGAACAAGAACGTGAGAGAAAATGGGAAGAAAGAGAAAGAAAGCGGGAGGAAAGGGAGAAAACGAGGGAGAAGTTGCAGAGACAGAGAATTCAAGAATGGGAAGCAATGGAGAAGGAAAGTGAGGAGAGAGAGAGGAGAAGACGAGAGGAACAACTTATATTTGAGAGAGAACGTGAAGAAAGAATGCACAAGAGGAGATCGGACTGGAAGAAGAGGATTGACGAGACGTTAGGTCAGCATCGAGCTGAAATGAGCCAGGTCCAGACTCGGATACTTCACGAACATCAAAATCTTACTAGTCAGCTTCTTGGAATTTTTTCTCAGTGGACTGGCCATCCAGCTGGGCTTTCGGATCACACAGGCGCTAGCAACCATTATCTATCACAAATGATGCAAAACTTGCACCATGTCAATGATATGGTTCACGATGATGCAAGAGTTGAAGAGGATGCTCAAGAAGACCAATTTATCGTTGATGGATAAATAAAAGCAAGCTCTCTTAAGTATTTAGATCAACCACCTGAAGAGGGAAGGCGGCAGGTAGCGTTGCAAGATATGAACAAGTGTAAAGGTTAGTAACTTGTAATTTGTACTATTTGATTTTCGGTTTCTACTCAGAGAGCCTATGTATTTGAATAATTTTTCCTATATCCCGTTTTCCATGTAGCCTTTATAGAATGTAGGGTTCTCAGCCTTAAGTTTTGATGTCGCCATTGTTCAATAAACATATTTTATTTATTATTTATATAATGCCATCATTTTTTTAGTTACGCTTTTTTTTTCTATTCTTCCATCAAAGTTTTAACTATCACAAAAAACAAGAGATGTATGTTTCTCAGTCATCCATGATATAATTATAATCTAGAAGGAACATTCATATCTTGAGTTTCTTGTTTCATATCCCAGCGTTTTTATAATCTTTAGGACCGATGACATAACTAAACATGAGCATCAAAGTCCAGCTCAAATCTATAAAGATATTTGTACTTCTCAACAGCTCGCCCTTTTACCAAATGTTGCTAATTGCCTAATTCAGCAGACTTATGCTTGTGAGGTTCGGAACAGCACAATGACATAATTATATCTTCATATACTATATTAGATGACTCGATATAGCATGTTTATAACATTCTTGCCCACTTTGAAGGTGCTATGTTCGACTATTATTGCCTCATGACTTTTTTCTTCTTCTTTTGGGTGGGTGGGTGGGGGGTGGGGGGGTCTCATGATTTAACCCAAAAGTATTACCTGTTATTTTCTTTTGCTTCAGCAATTGTATTATTTGTTGTCGTTATTGTTCTCTTCCTCATTGTTTTTGCTTTACTTGAGCTGGGGGCCTATTTGAAACCGTCTCTCCAGCTTCACAAGGTAGGGATTAGGCTGTGTAAACACAACCCTCCCCAGATCCCACTTGTGGGATTACACTGGGTTTATTGGTGTCGTACTTATATCCCCCCCCCCAAACACACACACACAAAATAAATACTATTCATTCTGATATGTTCGATTTTCATTAGTTATTGGAGATTGTTGTGCCACTTCCGCTTTTGACTATAGTTCTTTATGTTATGGAATTAAGTTACGTCGCTCGGACTCTTCAAGAATGTCCACAGGTGCGTGTCGGATCCTCCAAAAATAGTGTAATTTTGAAGGATCCGTCACGGGTAAGGTAACTCTTTTGGAGAATCCAAGCAACTTAGGTCAATTAAGTCCATATTAGGATGATGGTCTAGTTTAGCAGTCATCAATGGTTAGAGGTGTCCTAAAATTGCAGGTCAAAGGTACAACTTCGAGACTTGTATTATTGACTCCCTGGTTTTCTAACAACGTTGGTTTAAGGCACACCTTTAAACTTGTATCATTGTTGTATCACTTTCTTGTTCATTTCAGTTCATTAAGTTCTTAAATTGAATAGCGGTCCTTGATGTTTAGGTTTTCTAACTAAGGGAACACCTCTACAATTCGTGTGATTCGGATCTGTTGATTTGCCTTTTAATCAGAACATTTTAGTAGAAGAAGATGAACACAACACCATCAAGAGAATTATGAACTTTTAGTTGAACATAGTCAAAGGGCACACATGATAAATGTGTTTGAAGGAAGCATTCCTTTCTTCTTAGACGTATAAAGGTTTTACCGTGTGCATGACATTGTGTTCCGTTATCACAAATGTTTTTGAACCTATAGGTGGGGCCCTTCCCCGGACCCTGCGTGTAGCGGGAGCTTTAGTGCACCGGGCTACCCTTTTTTTTTAGGTGCCCTAAAACAGTGTTTCGGTTATCAAGGATCTAGCTCACTAATTAACTAAGGAAAATAACATTTTTGTGTCTAGATGTGCATTCTCGAAGTTGGCGTGGTTACTTGCCGGTTGAGGCCAAGTTTGAGTGTTTGTTTATGTATTATGCCATTAAACATACAACATTAACTTAAACCAAAAAGAAGAGAAATACATTGAAAACAAACTAGACAAAGTAACAAGAGAATTACGATACAGATAATGACCTATATGCACAAGGAAATGCTCGGCTGGAACAACAAAATTCCAGTTCTTTCTCATATTATATTTGTATATAAGTCGAAAAAAGCATGTCAATTTCGATACCAGTATTCACACTGTACAATCTTTCTAAAGTCAAAACAACAAAAATAATGATATTGAAATGTCCTTCTAGTATAGCATTGGCTTCAAATTGTCAAAAACCATCATAGATACCTCTCTGGGAATTCTAAGTTTTTTCTCCTTCGGTTTTATCCAATATCAAATACTTCTATCTTCCTTCTTTACGAGTGTCTCTTGAGGATGCAATTACGGATCAAATCCCTACACCATTTTTTGCTTCAAACCTCAACAGTAACTTTTGTCGTTTCACTTGTTTGCTTACAATCCGCATCTGATTTTGGATGAACAACCGGTAATAGTTTGGACGGATTGCTTCCCATGTCCTTTGTTTTGTGAAGGAGAAAAGTACCGCAGAGGATAGTTCCAAAACCACATAACCCTGTAACTATCTGGGTTGCATTCTGATGAACATAATCCTGAATCCGAAAATGTATCACCAAAATTAGACAAGTGGGAATACAACTTTCCAATCAAATGAATTAATTGAGAACAAAACAGTATATACTCATTAGTAAATAGATAAGCTGATAATTCAACTATTATATTCTTTTTTGTTTGCCTCAAAAGTTCATCTTCCCAACATTTCGAGATAACTTTCTGTTCTCTCGAACATCGCTTCTTTCCCTTTACAACAGTGAATTTGATATAATCTATTTATCCTTTTACCCGCATTAATTTTATTACTGCAGCTACAAAAGTACAAATAACCTATCCATGTGATATCAAAGAAATGGAAATTGATAAAACTAAGAATTCTGAATAGCCATAACTACAAAACTGAATGTCAAATTACCTTAAACATTATCATGCTTGCAGCAATGGTCAGTGTGGTAAACATGACGTAGTATATCGGGGAAACCACAGCTGTATTAAATGTGTCAAGTGCCTGCGGAACATACAGTAGTCATGTAAACATTTATAATCTCCAGTAGCTTGAGATTGAGATGCAGTTGATCGATAGATATAGGCACTAGTTTTGGGTGAAATGAAAGATGAGAAGTATGAATAACTTCTACAAACCAAATCTACATATCAGAAAACCGATTTTACTTAGAACTCTATAATTATAAAGGAATGGCAACACAAGTACCTTGTTCAAATAGTTCAGCTGCAAAATAATAAAGATGACGACATATACTACAAAAAACCATGTCTGAAAATACTTGAATTGATTTTGTCCTTCTAATGTGAGCTTCAAAGCCATTCCAATTGCTTTGACACCCATAACCTGAATAACTACCAGAAAACAACCGTGAGATAATATGTACAAAATGTACACATGGAACCATGGACTACTAGAGTACATGGAAGAGAATAACAGACCGTGAGAGATCCCGCAAGAGAACAGATTCCGATGTAGACAACCAAATGTGACTGCCCATAACGAGGCACATACCAGATTATGAGGATAAGTATCATCACCAGAACTGCGACAGCATAGGTGAGGAACCCTGCCCTTATCAAAACTCTTTTGGTTAGTTCTTATAAACAAAGCATGTTGATGCTAAAGGAAGATAGCATGTATCTGGCTCGTAATTTGCAAGTCCATCACTTCACTATATTTACGTATTTGTGGAAAATTTGTATGTTAGCAAGTGTTTAGATAGGCGAATCTGGAGTTTAGAGTCAGTGGGTTCAAAATGAGTTTATCTTGTTATATATTTAAGAAGAAAGTTGTTGTATGTATACATAAATTAAACATCATGATATTCTCCAGAAGGTGCAAGTAGCACATGTTGAGGATAAATAAGTGAAGGTCGCTTGAGATGGTTTGGTCATGTCATGCATCGACCTACATATCCACTGGTTTGCGGGTGTGAAATTGTTGTGAGTGAAGGTGTTAAAAGAGGATGATTTGTCTCGATAGACCTACGATTTCTTGGTATCGATGCAGACTTAACTAAGACGCAATGGAAGAAAAAGATCTGTATAGGTGATAACTGATATCTACTAGTGGAATAGGATTTAGTTTTGTTAGAGTACTTCTAATATTATAATTATTATTACTATTATTCATATATTAACTTATTTTCACTTTATTTTAATTTGATATGATGATGACATGAGTGAGCTTATATTGAGGATTCATATAGCCAGCCCCCCAACTTGTGTGTGTGTCTGTTTCGAGCTGAATCTGACAGATTCAGTTGAACCGGCAGAACCTTCCCTAAACTCACAACTCACCTCTGAGAATAACGAAAGAAAGTAACTTTCAATCAACTTGAATATACCTGGCGCTGTTGCGAGGTGCCAGATATACTTGACAGATTCAATTTTCTTCTCTACTGGGGCATGTAAGACAATAGAGACGGAGCCAACCACGCAGAGGAGACAACCAACTACCCCAAAGATATGCAGCTTCTCTTTCAAAATAAAATGGGCTAACACTGCACTGCACATGAAAGTTATATCAGTATTGAACTATAGAGCTATGTGCTCGGCCTGTTCAGAAACATTGCCAGGTGCATGTCGGATCTTTCAAAAGTAAGTTTATTTTCCTGAGTATTTGACACAGGTGTGGCAGCAGTTTTGGTGAGTTCGAGCAACATAGCTAAAACAAGCTTCTTGATTAACAGTTCTACCCAGTGATGCTACATAACGACGTACCTGACAATCATACTTAAAGCCCCTAAGGGTGTCACAAGTACTGCTGGGGCATATGCATAAGCAGCAAAGTTAGCTCCCTCTCCAATAATCACTACAAGAGGTCGGAAGGTTAGCGTTAAATATAACTGAAAAACTGACTGTTCCTGAAATATTTTGAAACTAGATACTATTGCTCTGGTTACTTCTTTCAAATAGCAATTACAGTATTCCATTTCCATCATCTTCATGCATTTTTCTCTAAGTCAAGGTCTTTGTATGTATTAATGTGATAGAAATACTTTCACCTGTGTTGAATAATCTTACATATGCATATTATCCTATGTTGCTCAGACTCTTCAAAAACGTCAACAGGTGTGTGTCGGATTCTCCAAATGCTGTGTATTTTTGGAGAGTCCGACTAGGGTGTGGCATCAAAAGTTGAGTGTCCGTGCAACTTAGCATATATCTAGTGAGATTTTCATAGATCTTAACATGTTATTAGCTTTTGACCAAGATAGGACTATCAATATTTCACGGCAAGTTCAAGCAAGTTGAGATTGGCTATATGGTGTACGAGTCGTGCTAATAAAAAAAGTAGTATGAGTTATGTGTCTTACTAGATAACATTCCAGCCCACCACCAAGGTTCCAACAGATAGGAGTGGCCTCCTGAACCTGTTCAAAATTAAGCATAATTGGTAATCATAGTAACTTAGCCACAAGAACAAAAGACAGCACAACTTTAGAAGAATAAATTGTATTATGTACAGGCAAAAAATCTTCAATGGTAGCAAATAACAGAAATTTTACCTCATCAATATTTATCATATAGTTAGAAAGGTTTATGTATGATTTAACATCCAAAATTTCAATACAAAACCAAAAACTAGGTAACCTAGATGTCTCTAACTATATGAATTAAAACGCACCGGGGGTGGGGGGAGGGGGGAGGGAATAGTTAAGCGATCATATGAGAAATCAACTCATTAAAACGGTATGTCAATACAACGAGGGGACATTTTTGAGCAACGTGAAGGCCATTAGAAGAGCATGTGGATGAGCAAGACATAAAAGGGCAGTCAGGTGCGCTAAGCATTGGCCTTATAAGTAGGGCTTGGGGGAAGGCCAAACCACATTGGCTCTTATCATTTTTCAAACATGAAAGGGCAATCAGGTGCACTAAGCTTCGTCTTTGTAAGTAAGGTTTGGGAAGCGATCAGACCACATTGGCTCTATTGTGTGCAACCTTGTCTTGCATTTATGCCGGAGGGTGTTAGGACAACATCCATGAATAGTCTATCCCCACAAGAACAAAACATAATCCAACAATCCACATTGCTTAAAAAAAAAAACTAATGAAATGAACATATATGGAAATTGAAGAAGTAAAAGAAAAATTAACCTGCTCTTTTTCCATTTTCACCAGCCTTCTTTAGGCCTTGCTTTTTAATAACAAAGCTAGAACCAATAAAAATACTGGATGATATAGCTAATATAACTCCATGAACATTATCATCTATTCCCCCCATTTAATTAAAAATGGATAGGAATAATCAGATAAAAAAATCTTAATATTCAAAAGCCAATTCTTTCCAACAAATGAAAATCCCTGCATGTGAGAAAAAGCTGACCTTAACAACCACCAATAAATATCCCCCCAAAAATAAAATGGTAGATTTAAGATAAAGGGGTTGATTTTCCATGCTGGACAGAGCTACCTGATACCTGTTGCTAGTGAAAGATCGCAGGTATCCTGTGAAACTAGTCGAGATGCACGTAGGCTGACTCGGACACCACGATTATCCAAAAAAAAAAAAAAGATGAAGGGTTGATTTTTTGCTTTTAGTTATATTGCTAAAATATATATCTTGAGTCCTTTTCAATATTTTTCAATCTTTCTTTGGGAAGTTTGTTTGTTTGCCAGAAATTATGGAAAAAGAAAAAAAAAAATCTTCCCTGTCTTTCATTTTCCCCCCCTCTTCCTCTTTCTGCAGAAAATTGCAGAAATGAGGAGAGAGAAAGGAGGTGATTTATTTTTTTCGTTTCTCGTTTATAGAGAAACCAATAAGTTCGTTAGATTTTTAGCAAAAAAAAAAAAATTAAAAATCACTTCAAATTACTTTAGCCACATATTAATGGGATTTATTCCTATAATCTTGCATGTAATTTTTTCCACCTTCTATTTTAGTAGTACTTTAATTTGCACCCATGCGCGTAAGAAATAAATTCATCATTCCACTACTATATTAAGGTTGAAGAACTTGCGAATGAACTAATGTTCTATTCAGGTATCTAGATATATATTATCGTAAATGATAATTTTTCGTCGAAATAGTATTATATATATATTATCTATTGCTTAATTATTTTGATGAATGGAGAAAGAGTTTATTGCAAGGACATGAGGTGATGGTCTCCTCTAATTAAGAAAGATTCAATCTAAATACTCATCGTAAATTGACTCATGAAATGATTTCATTACATTATATTATAATGAAAATGTATAAATAGTAGTAAGACGAGTGATGTCCAAAAAGATTGAAGTCACAAAATTGTTATAACTTGGGAGACCATTAATTATGAATCTTTTATTATCCGAAACATTTAAGGTTTTTACAAGAGAGTGCATATAATATATATAATAGAAAGTTGTCATGCAATCAGAAGATTACGGGTTTACGCCGTGGAAATAACGTCTGACAGAAATGTAAGATAAAGTTGCATATAATAGATCCTTGTGGTTCGACACTTCTGCGACCCTGTGCTTGCATAGCGAGACCTTTATTGCATCGGTTGCCCTTTTAGTACACATAATAGAAAATTGCTATATTTTGGGATTAAAAATTATTCTTCTAAATTGTTGACTGTTTTCACAGATTTAAAGCTTCTAAGTTCCTGTGGTGAAAAGGAAATAATAATCGTTTGCATGAATAATTTTATTGATTGAATACCCTGCTGTCCAATCCTACATGCTCGGGTTCTTCAAAAATGTTATCAAGTGCATATCGAATCTAGTAGTTTATCTTTACCACATAAATAAGCTCAGTGCAAAGCAGCCAAAATATAATACTACTAGCTAATTCATCAGACATTTTTTTAGGGAACGTTAGACATCTCTGATGTACTATGTTCGAATTCTTAAAAAATGTCATCAGTTGTATATCGTAGATAAGTTAATAGTACAAAAAGAAATAGGAGCTACATTGACCATAATACTACTAGTAATTTTTTTTTTCACTAACCAAACAACACTTAGTAATGACATTAATTAGGCAACAACTTACTAAACAACTTGTGTAATAAAACTTAGCACTTACTAGTTACTAGCTAGTATTTAATTAGGTAGAAATATAACTAGAAGTTTTGACCAAAATAAGCTATTTTTTAAATCAATTCATTAAAGTAATATGTTTTCTTTGAAAACTTTACAAAAATAGTATAGACGTTGTTGGCAATGACGTATTAGGTTTTAAGAAAAAAAATGAACGGACCAAAATGAACCGTAGACGACGCTAGAATAAGAATCGTAACGTTTTGGGATTAAAACGTTACCAACAGTAACGAGACTCGGCACCTCTACCATAACAAATTCTGCCACTCTGCCAAATCAACTTTGCAGAGTACTCTGATGTGGCAAAGTTGCCGAATTTCGTTACCATTGGTAATGTTTTAAGCCAGAAACGTTACTTTCAGTAACGCCTCCTACTTTAACACCGTTTTGTCCGTTAATTTTATCAAAACCTAATACGTTACTGACAACAATGTTTATAGCAAATTTGTAAAGTTTTCAAAAAACATATTACTTTGGCGAATTAATTTAAAAAATGACTTATTTTGATAAAAAATTCTAAAAAAAAAAAGAAATAGGAGCTCCACTGACCATAATACTACCATTAGTAATTTTTTGTTACCAACAAACAACACTTAGTAATGACACTAATTAGGCAACAACTTACTAAACAACTTTTGTGTGATAAAACTAGTACTTACTAGCTAGTATTTACTTAGGTAGAAATATAATTCTAGTACTCTAGGTCAACATTGATAATCTTGAACCTTATGCCCTCCTGCATCGTATTATATATCGATGTCGAAGATACACCATCAACAAGCAAGAGCTGAAGGCTAGGCAAGATTGCCATCCAATTAGTCCAAACACATCACAGGCAAGAGAGAAACAAACGTAAGGAAGCCCCACGAGTAAACCAAAATCAGTAGTCACAGGCCTGACAATCATCAGCACACAGAAACAACTTGCGGTTGCTGCAGACATGGCCAGAAAAAGATCATATAAAGGAATGCGGTCTTTGAAAAAGGGGAAGGCCGAGGCCATCATGTACGAGATGAAAAATCCTGTGCCATTGCAGAATCAATACTGCTGGTGGAGGGAAATGGTGGAAGATCAAACGAATTGCTCCGACCAGCAGTAGCCCTGCAGTAGTGGAAACATGCCACACTACGCGGCTGCCATTGCCAATGGCAGCCGTACCCATAGTGTAGAAAAACAAGGCTAAAATAGACAATAGCTTTTGCTCCTTGTTCATTTTCTGTGGTAAGAAAAGCTAGGGTTTTCTAAGAATTTTCTTAGCACTACAGTGTGTAATGTATAGAAGCTATATATAAGTATCATAGATAATAGGTGGAAAAATTTATTATGTATATCACACAACTGACATTAGTTGGTGAGATATCTTTTCATTCACATAAATGCTAAATTTAAATTTTGTGGACTCAAAAGTGTAAGATATGAGGTTTTTGGAGTAACTGGTAAAGTTGCTGCCATGTGATCAGGAGGTCACGGGATCAGGTCTTGGAAACAGCCTCTGGCAGAAATGCAAGGTAAGGCTGCGTACAATATACCCTTATGGTGGGGTCCTTCCCCGAACCCTGTGTATAGCGGGAGCTTTAGTGTACCGGACTTTTTTTTTTTTTGGTTCTCTTTAGAAAAATTACTGCTTTTGGTTTGGTGATTAATAAATTAACAAAAGTTGTGCAGAAAAAACAAATAATGTTTCGACTCATTTTGACAGATTGTTTTTGACCAATTTGTTTTGACTATGAAGGAGTTTGTAACGATGGGGAATCATATTGGTAAGGAGATTCATATTCACATACATTGAACTAAGAATTCATCATAGATTCAAAAGGAAAATAGAAAAGGGAGATTTCAGAATGTTAAAACTATTAAGAAAATAAAAGACAACTTCATAACATTCCTCTAATAGATTATATTCCTCTACTATATATAGACATCTTCCCGGGATCCTAAATGTAATTTGACATTTTTGCAAATAGGACCTCCATCTTGGTTAAATTCATAACAGATTTTTAAGTAGGGATAACATTTATTGAGACAATGTGTTGCAGTTACCAAATGAGTACGAAGCATTGCAATTAATATTTGTATTTAAAGCTTCATTATTTTTTATTAGTATTACATTGAATATTTTCTGTTTTCTGTCCTTTTCATTTTCTTTTCTGGTGATATTTCATATCAATGTGTTCTGTTGTTTAAATTTCCTTATTTGCTTTTCTATGTACTGGTACAGCATACAAAATTATCAACATGGGTTGTGGTAATGTTGTTGACATGTGATCGCGAGGTCACAGATTCAAGTCTTGAAAATATCCTCTAGCAGAAATATTGTTAAAGTCGTACAACATCAGCCTATTTTCTTTATTTTAACTAAGTTTTGCGTTACCTATTTTCTAGCCGTTAGTTATTACTGTGTTATTTAATTAGTGAAGATTTTGTTTCCTAGAATTTAGGGGAATTGGTCTAGTGGGAATATGATTCCATAACGTAACATGTGTAAGCCAAGGCCACTTAACGTATGAAATAAAGTATCCAATAACTCTTTCTCTCCAAACGTTTTCTAGGTTTTCTCTTTTTTGCTTTCTTTCCTGTTATTTGTTCTTCTCCATTATTGAGCTTCCTGTGTGTTGAGTTCTACATTTGGTATCAGAGCTAGCACAATGAATGATCTTCAAGTAGTTGGCAGAGTCAAAAAAGCTAAATAATCAGAATTATAATACATGAACAACATGTATAAAGTCTTATATGCAATGCCAAGATCAAATATTGAAAGACATGATTAAAAATGTTGCTATTAATTAATGAAACTAATACTCCAAGAGTTTAATGAACTTGGAGGAATTTTCTACTTTTTCTACATGAAAATGGCTCAAAATGACATTGAGGATGTGTTAGATCACCTAAGAAGGATCAAGAATGGAGTTGATCAAAGTAGCATCAAGTTTGATTAAACTGTTCAAAAGAAAACAACTTCTCCATCGGGGACATCCGATAAAATTGGAATGATACCGATAGAATTAGCATGGCCCCTGTACAAGGATAACACGCATAAATTGAGAAAGTGCTTCTCCTTTAAGGGCATCAAAAATGATAACAGAGAAGAAAAAACAGATAAAACACTTCTTTAAAAAAACTGATTCCTTCTATGGACATGTCTAACAGCAGCCGTCTGCATCAAGTCCAATCTATAAGGCCTCTTTGCCATAGCAGGTAATTCATTCAGCGAGGATAAAATTAGATTTGCTCTTCCAATACTCCATTTTGCCAAAGCGTCTGCCACTTGATTAGATTCTCTATGTCAATGTTGAATCTGACAATTTCTTTGATTGATCAGTTCTTTCGCTTTCTGAATTGTATCATGCATCTCTGATGGAGGTGTGCTTTTACCTTGTAACATATCAACAACCAAGACGTATGTTTTGCCTCCTCAAGGTTGCTACTGTCTCTTCCCATCGAAACATGAAAAGCCATTAACATAGCTCCAAAGTTATCACTACCATTAACTTGCATAAGGATTTGGTGATAGTGTCTCCTTAGTCCATACTTATTTAGCACATCTCGCCTTCCATATTTCCCAGCATATTATTGTGGGTGTGATCTTCAGAATGCGTTGGTGTATACTATTGATCGGTTTGGTGCTTCACCACCTAAGCATCGTAACTCTGATAGCTATATTATCCCACCTAATGCCGAAAGGATTCCCAAAAGCGTTCCAAGTAGATTTTGCAATATCGCCTTCCATCAAGGTAATACCAGTTTAAGGTACAATTATGAGTTTGATGATTCCAATCTCTCAGAATATATGGATTGCCTCGGCAAGAATCTAAATGATGTACTGTTGGATACGTCTGACCTTTCATTAACGAACAAAGAAATCCTTTGGATATTCTATTTATAAAGCAACTGAAAACTGCTCAAAAGAAAATGAGATTTTTGAGATACTTATATGTCACAGAGATAAAAACAATCGATCATGAGAAGTTTGAAGCGTTAAAGTATATAACTATTGAGTTCAAACTTTAAAGTTATATATGTGGATAGTGGATATATATTTTTACACCATCAGCTAGTAGTGACAATACAACAACCCGTAACTCTTCGTATCAAGTCTGATATAGTAACACAAAAATAAAATGATACTAACTTGCCATAATAAAAGTTAAACCGCATTAATATTATAAAATTTTCTTACATTATCAGTATACAAAATTTAAATTTTATATTTTGCGGCCACTAATATTTGTTCTTAGTGTAGATTGTCTACATCACGATGTGACTCTTTCCTCCGGCCGGTATTATTAACGCGGAATATTTTATGTACCAAACTTCCCTTTATAAAAGATTAGATAATGGTTGGTGGACTAGTGCTGTCCCTCTGGTACATCACTACTTAGTGTGTCTTCCACTATCAAAAAAAGTAGAAAAAAGACATAATAAAAAAGTGCTACAAATAATAGAACCAAATGTAACCAATCCATACAAAACCAAAAAAATATGGAACATTCAAATTTCACAAAATTTCTCTATTTCTTCACATTTTTTCTTACAATTTTATTTATAATCAGCTCAGTAAATAGCCAATCACAATGCAATGATACAATAGCTAAGTGTAATGAAGATTTGGAGATTTTAATGGAATCTGAAATTAGCAAAAGATTTCTTGAAGAAAGAAAAAAATATATTTCTCCTGGCGCTTTGAAAAGAGATCAACCGGTTTGCAACGGCGGCGGAGGCGGTGAACCGTATTCACGGAGCTGCCTTCCGCCGCCGTCGAATCCGTATAATAGAGGTTGTTCTAAATACTATCGTTGTAGAGGTGATCAATGATATGCAAGAAAAAAAAAAAGTGACTTATGAATTTTATGTGTTTTGTTTTTGTGTTTACTTGCGATGTTTGTATTGTTGTTGTGATTTGTTAATGAATTTTGGTTTTTGGTGGTGATATTGATGTTATTGTTGATGGATTCATTTTTTTTTTGAGTGTTTAGGATTTTGAGTTTATGGGTTCTGGATTACGATTTTACTCATCCGTTTTTATTAATTACTTTATATCGTTAAGTGAATGTCTTAACACATCTAGTACCCTCTTGAACTATTGCCAAAATTGCTACGATACACTCCAACTTTTTAAGGGTTCTATTACTCCTGAACTTAATTTTAACATATTTTTGTCACTTTTTTTAGCTGATGTGACATCTTTATTACATAAAATAAAATGAGACCCACATCAAATGTTTCACATCAGCTAAAATGGGTGACAAAAGATGCAACGTCAGAAATTTAGTTTAGGAGGATAATAAAACCCCCGTGAAGTTGAAATGTGTTGTAGCAAATTTGATGTAACTAGATATGTTATTCTAAGATTTGAACTAAAGTTACCGAAATAAACTGAATTTTGCTGGCTTGTAGTTTCTATGATGGATCTGTCCCTATTAGGATAAGTATATTTTTCTAGGAAAAGATATTCCCTTATTTTTCTAGGAAAAGATATTCCCTGGATGAATGTTTTGGTTGGTGGATGAAATATATCTTTTAGCAAATCAGCTTGTTGGATGATTTTTTTTTTAGTATTACATACTCTGATAATGATAATGTCTTTAAGTGTTGTGATATGAAATTAGTAATTAAGATAGTTGTGAGTGAAATGATTTTACGTACATTAATTAGAGAAATAATGTTTAATTTCACGGGATAATATCTATCAGTGTCCACCCAGCTTAAGATAGATGAGAAATAATCACCTAGTATTTTGTCTTTGCTGACAATATGAACGCGAGACTAATGATTCTCACCTCACTTTACTTTATATGGTTAAGTGAATGTCTTAACACAAATATAAGCTTTGAACTAAAGTTATTTTGCTGACTTGATGGCTTCTATGATGGATCTGCCCCCATTAGGATAAGTATATTTTTCTATGAAAAGATATTTCCTAGGATCAATGTTTTGGTTGGTGGATGAAATATATCATTTAGCAAATCAGCTTGTTGGATGAATTTTTTAGTTTTTTTTTAGTGTTACAGATTGATAATGATAATGTCTTTTAAGTGTTGTGATATGAAATTAGTAACACACTTAAGATAGTTGTGAGTGAAATGATTTTCCATTTTTCCTACATTAGTGAGAGAAATAATGTTTAATTTCAGTATCCACCTAGGTTAGGATAGATAGAAACAAATCACCTACTAGTATTGTCTTTGCTGACAATATGAACTCAAGACTATATGATTGTCACCACACTTCATTGACTACTGTTACACCCTTTTTATGAGACATAGTTATTTGCATCGAGGTATTCATATGATCATGGATGAAAGATTGAGTTGATATGTTGTTTTGGAACTCCTTTCGAGTAGACAGTGGAAACTGTTGCCGCTCAAATCTAAACAAGCGACATCTGATTCTAGTCTTGAAGTAAGGAATCAATCGTCATGTTTAACCTTGAAAAACTTCTGTTTCGAGAAGAAAGAGAATAATAAGCACCTTAGCTTGAACCAAATTCAGATACAAAATAGATGAAAATTTTTCTGGATTACTGAAGTGGGAACGACTGAAGGTGGCTGCTCTAGTAAACCTTTTGATATTATTTGACGTTCAATAATTTCTGTGCCTCCTCTTTTCCTTCTCTCCGGGGTACCTCTTCATCTAGTATTAGACGATTATTCTGGTCTATTATTGGAACTTAAGGCGTCTGATGACACAAAAGCATGTGTGATGGTGAGATTCGATCTCAAGGCCTCTGCATGCTCTAATACCATGTTAAAGTGTGTGAAGTATTTCAACAAGGAAATTTTTCTTGTCTCTTTAACTCATGTGTCAAACTCTATAATGTTATTGGGTAGCAAAGAGAATACATAAATAAATGAAACTTGAACTTTCTTTTTTCTTTCATTTTTTCAGTTTATTACAAATGACTAGTTCAAATGTGTCCAGCACAGAGTTCTTCATGTTCTAAACATTTCATTTTCATAGAGAGAGAGAGTACTAATTCCCCCTTTAAATATGATGTTTATAGCTTTTGAAAGTACTGGGAGGTTGACAATACTGCTCCTATGATAAACACCCCTCACGTATAATCTTAAGATTGCAGGTTCGAGTCATCAAGGAAGCAAAAAGATACGGGTGCTATGATACTAGTGTGTGCGCGCGTCTCAAATGATGTTGCAGTAAGTAATACTACACATATAATAAAGGCATAATACATGAACGTGTCCTTTATAACTTGGCATTTATTGACATCTATGCCCTCCAATTTTGGATGTGAACAAGTAGAAATTTAAACTTGTATAAAATTGAACAGAGTAGCCATACACGTCTTATGTCCACTATAATAAATATGTATGAGTTTAAATGCAACACCACAACGCGTGTATTTTGAGTAGAGATGACAAAATCAGCCCATAAAATATAACTCGTCCAATCCGTCCAAAATTTCACTGATGGGCTAAGATGGACAATGCCCAAGTTAGACCCACAAAATACCAATAGCCTAAGTTGACTAGTGATACAGCCCAAACGCCCTTCATTGGCTTGGCCTTGAGCCGGCGTTTGTTCAAGAAATCAAAGGGGTCGTTTGGAACACCTGGAGGTCACGTGTTCAACTTGAAAACAACTTCAAGTAAAAATGCAAGGTAAGAATGCGTAAAAATGCAAGGTAAGAATGCATATAATAGACTCTTGTGGTGGAGTCCTTCCCTGACCCTGTGCATAGCGGGAGTTTTAGTGCACCGGACTGCCATTAGGGGTATCCCAACTCATGAGACATCCCATGAGACTATTTTACAACACCACCAATATGTGATAGTAATCCCACTATTTAGTACAAATGGTGGATAAAATAATTTCAATATTATTATGTAATACCTCATATCAAATATAGGATAAAATCAACCCAAACTTTATTTCAGAATTACTTTTTTATATGATGTACCAAACGTCCCCTAAAGAGGTTACAAGTCAAGGTCAACTTCACAAAAAATAATATGATGACCAAGCAAATTACCATTTCTTAATTCATTGTTTGCAAAATAGTTACTCCTTTTTAATTTGTTTGAACTATTTTTATTTTTAGTCCATTAAAAAAGGAATGATCTTTTTATTTTTAGTAATTCTACGATATTAACTTTTCACATAAAATAAAATTATAAGATTAAGTATATATTGATATATTTGACATATATTTAATTTAAGATCATAAAATTTAAAAGTCTTCTTTATTTTCTCAAATTTCATAATAAGTCAAAATAGATCAAACAAATTAAAATTGAATGGAGTATTTTAGTTATTACATGTTTGACCAAATTAATTAGAAGAACAATTCTAAGCATTGTTTTTGCATTATTACATCAAATCAATGAAGTACATCAATACTCATGTAATACATAAACATGATTTTAACTTGAAATAAAATTATAACTATGATTTTAATTTTGTCAGTGCACAAATACGATCTTTAACTAAATAAAAGTTGAACAATAAAATACTCTAATCCTGCAATTCATATACATGAAACTCAATCACTCCTAAGTGGATTAGTAATCCCCTAGATGCTAACACATAATTGAAAAGACACATAGATTTTAGATACTAAAAAATAATTAATATACCATCTAATCACATATACACGTACTTTTGAGATCTTTTTCATAAAAAAAAATAATAATCCATTAAAATGACATTGAAGTCCGATGAAAAGTGAAAAAGTTCATATTTTTTTCATTATCAACTCAGATTCTACTTTTTCATATTTTTTCAATTTAAATACAAATTTGCTCTACAATATTGGAAAAATGAAAATAATATGTACAAACAGAAATTTGCACCGTGATTTTCATCATCTTCTTCTTTTTTTGCATATTTTTAGCTATATTTTATTTATTTTAAATTCAAATTATTTAAATATTTTAAATTTAAAATTAAAATACTAGGAACATGTCATTTACAATAGCAATATCCATGTGAAAGCACAGACTTTCTGGACTCAATTGAAAAAAACAAAAATTACTTTCTGAACCAAGAACCGTTCAAAATTTGGCCATATCAAAGCAGTGATAGTGGACTTTGCTACATCATTTTCTGAAACATTGTTGTCTTTGTATTGTTCTTTTTTCATGATGACGATGGAAATAAGATGTCATTTTCATTTAGTAATGAGCTAAAAATATATTTTTTTTAAAATGGGGGAGTTGTTGGAGAAATTAAAGAAAAATAGAAAAGGCTCAATTATGCCATTGAACAATCAGAAATGACTCATTTATGCCATCAGTTAAAAATTCGGCTTATTTATGTCATCGCTGTTACAAAACCAGCTCATCCATGCCATTATTTTTTAACGGTGAATTTTCAAAAACAAGTTTGTCACGTGGCCATTTATTAGAAGTCCCCGTTATTAATTAAAATAAATCTGTATTAATTTCAAAATATCTTAGACCTATTAAAAAGAACAGACCCGTTTAACAAATCCCGATCCACACCCATTAAAGTATTTTTTTCAACAACAATATTTTTTTTATCAAAAAAAAATAGTGATTAATGTATATTCTTTGACTGTTTCTTGTTGATTCTAAATCATTATAAATATTACGCTTACCAGGAACCTCAAAAATTCTATCCTACAGTAACTGATTAATTGTAGTTCCAAAGGCACAGTTGCAAGAAAAGAAGACAAAGAACGATTAGGGCAAGCAAGAAAAAGAGGCGTGCCAATAGAACTTCTCCATTCTCCCATCCCGAATTGGGTGAGCATACATTGTTGAAATCATTTTAAAATAACGGCTTAAAAGAAATCAGCTATCCTAATTATCCTTGCATATATATGGTAATTTATCCCATCACTATGATATAAATGGTGGGAGGAATAATCTCAATACTAACTAATTTCAGATATTTTAAAATTAATATTGATTTCTTTTAATTAATGACGTGTACCTCTAATAAAAGGCCACGTGGTAAAGTTGTTTTTGAAAACCCATCCTTAAAAAATAATGACATGGCTGAACTGGTTTTGTAACAACTGTGGCATGAATGACTTGAACTTTGAACTAATGAATTAAATAAGTCATTTCTGATAGTTCAATGACATATTTGAGCCTTTTTTTTATTTTAATTAATGATGTGGATCAATAATAAAAGGCCAAGTAGCAAAACTATTTTTGAAAATCCACCGTTAAAAAGCAATGGTATAAATGAACTAGTTTTATAACGGTGATGGCATGAATGAGCCATTTCTAATAGTTTAATGACATATTTGAGCATATTTTCAAGAAAAAATAAAGTGGAAATTTAATTTGAAAAGGATATATATATATATATATATATATAAAGAATTTATTAAGGGCATAATAGTCATTTAAGTATTTTTTAACTATTTGGGGGCTCAAATTTTAACTCTAATGCGCCTCATTTTGAGTGTATTCACACATTTTGTCAAGTAAAATTAGAATATTTTTTTATTCAACTTTTGTATAGTTAGAGGATCTACTTGCCTACCGATAAAGTTAAAAGGCTATAGTTTGAGGTACTAGGTAGGTACTAGTACTAGGTACTTTTATAAATGAGCAAAATGACAGTTCTGCCCTTGTTATATAAATATATAATACTCCATTCTTATCATAAATTAAGTTTTCAACAAGTCCTTACAGCTGGACTTCTTTAATTACTTATATTCATACACAAGCAAACAATTTAATTTGTCAAGTAACCTCAGACCTACCCCAGATCAGATCTACATTGCAATCTCAGAAAAATAAAAAAAAATGTAAGTAAGTTTCATTTGAAAATGATATTAAATAAAAAAAAAATGTAAGTAAGTTTCATTTGAAAATGATATTTTACAAAAGGACATATATAATCCATCTGTTTCAATTTGTTTGTCAGGTTTTGACTTGACACATAGTTTAAAAACGTAAAATAAGACTTCGGAATTATGTGATGTTACATTAAAGATATTTAGAGTGCCTCAAAATGTGATTTAATGTTGTGTTTTTTAAACATGCGACGTGAAAGTAACACAAACAGATTGAAACAGACGAGTATTCTATATATCTATTAGTAGCAGTTGACCTTAGCAAAGTCATCTATCTGATTAGGAAATTTAGTTTCCTTAAAACTGACAAACATTATATCCATCAAGCACTGAGGTGTTTAAAGCTGAATTTTGAACAATGAATGATGATCTATTGAATGAAAAAAAGGCATTTGATGATTCAAAAGCCGGTGTTAAGGGACTAGTTGATGCTGGAATAGTCGATATTCCACGAATTTTTATTAGGCCACCTGATGAACTTGAGCAAGAGTTGAGTCGATGTAGGTTACAGGTTCCAGTCGTGGATCTAAGTGGCATCAAAAATCAAGATGAGCGTAAGAAGATAGTTGATGCAATAAAGGAAGCATCAGAGAAGTGGGGATTCTTCCAACTGATAAATCACGAGGTTCCTTCGAGTGTTATGGAAGGAATGATTGATGGGATTCGTAAGTTTCATGAGCAAGATGTGGAATTAAAGAAAGAGTACTACTCACGTGATAGAGGTATCAGAAGAGTTAGATTTGAAAGCAATATTCATCTGTATCAATCACACACCGCAAATTGGAGGGATACATTGTACATTTCTATGCTAATTACTGGTCATATTGAACCTGAAGAAATCCCGGCAATTTGCAGGTAACTAACAAGCTATTCTTCTGCAGGCACTTGAATTGCGATTCTTAATCTGTCGGCATTTTAGTAAGAGTAGTTGTACTTTTTCTTCTTTTACAAAAAAATGTTCATATTGATCAATCTGGCAGACCTCGAAGCACTGTTTAAGTCCCGCTGGGTAGAACTGTTGGAAAATATGCACAACAAAAGCATCTAGAATCATAGTGCTTACATGAATAATAGATACGTAACATATATGATCACTGATCACATAGAACATACAAACTTGGTGAAATTTAATTCGAGAAATACCTCTCAAAGCGTGAATGAATGTCTTCCAGTAGTTTGGACATCAATTCTGTGGTCTTTTGCAGTGATCCCAAACTAAAAACCAAACTCTTTGAATACTTGTGTGGAAAACGGTTTAAGTCCATCAATATGACCAGGAGGTCACGGGTTCAAGCCTTGGAAACAGCCCCTGGCAGAAATGCAAGGTAAGACTGCGTACAATACACCCTTGTGGTGGGGTCCTTCCTCAGACCCTGCGCACAGCGGGAGTTTTAGTGCATCAGGCTGCCCCTTTTCTTTAGACAGGAGTATCTAAACTTAGTAATGTCCGATCATTTCTTAATATTGTCCAGGAAAGAAGTCATTGATTACACGGATCATGTTAAAAAACTTGGAGACACTCTTCTTGACTTACTATCAGAAGCTCTTGGACTAAACACAGACTACCTGAAATTCATGGAATGTGCCAAAGGTAAAACATTGGTATGCCATTACTATCCGGCATGTCCACAGCCAGAGCTAACTCTTGGTACCGATAAGCACACAGATCCTGATTTTCTCACCATTCTGCTCCAAGATCAAAGTGGTGGTGCCCTGCAAGTAATGCATCATAACCAATGGGTTGATGTTGAACCAATTGAACGAGGTTTGGTTGTTAATATTGGTGACTTTCTTCAGGTTTGTAAGAAAACACACTTTTCTTAGTCTCATTTATCTTCATATTTCACAAATTGCGGCTTATCTCAATTTCGTTGTTTTTAAGAAATAATGGTTAAAAATACATCTAACCATCCTTTTTTTTACGAACTTCTCACCCCTCTTTTTATAACAGATATTATCAAACGACAAGTTTGTGAGTGTAAATCATAGAGTTCTAGCAAAGAAAGTAGGACCAAGGATATCGTTGGCATGCTTCTTCCATGGTTCTTACGAACCTCCAAAGATATATGGTCCAATCAAAGAGCTCATATCAGAAGAAAATCCCCAGCTGTATCAAGAATTTCTTGTGAGAGATTACATGGCTAAGTTTTTTTCTAGGCCAGTTAATATGTCTGGTTTTGATCTTTTCAGAATGTGAGAAGTGACCGAGGACCATGTCGAGGAAACCACCATAAACCTTCAGAAAAGCCAATTGTACTACCTTTAATACAGAATAATGTCAAAGTTTGTGATTCGTTGTACCATGATGGTTAACAATTATTGAGAGTGTTTTTCTTATTCAGAACACTTTAAAAAAGAAAATAAGAGTGCTTTTGTTGTTCTGCTGTTTATTTTTTAAATGAAATGATAAATATAAAGAACACTTCATTTTTGTTCTTTTTTCTGTAAAGGCATGCATGTTGTAGCCACTTAAGGGTTTTTACTTTGTAAAAGAAACAATAGAAGCTGCAACACTAATTTATTCTTCTGATGTACTAGGTAACTTGGAATGGTGTATTGTTTAACAACAAAGATTCTTTCTAACAGTATAATAAAAATAAAGGCAGCCCGGTGCATTAAAGCTCCCATTATGTGTGAGGTTCGGGAAAGGGCTGGTCAAGAGTCCATTGTACGCAACCTTACGTTGCATTCTTGCATTTTTGCAAGAGACTGTTTCCACGGCTTAAACCTATGCCCTCTTGGTCACATGACAACAACTATACCGGTTAATCAAAAACTTCCCTTCCAAAGAGGTCATGTTTGTCGCTCAAGCACGCTTAACTTCGAAGTTCTCATAGGATCTGATGCGTTAGTTTATGAACATTTTAGCTTTACTATTTCCTTTTACCATCCTTTTTATAAAATGGATAAATTGGACTTTTGTGACTGGTGGTGCTGGCTTTGTGGGGAGTCATTTAGTGGATAAGCACATCAAGAGTAGTGATCATGCTATTGTTATTTTCTACAAGTATAATCTTGTTAAAACTATTATATAATTTTTCTAGATCATTTGTTAAAATTATCATATAAATACACTTTGTTCTCCTGGCTTTTGTTCATCATCTACTAATGAGAATGATCCACTATAGCTGGCAATGATGTAACCTTACCATGTTGATCTAAATATAACAGATGGATCCCTATCTTCTTTATTGTACATTCTTCACCAAACTCGGCGATTTGTATCTCTTCGCCCCCTTCCATAATCTGTCCATAAAAAGGTTCTTGTAAGTAAGATCTGTAAAGTACACATGATATTTCTGCGCGTCTAGCATGTCTTTCATAATCATAACGCCAATGGTAACATCTTGAAGGCGTTCTGCCTACAATATTAAAGCTCAATCCACGAGGAATTTGGAAAGCTCTTGAAATTGGTACTTTGACAAACTTGCGAACACACCAGAGAGTCATTCCTAAAAACTGATACGCATTATGCGTGGGCATAGTGAAGTAGATTGACGAAGATGTTACTTGATTGCTGCAGAAATCCGGGATCTCATTGCTTTGGAGATAAATTTCCAACCCCTGCTTTATCAGAAAAATGAGTTAATTTCTTAGATAAATAACAGCTTTTAAAACTCACACACCTTATAGTTCAAGTATGAAACTCTAAAAATCGGGGTTCTTTAAGTGTGTTTTTGACTCTTCACTCTTGCAATTAAAGTGTAAAAGAAATTGTAAACTTATAAGCAAACAAAACCTGCAAATTCACACCAAATTCTTGGATATTACTCCCTTGCATTTTTAGAATTACAAGTTTCTCCGCTGGAAAATGTGATGGTATGCATTTTAAAGGACATTTTTGCCAAGACAACCATCTGAGCTCCTTCGACAGAAGCTCGAAATCTCCATTAATATGTAATTCATCGATTTTAAGCACCCTCAGATTTTTCATTTTCTTAAATGTCTTGGTACTCAGGTTCGCGTCCTTTAATGCCCCTGGGTCTACCATCAGTACTTCTACCTTTTCGGTACCCTGTAGTTCCAGTAAAAAGAAAAACTGTATCTCATGCCTAATTTCATTGAGCAAGACTAATTGCAAAAAAAAAAAAAAAAAAAAAAAAAGTATAACCAAGATATAAAGATAAATAATTTACCGACTTTATTTCCTTGTAGAACATCGCGGACTTCTTGAGGTTTGAACAATCTACTCCGTTTTCCAAAGTCTCGAGGTGATTCCATGCGAACGATTTCTCTTCCCATATCCCTCACTAGATCATGCATCACAAGATAACGCCAATCCCTTTGGAGCAAGTTCCTTTGGACTAACGTTGAAATTGCACTTTCAGAATGAAAACCACATGCATTTAATGTTTTGGTAATTTCATCCTCGAAAAATCCATGGAAGGCGCATGTGATATCAAGGAAAACACTCTAAGTATCACAATCAAGTCCATCAAAGCTTATCTTTAGAATCCTTTGAATATCACAATGAGGACTTGCTCTTAGTTTTTTGAACTCGTATCTCCATTCTTCTACGGATCTCCCTTGCAAATGTGACCCCAATGTCACAAGAGCTAATGGTAGACCACCTGAATATTTGATTATTTCTTGTGACAGATCAACATATTCTTTTGGTGGGGAAAGAGTGTTAAAAGCATTACAGTAAAAAAGTTGTTGAGATTCATCGTAATTTAAAAGTTTGGCCTTATATCTCTCAGTTTCTCTAAGCTGACATAGCAAATGCTTGTCTCGGGTTGTAATAACTATTAAACTGCCAAAACCAAACCAACTTCTCTCTCTTGTTAAGGATTCTAATTGTCTCATATGATCCACGTCATCAAGAATAATCAGAACCTTCTTCGATCCAAGTCTT
The DNA here is from genome assembly GCA_030864225.1 of Capsicum baccatum var. pendulum. Taxonomy (NCBI): domain Eukaryota; kingdom Viridiplantae; phylum Streptophyta; class Magnoliopsida; order Solanales; family Solanaceae; genus Capsicum; species Capsicum baccatum. The sequence continues at coordinate 135,452,257 of CM061558.1, forward strand.
GCTTTGATTAGATTGATGCCTTCAGCAACACTGCTAACTTTGACGTCCTTAGTTTTGAGAATTTGATTTAGTAGTTTTTCTTGTAACTTGACTAGACCGAATGCTTCAGCTTCAGATCTAACGTCTGAAAGGAAGCAGCAACTATCAAACTGTCGAAATATTTGATTGTAGATAGCTTTTGCCAGAGTTGTTTTCCCTATTCCGCCAACGCCATATATACCAACCATGCAAACTTCTATATCTGCAGATATACTTTGAAGTAACAACTCTATATCTTCGACACGAGAATCTAGTCCAACAGGGTGCCAAGCAACATCTAGAGGTGTCTGGTTGACCTCTTGTAAGACTTGTTTTACAATACTTTCAATAAATTTTGATTCATGCCCGCATTTTTTCGTCCACAAAAACAGAAGTTACAAGAAAATACTAGTAAATAAGCACTTCGATATTATCAAATGCGCAAATAAGCTAAAATACACTTATAAGTCAGTTTGATCAGCTTATAGATATTACCCGTCAGCAACATTTTGCAAATCCCATCCAGATAAATTTGCAGCTTCAGTAAGTGCATCTGTCCATTTTTCCATTCTCTGAACCCCAAATGATCGTTCCTTCAGCGCGACCAATGCTTTGCCGAAGCATCCAGTTTGCTTGCGCACTTGAGAAGGGTGAACGTCATAGAAAACAGGCAAAACTAACTGCTTTAACTTGTGTCTGCATTCGAGAATTTTGACAAGTTCATCAAGACACCAACTAGACGATGCATAATTTTTCGAGAAAACAACAATGGATACTCTAGAAACTTCAATGGCTTTCTCAAGTTCCATTGAAATCACCTCGCCCTTTCTCAATTCCTCATCGTCTATGAAGGTATTAATTCCGACTTGACACAATCTGGAATAAAGATGACCGGTGAAGGTTTTTCGAGTATCTTCACCTCTAAAACTCAGAAATACATCATAAGAAAAGTGTAAAGAAGCACTAGATGGTTCTCCTTGTACAAATAGAGTATCCATATTTGATGAGAATATATGGAAGAATGAGCTACATATATATAATATAGTACCATGCACATGCCATGTTTTCTTCTTGGAAACTTAACTTTGGGTTAATGTTACATCTTCTAATGCTACATTTTTTTGTGACATTTTACATGCTCCCTCCATTCCATTCCATTTTACTACATATCCCTTCAGAAAACTATTTGGAGAGTATTTTACTAAATGAAAAAAAAAGGTAGCTTGGTGTACTAAAGCTATCGCTACGTGCGGTGTCCGTTGAAGGCTCCCACCACAAGAGTGTATTGCATGCAGCCTTACCTTGCATTTCTTGCAGAGGCTGTTTCCAAGACTTGAACCGGTGACCTTCTGGTCACATGGAGGCAATTTTACTAGTTACTCCAAGGTTGATGATGTTTTGAAATTCAAAAGTTCGACTATTATTAGTTGAGATAAGCATTCAGTAACCCCGAATTATGATCAAAGTTGCTAAGACACACTCCAACTTTACAGAGGTCATATTACTCCTAAACTCATTTTTGCGTATTTTTGTCATCCTTTTGTGCTGACGTGACACCTTTATTTCATAAAATGAGGTCTACTTCAAAATTGTCATGTCAGCTAAAAAAGTGTTATGCAGCTAAAATGATTGACAAAAATATACTAAAATTTAGTTCAAGGTGTTATAGAACCCTGGTGAAGTTGGGATGTGTCTGTAGCAAATTTGGTCATAGTTGAGGGAATACTAGATGTTTTACTCATTATGTTATGTTGTTATTTAATACTAAGATTAGAAAGAAAAAATATAATAAAATTCTCTTAATTTCATAAATTGGATAAGTAATTTAAAATAATTAATATAGTAGTCCAGTAAAATGAAAAAGAAGGAATATATATATATATATATATATATATATTCATTAATTTATCTTTTTATGGTCACCTATATAATTTCAGAGATCTTCCCTCATTTTAGACATAATTAAAAGCACTTTCTTATAGTCTACCATATTTTGTCTCCCTTACAGCAATTGTTAAATGCAAGTGTAATATTAATAGAAAAGTCAAAAAAGCGAAATGGTCAACTGAATCCTTGTATTTATTTTTATTTGTAAAGTGAATACTTCTAGTTAACCCTTTGTCATCTGAACCTTCAATCAATCAAAATTCAAGATTTTAAACCCTTCTGACCATGTGTGTAGCTCACTCTCCCTTACAAAACATCACTTCATATCCATATTACATAAATCAATGACATGTCATAATATCTTAATTAATTAATTTTTAAAATTATTAATCAATAATATTAAATAATAAATTAAAATTTTATTTTTTAAAATAAAATTCATCTCCACTGTTATTTAAAAATTTTAAATATCAATCTATATCATATTGATATAACTTAAATTTATAATATAAAGCAGAATTTATATATCATAAAATTACGATTCAAAATCATAAAATCTTATAATTTATATTATAAAATCAAAAACTTCAACAACGAAGATGAGATTTTGCTATATATCATATAATCAAAACTTCAACAACCAAATATTTCATCTCTACCATTATTTAAAAAAATTCATCTCTACTATTAAATAAAAATAAAATAATAAACAAAAACATTTTTTTTTTTTTTTAAAATTATCTCCGCCAAAATTTGAAAATTAAAAATATTAATTTATACCATATTAACATAACTTAATAAATTTATAATATAAATTAAAATTTATATATGACAATCTGAAAAAGAGGTGGGGAGGGTGTGAGCGTGGCTGATGTGGTGGTGTGATGGGGGGGGGGGGGGGAAGAGAAGGTTGGCTGGTGTGGTGGTGGTGTTACGTAGGGTTGGGGACGATGGAGGGTGTTGGACGGGGGAGGGTGCTGGACAAGGTGGGGAAATGGGGGGAGGGTGCAGGACGAGGGGGGTCGAGGAGGTATTGTATGATGCTCTGGCGGGGGGCGGGGGGGCTGCAATGACAACAATGGTACGAAGGAGAAGGAGGAGGGGGGGGGGGTATTTTTTAAAAATATTTTAATGTAAAAATGACCCTCACTCGCACCCACGCGCGTGCAGTCACTCACTTTGCCTAACTCAGCCACTTTAGTGTCACATAAGCTTGACCTATGGTCAAAGGGGGTTAAAATGTTGTGTTTTTATAAGTTCAGGGGTTCATATGACAAAAGGCTAAGTAGAGGTATTAACTTTACAAACTCGGACAAGTACAAGGTTCCACCAAATCATTTACCGTCAAAAAAATACCCCTGGTGTATGGACTAAATATCCCTAATACAAATACACACACACACACACACACACATATATATATATATATATATATATATATGCAATTGAATTTAGGATTTGAAGAAGGCGGACGTACCATTATCTTAACATAAACACCAATACAAAATTCAATGACGACAAAGAGATAATATTGTAACTACTGAGGGATGATATTTGTATACAAATACACATACAAATATTTTATTGGGATAATACATAAACATGCCCTTTAACTTGATCTTAGCTGTTATCTATATTCTCTATGCACAATTGGATACTTAAACTATTATAAAGTTGAACAAATAAACAAATGTGTTCTATGTGGTGTCCTACGTGTATTATGCCACATAGAATACATGTGTTTAATCGTTTAACATTATATACATTTATGTGTACGGCACATCCAAAATTGGATTAGGATATAAATGTCAACTAAAGTCAAGTTAATACGCCTATTATATTCTCTAGGGTTCTTTACTCTTTTCCTTTTGACCAACCATATATTCTTCATTAAATGTTGTTAAGACTTTTTAAATTAAGTCATTACCTTTTATCTCATCTTTAGTTTGTTTAAGACTTAAATCATAAAAAGTAAGATTCTTTCTTCCTTAAAACTCAAAAGTTCATCTCTCCCCATGATGATGATGATGATGCGTTTGATGCCATAATCTTTGAATGATGGAATTGAAAACATCAGTTTGTCGTCATTCTATTCTATTCAAAAGTTGGCTTAAACTTTCATTTTGCGTCAAATTATCATAATTATGTCAGGTTTTTACTCTCATTTTCTTACCAAGTTTATTTTTAATAAAGAGAAATATAAGACTTTTTCATATTTATTTGTCTAAGATCTTTTCTTGAAGAAAAGTTTTTGAAACTCTATAAATACAAGAGCCCTTCTCATACAATAACATAATAGCATCCTCCCGATAGTTTTTATATTTTCTTTATATTAAATTCATATTATATACCAATGGACAAATCATATAATAATATTATGTTTTTAGTATTTTATATTGTGTCATCGAAATTATCACCACTTTGATTTGCAACTTTAAGTTTTTGCATGACGCTCTCTCGATTTCGAACCCAGCAATTTTAAGTTTCTGCATGACGTTCTCTCGATTTCGAATCCAACAAATTATTAGTAGTATTTTTTTAATAAAAATCATGCATAATCAAACAGTCTCACATAAACTAGAACGATAACTTAAAAAATTAATTAACAAACGAACAAGACTTTGTATAAGTAGTAAAAATCAGGCTACTTTGTGGTAATAAAGTTGAGGGAAAAGGGTCAAAAATAAAACTTTAAAGAACAAAAAGTACCCCTCAAATGGACGAAATCCCCCAAATCAATCAAAAAAAAAAAAAATTCAACGCAAATGCACCTAACTAGTAGGGACAAATAGCTACAACTAGTCTATTTTTGTTACTATTATTAATCAACTAATAAAACTAATTCTTTTAGAAACCAAAACAAAGAACAGAGGAGTTCTAATGTATTCCTGTTACTGCACCGACCACCATGGTCTTACATTATCATAGTAACATTGAGGCGGATTCAAGACTTAAATTTTATGAGTTATAAAAATTCTAAAATTTATGAACTAGAAAAACAGTTTTGGTTGCGGAATTGGCAAAATCAGTATTTTGATCCAAATTAAAAATTATATGTTTGGTAAGAAATCCACTTGTTATATATAAAAAATTTATTTCAAACCCCGCGTGTAACTACTTCTTATACAAGTAGACACACACGTTTATGTGACAATTCGCATGAGATTGCCATGTAGCTGCCACATTGTCAGTTAATCCAAATTAAAGGGTATGTTTATGTATTAGAATAAAGCATCTAATTCCCCCTCTAAACTATGACCAAATTTTGCTACGACACACTCCAACTTCACAGAGATCCTATTATCCCCTAACTCAATTTTAGTGTATTTTTCTCACTCTTTTTAGCTGTTGTGATGCCTTTTTAGCTGACGTGACAACTTTGACGTGAGCCCCATTTTTATGTAATAAAAGTGTCATGTCAACAGAAAAGGATGACAAAAATACGCTAAAATTGAGTTAGGGGTAATAGGATTCATTTGAAATTGGAGTGTGTCATAGCAACTTTGGCATAGTTCGAAGAGGTACTGATTGCTTATCTCTATGTATTATGCCAATTCAGAACCCATAAACACAAAATCAGAATGCCAATAGCAGTCATAGTATTTGGAACAAAGTAAAAAAAAGGAATAAAAAACCATATCTTCTGCCTCAACTTCACTTTCTTGTAGTTGTTGGAAGAAAAAAGGAAGTAGAAATTAAATATGATCAAAATGCCAATTAAAGATTGGTTTTGTGCTCTATCTTTACTGTGGGAAAAAAAACTAAAGGTAATTTATCTATGCAGTTTTTTAATCTTCCAGGGGAGCAATTTTTCCATGGATTGAATTCTCATAATATTTTATGAATAGTACTATAAAATGGTCTGTGACTATGGCAAATATATTACTTGTACATTCCTCGAAATCATGATAATACCATTTCTTTCTAACTTTTGAATTGTACTAATTGAATTGTTTAATTGTACCATATACTTTTATTTAGTTCAATTTTTCCTCTTTGTACTTTTAAACTTTGGAGTGCCCCTTGTTTTCCGGATTTTACGAGGTTTTAGGATTAAAAAGAACAAAATACATAAACAGACACTCAAACTTGACCTCGATTGACAAGTAAAAACTCCAACTTTAATTTGAGTAGGCACTTCTAAACACCTCAATTCGTCTCTATTGTATCAGTTGAAAATTCCAATTTACAAAACTTAGAGGCAAGATGATATTTTGTAAATATATTTTCATTTGTCATACCAAACACACTTAACTTTCTGGATGAAACTTAACATCCATTTCTACAATCTGATTTGCTAACTCGTCTCCATTGGGTGACGGTTAGGATCAAAGTTAAGTGTTTGGTATGACAAATGAAAATATATTTTCTGGGATCCATGTTTTGGTTGGTGAATGAGAAATACTGTTTAGCAAATCAGATTGTAAAAATGGATGAAACTTTTGAATATTACAGATGGATAATAATGTCAAAAGTGCTGATAGGAGCAAGTGATATGATTTCCATTCAACTAATATTTGAAGAAATTGATGATGATTTTCATCAAGGATATCCACTGTTTGAAACTCTTTTGTGGTTCTTTTCCATTGAGACTTTGTTTGTTATCCTGGCCTATGTTCATCGTCTGAGAATGAGAACGATCCACGAGTACTAGCAACGCTGTAACATTACCATGTTGGTCTAAATATCTGTCATCGAGTCCTTAACAATTATCTCTTCCCCGCTTTTGATCATTAGGCCATCAAAAGGACTAGTTATGTAAGATATGTAATATATGTTGTCAATGTTTTTGGGTACCCAAAATCTGTATTAAGGCACAACAACTTTAACGCAAGTTCAAGTATAAACAAGAACACTTATGAAGTTATTTAACATCTTCAACACAAGATCAAAAGACCTTTTAAAGAAGTGTGTTTTTCAGAAATTTAGATGAAACAGAAAATGCCAAGTCCTTTGACTTCACGAAGTGTCCTTAAGAAAATAATTCTCCCCAAGTACCCGAGGTTAACAATCCGATTGTAGCGGTACCTCAGACGATCGGATTCTCTTTGAACTCACTCAACGATTAGATTAGATGATCACATAGTATTTCATAAAACAAGAAGAGCTTTATTGCAAAAAAAATTTCGTACCTAAACCTGTGGATAAATGCAGGTTTATATAGCCATTAGGTGCCTCTTCCGAAAAGAGGCAATGGTTCATTCGGAGAGATACATCTTCTAGAAGAGTCATGTCTGTTCATTGGGACAGTCACAACCATCAAATTTTTGTCCAAAAACCTAGATCTCATCAATTATCCGAAGTCAAAGCCGAAGCCAAGCAAGCGACAACAACGCAAGGCACCTCTTGGTTCTTGGCTCACTTACCATGTGGAGTAAGTGTTCCTTAATATAAACACTTGCAAGTTTCCTTCTCCCACCAATGTCATTGGGAGAATTTTGTGGACTTACCTATTTTTGAGTACATTTTCCGATTTGAGTGTTATCTCATTTTATCCCTCCATTTTTCATTCATACTTTGATCTTGAAGCCAACAAGATAATCGAGAGATCGCTTAAGTAAGAACATGTAAACATTTTTTTCTATCTTAGTACAGCCTAGTTTGGTTAACCTCTAGACTTCTAGTTATGGTTTCTGGTAGTATTGGCACAAAACGTAACCCCTGTTAGTTGTTCAGTTATTAGTTAGTAGTTTAGTCAGCATTATTGTTTCAACAATCCTAGTTTATTTAGGATACTGCTTTAGTTATTTCAGCAATCCTTTTTTTTATTTAGGTTATGTTATTAGGGTTAGTCTAGGAGTCTTATTATTTTCTTTGTTACCCTGTTAAAAGGTTTTCTGCGTTCAATAATAAACAATTCTGTTCAGCAGTTACTCTGCGCTTATATGGTATCAAAGCTCTATACTCACTAACGAGAACGGTCCTATTCTTTCCCCTTCTCTTCCTCATGTAGATCATCAGCAATGGCACAACAATCCCTGAGTTGTTAACGCTGATAACACAACGGGCGCTAACATTATTATTCAATTTAACCCTGCGTCCTAATTACCCATCAAACTCAGCGGTGGCCACAAGTTTGCCACCTGGAAAGCTCAATTCTCCATGCTTATATATGGTTACAATCTATTTGGCCATCTCGATGGGACCACTCCTGCCCCTACTCGCACCTTCACCATTGGCAACAATGTATCTCCCAATCCTGCCCTTTTAACTTGGTTCCGTCAGGACTAACTCATCCAGAATGCCCTTATGACATCTGTTGAACCCATAATTGCTCCAACTGTTGTTGCATCCAATTCATCCAAATCGGCTTGGGACGCTCTGCACACTACTTATGCAAACAGATCATAAACCTGTGTCTTCAGCTTGTGTGATCAATTTGCTCATGTCACTAAGGAATCTCGCTCCATGACTGAATATCTTCACACTATTCGATCCCTTTTGGATGAGTTAGCCACGACTGATTCTCATGTGTCAAATCCTGAACTCATCGTCAAAATACTCAGTGGTCTAGGTCCTGAATTTTATGAAATCTCTACTGCCATCCATGCACGTGATACAACTATCTTATATGAAGAATTGTTTGAAAAGCTACTTGACCATGAACTCTTCCTTCGTCACGAGGATGTTAAGAAACTTTCCAATCTCATAACTGTCACGGTTTCGACTCCCACCAAAACCAATACCAATAATCATAATAGTCATCGACAGAATTCCATAGTGGCAGAATAATAATTCTCCACAGTGGCAGCATAATTCACGTCCTAACACTACACCACAGTGGTAGACCAACTCTAACCCAAAGACTGTTACTCGATGTTAACTATGAAATAGGATTGGACACACCGCCAGTGTCTGTCGTTCGAAGTCTCATAATCACTTTGAGGCCAAAGCCAACTATGCTGCTGGATTTACTTCTGCCACTAACCCCTGGATAGTCGACTCCACAGCCACTCATCTCATTACCACGGAGCCACACAACCTACAACCATACCATGGTAACGTGGATGTCTCCATTGGTGACGGTAACAAAATTACCATCTCTCATACTGGTTCTACTCAATTAAATGCATCAAATAATGTTTTTAAGCTAACTCACACTCTTTGTGCCTCATCTATTAAACGCAAACTTCTCTCTGTTTCAAAATGTTGTCAAGACAATTCGAAGTCCATTGAATTTTTCCCTTTGACTTTGTTGTGAAGGATTTGAAAATGCAGAAATCGTTGGTGCACGGCCGAACCAACAATGGACTGCATGAGTGGCCTGTTTAACATCCCTAAGCTCACATGACCACCGCATCCGCCCCTCTCACTACTTGGCATCAACGGTTGGTTCATCCCTACTTTAGAGTTCTTAGGTTTATTTTAAATAAATTCTCGCTACCATTTCATGAGCGAGACAAACCTTTTTATTGTAATTCTTGCTTATCTGATAAAGCCCATCGGCATGCTTTTACTCAATTATCATTGTGCAGCTCTAAATTGCTTCAAATAATCTTCAGTGATTTATGGGGGCCATTACCGGCCTTATCTCTTGACAAGAAACTATATTATTGTATTTTTGTTGATCAATATACCAAATATACTTGGCTCAATACATTAAAAAATAAAAGTGAGGTTAAAGAGATCTTCCAAAAATTCCATCTTATGATGGAAAAGCACTTTAACACCAAAATTTTATCACTGTACACCGATGGTGGAGGATAATATAAAAGTCTTGACCCTTATTTCTCACTTCACAGCATTGAACACCTCTATACTCCACCATATATGCCTCAAGGAGTTGCACTGCAGAACAACGACATCGCCGTATCATCGAAACTGCAAGAACGTTCTTACGTGAGGCGTCCCTTCCTCTCCAATTTTGTTCTCCCTCCCTAATTTTGATCTTTCGCGTGTAATCAAACGATCTACCTCATTAACCATTTGCCCAGCTCTCAACTAGATAACCAATCCCCATTCCAGTGTCTACTTGGAAAATCGCCTGATTATAGCTTCTTGCGATTTTTTGGTTGTTTATGCTATCCATGGCTTAAACCATACTCTAAAAATAAACTTGAACCAAAATCTATCCCTTGTGTCTATCTCGGATTTTCCTTATTTCATCACTGTCACCAATGTTTTGACCCAATTTCTGCAAAGGTATATTTATCTCGATATGTGCAATTTATTGAGAATGTTTTCCCTTTCAAAACCATGTTCTCCAATAGTTCCATCAAATCATCTCACCTAAAATAGGACAATATCATGGTTTCAAATTCTCCTAATCTCTCGCCCAAACTTCTCATAACTTCAGAGCTTCCAATTTCTCTAGAAATAAACGCCAAACATCTGTAGAGTCTCTTTCAGTATCTTCTACTTCTCCAGCAGAGTTACAGGCCAACTCAAACTCACCATACGACTCCGACAGTTAACTAGAGGTGGACGCAGCTTCTCCTTCTACAGGTAAATTTCTATCACCTTTCCCTTTTACAATTCCAATGCTCCCAGAATTCTCTTCTCACCTTACTGCCCATAAGATCACACCACCAGACCTCCCTACAAATATACCAATGCATATACCCACAAACACAATGTGCAACCCACATCCGCTCCTCATTTATCATCGCAGGAACACAATTCCATCTACGCCCATGGATTGTCGACCAAACTTTCCTATCCCTGTGTTGGAGTTTGCTCCTTCACCGCCTAAATGTCCTTCTCCTCCTACCCGTGCTGTAACGTGATCCCAAAACAACATCACTAAACCAAAATAAATTTTTGATTACCTAGCCAAAGTGAACCCCACCATCACACCCACTACTTTCAAACAAGCACAAAAATATCCCGAGTGGTGTGAAGTAATGAAACAGGAACTTGATGCTTTAATTAAAAACCAGATGTGGGAACTTGTTCCTCCTAACCCAACTAAAAATATTGTTTCTTATAAGTGGATTTTCAAGATCTAATGGAATGCAGATGGGTTTATTGACAGATATAAATCGAGGTTAGTTAGGCTTTACCCAGAGGCTGGGCATTGACTTCCATGTGACTTTTATCCAAGTCGTAAAGCCTACCATTATTCGAATCATCCTCTCTGTGGTACTTCGCTACAACTGGAACCTCCGTCAGTTAGGCATCAATAATACATTCCTTCAGAGAAACTTCTAAGAGGAGGTGTACATGGAACAACCTCCGAGATTCACCAATGCTAACAAACCAACTCATATATGTCGTCAAGGCAATCTATGGATTGAAACAAGCCCCTCGGGTGTGGTACAATGCTCTCACAGGTTATCTTTCATCCATAGACTTTGTTAAAATGAAATTTGATGCCTCACTACTCATTAGACAAGGTCTAGGTGAGACCATGTTCATCCTTATCTATGTAGATGACATTATTATCATTGGGAGCAACACTTCAAGTGTCGATCAGGTAATCACCTCTCTTGCTTCTAAATTCTCAATTAAATATTTTGGAAATCTTCACTACTTTCTTGGTGTTGAAGTGATACGCAGCTCTAATGGTTTAATTCTCACCCAAGCAAACTATGTGAATGAGATCCTGAATGATGAGTTAATAACCGACTGCAAAAGTGTTCACACGATAATGAGTGCAACTAAATTGCTCACACTATCTGATGGTACTCATTTTACTGATGCCACACGCTATTATCGGGTCTTAGGCAGGCTTCAATACCTATCTTTCACTAGATCTGACATCGCCTATACTATGAATAAGTTGTCCTAATTTATACAAGCGTCATCGAACCTTCACTGGAAAGCTGTGAAGTGTGTTCTCCACTACCTGCGTGGAAACATTCAGCTAGGCTTAAGTGTAACTCCCATTGAGGACTTCGATCTACACGTATACTCTGATGGAGATTGGGGTGGGGACATCACAGACCGAGTTTCCACATCTTGGTATATCCCATTGCTTGGCCACAATTCCATTAGTTGGTCATCAAAGAAACAAAATACTATCTCTCGCTCCTCCACTAAGTCCGAGTATAGGGCAATGTCTATGCCCTTTCAGAAACCATGTGGGTTACCAATATCCTCGCTAAGTTTCACTTTCTAGTACATCCATTTCCTACCATTTATTGTGACGATCTTGGAACCATATTCTTGAGCAAAAATCTGTTATTTCATTTGTTCTTTGGGTACACAAAATCTGTATATTACAAAACCAACTTCAACTAAAGTTTAAGTATATAAATAAGAACACAATGAAGTATATCAAATACTCTCAACACAAGATCAAAATGACCTTTCCAAGAAGTGAATTTTATTTTTCATAAAATGGATGAAACAGAAATGAATAAGACCAAGTCGTCTGAATTCATAGAATTTTCTTAAGGAATAATTCCCTTCACTATACCCGAGGTTATAGAATCTTTCTCCAAGGATAAAATGGCCTTGAATCCGACTATAGCGGTACCTCAAATAGGAGGATTCTTTGAACACGCAGAGTTTTTGATTGATCACACAGAATATTTGTAAAGAAAATAAGAGAGTTTTTATTCTAAAAATTTCATCTCAAAATCTGTGAAGGAAAGCAGGTTTATATAGCCTAGAAGATGCCTCTTCAAAAAGGTAGCATTGGTTCACTTAAATGGTGTGATGCTTCTAAAAATGCATGTCTGCAGCATTTTTGCTGAAGCAGTATACCATTTCACCAAATAGTGCACCTGTTTGAAACAATGCATAACTTCATTGAAGATTGCATCTGTTCAGTCGAAATAGAAATAGTATATCAGTTCAGTGCATGCATCAGTTCAGTCAAAAAGAAATAGTACATCAGTTCAGAAATAGCGCATCAGTTCAGTCAAAACAGTGCATCAGTTATGTCAAAACATTGAATCTGTTATTGTTACTGCCTGCATATAAATGAAGTATTGATCAGATTTCATCAAATAAAGTTTGTCCAAAAAGATAGATCTCATCGATCGATCATTTGACAAATCCAAATCCAAATCTAAATTTAAATCCAAATCCAAAGCCAAAGCCAAAGCCGACCGAGTAACGACGATGACGACGTGAGACATCTCTAACTTCTTGCCTCACTTATCATGTGGAGCAAGTATTCATTATTATAAACACTCCAAAGTTCCCTTATCCCACCAATGTGGGAGTATTAGTGAACTTTCTAATTTTGGGAGTATACTTTCCAAATTAGTGTCTCCTTTTCTCTACCATTTTTTCTTCATTTTCCATTCACACTTCTATGAATCCAACAATACCCCACATGAATGGGGAATGGCTATAGTTCGTAAAATTTTTACGGACAAGTATGTCATCATCAAGCAAAGACTGAGTGTATCTGGATAAGTGTATTTCCCTTTGAACTTTCCGTAGTAAACATGCATCAGATGCACTCGGTCAATCGGTAGATTTGATATTTTTAAACTGTCGAGCTTTAATGTACACCTAGATAACACATGTCACACAACAATCCTTTTAATGTTTATGGTTCTTACGGTTTTTTTCTTTTCAGCCATGAACGCGTCCCGATTTTTATGAGAGCTTAGAGAATAGGCCTTTACTAATATTCTCCTTGAAGCGGCTTGCACTTCACCCTCACATAGGTGATTTCTAAACGTTCAATCCTATAGATTAAACTATTAGGTCAAATCTGCCAAATTTAGATAATTATTAAAAGACTTTTCACCTGAAGTCTTATCCTTGTTTACTAAACATTATATACATAATGAGAATGGGTTGGATATTTGACAATGTTAAACCTGTCAGACAACTTTTTTTGATCTCCTTGAAGCTAGCTCTTGGGATCTCCAGTCTGCTAGGTAGAGTTACCGCCATGCTGACTTCTCCTAGGCCTTAAACCCATTCCCTTGGATGTCATTTCTACTCCTTCTCTAGATAGGCCTTTTATAAGTGGATCCAAAACATTATCCTTTGACTCTCCATAGTCTACAGTGATAATTCAACTAGAAAGAAGTTCCCTAATGGTATTGTGTCTTCATCGTATATGATGAGATTTATCGTTGTACATCATGCTTCCTTCCCTACCTATTTTTATTTGTCTATCACAGTGTATACATACTGGTGCCACTAGCTTGGGACAATACAAAAATCATCCAAGAAATCTTGGAGCCATTCTGCTTCTTCACCGGCTTTATCCAATGCGATAAATTCAGATTCCATTGTAGAGCGAGCAATACAAGTCTGTTTAGATAATTTCCAAGAGACTACTCCTCCACCGATAGTAAATACATATCTACTTGGGGATTTTACTTCATTCGATCCGGTTATCCAATTTGCATCACTATATCCTTCAAGTACCGCAGGATATTTATCATAATGCAAAGCATAATCTTGAGTGTATTTAAAATACCTCAAAACTCTTTTCAATGCCATCCAATGAGTTTTGTTGGGAGTACTCATGTACCCACTCAATTTATTGATAGCGCATGATATGTCTGGTTGTGTACAGTTTATTATATACATTAAATATCCCAATACTCTTGCATACTCCAATTACGAGTTACTTTAACCTTCATTCTTTCGAAGTGCAAAGCTCGCATCCAATGGAGTCTTGGCAATACGAATTCCACCTGAACTTGTTATGTACCTTTTCGATATAATGAGACTGTGACAATGCCAAACCTTCTAGATTTCGAGCATTCATTTTGTTGCATTTATGTCAGAACTGTCTCTACTGATGATCAACATATAAGCAAATAATGACTTGGTGATTTGGTGTGTCTTTAATATATACACATTTATCACATTCATTTATCTTGAATCCGTTTGCAAACATGGTTCGGTCAAACTTTGCATGCCATTTCTTAGGTGCTTGCTTTAGTCCATACAATGACTTAATAAGTCTATACACCTTATTCTCCTTCTCTAGAACTACAAAACCCTCAGGTTGTTTCAAGTAAATTTCTTTCTCCAATTCTCTATTTAGGAAAGCGGTTTTCACATCCATTTGATGGATTTCAAGACCATATACCACAACTAAGGCAATTAATATTTGAACCGATGTTATCCATGTTACTGGTGAGTATGTATCGTGGTAATGAAGGCCTTCTTTTTGTTTGAATTCTTTTACTACAAGTCTTGCCTTGTATTTGTCAATAGTACCATTTGCCTTCATTTTCCTTTTGAAGATCCATTTAGAACCTAACGGTTTATTTTTGGGAGAAAGGTCAACCAATTACCATGTATGGTTGCTTAAGATTGAATCTATCTCACTATTGACAGCCTCCTTCCAAAAGGATGAGTCTGACGATGACATCACTTCTTTAAATGTTTGAGGTTCATTTTCTAAGAGAAATGTTAAAAAATCCGATCCAAACGAAGTTGACGTTCTTTGACATGTACTACATCTTGGATTTTCATCATTATGTACATTCTCACTTGGTTCATCTTGAGGTCATTTAGATCCTCCACTAGACTGTTCATGTCTAATTTCATACGGGTAAATATTTTCAAAGAATTCAGCATTGTCTGATTCAATTACCATATTTTCATTAATATCCAGATGTTCGAATTTATGAACCAAAAATCTACATGCTTTACTACTTTTAGCATATCCTATGAATGCACAGTCCACCATTTTAGGTCTTATCTTACCCTTTTAGGTATAAGAACTTGAACCTTCTCTAGATACCCCACACTTTGAAATATTTCAAGTTGGGTTTACCTCCTTTCTATTTTTCATAAGGAATTGATTGTGTCTTACTATGAGGAACTCTGTTGAGTATACGATTGGTCGTAAGGATATCTTTCCCCTTATAAGTTTTGTGGTGAACCAGAACTTATAAGTAAGGCATTCATTATTTCCTTCAAAGTTTGTTTTTCTTTTCTTTCCATAATTCCGTTAGATTGAGGTGAATATGGGGCCATAGTTTGATGGATGATTCCATTTTCTACACATATTTGCACAAAGGGAGATTCATATTCTCCGCCCTATCACTTCTTATTATTTTGATCTTTTTGTCTAACTGATTTTGAACTTCAGTTTTATATTTCCTAAACGCATCTATTGCTTCATCCTTACTATTTAGCAAGTAGACATAACAATATCTAGTGTAATCGTCAATAAAAGTTATGAAATACTTTTTCCCACCACGTGATGGTGTTGACTTTATATCACAAATGTCAATGTGTATTAAGTCTAAGGGATTGGAATTCCTTTCAATGGACTTGTAAGGATGTTTTGCATACTTCGATTCCACACACGTTTGACACTTTGATTTATTGTACTCAAAGTTTGACAAAACTTCTAAGTTAATTAGTTTTCGTACTGTTTTGTAATTAACATGGCTTAAATGTTCATGCCATAAATCATAAGACTCAAGAAAATAAGAAGAATTCATTTTTTTATTTATTTCAACGGTCATTACATTTATCTTATAAAGGACTTCGGTCAGATAGCCTTTTCCTACATACATTTCTCCTTTGCTAATTATAATTTTTTCAGAAACGGTTACACATTTGAATCCATTCTTATCTAGGAGTGAAACAGAAATTAAGTTTCTACGTAACTCCGAAACATATAACACATTGTTCAGTGTCAAGACCTTGCCGAAAGTCATCTTTAAGCAAATGTT
The DNA here is from genome assembly GCA_030864225.1 of Capsicum baccatum var. pendulum. Lineage (NCBI taxonomy): Eukaryota > Viridiplantae > Streptophyta > Magnoliopsida > Solanales > Solanaceae > Capsicum > Capsicum baccatum. The sequence continues at coordinate 135,468,720 of CM061558.1, forward strand.
TCCTGTTCCTTCTACCTTAGCAGTAGCAGAGTTAGCCATGTAGATCATTTTTTCTGCTTGAGCCGGAGAAAATGACGAAAACAACTCTTTGTTGGCACATACATGCCGGGTGGCACCAGAATCCATCCACCATTCATGAGGATTCCCTGTCAAGTTGCATTCTAAGAATATAGCAAACAAATCATCATATTATTTGTTGGATTCAATCATATTTACTTGATCCTTCTTCTTGCCTTTCTTTGGGGCACGACAATCTGTGGACTTGTAGACAATCTTGCCACAGTTGAAGCATTTTTGCTTGAACTTTTTCTTAGGTTGGTTGCTTCCTTGTTCAACATTCTTCCTTTTCTTGGAATTGTTTTGGTCATCTTCTACAATGTGTGCTCCATTAATTGTATAATTCCCCTTTGACCTTCTTTCGTTAGCTTTATTATCCTCTTCAATACAAAGTCAGACAATAAGATTTTCAACAATCATCTCTTTGCGTTTATGCTTTAAGAAGTTTTTGAAGTCTTTCCACAAAGATGGTAGCTTCTCAACTATCGCTGCTACATGGAAAGCATCATTCACAATTAAACCTACAAAATAGTTTATGTGAGTATTAAGAACATTTTTAATTTGTTTAGGTAAGGTATTTTTCAAAGATATACCTTCTTCTAGGAGATCATGTATGTTGACTTGCAGTTCCTGTACTTGAGAGACAACAGATTTGCTATCTATCATTTTGAAGTCCAGGAACCGTGCAACAAGGAATTCCTTAATTCCCACATCCTCTGTTTTATATTTTCGTTCAAGTGCCCCCACAGTTCCTTTGATGTCTTGGTTCGACTATAAATATTGTAGAGGTCGTCTTAGAGACCACTCAAAATATAATTCCCGCAAAGAAAGTTTAAATGTTTCCAAGCTTCTACAATAACGAAGTGGTCTTTGTCCGAGGTTCCCTCGGGTGCCTCAGGAGTGTCTTCGCTGGTGAACCGTTGCGGACATAAAGTGGTGAGGTAAAAGAACATCTTTTGCTGCCACCGCTTGAATTTAATGCCCAAAAATTTTTTGGGCTTCTCCGCTGGTGCCATTGTTGGCGGAGCATTTGTGCGACTTGATGTGGCAATATTAGTTGCCCCCACAGATGTTGTCACATCTTGCATATAACTATCGCTTGTCATTTTTCTTGTCAACACAAGAAATAAAAATTTAGTATTTTTTAGAATACTATTTATAGAGTTAAATAACTTTTCAACTTTTCTTCTTATTTCTAGTTAACGATAAAGTTTTTATAACTTCAAATCGTCAACCGAGTGAACTTTAACTGGTGATGAAGATTTTATGTCTTCTAATCACTAGTTAAATTCAAGCAGAGTAGAAATCCTAAGCTTTAATCTCTAAAAACAAGTTATACATATTCTGCAAAATTATTCCTTAAGATTGTTATTTCATTTGTACTTCGGGTACACAGAATCTGTATATTACAACACCAACTTCAACTAAAGTTCAAGTATATAAACAAGAACACAATGAAGTATATCAAATACCCTCAACACAAGATCAAAATGACCTTTCCAAGAAGTGTATTTTATTTTTCAGAAAATAGATGAAACAGAAATGAATAAAACCAAGTTGTGCGAATTCAGGACTTTCCTTAAGGAATAATTCCCCTCATTGTACCCGAGGTTATGGAATTTTCCTTTCAGGATAAAATAACCTTCAATTCGACTATTGTGGTACCTCAAATAGGCAGATTCTTCTAATGCACAGAACATTTTGATTGATCACACAGAATATTTGTAAAGAAAAGAAAAGGGTTTTTATTCTAAAAATTTCATCTCAAAACCTGTGAAGGAAAGCAGGTTTATATACCCTAGCAGATGCCTCTTCGAAAAGGTGGTATTGGTTCACTTAAATGGTGTGATATTTTGAAAAATGCATGTCTACAATATTTTTGCTGAAGCAGTATACCATTTCACCAAACAGTGCACCTGTTCGAAACAGTGCATCACTTCATTGAAGAATTGCATATATTCAGTCGAAACAGAACAGTGCATGTATCAGTTCAGTCAAAAAGAAATAGTACATCAGTTCAGAAATAGTGCATTAGTTTAGACAAAAAAGTGCATTAGTTCTGTCAAAAAAGGATAGATCTCATTGATCAATCATTTTCCAAATCCAAATCCAAATCCAAATCTGAAGCAGAAGCAGAGCGAGCGACGACTACGACGACGCGAGGCATATCTTATATCTTGCCTCACTTATCTTGTGGAGTAAATATTTATCATTATAAATACTCCAAAGTTCCCTTCTCCTACCAATGTGGGAGTATTATTGAACTTTCTAATTTTGGGAGTACACTTTCCAAATTGGAGTCTCCTCTTCTCCACCATTTTTTCTCCATTTTCCATTCACATTTCTATGAACCCAACAATCCCCCACATGAATGGGAAAGACTATTTTTCGTAAAACCTTTATGGACAAGTATGTGATCATCAAGCAAAGACTGATTGCATCTGGATAAGTGGGTTTTCCTTTGAAATTTCCATAGTGAACATGCATTGGATGCACTCGGTCAATCGTTAGATTTGATATCTTTGAACCGTCGAGCTTTAATGTACACCTAGACAACACATGTCACACAACCAACCTTTTAACATTTATGGTTCTTATGGTTTTGTTCTTTTCAGTAATGAACATATCCCAGTTTTCATGAGAGCTTAGAGAATAGGCCTTTACTAACATTATCCTTGAAGTAGCTTCCACTTCGCTCTCACATAGGTGATTTCTAAACATTCAATCCTATAGATTAAACTATTTGGTCAAATCTTCCAAATTTAGATAATCCTGAAGTCTTATCCTTGTTTACTAAACATTGTGTATATCATGAGAATGGGCTGGGTATTTGACAATGTTGAACCTGTCAGACACAACTTTGTTTGATCTCCTTGAACCTAGCTCTTAGGATCTCCAATCTACTAGGTAGATTTACCGGCATGCTGACTTCTCCTAGGCCTTAAACCCATTCCCTTGGATGCCATTTCTACTCCTTCTCTAGATAGGCCTTTTATAAGTGGATCCAAAACATTATCCTTTGACTCTCCATAGTCTACAGTGATAATTCAACTAGAAAGAAGTTACCTAATGGTATTGTGTCTTCATCGTATGTGATGAGATTTATCGTTGTACATCATGCTTCCTTCCCTACCTATTTTTATTTGTCTATCACAGTGTATACATACTGGTGCCACTAGATTGGGACAATACCAAAAATCATCCAAGAAATTTTGGAGCCATTCTACTTCTTCACCGGCTTTATCCAATACAATAAATTCAGATTCCATTGTAGAGCGAGCAATACAAGTCTGTTTAGATGATTTCCAAGAGACTACTCCTCCACCAATAGTAAATACATATCCACTTGGGGATTTTACTTCATTCGATCCGATGATCCAATTTGCATCACTATATCCTTCAAGTACCGCAGGATATTTATTATAATGCAAAGCATAATCTTGAGTGTATTTAAAATACCCAAAAACTCTTTTCAATGTCATCCAATGAGTTTTGTTGGGATTACTCATATACCAACTCAATTTACTGATAGCGCATGTTATGTCTGGTCGTGTATAGTTCATTATATAGATTAAATATCCCAATACTCTTGCGTACGAGTCACTTTAACCTTCATTCTTTCAAAGTGCAAAGCTCACATCCAATGGAGTCTTGGCAATACGAATTCCATATACTTGAACTTGCCATGTACCTTTTCGATATAATGAGAATGTGACAATGTCAAACCTTCTAGATTTTAAGCATTCATTTTCTTGCATTTATGTCAGAAATGTCTCTACTGATGATTAACATATCATCCACATATAACCAAATAATGACTTGGTGATTTGGTGTGTCTTTAATATATACACATTTGTCACATTCATTTATCTTGAATCCATTTGCCAACATGGTTTGGTCAAACTTTGCATGTCATTTCTTATGTGCTTGCTTTAGTCCATACAATGACTTATAAGTCTATACACCTTATTCTCCTTCCCTAGAACTACAAAACCCTCAGGTTATTCCAAGTAAATTTCTTCCTCCAATTCTCTATTTAGGAAAGCGGTTTTCACATCCATTTGATGGATTTCAAGACCATATACCGCGGTTTTCTTTGTAACTCTATTTAAAAGGCTGTCTACATTCAATAATAAACAATTCTGTTCAGCAGTTACTCTGTGCTTATAGGTAGCACAGGTTGATGGCACTAATTTTGATATGATGACAGGGTATAATGTGTACTACATAGCTACCCCTTTGATCTCTATTCTCTCCAATTATAGATTTCTTTACATTTGTTTTTGTGCAGAAGTTTTTTTTTTATAACAATGGTGTCTGCTGTTAATTCTATCTGGTTTCGATTACCTGCTACTAACACAAATATTTGACAACTTTGCCTTTGAGATTGTGAAATCTTGCTTATCAAGGCTGACATAGATGAGAATATCTATATATATGCAAACAAGATTGTAAGAGTTTGCTTAGCAAGGCTTAGACAGATGAGAATATATACGAGATTGTAAAACTTTGCTTTTCAAGGGTTAGATGGAAGGGAATACATATGGTATTGTAAAACAAGTTTATGAATATAAAAAGAGTTGTGTCATTGTCAAGAACCAACAATTTCATTTATGGAAATTGGGGTAAGTTGTTTACCCTTTTCTTATTCTAATATTAGATTTACACTACAAATTGAAGTTATGTATTGTATTCCATTAATACAACATGTAAATTTTTTTGGTGAACTTCACATTGACACTAGTGAGGTCACAGGTAAGGATATGTATATTATATCCTTGTGGTCCAACGCTTCATCGGACCTCACACATAGTTTAGTTCACTATACTATCCTTTTACATTGAAACTATGGAAGTCAGGTTTTTGAGCCCTGAAAACAACCTCTTGCAAAAATGCAGCATGAGGTTGCGGACGATAGACCCTTTTGTTTTGAGTGAGAAGAGAATGTAGTGAGCATGTTTAAGTATGGTAATCTTGTGTAGTCATCACTGAAAATTTTCTTGTAACTTTTTTTTTGACATTTAACTGGTCATGGCTTCAAGCCTTGGAAATAGCCTCTGGCAGAAATTCAAGGTAAGGATATATACCATGCACCCTTGTGTGGGGCCCTTTTGCTGACTCTGCAGATAATGGGAACTTTAGTGCACCGGGATCTCCTTTTTTTACGTTTAAGCAAGGTAAAGGAATTATTTTCCATAATTTTTCTGTTCTTCCTAACCACTTATTCTGATGGAAAACTATTGTGAATAAAACGTCTAATGTAAAAATAAGGTTAATGGTGGTTTGTCGATGATGAGTTTTCTACATAAATTTTCAACCTCTGTTAGTTTTTTAATTAATACTAGTGTCTGGACCATTTTACTCGCTCTTCAACTATTCTAGTGGTTACTGTTGTCTCTCCAGCATAGATATCAGTTTGCCCGAAAGTATGATATGACTCAGGCCGTCCCCTTCCACCATTAAGCCCATAAACTTCCAATTATAAGTAAAGATTTCCAATTTGAAGATTACATTGAAGAAACTGGATCAAGGTTTTGCTGATTGAAAAGGAAGTTTTCTTTTGTTACATTTGATACTAATCCAAGCTCTACTGAGTTGTTTGGTTCCTTGGGGCCGGTCCCTTTATATCAACACTCGGGACAAGACTGCTATTGATGTCCACAGGAAGATCTCACCGCATGTCATGGCTCGGAGTCCAGCAGACAAGCAAGAAGTTGCTGCTCCCAGATCCAATGGTATTAAAGGCAATGCTCAGTTAGCTGGAACATTTGGCCAGAATATGAAGAGGAAATATGAAGGTACGATATATTTCTTGGTGGAACAAATTATTGTTGGGTTCAATATGTATGAAAAAGGTGTGAATAGAAAATGGAGAGAAAAACTGGTGGAAGAAAGGAGACAACAATTTAGAAGGTGTACTCCCAAAATTGAAAAGTTCACTAATTCTCCCACGTTGGTGGGAGAACGGAACTATGGAGTGTTTTTAATAGAAAGCACTTACTCCACATGCTAAGTTAGGCAAGAAATAAGAAATGACTCGCGTTGTCGTCGCTTGGCTTCGGCTTTGGACAAAGTTTATTTCACGTAAATTTAATCTGAATGCCAAAAGTAAAATGCACCAGTAATCCTCCATTTATACATGCATACAGATTTTGAAATAGTATTTTCTGAAATGATACACTACTTCGAACTGATGCAATTGTTTAATGAAATGATATGTCTGTTCAATAAAGTTCTTTGGGTAAACAAACATGAATTTCCAGAAATATCACACCATTTAAGTGAACCAATATTGTTAGACCCTCAGTCTAAGGCTTGATGGCTCATAAGGCCGTGTCAAGGTGCATATTGGCCTTGACATGTGCCAAAGACAAGCAATGTGTTAGACCAAGGTATGATAGAGTGATGGCAAGGCTGCCTTGGGCACTTGAGGCAACGACAAGCGCATGACACCTAAGAGGGCATGCATGCAGCAGTGACAAGAACATGGCATGGCACTGGCATGGCAACGACACTGGCAAGGCACAGGTGATGGTATGGCATAGGCATGACACAGACATGGACGCTGGCATGATCGAGGTAGAGTCACAGCATGGGCATTGGTGTGGCCTAAGCTATGACATGGCTAAGACAGCTTCATGGCGCAAGCAATGGCATGGCGTTGGCGCAGGCACAGACATGACATTGGCATGGCTTGGGAGCATGACAAGATGATCAAGTGTTAGAGAAACTGGAAAATGACTAAGTGTATAGCATTGGCAAAATTGGCTAAGTGTTCAAGACTACTCATGTTCTAGTCACATGAGGTAGTTACTAAGTTTGAATTTTGAATACTGTAAACATAGTATTTTCATATTGTATTTTAATTACTAGATTAGGAAGTTACATGTCATGTTATAGCATGTGGCCTTGTCCAATGAAAGGCTGCCAGGTGTCCTATGTTGTAACTGCTGAAGCTGCCTTGTGCAGTATTTATTTGTGTTGCTGGAAAATTATAAAGGCATCCAAAAATAGTGTGTGTTGAGTATATGCCTTTGAAAATTTCGTGTGACATTTACTTTGTAATTCTGAGAGAAATATAAAGGTTGGGGACGCAGTTCTTGTAAATAATTGAGTGATTTATGTTTTTGCATTTGTGTCTAATTATTTAGACTACGCATTATGTGTGTGTTGTGGCTGAAGTTGTGCTGTGTGTGCGTGACTACCAAGCAGTGGTGTTGCGAAAAATAAAATGCCCCTGTCTCAACTGATATCAAAGATGCGTTGCAGTACGAAGATGGTGACTGTCGCTCAATTAAACAAAGATGTTACATGAGTTCGAAACTTCATTGGCATGATAGATGAACTTGCACAAACTGAAGACGTGATTGATTTGGTGACACAAATCAAAGACTTGAAGGAATATTTGACATTGTTATGTTCCCAATATGATGAAAGTGTTGCAGAATATCTGAGTTCACGCGATGCTTTGATGTCACTGGTACAAGATCAAAGAAAGGTGATGGCAAATTTGTAGACAGAGTCGATGGTTCTGCGATGTGTAGTGGTTGCATCTAGACAGACCCATGAAAGCATTGCCAAAGTAAAAATTCTGAACCCAAGCCTTTTGGTGGTGCTAGAAGTGCCAAGGAATTGGAGAATATTTTGTGGGATATTTAGCAATACTTCACTGCTGCACGAGTTGCTGAGACGAACAAATTGAACATTACCACGATGTACTTGAGTGGTGATGCAAAATTGTGGTGGCGTACTCAGAATGCGGATGATGAAAGTACTGGACGTCCTAAAATTGATACTTGAGATAAGTTGAAAAAGGAAATGAGTGATCAATTCCTTCCTAGCAATGCCTCATGGATTGCTAGAGACAAGTTGAAAAGGTTATGGCAAACGAGAACAATTCGCGACTATATCAAAGAATTTACTTCTTTGATGTTGGACATCCAAAATATGTCTGATGAGGACAAGCTGCATAAATTTATCTCAGGGATGCAAGCATGGGCCCAAAATGAATTACGTAGGCAGAATGTGAAGGACTTGCCAAGTGCAATTATTGTCGCTGACTTGTTGGTGGATTTTCGCTCAACTCGTTTTGATTCTGACATTCCTAGTTCTTTGAAGTCAAAGAAAAAGACTGAGAAGAAATGTGAAGGGAAGAAATATGGACATAACGACAAGGGTGACAAGGGAAAGGCTCCAACAAATGCTGGAAATACCAAAAATAAGGGGAAAGATGGCAATCCGAAGGGCTGTTAGACATGTGATGGACCACATTTAGCCAAGAGTTTTCCAAATTGTGAAATAGTGAATACGATGCATGCTGCAACATGAATCAAGATGGGGGTGACGAAGTTGTTGCTGTGTTGACAAATCCTTTGGGGTTGTCACTTAACCATATCAGTTTGCTTAATGTAGTGGGTGAATCCTCAAAGTCGTTCAACAACCCTCATGTTGCATTAATTAACGTCGATATGAAAGTTGATTTTGAAGTAATTCTAGGGATAGATTTCCTTAGAAAGTTTTATTTTGTTCCTTTTCCTCATTTAGACAGAGTGATGATCGGAGATGAAACCAATCCAAGACGGAGTGATGATCAAAGACGAAGCCAATCTAAGTTTCATCAAGGATTCTCATCCTTATGGAGAAGTAAAGAAAGGGAAAAAAAAGGGCCTATCATTTCTGCTATTTCAATCGAGAAAGGACTGAAGAGAGGTGCTGAGACTTTTCTTGCTGCCATGATTGAAGTAAACTCAGATATGAAGGTAGAAGTGCCAGATTGTGTTGCTAATTTACTGAGGCAATACGTTGATGTGATACCCCCTGAATTTCCTAAAGATTTGCCGCCTAGGAGGGATATTGATCACAATATTGAGTTACTACCAGGTTCAGTTGCTCCTGCATAGGCTCCTTATCGAATGGCTCCAAAAAAGTTGGCTGAATTATGAAAACAACTGAATGAGTTTTTGGATGCTAGTTTGATTCAACCATCGAAGGATCCTTATGGTGCTCCTGTTTTATTCCAAAAGAGACAGGATAGTTCAATGAGGATGTGCGTGGACTATCGAGCATTGAATAAAGTGACTGTGAAAAACAAATATCCTATCCCGTTGGTGCAAGATCTCATGGATAGGTAAACAAAGGCATGCTGGTTTACTAAACTTGATCTACGATTAGGGTATTGGCAGGTTTGAATAGCATAAGGTGATGAATCAAAGACCACGTGTGTGACAAAGTATGGCTCTTACGAGTTTCTGGTTATGCCGTTTGGGTTGACGAATGCCCCGACAACTTTCTGCAACTTATTAATGATGTGTTGTTTGATTACCTAGATGACTTTTTGTGGTATAGATAGACGACATAGTCATTTATAGTTGTTCCCTGATGAGCATTTGGAACATTTGAAGTTAGTATTGTCTCGATTGCGGGAGTACAAACTTTATGTCAAGATGGAAAAATGCAAATTTTCCAAATAGGAAGTGAAGTTCCTTGGGCATTTGGCTAGTCAAAACCAAGTGAGAATGGATTCAAAGAAGGTACAAGAAATCGCGGATTGGTAGGCACCTAGCAGGATCAAAGAATTGAGATCACTCTTAGGGCTAGCTAATTATTATCGCAAATTCATTGTTGGTTACTGTAAGAAGGCTGCGGCGTTGACTGATTTATTGAATAAAGATGTCAAGTGGGTGTGGCTGAGAATTGCAATGTAGCATTTCACACATTGAAAGATGCTATTGCTTCAGAACCCATTTTGAGGCTACCATACTTTGAGTTACCATTTGAAGTTCACACTGATGCGTCGGATAAGGCTGTTGGAGGAGTATTGGTGCAGGAAGGCCATCCTATGGCTTTTGAAATTTGAAAATTGAGTGATGCTGAGCAAAGATATTCGACACATGAAAAAGAAATGGTTTCAGTGGTACATTGTTTACAGACTTGGAGGGTATATTTGCTGGGAACTCAGTTTGTGGTGCGAACGGACAAAGTTGCAAACACATTCTTTAAGACCCAGAAGAAGACGAGTCCAAAGAAAGCTTGATGGTAGGAATTCTTGGTGGAGTATGATTTCACATGGGAGCATAAACCAGGAAAACACAACCAGGTTGCGGATGCACTAAGTCGAAAAGAGGTATTTGTTGCAGTGTACTCTATTACTAGACTTGAATCTGATTTTTTTGGGTAGAATTAGATTCTGTGCTGATAATGACCCACTCTATGTTAAGTTGATGGGTCAAGTGAAAGATGGGATCATTCGAAGGTATTGGATCGAGGACGATCTCCTTTACTTTAAAAGGGGGAGAATCGTTGTACCTCAAGGTAGTGGCCTGCATAAAGACATGATGAAAGAGGCACATGACACTCCTTGGGATGGTCATCCCAGTGTTGAAAGAATGCTAGCTCTGCTATCCCGTGTTTATTTTTGGCCAAAGATAAAAGATGATATTGAGGCATACGTGAAGGCTTATGACATGTGTCAAAGAGACAAGACTGAACGTATGAAAGATGAGGGTTTGCTACAACCTCTGCCTATTTTATAAAGGCCATGGATTTCTGTCTCGATGGAATTTATTTTTGGATTTCCTAAAGTAGATGGCAACGCGTCCATAATGGTGGTGGTGGACAGGTTCTCAAAATATGCTATTTTTGTTGCTGCTCTAATCGTTTGTTCATCAGAAGTTGCTACAGGATTATTCTACAAGAATGTGGTAAAGTATTTTGGTTTGCCAAGTGATATCGTGAGTGATAGAGATGCGCGGTTCACAAATCGGTTTTGGCATGCATTATATACTATGATGGGGACTGATCTAAAATTTTCCATGGCAAATCACCCATAAACTGATGGCCAAACTGAGAGGATAAATCACTTGCTAGAAGAATACCTGAGGCATTATGTGATAGCAAGCCAGCGAAATTGGGCAGATTTGTTGGACACTGCGCAGTTTTGTTACAATCTACACAGGTTATCGGCAATGGAAAGATCCCGTTTGAACTTGTTTTAGGCATGCAACCCATGACACCATTGGAGGTGATGATGCTGAAGAAAGATCACCATTGCCCTTCTGCTTATCGATTTGCAAAGGACAAGCATGAGATATTTTTTGAGGCGTAAGATAGCTTAAGGAAGGCCCAGAAATGCATGAAGAAGTATGCGGATCATCATCGACGTGCAGTAGAGTTCAGCGTTGGAGACAAAGTGATCTTAAAGCTCACTTCTCAAATCTGGAAATAGATTGTGAGCAAGATAAGGCATAGGGGACTAATCCTAAGGTACGATGGCTCGTTCGATGTTATTGAGAAGGTCGGAGAAGTTTCTTACAGGTTAGACTTGCCGAAAAGGTTGAAAATTCACCCTACCTTTCATGTTAGTTTCTGAAATGGTACAATGAAGATGTTGAAGACCCAGGGAGGAACAAAAACAAAAGGGCTCCTCCTTTGATCTTGAAAGAGTATAAATCCAAAATGGAGAAGATACTTGATCACCGAATTGTGGGGAACAGCAAGAAGAGTACCAAGATGGAATTATTAATTCAATGGAAAGTTTCAAGCGAAGAAGACGTTGTTTGGGAGAAGGCTCAGAACCTGTGGCAGTTCGACAATCAAATAGAGAACTACCTCAAAACAACCTCAACGAGGGCGTCGAGCTCATCAGGTGGGAGTGCTTTGTTAGAACCTCAGTCTAAGGCTTGATGGCTTACAAGGCCATGTCAAGGTGCACATTGGCCTTGACATGTGCCAAAGACAAGCAATGTGTTAGACCAAGGTATGCTAGAGTGATGGCAAGGCTGCCTTGGGCACTTGAGGCAACGACAGGCGCGTGGCACCTGAGAGGGCATGCGTGCAGCAGTGACAAGAACATGGCATGGCATAGGCATGACACAGACATAGACGCTGGCATGATCGAGGCGGAGTCATAGCATGGGCATTGGCGTGGCCTAAGCTGTGACATGGCTAAGATAGCTTCATGGCGCAAGCAATGGCATGGCTTTGGCACAGGCGCAGACATGACATTGGATGGCTTGGAAGCATGACAACATCATCAAGTGTTAGAGAAGCTAGCATTGGCAAAATTGGCTAAGTTTTCAAGACTACTCATGTGCTAGTCACATGAGGTAGTTACTAAGTTTGAATTTTGAATGTTGTAAACATAGTATTTTCAGATTGTATTTTAATTACTAGATCAGGAAGTTATATGTCATGTGATAGCATATGGCCTTGTCCAATGGCAGGTTGCCAGGTGTCCTATGTTGTAACTGCTGAAACTGCCTTGTGCAGTATTTATTTGTGTTGCTGGAAAATTATAAAGGCATCCAGAAATAATGTGTGTTGAGTGTATGCCTTTGACAATTTCGTGTGACATTTCCTTTGTAATTCTAAGAGAAATATAAAGGTTGGGGACGCGGTTCCTGTAAACAATTGAGTGCTTTACGTTTCTGCATTTGTGTTTAATTATTTAGACTGCGCATTGTGTGTGTTGTGGCTGAATTTGTGTCGTGTGTGCGTGACTGCCAAGCAGTGGAGTTGCGAAAAATAAAACGCCCTGTCTCAAATGCCACCTTATCACACCATTTAAGTGAATCAATGCCTCCTTTTCGAAGAGGCATCTCACAGGCTATATAAACTTGCTTTCATTCACAGGTTTTGATGTGCATTTTTCTGCAATAAACTCTCTTCTTGTGTTTACAAATATTCTGTGTGATCAGTCAATCTGTTAAGTGAGTTCGACGATATTCCAATTGTTTGAGGTACCGCTACAGTTGGTCTGTTTGACCATTTTATCCTGGAAGGAAAATTCCGCAACCTCGGGTACAATGAGGGGAATTATTACCTTAAGGAAAGTCCGTGAATTCGGACGACTTGGTCATTTCTGTTTTCATCTTTATTTCTGAAAATAAAATACACTTCTAAGAAAGATCACTTTGATCTTGTGTTGAGAGTATTTACTGCACTTCATTGTGTTCTTGTTTTTAAACATAGAACTAACGTTGAAGTTGTTGTTTACATATACAGATTCTAAGTACCCGTAGAAGGAAGTAATAATTATAAGATTTCTATTTTGCTGGTATATCGATAGATTGCTTTAGATTTTGTGACAGTTTTCGATGTTCTTTGATTCTTGTCCTTTTCTCAGTTTGATTTCTATTTCCTATTTTGATGTCTTGTATTGCCTCCTTTCATCGAGTAATCACTTGCATGAACTTCTTAATGCAAATTCTGTGTCTAGTAAGAGCAGGTAAAATTTTTTTGCTATACACTAACTTCCTATCTTTTGAATAGCATAACTTAGTATAGCTAAGATAGTCGAAACGTGGAAAGTGAAACCAGAAGTGTACTTCTACTTATAGTTTCTGGTTGCACAGGTTGATGGATCATGTATGCCTCAAAATAGCACTAATTTTGTTGAACCACTGGCATGGAAAAAGAATTACTTTTCATAATCCGAAAGGATGTGTATGCACGATTTTTGTATGCAAGTTTTTTTGGAGTGTTTCGATTAATGAACATTTCATTTGTGTTGGGGGCCTATCCAACTTGCGGGATTACACTGGGTATGTTGTGCTCTTGTATTTATTATTCTAGTGATATTTAGAGAAAAGTCTATTGATGTGATGATAAAGTTAGTTAAGGTAAATAATAAAGAAGGTGGTTACTTACTTTGACATCTACATTGGTATAAAGAAAAGGCATGTTAGGCATACTACAAAGAAGGTAAAAGCAACATCCGGTGTTTACACCCAATCAATTAACACAAGATATGTGTCTTGCATTCCATCCTGGTTCGTATGTAGGAAAAATATCAGTAGATTTGCTAGCTTCAACGAGTTGAGACATAGAAGTGAAATTATTACAAATTTAATGAAGAGAAACTTAATGTCGGGTACCCGCGCTGGGGGCCAACTATATATGGATCGCGCTTGTAGGGCCGAGCCCATTTTCGTCTCTTTTGAATATATATGCAATGAAAAAGAGTTTACAACACTTTCAGCTTAGGTTTTACTTCTCATTCATCAACCGGGTAAGCTTTTACTGAGTAATGTATGTTGTTTCAATGGTTCTCTCATTTTAGCATAGATTGGCAAATGCTGTAGTCTCGTTGATGTATTTGTTGTTTCAATGACTCTCTGATTTTAGCATAGATTGGCAAATGCTTTAGTTTCGTTGATGCTGTTTTTCCTTTTTCCTCTTGGAAAGGAGAGAACTCTCGAGGGTGTGGGTTAGTGATAAAAAAATATAAGTGCCTTAATAGGAGATTGTAGGTGAATAGTCGCGGTGTGCTTAAAGTGGCCAAAGATATCACTTTAAGAGTGAAAAGATAAAAGGGGGAGGAATAGGAAGGAAAAGCTGAATGCTAAATTTAGTTCGTCTTTGTTTGGTTTGTCAAACAAATAAAATGATGAATGCAAATGAAAATATTTCTGCATTTTCTTTTGAACGAGAAGAGAATCTTGTGAGATTGTTGAAGTGTGGTAATTATGTGTTGTCATTGCTGAAATTACGAATGTTTTCCTTTTGTGTTTTCTTTGAAATGTAAAAATAAGGTTGATGGTGATTTGCAGATAAGTTTTCAACCCGATTTAGTTTCCCAAGTTCCCTTGCTTTCACCAAGAAGTTAGTGATTCTAATACCATAAAGAAGTTAAATTGCATGTTCAATCTGCAGGTTTTTCTCTTAGGTGTTTACAATCTATCTCTTCTTGACATGATTCATCACAAACAAGAAATGGCAAAAGATAAAGTTGCAAAACAGGTTGCTGCTACCAGGTCCGATGGTATTAAAGGCAATCCTCGATTTGTTGGAACACAACGCCAGAATATGAAGAGGAAAAATAAAGGTACTCTATACTTCTCGATGGAACAAATTATAAGATTTCTGCATATATACCTTTATATTAGTTTTTCTGCTTATCAATCTTCTCCCATAGAAAATAAGATATTCGCCATGAATAAGTCTACACCATCAGCAGAAATTCTTGCCACGGCAAAAGGTGATATTGAGAGATTACTGTTCATGCCTTCTGAAGACTTGCTTCTACCCAAAAACTGTTCACCGTTGAGTGAAGCACTATCAATATATTCTGCATCACCGGATTTATTGGCTGAGAGAGTGCTTGCATTGGAGAAATATTCAAAGAGAACCTTCCGCACCTTTCACTGAAATTGTGTAGTGCTAAGAAGGTCCAAGAGGAGTATTGTCAGAAGGCTGCCAAGAAAGTGTTCCTCGTCGACGAGCTCACAAAAGGTCAGGAACTATATACTAACCTCAAATATGGCAATGACAAACTTGAAGACGAAATCAGCTAGCTGAAGGTAAGCTTAAAGGAAGCAAAGAAAAAAAGAGAAACAATCCAACAACAAAAATTGAGTTTGGACAAGAAGTGTTTTGAGAAGTCTAATGCTCTTGATAACATGGAAGCTGAGTTTCCTATCCTGAAGCAGATGAAGGAGCTAGCTGATTCGGATGTTTCTCGAGTAAAACAAAGCTTATCAGACTTCAAGAGTAAGATAATCGAGTCATCTCTTGCATAAACCGCTCTTCATGTAATTTGATGGCTATGTTAATGTTGTTTGTAATGTACTTTCTGTTTTCTGAATGGTGAACCTAAGTATTGCCAAGTTAGTCCGAACATGTACTGAGAAAGCAAAGTGTTTTGTACTTTAACTGATGGTTTCTGGAGGCATTTGAGAATGTGTAATTGTCAAGATTCAACTTGCTCTTGTGGATATTTTGAACATATTGTTTGCAACTTTGTTGCTACCGTTCCTTTCATTCAGAATGCTATGTAATGCTTTCCATATTATTTTTGATGAGTTATTTGCTTTTGTAATTTCTTTTTCCATAGATGTTTTGAGTTGTTTTTCTTGAGATGAGGGTGTATCGGCGACAGCCTCTACCTCCACAAGGTAGGGGTAAGGCACAAAGAGTTCTTTCTCACTTCTCTTTTTCCAAATTTAAGTACTCTCAATTTGACTCTTCTCTTCCTATGGTTTTCCATTTATTGTATTGGTTGCATCATGAATTAACATCTATTATAGTCTAAGATACAGCCATGTTCCTCAACAATCTAGTTATTCCAGGCTTCTGTTCGTGTCAAAGTTTCCAATAGTGAAGTGTTCTAACTCACATATAACATGTTTTGTGCCTTTTGAATGCTTTGCTTCTTCAGTGGGTCTTCCTGAGTGCGAATTCAGACCAGTCGAGCGAGTGAGTTTCAGATACTGTTGGTTTAAAGGCAAAAAATGAAGTTCTAAAAAGCAAACACCGCGAAATTTCTTCAAACCAGCATGAACAGAAAGTAGTTCACACTTACTAAGTTCCTCTAAGTTTTTATGCAGATATCATCCTATATATATAGCAAAATTGAAAAAGAAAACTTTTTAAATCTTAAATCATGTTGATTACTTGCTGCATAAAGAACACTAATATGATCACTGTTGGTCTTGAATACAATAAAGGAGAAATATACCAAAAAAATTAGAGATAATTGTCAAAAACACATCTAAAATATCATGCTTTTGCAAGTTTTCTACCTGAACTATTATGTGTTTGTGTTTCCTACATGAGCTATCACCAACGATTTATCAAAACACATGATATCAAGTATGAAACCCGCAAAAAAGTGATACTTAAAATGTGTTTTTGTTAGGCTATGAGATTTTCCTAGATAGTCTTTTGTTTAATAATATGTTTAGTTTTATTTTAAAAATAAATGGTAGTCTTTATTTTGAAATTTGTCTTGTAAGATACTATGTGGTGTGTCATGTAAGTCTTCTGTAGCTATATTAAGTATAGCCCTTTGTAAGATGTTGGTATGATGTATAATGTATGTATGAATGAAACTCTACTGCTGAAATTTTGTCTTCTCCTTCTCTTAAGCTCCAAATTCTAACAGTTTAGACCATTATCTTACAAAAATACAATAAGCCAACATGGTTCAGTCAGTTGACCTTATATGAACTCAAGCTATGTTGGTGTGGATTCTTTCAAGCACTTGCATAAGAAATGTTTAAAGAATGAAGATGAAAGAAAAAGTGCAACCTTCACATACACCAATAAGTACCAAAGTCACAAACTTACGTTCAAACTTGTAATAAAAGCAAGTTGAGAAGATAGCAACAATTGTTCTAATCCAAATTGAAGGTGTTAGACAAAACTTCAAATTCTCAAGCTAATTATCTTTTGTTTTTAGTCTATCCAACTAGACTCTGCTTGAGTAATGTCAGTATCAGCCAGCTCTTTATCTGAATCAAGAGATTCAGCTCCCATTTCTTCCAATTCAACTAAAATGGCTGAACATTGTTTATGACAACTCAACTCTAGTTCCTCAATGGCTCTCTTCTTCGTCATTGCTTGTTCAAGATACGCCTTCAGTTCTGCAATTTTACTCTTGATGAAATATATAGAGTTGTCGATTTCAATGGTATCGTGTTTGAGACCATTGTGAAGTTCCCTGCCTTTTAGTAAGATGGTCAGTCAGGAACATCTTCTTGTCAGCCTTACTACTACACTCTTCTTGCTGTTTCTTCATCTGCTGAAAATCGGAGAATTGGGATGGAAGATTCTTTTTGAGTTCCGCAACAGCACGTGCTTTCTCATTCGAGAAATGGGGTGATGCAGCATATCTAGGAAGGGCAGCTATTAAAGATGACTTGTTTTCCGGGAGAACAACTTCATTCAAAGGCATCATAAGTAGCTTGTGAACTTCAGCTTTGGTTTTGTCAAGTACTTGTGCTGAGCATTGAGACTTTTTTAGTGCAGGCGACTGAACATGAATTCCCGGGGACTGAGCAGAGAACTGGACTGCCTCATCTTTTTCAGAATGATCATCGCTTGAATCTCCTCCAACATCTGTCTTGCTCTTATTCTTCCACCAAGATGATGAAGGTACGAAATCCTAGCAAGAGATTCAAACAAAAAGGCCCTTTTACCGGAAACAATCAACATATAAGAACACAATAATATAAGGGAGACTAAAAACCAAATAATATAACTTCAAATAGAACACAATCATAAGAAACATTTTATCACAACATTAGGAGAGAAGTAAAAGGATCATTGGAAAAATTAATAATCCAAGTGTAGCAAACTCTATGTCAAGTTCACATTTGAAACAGATTAAATTAAATCTATTAGAAGATATTTTTGCCTATAAAAAATGTAACTGTTTCTTCTAGTTCTAATACTAAAAAAGGGCAGCTCGGTGCACTTATGCTCCCGTTATGCGTGGGATCTGGGGAAGGGCCGGACCACAAGGGTCTATTGTGCACAGCCTTACCTTGCATTTCTATCCGAGCCTGTTTCCACGGCTTGAACCCATGACCTCAACCATTTCACTTCCAACTTCCGACCAGTATCAGAAAGTTAGGACATAAAAGGTAACATCTCGGGCAACATACAGTTATGTCCAGTATTTGCCTTCTGTTCTATTATAGTACATTCAAGCCAAATTTTGTACACTCTCGATAATATATTTTTAGTTTCAATTCCCAAAGAGTCCCTTTTTTCATAAACATGCATACACACTGCACACATACATATGTTGTGCAATATAAACAGTGCTTGTGTAGTGCATGAGGTAAGATTAAGAGAGCTTACTTCATCAGACGATGAGGATGTATCATCTAACACAACCACATCTGCAATAGACTTCCTACGATTAGCAGTTCCTGCAGATGAGTGCATTGAGCCATGAACTGCAGAAAAGTGTTTCGTGATGTTAATAGCAGGTTCCGACATGTCAATGATCTCTGGGAAACCCTGAAACAAGAAAGAGTAGAAATCAACTCACAAAAGTTGCAAATGTGATGAGTTAAAGAAAACACAGACTTTGGCTTCAAGGGTCCAACTTACATCCAGGAATCTGTTCCTTTCCCTCTCTACCTTTCTAGAACGCCTCTCGTTTTTCTTTTTTACTTCAAACTTTTGTTGCTGTGGAATAGAGTCTTCGAAAAAGAGAAACAACAAGAACCAACGTAAGGCAAGTGTATATATCATGCAATGGTTTTAACATCACTATATATTTCCACGAACTTCAAAAATTTTAGTTGTTTAAGCTTATCATCTATGTTCCTCCTTTTTTTGGTTGCTCGTTCTTCAGTAATCTGTGCATTGTATTCTAAAATCTCTGGCTCGGAAGTCTTTTCTCGCATCAGACTTGCAGGTACCTGAAAATCTGGGAAAATTCTAGCAAGGATTTCGTCAGCTGATTTAGTTCTAGTTTTACCTATATAATTCGACCACCAGGACTCAAACGATGGAGTGCATTTCGGATTGGCATCAAAGTTGACAGCTGAAAATTTTTCCTTCAATTGGACAAACCTTGAACTCACTTTTTGGATATCATTTACTGAACAGAAAACTGCTGTACCAAATGATGATGTATTGGCAGATAGCCAATTAGGAGGGAGAGGCACTGCCTGCGTCATGCCAAACTGTAGAGCAAACTGATTTGGAGCGTAGTACTCCACTCCAGCTTTAGATGTAATTATTTTGTCCACAGAAAGGCCATAATGCAGGTCTCGAGCAATAAGATAACTGGACCAGATGTCGCTTAGATCTTGCTTATTAGATGTTCGGCAATGATGATGCAACGACAGTCTCAGCAACTCAGGACCAAGGGTTCTACAAGAAAATGGAGTGAACTGGCTGGGAGTTCTGGAGGAGCATGAATAAAAGAATTTAAAACATTCCTGGAATCTCTTGTGCTTTAACTTGCCTTGAGCAAGCGGAAGACCATAAGTTGGACAATCTTTTGAATCATAAGTCGAAGGTTCATATTCAGGGAATTAGATTGCAACCAGAGCTGCAGGATCCAGAAAGGACCCCCTGCATGACCAAACCTTTTTTATAACTAAATCTCTACAGCCTCGATACAAATGAGACAATACAAATGGAGCCAACGCAAGCTTCCTGCCCTCGGCAAGAGCAATGGCTAATTGGCTCCATTCTTTTGTTACCCTTGCTGAAGCATGACAAAAGACATACTTGCAAAGCCACAAAATTAGGAAGGAGATATGTTCATCCTCCGTTATATCCTCTCTTTTCATGTTAGCCTCAATAAATTCCTCATAATTAGTTGATCTTTTACCATTCTCACCCTTTGAGAAAGTGAAGTTTAACTTGGGGGCATAGTGGATTGCGCTGATCTCCTCACCATGAGGTCTGAGTCCTGTCAAGGCAACAATATCCAGTAGCGTTGGACACATCATGCCAAAGTTAAAATGGAAAGAGTTACTTGATATCGACCAAAAGCACAAGACAGCATACAGAAGATTTCTGTCGAAAGGTATATCAATTTTGGAAAGCTGGATTGCATCATATATCCCAGCAGTTCTCCATACATTCCCTTTTACCTTCTCCAGTCAATCAACCCAATCAATCCACGCTCTACTTGGATTCGGCCATGACTTCCAAGTTCTCCCTTTGTTCCACTCAGAATCCAGAGAGTGTAAAAGGAGCTTCTCCCCTTTCTCTAAGGGATAAAACAGCACAAGCTCTGAAGGAGATCCACCTTTGAAGCATGGACCTAATATAAATTCTTCAGAACTTGTAGGAATAGGAACAAAAACCTCAGTAACAAGCAAATCGCTATCCAACTCCTTCATGTTCTGCTCTAGAGTGGTGGCAAGTGATGGTGCTTCAGTACTGGAGTACAACGTATTCCTTTGTCCTTGCAAGATTATATTCAATCTAACTAGACCGAGCATGGAGAGAATCAAAGCTGGAAACCTGAATGTGGTGACCCAAATTTTCACATCATGCAATGACTAAACACAACAAGAACAAATACAAGAATTACAACCTTTTTTTCCTCCTATGTTGCTTTGATTCGACTAAATGTCACCACACCCATGTCGGATGCTTAAATGCAGTATATGTGGCGTCCCACATGGCCAATTTGCATCCAACGTGTATTATGCCACATAAGACGCGTGTGTCTACTTGTTCAACTTTATACAAGTTTAAGTGTCTACTTGTGACACATCCAAAGTAGAAGTTATAGATGTCAGCTGCGGCCAAGTTAAAGAGCATGTTTATGTATTACGTTTTTAGAATATCTTTCTACACTAAATGGAGGTCTTTACTAAAGCAACAACATAAAAGGGTGATCTTCACCAACACATTATCATTGTTAGTACATACGATGGGAGACATCAAGACAAAATAATGTTAAAAATCCGAAGTTACAACAACAACTAAGGGTCGAGTGAACACAATCCATATCACCACCTCATAGGCGAGGTAGAGAGGTTGTTTCTCTATCGGAGAAAATGTTAAAAATCAAACATTAAAGGAGAACTTTAAAAAAAGGCAGCCCGGTGCACTAAAGCTACCGCTATGCGTGGTGTCCAAGGAAGGGTCCACCACGAGGATGTAACGTACGCAGTCTTACCTAGTATTTCTGCTAGAGACTGTCTCCAAGGCTTGAACCCGTGACCTCCTGGTCACATGACAGCAACTTTACCAAACGTTAAAGGAGAACAAAATTTAAAAAATGCATACTTATTATTTGTTGTTAACAAAAACAAGTCAATCAAGAAAATATTGTAGTTTAATCTTCAGTTAGTACATCAAATGTCATATATGTATCTCAAGAGTTTTACAAGTACATAGAGAAGAACAACATGTACATCAAATGCTAATAATTGTATAACAACATTTGGTTCCAAAAAGTCATTGAAAACAAAAAAGTAGGAAGAAGCTTTATTAAATACTAGTACTATTCATTTTTCTCAAATCACTAAATTTGTTATATCTATTATTTATTATTTCTATGTGTGTCAAATCAATAAGAGTAACTTAGAACCTGACTTTTCATCTTCTATTATTTTAGTTATATATATATCATTGTTCTACTCTCTCCGTCCCATTTTATCCATCTCAAATTTGTTAATTTGATGTCTCATTTTACTTGTCCTGTTTTACTTATCAAGATAAGACAAATTTTTTCTCCCATTATACCCTTAGTGTAATTGATTACTCCTTGTTATTAGTATTCTTGAAAAATATTGCAAAGAGGAATACCATTAAAAATTTAAATGACGTTTTGATATTAGTCATCCATCAATATTGAAACTAACAACAAGACACAATTAAAAGGAGTAAAATGATAAAGTTACATTACAAATGGTAAAATGGGATGGAGGGAGTAGATGAAAAGAATCGTAGTCTTTTCATTTTCTCTTATTTATCACGATAAGGTTAAGAATAGATGTTTGATAGGTTTAAAACAATATTTATCATAAATTCATTATGAGTTAATACTTAATAGTAACTCCATTTGCCTCATATTAGTTGTTAATTTTCACTTTTGTTCTAAGCTCATTTACTTTCTTCGTTTCGTTTTAATTAATCTTCTTTCTAAAATATTTGTTTCAATTTACTTGTTCAAGTTATAAAATCAAGACTATTTTACACATATTTTCTTCATTCTACTCTTGATAGTATTAAATATAACCATATTTTTCAAAATTATTGAAAGTAACAATTTTATATTTTCAATGCTAACTTTAAATATGAAACTTTACTTTTTCTTTCTCTTTTCAAGAGTACTATTCCTATAAGTACAAATCATGCATGCACCACATCTCAATCAACACATGAATCATTAATAAACTATAAAATAGAGTTGATATGTTACCCATATACAAATGATAAAATATAAATCATTAATAAACGATGAATTTCAAAAACTATAAATTCTATATATAGATTAATGAATAAATAAACCCAAGGGAGTAGTATTAGTCTATTCTACAGCTTAATATTTAAATTTGCTGAACATACACGTTTTAATCCTATACTCAGCATTTTTAATTGATGTATTTTTTTTTAGATGAAGTAGTATGGAATAGAGTGCTTAAGTTTTCACTTCTCCAAAAAAAAAAAAAAAAAGATTTATAGTTTCTAGACTTATGCATGCATGAATTGGAATAATTGGACCAAATTTTCATGCTTAATTGATTGTTGAATTTTATAATACCAGGAAGGGTAAAAGAGTAAAATATACTCCTAATTATTGGATTTCTTAATAGGTGTGTCAATACTGATTGTTGAAGGAGCCATCTAATTCGAAACGAAGGGAGTACCGGGATATCCTGATCGTCAACTTTACTCTGATACCCTTCATATTGCTTATTTACCTAATGAAAACAAGAGTATAACACTTATTCAGTTTAAAAAGTTGATGAATAATTTTTTTTTTAATTTTTGCTATTAATTACTATTTATCACTCAATACATTTTTCAAGACATTGAATTGTTATATTCAAAAGGTGATATAGTAAAAGTACTCTTATTATTTATTATTTCTAACAAGTGTGTTAAGTTAATAGTGAACAAGTATTGTTAGATGGAAGGAGTAGAAAAGAAAAATAAAGATGGACGGAGGAAATAATAATGCTTTGCAATTTTAAATTCAACTACTACTTCTTTACTTTCTGTAGGTATCTAATACTATCTCCGTTTTATTTTATTTGACACACATTTAAGAAAACTAGTTTAGGTGTACGCACCTTACGCGTGTACCTCACTTTAATAAGTTCAAACATTATACTAAATAGGATATTTATTTAAATAATAAAGATGAATATAATAATTAAATTTATTATCTTTTGAGTATGTAAATATTGGAGAATTTATTTATCAAACCTAACCTTTACCAAAAATATTTTTAAAAGTCGATCGACATTCATCTACTATCTGTAAATTGCAACAAAATAATACAATGGTAGAGACATCAAAATAATACAATTAAATCTAATCTTTATACACAAAAAAATTTCAAAGTCGTTCGACATTCATTTATCAACTGTAAACAATAACAAAATAATACGATAATAGAGATATCAAAATAATACAATTAAACCTAACCTTTACATAAAAAAATTCTCAAAGCCGACCAACATTGGTATATCACCTGTAAACTCCAACAAAATAATATGATAAAAGTGATATCAAAACAATACAATTAAACTTAAATTTTACACACAAAAAATTCTCAAAGCCGACCGTGGTTCATCTACGAATTATAAATTACCACAAAATAACAAGCTAATAGAGATATTACGATAATACAATTAAACCTGACCTTTACCTAAAAAAAAATTCTAAGCCGACCCACATTCATCTAGCATCTGTAAATTAAAATAAAACAATAAGATAATAAAGATATTAAAACAATACAATTAAACCTAACATTTACACAAGAAAATCTTCAAAGCCAACCGAATCAAGCATCCAGTACTCTAGACATGCAGTCAAATTAAGTTAGACGAGCATCAATCATATTCTTCCAATAGATAAACTGGTTTGTTCTCTAGTTTAACGTACGTCTCAATATTTATAGAAGTATTTCCTTAATAGAGTCATATTTTAGGAGTATTTTTCTAATTAAACAATAGAAAGAAAAATATTAATTAATTCTCCTACCATATATTTTAGGATGTCTAGTTAATATAGTAAAGAATAATTAAATAATAAATTAAAAAAATCGTGAAAAGACAGTTTTGTCTAAAGAAAGTCTTTTAATGAAGGGCAAAATATTCAAATCACTTTTCTAAGGGTTTTCACAGTTTTAATATATTATAGACTATAGATATAGATATATATATTATATATATATGTATATATAAGGTAAAATTCTAATTAATTTAGGAGTGTTAAATATTATGATTTGTGTAACACCCTGCATTTTTGGGCTAGAACGTAAACCGTCATTCCTCCGCGTAAAGGTTCCAAAAGCCATAAATCCAAGGAAAATTTAGTGTGTTAACCAATTATGTAGTGTGAAAATCTATCTTAGCATGAATTGAGATCATAGAGGTTCCCTAACTCAAGGACGAGTTGAAAGCTTTTCCATCGTTCGAGTTTGAGTGAGCGTTGAAACTTGGATCAACTTCAATCGACCATAACTCTTTGTATATAATGAATTAGAGAGTCTAATATATATCAAATGAAAGATCTTCGAATTAGCTTTCCATTCATACCAAATTTACCTAAAACATACACTCGGTAAAGAAGTTAGAACGTTTTTAGTGTTAGCGTTCCCGATTGATTGGCCACCGCATCGCGATGAGCCTTAAATCGATAATTGTCAATTTCAGTAGCTCGCAGCGATTCCAGCGCGTGGCGGTGAAGCCTTTTTCATCTTTTCAGTCTCGAATTTTAAATTTAAAGGTCAAACTAGACATATTCCATGGCCCCAAACCCATCCAAACACGGAATTTAATCCCAAATACACCTAAATACATACACTTTCACCAAAATTCATCAAGAATATCCCTTAGGGTTTCAAACTAAAAACCCAAATATCTCAAGCTTTAACCGTGGGATTTCCTTAATTCTTCAAGATTCAGAATTTCCATTGCGAGGGCTACAAGAGGCACCCATCAATCATACGTATAGCATCCCAAAAGCTAGAGTTCATTAAAAAGTTTATAATTTAAGGTACGTGGAGTTTTCCTAAAAATCTCATGAGCATAGAAATCATGATTTTAAGAAAGGAATTTCGAATTTATGAATATATTCATGTTTTAGAGGTGTTGATGATATTATTTTGGTCTTTAAACCTTCCCCTAAATTGATTGAAAAATTATATATATATATATATATATATATATATATATATATATTATATTATATTATAACCCCATACAATCTTATCTACTTATATGGTTTTCTCACATTACACCTACTTACCTAAGCGTACATTTAGACTACTTTCAAATTCCACAAACAACCATGAGTCTATATTCCTAACTTACTAGCTCATCTAGCCATTCTCATACATCAAGCAAACAATAATTCACCTCGACTAATAACTCCTTCTCTACCTTCTACTAAACTAACATATAAGGACGTATCACTTCATTACCAAATCAATCTTATGCAAAAGGATTCAGCTATACATACATTCAATAAGTCGCCCTTACCACTTTTCTTGCCATTGCGCCTCTAAATCCCAGTTCCAACCAACACAAGAACAACAAGATGAACAATAAGTTGTTAGTGAATCGACATAGGCCTCACATGGCTTCACTAGAGTATGATTTTTGTGTTTTGAACAAGAAAATGAAATGAATAACAAAACAACTATGCTAGTGAATCGAAAGAGCCCTACACGGCTTCATTAGACTTTGATTTTTTAAAAGCATCATGATAACAAGATTACTTACTGCAAGAGATAGAAAATTGACACACAATATTCAATGATTTAAGAATACTCATCTTACTCTGTACAAATAAAAATCTGAGTCAAACACTTCCCCCACCGACTACCATACAATCCACACATACTATTAGCTACCACATTAGTCTATCACTATAAAGTGGTAAATCATCCACAAACATCGGTTATTAAGCTAAAATATTTATATACACAAAATTCACCCTCACTCTAACTTCTTAACTTTGTGACTTCATAACATCAGCTTCCTGGTCTAATCTCACTACCAATAGGTCATAACACCGACACTTTAACTTATACTACTACTCAGATGAAAATACAGTTCCAACATTCTACTACATATCGTTCCCTCTTAAACATAGCATTTGCAATATAAATTCTAAAAAGAGATGGAATACTCTTAATATCGTAATCAGAATTAAAGTTCACATAAAAATCAATACACTCTGAGGCACTAATGAACTCTTCGCAAGTCCTTGCACAAAAATTTTTAAACTCTTATGTGGCTCAACCAGAAAGGATCTGTCACGCCTCAAATCCTATTGGGGCGGACTGGCACCCGTAACCGGGGAGGCCCGGGAGAACCAGCTCATAACCTTATACCCTCCATGCATACCTCTATGACAACCCAAAATTTGGACAACATCATGTTGCATATAAAATAAAATAATCACCTGTATAAGCTCGAGCACACATATATATGTATATATAATACTTGGTCGTTCGATCCATCGCGTCTATTAACAAAACACCACCTTGACTGTACATTAGGTCTATAAAGCCTCTAGACAACACACAGAGTTTAACTAAGGTCGGGACACACCCCGCCATATAACTAACTTCTATACAATACCAAAAGTGGTTGGATATGACACGGAAAGCCCCAAGGCAAATTGGAGCTCACCAAAAGCAGCTGGGTATCCTGGCTTCTACTTGTGCGGTGTATGAGCTGATGTACCTGTGCTTGCAGCATGAAATATAGGTCCCCCGTGGGGGAACGTCAGTACGAAATATGTACTGAGTAAGTGAAGCTGTAGATAATCACATATGATATAGGAGCTCAATAGAAATTAGAAACAAGTGAATAAATCGTAATAGGAGTGGACCACACTTACTAGAACTTGTGACAGCCTGTACATTGTATTTATTCAATCACTTTACCTTCGTTCTTATCATCTTTGTAATCATTACTGTACTTTACTGTGACCATTAGGCTGCCTCCAGTACATATCAACTGGGATCGACCCATGATAGGCTTATGCCCCTGGGATACTGCCCATAAACACATAACTAAGGATCGACCCATGATAGGCTTATGCCCCTGGGATACCACCCGATAAGAGAGAACTTCCATCACTTAGTTCAATTAATCTTTGAGGTTGTTATTTCGGTCGCCACCACATTTTGATACTTTGAAACAATGATACATCAATAAGAGACATATAAATAGACCACCAATGCAATAACAATGAAGTAAGAACTCATTGGCACATCAATAAAGTGTTTTGGAGTCATCAATTCCATAACAATGAAGTAGGAACTTATTGGTATTTCAATGAAACGTTTTGGAGTCATTAATAGCACATGGATATTGTTTGAGTAACCGAATACCTTATGACATTCATTAGTGCAATAAACATGTAAGATTTGGAAGACAAGTAAGTATTGGAATGTCTTGATATCTTGTAGGGTGGAAACAAGTTCATTGGTAACTTAGGACATCATATAAAACCATTATGGATCACATGTTATTGAATAACTTTGGAAACTTTCTTAATAGAACAATTGTTCACTTTCATGCCAAAGCTATGGTATAGAGTATGCTTTACATACCTGACTATCAACCTTCAATATTAGTCCTAAATGGACTTCCCATCTTTTTGGATTACTTATCTACAATGAACATATATAGCAATCTAGTATTAGCGACCAAACATCACAATTCAATTATTTGAATTCACCAAACTAGTGGTTAAGTAGTAAGCCTTAATTACACCATAAAGGGTGTCACTTTAACCCTCCTATACTCCAATTACATTCATATACCATGCATATTCATACAACATCCTCCAATATCAAGTTTGCATTCATTTATCCTTCCAACCAATCCATTAAACCAAATTGAGCCATAGACATAAATAATCATCAATTCAATAGTATATCACAATATCCACCTTCCATAACTCCATTACCATATCTACCTTCCACAATTCAATACAACCAAACCATGCAAAATAATCCATAACCCTATTTTCATCACCTTTCAATAACAACCAATACATATAATCCTTTATCACACATATACATATGGAAGAGAACAAAGGCAAACAATATTCATACCTTAGAATTCACCTCTTGATTATGCAATACTGTTTGCACAAATAATAAGTGTCGTTCGAAGCTCTCGAGATGACAAACGCAATTATCGGATTACTTTGAAATTTCTACGGTTGAATCAAAAGTAATTTAAAGGTCAAATTTGGCTAGGGTTTGTTATTTCTCAATGATTGATGATGAAGATGAGTTTTTGAACTCATATACATGTATATATACACATATTCCCGTCCATAATATCATATGGAATGACCAAAGTGCCTTTAAAATTTAAATAATGTCAAATCTGTCCTTTGGTGGACTGTTTTGATAAGCTAAAGTAGATTGATCATAACTCTTTGCTCCGATATCGGATTTGGGTGAAATTGGTATCTTTGGAAATATAATTCAAAGGTATTTCATTTCATATAAAGTAGGCCACCCAGTTCGTCCTGTACAAGGAGTTATGATCGTTTGAAGTTGACCCTAAAAATCTGTTTTGAGAGGCTGAAGTAAAACAAGTATAACTCCTTACTCGGACGTTGGATTTGGATGAAACCAATTGCATTGGAAAGAAGACTCAAAGATATTTCTTTTCATAGGTCGAAGCTCTCCCAGTTCAGTATATTAAGGGAGTTATGACCATTCAAAGTTGACCCAAAAAATTGGCTGGCCTCAGTAGTTTGTGTGCAGGAAATTTTCCTGCACATTTACTATTCCCAAATAGCCCGGCCACCATTTTATAGTTTTGAACGTGATCGATTATATCCGAAACTTATCCGTTTTTGGAAATCTTTATATCGTTGGAAAGCTTATTCAATAACCTTCGCATGGAACCATCAACGGGCAAATTCCGGTATAAATAAAATAAAAAAAATTAATTCCATATAAATAAGACCAATACACATACTCAAGTACGCCAATACATGTATTTGAATACAGGGTGTTACATCCTTCCCCCCTTTAGGACATTCGTCCTCGAATATTAGCGTAGTTATTCAACCGAAACAAGTTCAAGTCCATCATTAACTTTCACATCATCACATAAATACTATGCATATATATAAAAAAAACTTACTTGTTAATGTTCTAACTCCATTTCTTGAACTTCCTCTTCATCTCGAACAAATGAGGGTACTTAGATTTCATTGCTTCCTCAGCTTCCCATGTAATCTCTTCCCTTTGACGATTTATTCAACGTACTTTCACCGATGCTATCTCTTTAATTATCATCTTCTTAACTTGGCGATCTAGAATAGAAATAGGCACTTCCTCATAGGTAAGATCTTCCGTAATCTGCACATCCTCAGTAGAAGTGATATTTGATGGATTTCCAATGCACTTTCGAAGCATTGACACATGAAATACCGGATGTACTAATGAGAGCTCTTGGGGTAGCTCTAATTCATATGCAACTTGTCCAAACCTTCGAGTGATCTTATATGGGCCTATATAACGTGGACTCAACTTCCCTTTCTTGCCAAATCTCATTACCCTTTTTATTGGTGATACCTTCAAAAATTCCCAATCACCTATACAAAACTCTAGCCCTCTCCTTCTACTATCCGCATGTGACTTGTGTCGACTTTGGGCTGTTTTCAATCATTGCTGAATTACTTTAACCTTCTCTTTGGCTTGATAAACAAGATCCGGTCTGAACAAAAGAGTTTCACCCACTTCGAACCATCCTATTGGTGATCTACACTTTCTTCCATATAAAGCTTCATATGGTGCCATTTTGATACTTGAATGATAGCTATTATTGTAGGCAAACTCAATAAGAGGTAAATGATCATCCCAGTTGCCCTTAAAATCTATTACACAAGATCGTAGCATATCTTCAAGTGTTTGGATGGTACGTTCTGCTTGTCCATCTGTTTGAGGGTGAAAAGTTGTACTCAACTTCATTTGTGTTCCCAAACACCTCTGAAAAGACTTCCAAAAGTTTGAGGTAAATTGGGTTCCCCGATCTGATATAATATAGATTGGCACTCCATGTAATCGGACTATCTCTTTAATGTACAGCTTCGCATACTCTTCAACTGTGTAAGTGGTCCTAACTGGTAGGAAATGTGCGGATTTGATAAGCCTATCAACAATCACCCATATAGAATCAAACTTCCGGGATGTACGAGGCAAACCAATAATGAAATCCATGTTGATCATGTCCCACTTCCAGCTTGGAAGATCAATGCATTGCATATAACCTCCGGGTTTTTGGTGCTCAACTTTAACTCTTTGACAATTTGGACATTTAGCTACAAATTCTGCAATGCTCTTCTTCATGTCATTCCACCAATACATATCTTTCAAATCTTGGTACATTTTGGTTGATCCTAGATGAATGGAATACCTTGAAAAATGTGCCTCTATCATAATCTTCTTTCTTAGCCCGTCAACATTCGGCACACACAATCAATTTTGGCACTGAAGTACTCCTTCTCGCGTAAGCTCAAATGCCTTGGTCACACCACTCTGAGCGTTCTCCTTAAGCTGTAATAAAATAGGATCTGTATATTGCTTGTCTTTCACTTCAGCTACTAATGAAGATTCCGCAGCATTATGTATGATAAGCTCTTTATTTGGAGTTTCAAGAAGGCAAACTCCCAAACTAGCTAACAGGTGAAGATCTTTAACCATCCCTTGTCTTTCTATAGGTGCCATCATAGCCTTACGACTTAACACATCAGCTACCACATTTGCTTTCCCTGGATGGTACAAGATATCAACATTGTAGTTCTTTAATAGTTCAAGCCATCTCCGTTGCCTTAAATTTAGATCCTTCTGATTAAAAATATATTGCAAGCTCTTATGGTCAGTATATATATCAACATGAACCCCATATAAGTAGTGGCGCCATATCTTTAAAGAAAAAATAACTGCTGCCAGCTCAAGATCATGTGTACGATAATTTTTCTCATGTGGCCGAAATTGTCTAGAAGCATATGCTATTACCTTACCATGCTGCATCAATACACATCCTAAACCAATTTTGGAAGCATCACAACACACTGTATACCCTTCGGTGCCTTCTGGAAGTACCAACACGGGTGTAGAAATCAACTTGTTCTTTAAATCTTGAAAACTCTTCTCACAGGCATCATTCCATTAGAATTTGGATGCTTTATGGGTTAGCTTGGTTAAGTGTGCTGAAATGGAAGAAAAAACTTTAACAAACCTTCTATAATAATCAGCCAACCCGAGAAAACTACGAATCTCCATAGGCGTTGTGGGCCTTGGCCAGTTCTTCACAGCTTCTATCTTTTGAGCATCAACCTTTATCCCTTCACTAGATACAATATGACCTAAAAATTCCACCAACTTTAACCAAAAATCACATTTAGAGAACTTTGCATAAAGCTTACAATCACGAAGAGTCTGCAATGCCTGTCGTAAGTGATTGGCATGGTCCTCTTCTGATCTAGAATAAACAAGCATATCATCTATAAAAACTATCACAAATACATCCAGGAATGTCTTAAACACCCTATTCATCAAATCCATAAAAGCTGCGGGTGCATTTGTTAGCCCAAATGACATAACTAAAAACTCATAATGACCATACCGTGTTCAGAAAGTTGTCTTGGGCATATCCTTCTCTTTGACCCTCACTTGGTGGTAACCTAATCTCAAATCAATCTTAGAAAAACACTTGGCGCCCTGTAACTGATCAAATAAATCATCAATTCTTGGGAGAGGATATTTAATCTTAATAGTCACCTTATTCAATTGCCGATAATCAATACACATCCTCAGCGATCCATCCTTTTTGCACACAAATAACAATGGTGCTCCCAAGGGGGACATACTAGGCCTTATGAATCCCTTCTATAGCAAATCTTCCAATTCTCGTAATTCTACTAGGGCCATTCTATACGGAGGAATGAAGATTGGTTGGGTGCATGGTATTACATCAATACCAAACGCTACCTCTCGTTCAGGAGGCAAACCTGGAAGATCTTCAGGAAATACATCAGAAAATTCATTTACCACCGGAACAACGTGAAGAGTTGGTGGCTCCGCTTCTGTATCCCTTTATTTAACTAAATGATATATGTATCCCTTGGAAATCATTCTTCTCTCCTTAAAATAAGAAATAAATCTACCTCTTGGCGCACTAATTTCACCTTTCCATTCAAGGACTGATTCATTTGGAAAATGGAAATATACCTTTTTTCGTGCAGCAATCAATTATGGCATAACAAGACGCCAAACAGTCCATACCCATTATAACATCACAATCTACCATTTCTAACTCCACAAGATCAGCTATCGTATCACGACCACAAACAGTTACTATGCAGTTTCGATAAACCCTTCTAGCTATAATAGATTTCCCAACTGGTGTGGACACTTCAAATGGCTTAACTAATAGTTTGGGTATTCTTTCAAACTTTCTAGCAACCAATGGAGTAACATAAGATAATGTAGAACCAGGATCAATTAAGTCATATAAATCGAATGAAAAGATAGACAACGTACCCGTAACCACATCTGGGGAAGCCTCTAAATTCTGTTGATCCGCTAGAGCATACGTACGATTTTAAGCCCCGCTAGAACTGGTGGCTTCTCTAAAATGACCCATTGGTTGTGCACCCCTTCCTGAATAAGGCATTGATGATGATGATGCAACAAATGAACCCGTAGGTCGTGCCATACCCCCTATGCCCCTTCGTGGGCATTCTCTCATCATATGCCCCGACATACCGCACCAAAAGCAAACATTGGTCCCCAACTGACATGCGCCCAAATGATACCTTCCACATTTATTATATGGCTCTCGAAGAGGTCTCGATTGACTCATATTCCCTTTCCCTTAGTACTTCACTGTCTGCGAACTCTGACTCTCACTTCTGTGCCCAAATTGATTTTCTCTGGACCCTTGGAACTGTGGTGAGGCACTAACTGCAGAATAAAAAAATAATGTCCTAGGTGGTCTAGTAGAAAACTGTGGTCTGAACCCTCCTTGGGATGCCATGAACTGCCCTGTAGATCTGGCCTTTTTGGAATATCCTCTTTCTAATTCCTGTGTTCTTCTCATCTACCTCTGATCTTCCATTTTCTGAGCAAAAGCTTGGATCCTCGCTATGTCCATATCTTTGTTCAAAGAGACAATAGTACAATCTCTAACCAGATATGGATCTAGCCTATCCACATATTGATGAACTCTGTCATCCATATTAGCTACAACATTAGGAGAATATCTCGACAATGAATTAAATCAGAGATTGTACTCTCTCACGCTCATATTCCCCTGACGAAGTTTTAAAAACTGATCTGCACGGGCCTGACGAATCTCGAATGGAAGATAATGATCAAGAAATGCCTCTTTGAACTCTTTCCAAGTAGTTGGGGGTGCATCAATACCCCTAGATCGTTTCCAGTCCTCATACCAATATATAGCCCCCCATTTAAATCCATACGCTGCTAACTCCACTGTCTCTCTACCCGTTATATGCATAACATCCAAGGCCCTTTGAATTTGATCAATAAAGTCCTGTGGGTCCTCGTTAAGATCTGATCCAGTAAAAGTGGGAGGATCCATCTTAAAAAAATCCTGTGTTTGAAGGCTAGCCGCCCTATCTGCACCACTAGGACTCGTGGTAGGAATGGCTTGCCCTTGAGCTTTCCCAGCAACTATATGAGTCAAAATTTACACTTCATTTCTAAGATATTGATCAACAGCATTAATAGGTGGCTCTGGGGATATAGTTCTCCTCCCCCTTATTTCTTCTGGATTGGAGAAAGTTTCTGATGCATGCTCAGCTGGAGCCTCACTTTGATTAGCTGGTATAGTGGGTGACTTACTATTTCCCTCTCCGGCAGCCACATCTACTTGCTTACCGGTATTCTTGCTTCTGGTAACCGGCATCATTACTATAATAAGAGAAACAAACTGATTTAGTGGTTAACTATGACTTCATATACAATATAGGCTCTATCGCACAATCTAAGACATAAAGAAAATAAACAATTCATAAATGTCCATAGCCTCCTGTTTATAGATGCGGTACACGACACACCGATAAATAAGACTCTACGTAGACACGACTTTGTAGACTCACTAGGACAAACTTCTCTGATACCACTTTT
Source organism: Capsicum baccatum var. pendulum (assembly GCA_030864225.1). Classification (NCBI taxonomy): domain Eukaryota; kingdom Viridiplantae; phylum Streptophyta; class Magnoliopsida; order Solanales; family Solanaceae; genus Capsicum; species Capsicum baccatum. Next base: position 135,503,359 of record CM061558.1, read on the forward strand.
GTCACGCCTCAAATCCTATTGGGGTGGACTGGCAACCGTAACCGAGGAGGCCCGGGAGAACCAGCTCATAACCTTATACCCTCCATGCATACCTCTATGACAACCCAAAATTCAGACAGCATCATGTTGCATATAAAAGGAAATAATCACCTGTATAAGCTCGAGCACACATATATATGTATATACAATACTTGATCATTGGAGCCATCACGTCTATTAACAAAACACCACCTTGACTGTACATTAGGTCTACAAAGCCTCTAGACAATACACAGAGTTTAACTAAGATCGGACACACCCCGCCATATAACTAACTTCTATACAATACCAAAAGTGGTTGTATATGACACGAAAATCCCCGAAGAAAATTGGAGCTCACCAAAAGCAGCTGAGTATCCTTACTTATACTTGTGCGGTGTATGAGCTGAGGTACCTGTGCTTGCAGCATGAAATGCAGGTCCCCCATGGGGGACGTTAGTACGAAATATGTACTGAGTAAGTAAAGCTGTAGATAATCACATATGATATAGGAGCTTAATAGAAATCAGAAACAAGTGAATAAATCGTAATAGGAGTGGACCACACTTACTAGAACTTGTGACAACCTGTACATTGTATTTATTCAATCACTTTACCTTCGTTCTTATCATCTTTGTAATCATTACTCTACTGTACTGTGACCATTAGGCTGCTTCCAGTACATATCAACTGGGATCGACCCATGATAGGCTTATACCCCTGGGATACCACCCATAAACACATAACTAGGGATCGACCCATGATAGGCTTATGCCCCTGGGATACCACCTGATAAGAGAGAACTTCCATCACGTAGTTCAATTATCACTTAGTTCAATTAATCTTTGAGGTTGTTATTTCGGTCGCCACCGCATTTTTGATACTTTGAAACAATGATACATCAATAAGAGACATATAAATAGACCATCAATGCAATAAAAATGAAGTAAGAACTCATTGGCACATCAATAAAGTGTTTTGTAGTCATCAATTCAATAACAATGAAGTAGGAACTTATTGGTATATCAATGAAATGTTCTGGAGTCATTAATAGCACATGGATATTGTTTGAGTAGCCGAATACCTTCTGACATTCATTAGTGCAATAAACATGTAAGATTTGGAAGACAAGTAAGTATTGGAATGTCTTGATATCTTGTAGGTTGGAAACAAGTTCATTGGTAACGTAGGACATCATACAAAACCACTATGGATCACATGTTATTGAATAACTTTGGAAACTTTCTTAATAGAACAATTGTTCACTTTCATGCCAAAGCTATGGTATAGACTATGATTTACATACCTGACTATCAATCTTCAATACTAGTCCTAAATGGACTTCCCGTCTTTTCAGATTACTTTTCACTTTAACCCTCCTATACTCCAATTACATTCGCATGCCATGCATATTCATACAACATCCTCCAATATCAAGTTTGGATTCACTTATCCTTCCAACCAATCCATTAAACCATATTGAGCCATAGACATAAATAAACATCAATTCAATAGTATATCACCATATCCACCTTCCATAAATCAACTACCATATCCACCTTCCACAATTCAATACAACCAAACCATGCAAAATATTCCATAACGCTATTTTCATCACCTTTCAATAACAACCAATACATATAATCCTTTATCACACATATACATATGGAAGAGAACAGAGGCAAACAATATTCATACCTTAGAATTCACCTCTTGATTATGCAATACTGTTTGCACAAATAATAGGTGTCGTTAGAAGCTCTCGAGATGACAAACGCAGTTATCGGATTACTTTGGAATTTCTACGGTTGAATCAAAAGTAATTTAAAGGTCAAATTTGGCTAGGGTTTGTTCTTTCTCAATGATTGATGATGAAGATGAGTTTTTGAACTCATATACATGTATATATACACATATTCCCGTCCATAATATCATAGGGAATGACCAAAGTGCCTTTAAAATTTAAATAATATCAAATTTGTCCTTTGGTGGATTGTTTTGATAAGCTAAAGTAGATCGACCATAACTCTTTGATCCGATATTGGATTTTAGTGAAATTAGTATCGTTGGAAATATAATTCAAAAGTCTTTCATTTCATATAAAGTAGTCCACCCAGTTCATCCTGTACAAGGAGTTATGATCGTTTGAAGTTGACCCTAAAAATCTGTTTTGAGAGGCTGAAGTAAAACGATTATAACTCCTTACTCAAACATTGTATTTGGATTAAACCAATTGCATTGGAAAGAAAACTCAAAGATCTTTCTTTTCATAGGTTGAAGCTCTCCCAGTTCATTATATTAAGGGAGTTATGATTGTTCAAAGTTGACCCAAAAAATTGGCTGGCCTCAGTAGTTTGTGTGCAGGAAATTTTCCTGCACATTTACTATTCCAAAATATCTCGGCCACCGTTTTATAGTTTTGAACGTGTTCGATTATATCCGAAACTTATTCATTTTTGGAAATCTTTATATCGTTGGAAAGCTTATTCAATAACCTTCGCATGGAACCATCGATGGGCAAATTTCGGTATAAATAAAATAAAAAAAAATTAATTCCATATAAATAAGACCAATACACGTACTTGAATACGCCAATACATATACTTGAATACGGGGTGTTACAGGACCATACCATTTTAGACTCTAAACTTCTACACTTGAATTACCCCAATTATGAGACACATCTGGGCACATCAAAGTGAGGAAAGAGTTGAGATAACTTGGCTTTCATAAGGGCGACACCATAGTATGAATTAAAGTACGGAAAAGGAACATTCTAATTCAATAGCACGAACTAGAACATGAAGAAAGGGAAACATTCCTAAACTCCTTGTATCCTCCTGCTTATAAGTGTGGCACGCTACACACCCATAAAAAAGACTCTACCTGATGCGATTTTGCAAACACCCTGGGACTATGAACCGTGCTTTGATACCATGTTTGTTACGACCCGAACCAGGGCCCTGGCCGTGATGGACATCCCAAACCATAAAGGCACGAGAGCCCTTCTAATTCATATATATAGTAAATGCAAAAATAAATTCTGCTACGAAAATATGGTCATAATCTAAATTTAGTTTAACAACGAGGAATATAATCCAACATCAACTAAATACCGTTTGAAAAACTGCCTATGAAATCTCTACTACATGATCAAATGACCAATGTTTGAAAACTGGAACAAGGCCCCCAGTAGACTAAAACCGTAATAAATTAAAATTGTCTGAAAGAAACTAGGCCTTCTAAAATATAGAAGGCTCACCAACTGAACACTGCAAATCCGACTGATAATATCTACTGCTTATCCGAACCTCTAGACTGAGCCTCAGAACCTGGAGGGAGGACGGGGGATGGTCAATACAAATGTACTGGTACTCAAAGCAATCCAAAATAAAGCTTGTATATATGTAAAATAGTTGGAGAGCAATTTGTCAAAACATCATACATAAAATAGTTTTCAAAACACATGGGCACTTTCTGAAAATCATAAATCATTCTTGTCAATGCAAAGTCTGATCTTTGTATTACTTTTGAGTTAGGTGGAACTCCCCTACAATTCTGATATTCCATGGGCGGTATGAAATCCGCCATCGACTCGGCGGGGAAGCCCCCAACTCGAGTGTGCCGTAAGGGTTGGAGTTTTTGATTTTGATACACCACACGACACTAGGCCAGCATAATATAATATACCCGAATTGACAAATCACGATTTTGGGCAATGAGTTGTCTGAACTCATTCCTTCTTCGGGGAACCACCTAAGCTCTCTTTATGCCCAATTTTATCCTATTCTGAATTATGCATTATTCTAGTTTCAACATTTGAAAATTCTGACTTCAATCATGCATTCTATTCTATTCTGAATTACCATTGCATAATTCTGAATTGGTGTCGTCACACAAAGACTTACAAGTCCTATTTCAGAGTCATAATGCATCATGCATAATTATTTCATTAAAACACAGTACAGACCACCCAAACATGCAAACAGTATAAAAGATTTCATGTTTCGAAAACACAAGTCAAAACTATACTGAAATTATTCAAACATATGGTGGTCATGTGCTTTTGGCAAAATCATGCACTCCTTCATTATATGAATATTTTCAACATTCATCAACATAAATAACCCTCTCTCTTTTGAAATCGAAATCATAATTCGAATACAATATCATTCAAGACATTTCATAACATGCTTTCCAAGATGCAATTTAGAACAATTCATATCATGTGAAAGATGGAAAATATCAAAACCAGAGAGGGGTTCATTATAATTCATGCTCTCAATTGAATATTCATCCTTAAACACATACACACACACACACACATATATATAATTTTTCAATCAATTTGGGGGAAGGTTTAAAGACCAAAATAATATCACCAACACCTCTAAAACATGAATATATTCATAAATTCGAAATCCCTTTCCTAAAATTATGATTTCTATGCTCATGAGATTTTTAGGAAAACTCCGCGTACCTTAAATTAGAAACTTTTTAATGAACTCTAGCTTTTGGGATGCTATACGTACGATTGATGGGTGCCTCTTGTAGCCCTCACAATGGAAATTCTGAATCTTGAAGAATTAAGGAAAACCACGGTTAAATCTTGAGATATTTGGGTTTTTAGTTTGAAACCCTAAGGGATGTTCTTGATGAATTTTGGTGAAAGTGTATGTATTTAGGTGTATTTGGGATTAAATCCCGTGTTTGGATGGGGTTGGGGCCATGAAAAATGTCTAGTTTGACCTTGAAATTTAAAATTTGGGACTGAAAAGCCAAAAAATGCTTCACCGCGACGCGCTGGAATCGCTGCGAGCTATTGAAATTGACAAATATTGATTTAAGGCTCATCGCGATGCGGTGGCCAATCAATCGGGAATGCTAACACTAAAAATGTTCTAACGTATTTACCGAGTGTCTATTTTAGAAAAATTTGATATCAATGGAAAGCTAATTCGAACATCTTTCATTAGATATATAGTAGGCTCTCTAATTCATTATATACAAAGAGTTATAGTCGATTGAAGTTGACCCAAGTTCCAACGCTCACTCAAACTCGAACGATGGAAAAGCTTTCAACTCGTCCTTGAGTTAGGGAACCTCTATGATCTCAATTCATGCTAAGATAGATTTTCACACTACATAATTGGTTAACACACTAAATTTTATTGATAGTTGTAAACTAGTACTACTTGTGAGAAGGTATGTAGTAGATTCTTGAGGTATTTGGATAAAATGTCCCAATTTGAGGGACTATTATATTATTTTGCCTTCTTCAGTAGTGGTAGATAATTGATGCTAGAATATTGGCTTGAATTTAATGTAGGATGTGGATGTAAGAATAGTGGCTTAAGATTTATGATGAATGTTTTGTGAGAATTATGTGTCAGGTTGGGTTATAAATCATGCTCAGCACTATACATTAAGTTTGAACAGTTGATGTCCATAAAGGTGGATGTGATGATTTCTTGATTAATGATACTAGTTATATGGAAGTGATATAATAGGCTTGAATGGTGTATGCAATAGATTAAGTTTATTTGATTCATAACAAAGTATGATATTGTAAGTATGAGGTAGAAGTATGCCGAAGGTGATATGGAGTTGCGGAATTTTCTAAGACTATAACATGTTGCATGTGGCTAGTAGACATAGTAGTATCGTTGAGTGGCTAGGTGGAGAAAGACCAGTAGTATGATTCATCAAAGGCTTAGTGATATCCATGTTAAGTGTTATAATCTAAGTTTGAATTTTGTAAGGTTGAACTGACAGAAGTAAGAGTTGGAGCACTATAGGGTGTACACTCTGACTATGGGAACACTCAGGCAGATTCAAAGTTAGTAAGTGTTCCAGTATTATGTGATGACTATTAGGGCTATTGAATGATAGAATATGTCTCAGAAAGTGGTATTAGCAATGGGTTTTCCACTTTCAGGTATAGTCATTCGGGTTAAGTTCTATTAATTGTGTGTATTGTCGCATTCCAGAGCCTAGAGTGCAGTGAGTGTAGTTTAGTTTAGAGTCTAGTAAGGGATCTCTCAAACTTAAGATAATGGCTTAAAGCTAAGGGGGAGATCATACAACAAGTGACCAAGACAGGCTCTCAGATTCTAGCAGTGATGTCAGTATGATATAGAACATCAGGAAGTGAGAGTAAGGCTCAACCCATTCTTACCTCAGTATTTTTTGTGTCAGTTATCCTAATACTTACTCATACCTTACGTTCCAGTTCTATGATCATAGTTCATGTTCATGTATATGATACAGAATCACATGATCTTCCAGTTCTAGAATGAGGAGTTCCAGTTCATTCAGTAGTCGGAATCACATTCCATATGTTATGAACTTCAAATTGAGGTTATGAAGCTCATGAATCATGTACTCACGCTTTATAGTGTTCTCAGTTCACAAAATTCATGCTACACTCTTTATGATTGACGAGATTCAACTTATAGTCATGTATACCCCAATTCAGATCATTTTGATGAATCCTTGATGTTGATTTGCTATTCCTTCAACCCCAGTTAAGTTTCAAGTCTCGTATAATATCCTCATATACTTCAAGGTCTTATGTTCTAACCTTTTTGTGACTCCTCCTTATATGATGATAGTGGTGATGAGTAAATGCTTCTTGTTAATTGAAGATCATAGCATGCTTGTTTTAGATAAGGTCATAAGTGTAAAGTATGATCTGAGGCCAAGTCTTTGATATATGTGATGGTTAGTGGGAATTTGTGTGTGTATGCTTTTGGGGTAGCGTGTGGGAGTTATATTGATAGTGGATTAGAGAATATGTAAAGTATGTCCTTATGGGGGTTTGCCTTGGAGTTATATGTGGTTATTAAGGTAAGCTTGAATTATATGTAGGGATTTAAGTGGAATAACGCTATATGCGCTAGTAAACCCATAGTGAGAGTTCAAAGTTGGTCATTGAAGTGGTAAAGCACGTTATGCTTAGAGTGTGATCTTTAAAAAAAATATAGAAGGTTGAATCATATGGTTTAGACTAGTATTGTAGTATGGCATGTTGTATTATGTGATTTAGAATTATGCTTGATCACAGTGAAAGGATTTAAGCTACTTAAGACATTAGTAGAAAGGTTTATCAATGCCCATATGAGAATTATAAGTTGAATCAAAGGAGCACGGTACTTGAGGGGAATAGTATAGTTAAGGGATATTCGAGAAATGTTCGGAGTTTGAAAGTAAGAAGTTGCATTGCCTAAGGCCTGGTAATTCTACCCTAGTTTATAAATTATATATCTATATTCCGTGCTATATAGTAGTGTCATTGTTGTGATTCCTTAGTTGGATGTCTTTTGTAACTAATGCTCAACATTCTTTGCGCCCTAATGCTACTATGACTTCTTTAGAAAGAGTGTTGAATGAGATACTCCAGTTAAGTATGAGGGTCTAACATAATCCAGTCTGTATTACTGGTAATTCATTTTGACAGTCAGATAGAAAAGTTACTGTGGTTTTCCACCTTTTCACCCAATCCTACTATCCGATGTCTTAAGCATATGACCATACTAAGAGATAATATATTCCATCCATGTAAGTTGTGAATTCAGTTCAGTCAAAGTATCATGTTTCAGATTCAGCTACTTAGTTATGACTCGGTTCATAAGAGTGCAGAGCATAATTTCAAATGCTTCTAGGTATTTTAGCTCAGGCAGTACAGTACCCTGGTGCGATCTAAGACATGGTGTCTCATGATGTGTACTTGCATAAGTTATCAATTCTCAATTAAATATGTATGATTTGATCATAAACACCTCAAGGGAATCTTAAACTCTCAGCATGAATCATCTCCTTGAAGTAAGTAAATTCAAGTCAGCTCAGAATTCAATTTCATGATAGAAGTTTAAATGTTTTAGATCAGTTATATCCCTTCTTAGAAGTCATAGCATGTATGCGTTATCCCATACCTTTAAGACATCAACGTTCCTACCCATTATTCAGGGACGAATGATCCAAGGGGCAGATAATGTAACACCCTGCATTTTTGGGCTAGAACGTAAACCGTCATTCCTCCGCATAAAGGTTCCAAAAGCCATAAATCCAAAGAAAATTTAGTGTGTTAACCAATTATGTAGTGTGGTAACATATCTTAGCATGAATTGAGATCATGGAGGTTCCCTAACTCAAGGACGAGTTGAAAGCTTTTCCATCGTTCGAGTTTGAGTAAGCGTTGGAACTTGGGTCAACTTCAATCGACCATAACTCTTTGTATATAATGAATTAGAGGGCCTAGTATATATCAAATAAAATATATTTGAATTATCTTTCCATCGATACCAAATTTGCCTAAAACGGACACTCAGTGAAGAAGTTAGAGCGTTTTTAGTGTCAGCATTCCCGATTGACTGGTCACCTCTTCGCGGTGAGCCTTAAATCGACAATTTTTAATTCTAGTAGCTCACTACTATTCCAGCCGTCGCGGTGAAGCCTTTTTGGGCGTTCCAGTCCCGGATTTTAAATTCCAAAGTCAAACTAGACATTTTCCATGGCCCCAAACCCATCCAAACACGGGATTTAATCCCAAATACACCTAAATACTTACACTTTCACCAAAATTTATCGACAACACCTCTTAGGGTTTCAAACTAAAAACTCAAATATCTCAAGATTTAACTGTGGGTTTTACTTAATTCTTCGAGATTCGGGATTTCCATTGCGAGGGCTATAAGAGGCACCCATCAATCGTACGTATAGCATCCCAAAACCTAGATTTTATTCAAAAGTTTCTAATTTAAGGTACACAGGGTTTTCCTAAAAATCTCATGGGCATAGAAATCATGATTTTAAGAAAGGGTTTTGAATTTATGAATATATTCATGTTTTAGAGGTGTTGATGATATTGTTTTGGTCTTTAGACCTTCCCCCAAATTGATTGAAAAATTATATATATATATACATATATATATATATATATATATGTATGTATGTATGAATGTGTTTAAGGATGAGAGCATGAATTATAATGAACCCCTCTCTGGTTATGATTTTTCTCATCTTTCACATGCTATGAATTGTTCTAAATTGCATCTTGAAAAGCATGTTATGAAATATCTTGAATGATGTTGTATTCGAATTATGATTTCAATTTTAAAAGAGAGAGGGTTGTTTATGTTGATGAATGTTGAAAATATTCATATAATGAAGGGCTTCATGATTTTTCCAAAAGCACATGACCACCATACGTTTGAATAATCTCAGTATAGTTTTGACTTGTGTTTTCGGAACATGAAATCTTTTATACTATTTGCATGTTTGGGTGGTCTGGACTGTGTTTTAATGAAAGAATTATTCATGATGCATTGTGGCTCGAAAATAGGACTTGCAAGTCTTGGTGTGATGACACCAATTCAGAATTATGCCATGGTAATTCAGAACAGAATAGAATGCATGTATGAAGTCAGAATTTTTAGATGTTGAAACTAGAATAATGCATGATTCAGAACAAGATAAAATTGGGCATAAAGAGAGCTTAGGTGTTCCCCGAAGAAGGCATGAGTTCAGACAACTCATTGCCCAAAATCGTGATTTGTCGATCCGGGTATATTATATTATGTTGGCCTAGTGTCGTGTGGCATATCAGAATCAGAAACTCCAACCCTTGCGGCACACTCGGGTTGGGGTCTTCCCCGTCGTCCATGAAATATCAGAATTGTAGGGGAGTGCCACCTAACTCAGAAGTAATACAAAGATCAGACTTTGCATTGACAAGAATGATTTATGATTTTCAGAAAGTGCCCATGTGTTTTGAAAACTATTTTATGTATGATGTCTTGACAAATTGCTCTCCAGCTATTTTACATATATACAAGCTTTATTTTGGATTAATTTGCGTACCAGTACATTTGTATTGACCCCCCCTCCTCCCTCCAGGTTCTGAGGCTCTGTCTAGGGGTTCGGATAAGCAGTAGATCTCATCAGTCAGAGTTGCAGTGTTCAGTTGGTGAGCCTTCTATATTTTAGAAGGCCTACTTTCTTTCAGACAATTATAATGTATTACAGTTTTGGTCTACTGGGGGCCTTGTCCTAGTTTTCAGACAGTGATCATTTGATCATGTAGTAGAGATTTCACAGACGATTTTTCAGACGGTATTTAGTTGATGTTGGATTTTATTCCTTGTTGTTAAACTAAATTTAGATTATGACTATGTTTTCGTAGTAGAATTTATTTTCGCATTTACTATATATATAAATGGTGTATATGATTACAAGTTAGAAGGGCTCTCGGGCCTTCATGGTTCGGGATGCCCGTTACGGCCAGGGCCCTGGTTCAGGTCGTAACAATTTGTTACTTAAATAAAATAAGGACTTTAACTAATTTGTTAGTGTTTATGTATAATTACAATTTTAGGAAAAGTCCATTGAATTTGGAGTTAAAAAAAGTAAAGGTAGTAAAAGAAAAAAAGGAAAAAAAAAAGATACGCTTTTACCTTTTTGGCTCTTCACGTTTTTACCTTTTTGAGTATTATAAGTTTTGTAATATATATTAGCATTTATGTATAATTAGAATTTTATTTGAGGAATATAGGAGTTTTAATAATTTATAAAAAAAAAAAAAAGAAATTTGGACTCCTATTTAACTTATAATAAGTCCTTTATTAAAATTCAAAATACTTATAAGGTAGTAGAAAAATAGGAAAAGGATTTGTAAGGAAATTTTTTCAGAAAATGGCAATACTTTGGGAATGTAGGGGAATTTCTTTTGGATTTTTCTTTAAATATAGTATTAGAGTATGAGGGTTTAAAATAAATTAGTATTTATGTATAATTATAAAGGTTTTTATTTTTTAGTTGATCTGGAATTCTTAAATTAATGAGAAAATATTAATTATCATTAAATTTGATATCTTCTAATAAAGAAATGTTTTATCATAAATATATTTTATTAATTTTCAACTCTTAAATATTAAAAAAAAATTGTGAAAAGGATGATTTTATTTAAAGCAAAAACTTTTAATGAAGGATAAAAAGTTCAAACGTAATTTATAAGGTCTTTCACACTTTTAAGATAACATAGATTTTAATTAGATGTATATTTTACTAAATTAACTTTATTAATGATGCTTTGAAACTCTAAATTTGATTATTACTAATATTACTTTGTGTAGCTAGTTAATAATAGGGATAGTATGAGAAGAAATAATAAAAGTTATCGATTTATAAAAATAAATAAATTAATTAAAACAACTATTTTTAATGTAAATATCAAATAATTAGTGTAGATACCAAGAAAAACCAGACGAAGGGGATACTAAGATAGCATGGGGAAGAGTAAAACTTTCTTAATTTATTACTCCCTTCTTCGTTCACTTTTACTTGTCACATGTAAAATGACTTGACATGATTATTAAGAAAATGATGATTATAACAATAAAATATTAAGTAGGTTCCCACAAGTGAAGTATTAAGAAAATGATGATTATAACAATAAAATATTAAGTAGGTTCCCACAAGTGAAGTTTGAAAAGATAGAATATATGCAAACCATATCACTACCTGGCAAAGCTGAGAGACTATTTTCACGAGACCCTTGGCCCCAATGCAACCAAATCAAGTACAATAAGAAGAAAACAATGAAGAAAAGCATCACAGATCCTACATGCAAGAAATAATAATGATTGACATGGCTATTTTATCGCACTATCTTTATTAATAATGTTGAGTTATATTAGATATTGAAAAATAAGTAATTAATACTAAAAATGAAACTTAAAAAAAAAATGATTGATGTTTAGTAATTTATTTTATGAAAAATGATCAAAAATATCTCTGAACTATTTGAAATGGATCAAAAATATTCTTCATTTATTTTTTGGCTCAAAAATATCCTTCTGTTTATTTATTTTTTACTCAAAAATACCCTCCATTAATTTTTTGGCTCAAAAATACCCTTCTCTCTAACGGAATGTCACCAAACACGCCACGTGAATAAAAAAAGTCACTTAATCAGTCCACATCAACATACACAAATGAAAAGTCACGCCATTTAATCCATCCAATCATCAACCCATTTTTTAAATTTAAAAGACCCAATCCCACCCATATTTAAAAAAAAATCCGATCCAAGAGGAAAAAATTGAAGAATTTGATTGCTTATTTTTCATGTGATGGGTTCAGATATTTTGGATTGGTCAACGCGACAAATGAGGAAAAAATTAGGTCCTTAAATTGTTGATCCGAAGAATCAGATTTTAATTAGGTTGACCCTAAACAATTGGATCCTCAAATAGTTGACCCGATTTTCAAGAGCTCGGATTGCTACTGGATGTCCTATCTGAATTTGTCTAATGAGAAACTTGATTGTAGTAAGAGCAATGATAATTCAGAGATAAAATTGGAATTTGGAGAGTGAAAGTTTAGTGGTAATGTAGAACAACCACAAGTTGATGAGGTCAAGAATTGCTCAAGTGAGTTTCGTTACTTTGAAAATATAAAATAATGAAATATAAGGCGATGAAAGGGATGATATGAGGAAAAAATTGAAAAACTGAATTTTGCCTCATGGTTCGGATTTTCCGAATATGGATTAGATCGGATTTTTAAATAGAATAAAATGGGTTGATTGTTAGGTGGATTAAATGGAATGATTTTCCACGTGTATGTTGACATGAATTGATTAAGTGATTTTTTTTTTAATGTACGTGGTGTGCTTGGTGGCATTTCATTAGAGATAAGGTTATTTTTGAGCCAAAAAATAAATAAAGGGGTATTTTTGAGTCAAAAAATTAACGGAAGGATATTTTTGAGTCAAAAAACAAACAGAAGGGTATTTTTGAGTCAAAAAATAAACTGAAGGTATTTTTGATCCATTTTAAATAGTTCAGGGATATTTTTTACCTTTTTTCATTAATTTTATCTCAAATTTATTCGTGAGACATCTTACCTCAAATGAAATAAATCATTCAAAAATTATAATCTCAAGACTATAGTTTTAAAATAATTTAATCCGCGAACCAACTCAAAACTATCTTAAATTTACTAACAAACATATTTTTTGTCAATAAATATAAGCCATGTGCTAAAGCACCTGCTAGATTTCATCCGTGCAATAGGACCTTAGCTTTAGTATTTACTTCGCTATCAGTATGTCACTCTTCAAGCAGCCACAGCTTCTCTGCATGCAGAAGCATGCACGCACATTAATGGAGGTTCAAAACTACAAAACTGATTGCAATTGTTCAAATAAATTTTGAACAAAAAGATAGATATCAAAGCCAAGCAACGATGAAGGCAAGAGGCACCTCTTGATTCTTTTCTCACTTATCATGTGGAGTAAGTGTTCCTTAATATAAACACTTGAAAGTTTCCTTCTCTCCAAGGGCAGAGCCAGACTTCTATTTGGGGGTTCGGCCGAACCTCCTTCAAAGGAAAAATATACTATTTATACATGATTAAAATTATTTTTTATGTGGTTATAGTAGGTGTTGAACCCCCTTCGACTAAGTTTTCTTTGAATATGATACCCCCTTAGTTGAAATCGTAAGTTTTCTTTGAATATGGAACTCCTTCGTTGAAATCCTGGCTCCGCCTTTGCTTCTCCCACCAATGTGCGAGAATTTAGTGGACTTTTCCATTTTTTAAGTACACTTTCCTATTTGAGTGTTATCTCAATTTTTTCCTCCATTTTTTATTCACACTTTGATCTTGAAATATATACATAATGGTGTACGGACATATTAATATAGAATTCCCTCTGACATAGATACTCTTTATTGGAAAAAGCAGCAACAAAGCAATTGGCACATCAAGTTTAAGATTGATACAAGTGACATGATTCATGAAACTAGAAGTTAATTTAGTTGCAATGGAGGTGGATTTCATTCAACTAAGATATGAAACAAGTGATGATTTGAGTAGATTCCTCAATTGATTTCTCAAGTTTGGTTGAAATGACGTCGCCTTTCCTCAATTCCTCATCATCTATGAAGGTATTAACTCCGACTTGGCACAATCGGGTGTAAAGATGACCAGTAAAGTTATTGCGGATATCTTCACCTCTAAAACTTAGAAAGACATCCTAACTCCATTGAGTTTGGAAAGACGTAGGTTATTCTCCTTCAATAAATTGAGTAATCATGGATGAATAATTTTGATGAATTGAATATATGGAAGAATGAAAAGATTTTTTTTAGTGAATATATATGGGGGTTCACTGAAACAGCTAAATATATATCCACAGGTTCATTGTTTCTTCATCAAAACATAATTTTGGTCAAGTCATAAAAGTTAGTACTTCATTTTTTTTTTTGGGGGGGTTACGTAAAGGTCATTCAACTTTAAGTCTTTAAGCATTATCAAATAAATATCGTCGTTCTATTTTATATCACCTATTATTCATTTAGTAACTTTTAAGGTTATTACACTAAAGACATTGTACATTGTAGTGCATACAGAAACCTTGAGCTTATTTTCTTTTATAGTGATGAAAATGATTTTGCCCAATTCCTAAAATTAAATTTGAAAATAAAATAACAAAGTTTTATAAATCATAGGCCATTACAAATTGATACATCCATAAATTAAACAAGAGCTTCTAGTACAATTTATAATTTGTGATTCTTTTTAGGGAATTACTTGTGAGTTCTTTAATTTGCGTTGATAGAACAAGTTGTCATTCAACGTATATGTAGGGGGGAAATCCGTGGAAAGTGCATGCGGTATCAAGGAAAGGAATTTGAGAAAAATGAGAAACACTCCGAGTATCACAATCAGGGGAAAGACGACTTTGAGTATCACCATCGAGCTTTCGATCATCAGGATGAGGAATTGCTCTTACTTGAGCCCCTCTTAGCTTATTGGATTCGTATATCCATTCTTCTATGGATCTCCCTTGCAAACGTAGCCCCAAGCCCCCAATGTCACAAGAGCTAATGGCAACCCACCTGAATATTCGATTATGTCTTGTGCCAAATTAACATAATCATGTGATGGAAAGGGACTTTGTAAAGCATGCCAGCTAAAAGTTGCATTGCTTCATTGTAATTTAAAATCTTGGTCTCATATCTTTCATTTGCTCCAAGCCCACTTAGCAAATGTTTGTTTCGGGTTGTAATAATTATTAAACTTCCCGAGCCAAACCAACTTCTTTCTCTTGCTAACGATTCTAATTGGCTTTTATGATCAACACCATCAAGAACAATTAGAAAGGTCTGGAGGACGCGAAGTAGGGCAGAAGACTAGGGCAAGTTTGGGTGCTAGTGTAGGGAATTATTTGCTAGGGGTAGTATACCTATTTTGATTTCGTGTTCCTTGTTTAGTACGAAGCTGGGCGCTTTACTCTGTTTTCTTTTACTTTTATGGCTGCAGTATTTATGTTATGTAATCTTGTAATCTTGTTCGGTGCTTCACTCTGTATTTATGTACTATGTATTTGCATGGTGTCTCTTGTTTTGAGCCGTGGGTCTATCGGAAACAGCCTTTCTACTTCTTTAGAGGTAGAGGTATGGACTGCGTACATCTTACCCCCCAGACCCCACCAGGTGGGAATACACTGGGTTTGTTGTTGTTGTTGTTGTATCTGAAAGGAAGCAACTACTATCAAACTGTTGAAATAGTCGATTGAAGACAGATTTTGCCAAAGTTGTTTTTCCAATTCCACCATCCACTTTGCAGTAAAAACTCTATATCTTCAATACGAGAATCTAATCCAATTGGGTAACGAGCAACATCTAGAGGTGTCTGGTTAACCTCTTGCAGAACTTGTTTTATAATACTTTCAATACATTTTGATTCATGCCTACAGTTTTTTAGCAACAAGAGAAGTTAGAAAACAAAACAATTCTTTGATATTTTGCGAATAAAAATTAAATAGTTGAATCAAGAAGTCGATCAGTACCCGCCAGCAACATTTTGCGAATCCCATCCAGATAACTTTGCAGCTTCAGTTAGTGCAGCTCTCCATTTCTCCACTCTTTCAGCTGTGAATGATCGTTCCTTGAGCATAGCGAAAGTTTTACCAAATTCCCCAGTTTGTCTTCGCACATGAGAAGGATCAACATCATAGAAAATAGGCAAAACTATTTGCTTTAACTTGTCTTTACATTCGAGAATTTTGACAAGTTCACCAAGACACCAACTAGACGATGCATAACTTTTTGAGAAAACAATAATAGAAATCCTAGACTCTTCAATTGCTTTCTCAAGTTTGGTTGAAATGACGTCTCCTTTTCTCAATTCCTCATCATCTATGAAGGTTTTAAATCCGACATGGCACAATCGGGTGTAAAGATGACCAGAGAAGTTATTGCGTGTATCTTCACCTCTAAAACTCAGAAAGACATCGTAGCTCCATTTAGTTTGGGAAGAAGAAGTAGATGATTCTCCTCGAAGTAATGGAGTATTCATGGATAAATAATTTTGATGAATTGTATATATGGAAGAATGTAAGGATTGTTTTAGTGAATATACGGAGGTCACTGAAGCAGGTAGATATATATAGCCACAGGCTATAGTTTCCTCCTGGAAACTTAATAAGGCGTTCGGCCATGAATTTTTTTTATTTTTTTCTCGGAAAATACTTTACATCATAAAAATATAAAAAATATGTTTTCACTTGTTTATTTTTTTCAAGAATTTCAAATATAGTCTAAATTAATCTCAAAGACAAAAAATAAACAATTCTATTTTATTTCATATTCAAACTGTTTTTCTAATTCTAAGTGAAATATGGTCTAATGCCTACTTTAATTGAGATGGGTCAAGTCATTTGCAACTCCTTCAGAAGTTTAACCTAAATAAATGGGAAATTTCCCAACATATTTCTTTTTTTTCGTTTGGTTTTCCATCTGGTATTCGGTATTCATACTGGAGCCCCGCATGTTCTGGGGGTGGGGCTCCCAACATAAGGGTAAAGTAGTCCCATCACTATACCACAACTCATGTTGATCCCAACATATTTAATTGCCAGCGTAGGCATGACATGTGTTAATGTCATAAATGATCGAGATTTGACAAGAGTTAAGGTGTGTTTGGCATGGAAAAAAATATTTTCTAAGAAAAAAGTGATTTTTTATACTTATTTTCTACATTTTGATAGATATTTTTAAAAAAATATTATTTTATGAATATTTATATATATGTAATCTCGTAAAATACTACGCGGAGTGGATGGAGTGGGGAGTGAGGGTACGGGGTGTTGGGTTAGTGGAAATGAGATAATGAATTTGAATTGTTACTATGAAATTTGTTTTCCCTGCTTTTCCTTTGTATTAGGCGCCTAAATTACTACATATGATCTCAAATTTGCAACATAACTTCAAAAAATAATAAAAACAATTTTCAATCATCAATCGACCAAAATGACAACAAATCTAACAAACAAATTATAATAATAGAAAATTTGTCAATATTTTCAAACTCATATGATACTTTTCGCTTTTTATTTATTCATTTAATTATCTTTTGTGCTTTGACTTATATAAATATTATTAGTACTCTATATTTTAGATTTTTAGTCCATACAAAAACCTTGAGCTTATTTTCTTGTAGAGTGATGAAATATGGTTTTGCCTAATTCCTAAAATTAAAATTTGAAATAAAATTAAAAAGTTTTAATAAATTATAGGCCATTACAAATCAATACATACATAAATTTGATCAAATAAAATTAAATAAGAGCTTCTAGTACAGGTTCTTTAATTTGTGTTGATAGAACAATTTGCCATTCAAAGTAAATGTAGGGGAAAAGTTGGTAGATATTAAGTGAAAACATTTAATTCTTTTTTCTTTTTGAATGTTTCCAAACTCAAAATTCTTTGTTCGCTTGCCAACCATACGAAAGAGACTTAAACAAACCTCCACATACAATTTTTTAAGTCCTTTCACTTATTTTCCACAAATCAAGGCGATAACGTGTTGAATGATTGGCACCAGCTCATTACCTCATTAGTATTGATAACGTAAGGTCAATCCTACCTTGCTTATTGTGAAAGGATGCAAGCTGAGATGGTAGTTGAAAGTTAGTGCAGCTGATGTAATTAGTTAGAGAATCAGTTAGTTAAGTATGACAACCGTTAAAGAGAAGTTACAGTTGCACATTGTATAAATAACACTATGTGTGCATCACAAAAGAATGTATGAAAAATATTGATCATGTAGAAATTTCCAGAAGATCAGTTATACTCTTACTTTTTCATTCTTCTTTTTCTTCTCTAGCAGTTCTACCATAGTTTCTTCCTATTAGTCGATTGTTCCATAGTTTCTATGTCTATAGCTGCTGAAGCTTGAAGTATAGTAGGTAAATTCACATGGTATCAGAGCAGAAAGAATCATCTTCGAGCAACGAAAATATGGCAGAAGAGAAGATAGATCATACACATCCATTATACCTACATCCATCTGACACACCTGGATCAATTTTGGTACTAGTGCAGCTGAAAGGATTGAAATATTATGGACTGTGGAGAAGGTTCATGAAGCTAGCTCTTCAAGCTAAGAGAAAGCTAGGATTTGTAACTAGATATTGCAAAAAGGAAAACTACATAAAGGAGCTACATGAGCATAGGGAAACCTACAATGCAATCGTGTTATCTTGGATTATTAATACAGTTTCAAAGGATCTGGTTAGTAGTATTGTGTATGCTTCAAATGCATATGCACATTATGTGTGGGAGGATTTGCGTGAAAGATTTGATAAAGTGAGTAGAGTTCGAATTTTCCAATTACATAGAGAAATCGCAATAATATCACAAGGAACTGATTCTGTTTTAGTGTATTTCACAAAATTGAAGTAGTTGTGGGCTGAATTTAATGTGATGACTCCTTCACCAGATTGTGGATGTGATAAGGCGAAAGACTATGTTGATTATCTTCAACAACAGAGATTACTTCAATTTCTTAGCGGGTTGAATGAAGTGTAAGATTAAGCTAGGAGGTAAATTCTCATGAAAACTACAGAACCGACCTTGAATCAAGCTCATGCAATGATCATTGAAGATGAAGGTCAGAGATCAAATCCTTATCCAGCTTTGACTGTTGGAGCAGAACCTATTGTCAAATCATCAGGAGGAGGCGATCCAAATCCACTGGCTATGCAAGCAGGAAGAGGACAACCTTACAAAGGTAACAAACCTTTCATGCAGTGTGATTTTTGCCACAAAAGGGGGCACACAAGGAGTCAATGCTAGAAGATAGTTGGATATCCATCTGATCAAGGAGGAAAGAAGCAATATATAACAAATTATGCAGGAATACTTGGAGGTGATACAAAAAGGTCATCTAAGGAAGGAAAAAATAATCATTTTATAGAAGATCAGTATAAACAAATTTTGGAACTGCTGAACAAAGGCAATACATTAGCAGATCAAAATTTGGAGGAGAAACATGTGACTATGATAGGTAAATCAATATCATTAATATCAGAATTATCTTGTGTAGAATGGATAGTTGACTCAGCAGCATCACATCATATTTCTGCAAATATAGATGCTCTAGATAGTATAAAAGAGTTCTGTTCAAATAAAGGTGATCAGGTGTGTATGCCTACTGGTATGAAATCCGTAATTACACACATTGGTAATGCATCATTGTCAGGTGATTTGCAAGTAAAAAATGTATTTCATGTGCCTAAGTTCAAGTATAATCTCCAATCAGTATCAAAGTTGACAAAAGAACTATACTGCTCTGTCAAATTCTTTCCTGATTTTGTGTATTTCAAGATATTTACAGTGGCATGGTAAGGGGGATTGGTAAGGAGAGTGAGGTCTTGTACATCATCAAGAAAAACAATGATGCGGGAAGCAAGAAGGTTGTCTCAAATACTACTAAGGAGAAGATGGTAGTAGATGGAGGCTTATGGCGTAGGAGGCTAGGACATGCATCTGTCAGCACCATGAAGAATGTAAAATACCTTCAAAATAAGGTGATAGATATAGCTGTAAATAGTGATTGTTTAGTGTGTCCTATGGCAAAACAAAATAGACTCATGTTTCCTAGAAGTACCACAAGAAGTTATAATCCTCTTAGTCTTTTACATATGGATATATGGGTCCATATAAATACCTTACACGTGAAAGAAAACATTTTTTCTTAACAATTTTTTATGATAATCAAGGTATACTTGGATACATTTGTTGCAAACAAAAAGTGATATGATTGTTGTCTTGAAGAAGTTCCTTTTATTCTTGAGAACACAGTTCATATATTCTGTAAAAACAATAAGAACAGATAATGGAATTGAGTTTTTTAACAAGCAAACTGGTGAATTATTTACTGAATATGGTATAGCTCATCAAAGTAGTTGTGTGTATACTCCTCGGCAGAATGGGATAGCTGAAAGGAAGCATAGACATGTCACTACTAAAAAAAACTGAAAAACCGACCATGAAAAATCGACCACAGATTGTGGTCGGTTTTTTAAAAAGAAAAAAAAAGCGACTACAAGTGGTCGCTTTTATATTTTAAAATTTCACAATAATTTTTTCAATAATTTTTATATTAATTATTATTTATTTTATAAAGAAGAATTAAAAAAATAAGAAAACCGACCACTTGTGGTCGTTTTTTTTAAAAAAATATATATTTAAAAAAAAACTAACCACTTGTGGTCGATTTTTAATTTTTTTAATTTATTTTTAAAAAACCCGACCACTAGTGGTCGGTTTTAAATTATTTTTTTAAAAAAAATATTTTTAAAAAACCGACCACAAGTGGTCATTTTTTAAAAAAAAAAACGACCACTTGTGGTCGGTTTTTGAACTAAAAAAATAATAAATAAATAATTTTTAGTGAGCAATAATTATATATATGTAATAAAATATCTAGTGATCGATTGATGAATGATGTAGTCAAAACCTAATATTGTATTAAGATAATCAAATATAATTAATCGATCACTCATCTGAGTAAGTATAAGAAGCACATCACATTATATTATTGGATAATATACTTGTGTACGTATGTGATAGATATAGTACTTATTTAGAACTTGATATAGTCGATAGTGTGTATATGTTTGTGTATGTATAGGTATATATATATATACATATTATACAGTGAAGGTATATTAATGACATACGATAATATAATCGATAATTCATCTGAGTATTTGTAAAATACATTGTATATTATTATGGGGTACTAAAATCGTGCATTTTATGTTTATAGTACGTATCTGAAAGATGGTAGACAATTAAATATATGTATATACGTATATCTCATGGAGTGACGTATGCAGTAATCGAAAACTAGATAACTGAATGTATATATCAACATATTTTGAATGATTCACTCATATATATGATACTATTGAGGATCGAAGTAATAATATAATGTATGTTGATGTGATATTAATGTTAGTCAAAATAATCGATAACTCATCAAAGTTTGTATACGAAATATGTCACATTATATTACGAGATAATATACCCGTGTACGTATATATAGTATGTATTTAGAACTTGATATATATAGTAGATAGTATGTATATGTGTGTGTATGTATAGGTATATATATAGTATATGTACATATTATGTAGTGAAGGTATAATGACATCAAAAACTAGCAGAATCTACCAAAAACAATGATTATAACGTAAGATAAGTAATCGATAATTTATCTGATTATAACACGTTGTATTATGAGGTATATACATACATACATATATAACGATGAATAATACATTTAGGCTGCTAGTTTAGCAAAATTATTAACTTTTAAATTTTAGTATCTTTTACACATTTTTCTTGTATCAAACAAATTTTCGACGTGCCACATTCATGATTGAAAATGTACAAATTATTTTATTAATTTTTTGATATCATTTTTTACAATTTATTAATTCAAATATAACATTTTTTATATAATTTTATTAAATTATTGGTAATTGTGCATACTCATATTTTTGCAAATACATTGTCTAGTTTTTCATTATTTAGTATTATTTATTTTATTATTAATATTATTATTATTATTATTATTATTTATTATTATCTATTATTATTATTATTTATCTATTATTTATTTTATACTATGTTGACACCCAATTTTGACCCACCGATATTACTTTTAGGCTGCTATTTTATCAAAATTATTTAATTTTAAATATTATTATTATTTTCACTTTTTTTCTTATATTAAATACATACTAACGTGTCGCATTGATAATTTAGAAAAATGCATAAATTATTTTATTATTTTTAGTATCATTTTTATAATTTTTAAAACTCAAATACGATATTTTATGTAATATTATTAATATTTATTAAATTATTTTTTGCCTAATTGTGCACACTCACGTTTTGTAAATACATGTCTAGTGTCGCATCATTATTCTTATTCTTATTAACATTGTTATCATATATATTATTTATTATTATTATATATTATTTATTTACTATTATTATCTCTATTAGGATTTAAAACAGCCTAATTGAAATCACTTAGCCTATTTTATTTATCTCTTAGCCTCAAAGCTATTATAATTTTAGCCATTGATTACAATCATAGCCAGATTCAATTTAAAATTTTTAATTTTTAGATCTCATCCGTCGATCCAAAATGGATCCGACGGCTGAGAGCGAAAACATCTTTTCTTTCCTTATTAACCCAAAGAACCCCTAAACCCTAATTTCCAAAAATCATCCCTCCCCATCTCTCTAACCCTTCTCTCTCTCAGTCTCCCCTTCTCTCTTCTCATCATCATCGACATCCATGGCTACCGCCGGCCACCCCAGCGCCAACGAAGCCTTGCTCTCCTCCTCTCCCTCTACAAGACCCCTCCCGCGATCCCTCTGTTCATCTGTTCAAACCCCGGTGCCGCCTCCCCAAAAATCAGTCGCCCAACGTCAACAGCAGCCATCGAAAGTAGCCATAGCTGTTGCTGTTGCTCCGTCCTCTCCAAGCACCACCAACAATGACAACAACGTCACCACCGACGAACAGAGTCACCGTCTCCTCCTCTCTATCACACTCCTCTCTCCGTCGGAAGCCAAGAACGACCAGCCCCCGTCGCTACTCAAAGCCACCACTCCAGCCGCCAGATCCCTCTGTCTCCATGCCTAAGACCCGGTAACCCCCCTTTCAACAAAATTAATAGGTATTAGAGTCCATTTCATGATTTAATCTTAGATTTTACTCTTTTTGCTATTTGTGATCTAAAAAATATTGAAATGATTGCTGTGAGTCTATTGAAATTCGCTGGTTGTTGTGTTTATTTTATCGTTTATACTGTCATACATGAAAATTTCAGTCGTGGCAATGCTTATTCTTAACCAAGTCCCAATCACGTTATCAATTCTTTGCCTACTTAGTCTGATAGGTGTTGAATGTGAATTTCTTTTATTCTTGAAAACTATTTGGGCATAATTTTGGGCAACTAAATTATAATGGAATATATTACATGTTTAATTGCCTCGTGATTTCAATTTTAGCGTATATGGTAAGTGTCAAAATATTTTATTTATCTTTTTGGTCAATTACCTATGAATTAGGATAGTACTTTAATTAAGGTATATAATACGACTATGATATAAAGATAAAGGTATATATCATTTGATATAGTTGCATGCAGTAAATGTTTTTTGACAAGAATGAGGAAATAAATCTCATGAATTATTATTCTACTTGATTCTGAAACACCATTTAACTTCATTAATGGAGGGCTAAGATAATTCCAACTAAGGTCTATCTATCTATTTTGTATGTTGTTGTTAATGTAATTTTGACTGTCCTGTTGTTATTATAGTGTTGTCTTTGTCTTATGTTGATAATCTAGTTTGGATTGTTGATTGGAAAATAGGTTTTAAACACCTCACTACATTGTGTTCTTGTTATTGTGTGTGAATCCGAGAGTGGACATCCATAGGGTCCTCGGTTCTCTTGAACTTGTGGATTGTTTTGGATGTATGTTTTGGTGTGTTCTTGGTCGCTGGTCATTCTTGTATCAAAATGTGTAGTACTGACTTGAAAATGATTAAGTTTAGTAACTTGAAAGTGGATACATATAGAAGTGTAGCTATTTGAAAATGGTCAAGTATAGTGACTTGAAAATGTGAATTAGTTAATTGAAAATAGCTAAGTGCAGTGACTTGAAATACTAGTACATGACTTGAAAATGGTTAAGCGTAGTTACTTGAAATGTGTTAAGTGTAGGGACTTTAAAGGGGATTTTGTGTTTTGAAAGTGGTTTGGTTGGTGACTTAGTCACTTGAAAATGGTTAAGTGTAGGGACTTTAAAGGGAATTTTTTTTTAAGGTACTTGAAATGTGGACTTGTATTTTGAATTTAGTTAAGTGTGGTCACTTGAGAAGTGAATAAGTACTTGAAAATGTTTAAGTGTAGGTAGTTGAAATGTGGACTTGTATTTTGAATTTAGTTAAGTGTGGTCACTTGAGAAGTGAGTTAGTGACTTGAAAATGCATAAGTGTAGGTACTTGAAATGGGGACTTGTGTTTCTAATTTAGTTAAGTTTGATCACTTATGAAGTGAATTAGCGACTTGGAATGTGTCACGCCCCAAAATCCCATCGGGCCGGACTGGCACCCGAAACCGAAAAGGCCCGAGAGAACCAGTTCAAATACCTGTACTTTCACTTACATGTCACCAAAAATTTGGGCAGCACTTCGTTACATATAGAAGGGTCTAATTCCCTGTATCAGAACAACACGCACAAATATATATATATAATACTTGGCCATCGGGGCCACCACATATACAAATATAACATCACTATATAAACTCCCATGACTTTACCCTTCCTTATGTCTACAAAGCCTCTAGGATATATATAAATGACATAACTAGGGTCGGGACAAACCCCCGCTCACACATGACTCCTGTACAATAACAAAACATAAGGAACCGACTTGGAAAGCTCCGAAGCAAACTGGAGCTCACCAACAATAGTTGTATGACCTGGATCCTATCTATGCTGCGAATGAGCTGAAGCACCTGTGCCTGCAGCATGAAATGCAGGTCCCCCGTGAGGGACGTCAGTACGAAATATGTACTGAGTATGTAAAGCTGTAACTAATCATATGTGATATGGGGGATCAAGAAAATCATCCACAAGTGAATAAATCATAATAGAAGTGAACCACACTTCATAAACACTTTTAGGATCATGTACATTATCATTAATCTGAATTAGGTTCTTGAATTCAAACACATTTGTGGAACGATATACATTCGTTCATTTCATTCTTTATAATTATCATTCGCCATTACCTCCTCCTCCCGAACCTCCAACCACCTAACAATAATCAATATTGTATCGTACTGTGACCATTAGGCTGCCCCCAGTACATATCAACTGGGATCGACCCATGCTAGGTTATGCCCCTGGGATACCACCCATAAACACATAAATAGGGATCGACCCATGCTAGGCTTATGCCCCTGGGATACCACCCACACGTATATCAAGTAACACACATAAGAGATCTTTCCAATAACTTAGTTCAAAAGCTTTTGAGATTATTACATTAGTGTTCATGCCAATATAGTACCTTTGGAACAATGATACATCAATAGGAATAAAGTAATAGACCTTCTATACAATAACGATGTAATAAGGACTCATTGGTACATCAACAATGTGTTTCAGAATCATCAATATCACAACAATGAAATAGGAGCCTTTTGGTATATCAATGAAACATTTGACACTTTATAGAATGGAAATAACTTCGTTGGTAATGTAGAATAATACATGTTTTTGGACAACCTCGGAATCTTATTTGATGGAACATTGATGTTTTCATGCCCAAGAACATCGTTAGAGTATGCTTTACATACCTCGTTGTAGATTCAGATACCAATTCAACACAACTTCCCGCCTTTATAAATCACTTATCTACAATGAAATATTCGGCATCTAGTATTAGCAACCCAACACCACAATTCTCTTCCATAATTCCATACAACCACTATTTGCAAAACATTCCAAAAACCAACTTGAACAATAGGTTTATGTGTGTGTGTGTGTATATATATATATATATATATATATATATATATATATATATATATAATCATCATTTCAATACCACATCATCCCTTCACAATTCAACATAATCCAACATCATTTCCCAATCATCTTTCAACAACAATCAAGTAACATACTTCTTATGCTCACATGCATATATATATACATATCCATATAAGTAACACCAACATAATTTACATTCTTACCATAAAATGTCCCTTTTGATTTTGAAGTACTGTTGGAACAAATAAGGGGTGCTTCTCGAAGCCCTTGAGACGGTGAACACAACTACGGAATCAATTTGGACTTTCCACGGTTGAATCACAAGATAATTGGAGTTGAAATTAGGCTAGGGTTCCTTATTCTTCAATAATTGGATGATGAATGATGGATATTAGGCTAAGTTTATGTATATAATGACCAATTTTCGTCCATGAGGTGATGGAAAATGACCATATTGCCCTTAAAATTTTAAATAAATCTGAATCTGTCCATGGTGGACTGTTTTGACAGGCTAAGGTAAATCGGCCATAACTCTTTGCTCCGATATTGGATTTGGGTGAAATTGGTATAGTTGGATAGATAATTCAAAGGGATTTCATTTCATATAAAGTAGTCCACCCAGTTCGTCCTGTACAAGGAGTTATGATCGTTTGAAGTTGACCCTAAAAATCTATTTTGAGAGGCTGAAGTAAAACGAGTATAACTCCTTACTCAGATGTTAGATTTGGATGAAACCAATTGCATTGGAAATAAGACTCAAAGATATTTCTTTTGATATGTGGTATCTCTCCCAGTTCATTATATTAAGGGAGTTAGGATCGTTTAAAGTCGACCCAAAAAACTGGCAGGCCTCAGTAGTTTGTGTGCAGGAAATTTTCCTGCACATTTACTGTTCACATTATCTCGGCCACCGTTTTATAGTTTCGAACGTGCTCAATTATATCCGAAACTTATCCGTTTTTGGAAATATTTATATCGTTGGAAATCTTATTCAATAAACTTCGTATGGAAACATCGACGGGCAAATTCCGGTATAAATAAAGACGATTCCTATACACATATAATCAAACTATACACTTGAAACCATCTCAAAATAATCAATACTCATACTTAAACTCATATATACCTAACTTAGGATCGATACATATACTCCAACACATATAACCATGGCTAATGCACGTAATTAAGTACGGGGTGTTACATCCTTCCCCCCTTAAGGACATTCGTCCTTGAATGTAAATGTAGTTATTTAGCCGAAACAAGTTCGAATTCATAATTGATATTCACGTCATCATATAGATATTATGCATATGTAAAAACTTACTTGTTAGTGTCCCAGTTCCACTCCTTGCATTTCTTTTTCACCTTTTAACAAATAAGGGTATTTCGATTTCATTGCTTCCTCCGCTTCCCATGTAATCTCTTCCCTTTGTTGATTTCTCCAAAGTACTTTCACCGATGCTACTTCTTTATTTCTCATCTTCTTAACTTGACGATCTAATATAGCAATAGGCATCTCCTCATAGGTAAGATCTTCTGTTACTTGCACGTCTTCAGTAGAAGTAATAAGGGATGGATCTCCGATGCACTTTCGAAGCATCGATACATGAAATACTGAATGCACTAATGAGAGTTCCTAGGGTAGCTCTAATTCATAACAACTTGCCCACATCTTCGAATAATCTTATATGGGCCTATATATCGTGGACTCAACTTTCCTTTCTTGCCAAATCTCATCACCCCTTTCATTGGCGATACCTTCAAAAATACCCAATCGCCTAACGAAAACTCTAGCCCTCTTCTTTTACTATCCGCATATGACTTGTGTCGACTTTGGGCTGTTTTCAACCGTTGCTGAATCACCTTGACTTTTTCTATGGCTTGATACGCAAGATTCGGTTCGAACATAAGAGTTTCACCCGCTTTAAACCATCCTATTGGTGATCTACACTTCTTCCCATATAAAGCTTCATATGGTGCCATTTTGATATTTGAATGATAGCTATTATTGTAGGCAAACTCAATAAGAGGTAAATGATCATCCCAGCTGCCTTTAAAATCTATCACACATGCTCGTAGCATATCTTCAAGTGTTTGAATGGTGCGCTCTGCTTGTCCATTCGTCTGAGGGTGAAAAGTTGTACTCAGATTCACTTGTGTTCCCAAACTCCGTTGGAAAGACTTCCAAAAGTTTGCGGTAAATTGAGTTCCCCGATCCGATATAATAGAAGTTGGCACTCCATGTAATCGGACTATTTCTTTAACATACAACTTTGAATATTCTTCAACCGTGTAAGTGGTCTTAACGGGTAAGAAATGTGCGGATTTAGTAAGCCTATCCACAATCACCCATATAGAATAGGCAAGCTTGTAACAAAATCCATGTTGATCATGTACCACTTCCAAATTGGAAGATCTATGCATAGCATATAGCCTCCGGGTTTTTGATGCTCAACTTTAACTCTTTGACAATTTGGACATTCAGCTATAAATTCTGCAATGCTCTTCTTCATGTCATTCCACCAATACATATCTTTCAAATCTTGATACATTTTGGTTGATCCTGGATGAATGGAATACCTTGAAAAATGTACCTCTGTCATAATCTTCTTTCTTAGCCCGTCTACATCCGGCACACACAATCGGTTTTGGCACTGAAGTACTCTTTCTCGCGTAAGCTCAAATTCCTTGGTCGTACCACTCTGAATGTTCTCTTTAAGCTGTAATAAAATAGGATCTGTATCTTGTTTCTTTTTCACCTCAGCTACTAATGAGGATTCCGCAGAATTATGCACAATAAGCTCCTCGTCCGGAGTTTCGAGAAGACGAGCTCCTAGACTAGCTAATTGATGAAGATCTTTAATCATCCCTTGCCTCTCTATAGGCACCATCATAGCCTTACGACTTAACGCATCAGCTACCACATTTGCTTTCCCTGGATGGTACAAGATATCAACATCATAGTCCTTTAATAGTTCAAGCCATCTCCGCTGCCTTAAATTTAGATCTTTCTGATTAAAAATATATTGCAAGCTCTTATGGTCAGTATATATATCAACATGAACCCCATATAAGTAGTGTCGCTATATCTTTAAAGCAAAAATAACTGCTGCCAGCTCAAGATCGTGTGTAGGATAATTTTTCTCATGTGACCGCAATTGTCTAGAAGCATATGCTATTACCTTACCATGCTGCATCAATACACATCCTAAACCAATTCTGGAAGCATCACAATATACTGTATACCCTTCTGTACCTTCTGGAAGTACCAACACGGGTGTAGAAGTCAACTTATTCTTCAATTCTTGCAAACTCTCCTCACACACATCATTCCATTGGAATTTGGATGCTTTATGGGTTAGCTTGGTTAAGGGTGCTGAAATGGAAGAAAAGTCTTTAACAAACCTTCTATAATAACCGGCCAACCCGAGAAAGCTACGAATCTCCGCAGGCATTATGGGCCTTGGCCAGTTCTTCACAGCTTCTATCTTTTGAGCATCAACCTTTATCCCTTCACTAGATACAATATGACCCAAAAATGCCACCGACTTTAATCAAAACTCACATTTAGAGAACTTTGCATAAAACTTACAATCACGAAGAGTCTGCAATGCCTGTCGTAAGTGATTGGCATGGTCCTCTTCTAATCTAGAATAAACAAGAATATCATCTATAAAAACTATCACAAATACATCCAGGAATGGCTTAAACACCCTATTCATCAAATCCATAAAAGTTGCGGGTGCATTTGTTAGCCCAAATGACATAACTAGAAACTCATAATGACCATACCTTGTTCGGAAAGCTATTTTGGGTATATCTTTTTCTTTGACCCTCACTTGGTGGTAACCTGACCTCAAATCAATCTTAGAAAAGCACTTGGCGCCCTGTAACTGATCAAATAAATCATTAATTCTTGGGAGAGGATATTTATTCTTAATAGTCACCTTATTCAATTATCGATAATCAATACACATCCTCAGCGAGCCATCCTTTTTGAGCACAAATAACACTGGTGCTCCCCAGGGGGACATACTAGGCCTTATGAATCCCTTCTCTAGCAAATCTTGTAATTGCTCTTTCAATTCTCGTAATTCTGCTGGGGCCATTCTATACGGAGGAATGGAGATTGGTTGGGTGTCTAGTATTACATCAATACCAAACTCTACTTCTCGTTCAGAAGGCAAACCTGGAAGATTTTCAGGGAATACATCAGGAAATTCATTTACCACTGGTACAGTGTGAAGATCTGGTGATTCCGATTCCATATCCTTTACTCTAACTAAATGACATATGTAGCCCTTGGAAATCATTTTTCTCGCTTTGAAATAAGATATAAATCTACCTCTTGGTGCGCCAATCTTACCTTGCCATTCAATAACTGCTTCATCAGGAAAATGTAAATACATCTTTTTCGTACAACAGTCAATTTTGGCATAACAAGATGCGAACCAATCCATACCCATTATAACATCAAAATCTACTATTTCTAGTTCCACAAGATTGGCCATCGTGTCTCGACCACATACAGTTACTACACAATCTTTATAAACTCTTCTAGCAATAATAGATTCCCCAACCGGGGTAGACACTTCCAACGGCTTATCTAACAATTCGGGGGTTCTTTTGAACTTTTCAGCAACCAAAGGAGTAACATATGATAATGTAGAACCGGGATCAATTAGAGCATATACATCAAATGAAAATATAGACAACGTACCCGTAACCACATCTGGGAAAGCCTCTAGATTCGGTCGATCCGCTAAAGCATAAGTGTGATTCTGAGTCCCGCTGGAACTGGCAACTCTTTTTCCATTTCCAGCGTGACCCGCAGATTGTGCGCCCCTACCAGAATAAGATACCGGTGATGATGATGCAACAGCTGATCCCAAAGGTTGTGCTATGCCACCTGCGCCCCTTCGTGGGCATTCTCTCCTCATATGCCCCGTCATACCGCACCAAAAACAAATATTTGTTCCCATTCGACATACGCCCATATGATGCCTTCCACATTTATTGCATGGTTCTCGAGGAGGTCTAGATTGGCTCATATTCCCTTGCCCATGATAACCCACAGATCGCAAACTATGACCCTCACTTCTTTGCCCAAATTGACTGCCTCTGAACCCCTGATGCTGTGGTGGAGCACTAGCTGCAGAATAAGAAAATAATGGCCTAGGTGGTCTAGCAGAAAATTGAGGTCTAAAACCTCCCTGTGGCTCCATAAACTGCCCTGTAGATCTGGCCCTCTTAGAAGATCCGCTTTCAAATTCCTGTGTTCTTTTTTCTTTGCCTCTGATCTTCCATTTTCTGTGCAAATGCTTGGATCCTAGCTATATCCATGTCTTTATTCTGTGCAGCAATAGTACAATCCCTAACCAAATACGGATCCAATCCATTCACATACCGATGAAATCTGTCATCCATAGTAGCTATAACATTAGGAGCATATCTGGACAAGGAATTAAATCAAAGACTATACTCCCTCACACTTGTATTACCCTGCCGAAGATTTAAGAACTGATCCGCACGGGCCTGACGAGTCTCATATAGAAGATAATGATCAATAAATTCCTCTTTGAACTCTTTCCAAGTAGCTGGGGGTGCATCAATGCCCCTTGACCGTTTCCAATCTTCATACCAATATATAGCCTCACCTTTGAATCTATACGCGGCTAAATCCACTGTCTCTCTGCCCGATACATGCATCACCTCTAGGGCCCTTTGGATTTGATCAATAAAGTCCTGCGGATCTTCATTAAGATCGGATCCGGTAAAAGTAGGCGGATCCATCTTAAGAAAATCTTGCGTCCGAAAACTAGTCGCCCTATCAGTACCGCTAGAACCTATGGCAGGAATAGCTTGCCATTGGACTTGCCCAGCAACTATACAAGTCAAAAGTTGCACTGCATTTCTAAGATCTTGATCAACAGCATTAATAGGTGGCTCTGAGGATATAGTTCTCCTCCCCCTTATTTCTTCCGGACTAGGGGAAGTTTCTGATGCATGCTCGGCTAGAGCCTCACTTTGATTAGCTGGTATAGTGGGTGACTTACTAGTCCCCTCTCCGGCAGCCACATCTACTTTCTTACCGATATTTTTGCTTCTGGTAACCGAAATCATTACTATAATAAGAGAAACAAACTGATTCAGTGGTCAACTATGACTTCATATACAATATAAACTCTATCGCACGATCTAGACATGAAGAAAAGAAACAATTCCTAAATGTCCATAGCCTCCTGTTTATAGATGTGGTGCACAACACACTGATAAACAAGACTCTACGTAGACATGGCTTTGTAGACTCACTAGGACGAACCGTCTCTGATACCACTTTTGTCATGCCCCAAAATCTCATCGGGCCAGACTGGCACCCGAAACTGAGAAGGCCCGGGAGAACCCGTTCAAATACCTGTACTTTCACTTACATGTCACCAAAACTTTGGGCAGCACTTCGTTACATATAGAAGGGTCTAATTCCCTATATCAGTACAACCGCACAAATATATATATATATATATAATACTTGGCCGTCGGGGCCACCACATATACAAATATAACATCACTATATAAACTCCCATGACTTTACCCTTCCTTATGTCTACAAAGCCTCTAGGATATATATATACATGACACAACTAGGGTCGGGACAAACCCCCGCCCACACATGACTCCTATACAATAACAAAACATAAGGAACCGACTCAGAAAGCTCCGAAGCAAACTGGAGCTCACCAACAATAGCTGTATGACCTGGCTCCTATCTATGCTGCGAATGAGTTGAAGCACCTGTGCCTGTAGCATGAAATGCAGGTCCCCCGCGAGGGACGTCAGTACGACGTATGTACTGAGTATGTAAAGCTGTAACTAATCATATGTGATATGGGGGATCAAGAAAATCAGCCACAAGTGAATAAGTCATGATAGAAGTGAACCACACTTCATAAACACTTTTAGGATCATGTACATTATCATTAATCTGAATTGGGTTCTTGAATTCAAACACATTTGTGGAACGGTATACATTCGTTCATTTCATTCTTTACAATTATCATTCGTCATTACCTCCTCCTCCCGAACCTCCAACTACCTAACAATAATCAATATTGTATCATACTGTGACCATTAGGCTGCCCCCAGTACATATCAACTGGGATCGACCCATGCAAGGCTTATGCCCCTGGGATACCACCCATAAACACATAAATAGGGATCGACCCATGCTAGGCTTATGCCCCTGGGATACCACCCACACGTATATCAAGTAACACACATAAGAGATCTTTCCAATAACTTAGTTCAAAAGCTTTTGAGATTATTACATTAGTGTTCATGCCAATATAGTACCTTTGGAACAATGATACATCAATAGGAATCAAGTAATAGACCTTCTATACAATAACGATGTAATAAGGACTCATTGGTACATCAATAATGTGTTTCAGAATCATCAATATCACAACAATGAAATAGGAGCCTTTTGGTATATCAATGAAACATTTGACACTTTATAAAATGGAAACAACTTCATTGGTAATGTAGAACAATACATGTTTTTGGACAACCTCGGAATCTTATTTGATGGAACATTGGTGTTTTCATGCCCAAGAACATCGTTAGAGTATGCTTTACATACCTCGTTGTAGATTCAGATACCAATTCAACACAACTTTCCGCCTTTACAAATCACTTATCTACAATGAAATATTTGACATCTAGTATTAGCAACCCAACACCACAATTCTCTTCCATAATTCCATACAACCACTATTTGCAAAATATTCCAAAAACCAACTTGAACAATTGGTTTATATGTGTGTGTATATATATATATATATATATATATATATATATATATATATATATATATATAATCATCATTTCAGTACCACATCATCCCTTCACAATTCAACATAATCCAACATCATTTCCCAATCATCTTTCAACAACAATCAAATAACATACTTCTTATGCTCACATGCATATATATAGACATATCCATATAAGTAAAACCAACATAATTTACATTCTTACCATAAAATGGCCCTTTTGACTTTGAAGTACTGTTGGAACAAATAAGGGGTGCTTCTCGAAGCCCTTGAGACGGTGAACACAACTACGGAATCAATTTGGACTTTCCACGGTTGAATCACAAGATAATTGGAGTTGAAATTAGGCTAGGGTTCCTTATTCTTCAATAATTGGATGATGAATGATGGATATGAGGCTAAGTTTATGTATATAATGACCAATTTTCGTCCATGAGGTGATGGAAAATGACCATATTGCCCTTAAAAATTTAAATAAATCCGAATCTGTCCATGGTGGACTGTTTTGACAGGCTAAAGTAAATCGGCCATAACTCTTTGCTCCGATATTGGATTTGGGTGAAATTGGTATAGTTGGATAGATAATTCAAAGGTATTTCATTTCATATAAAGTAGTCCACCCAGTTCGTCCTATACAAGGAGTTATGATCATTTGAAATTGACCCTAAAAATCTATTTTGAGAGGCTGAAGTAAAACGAGTATAACTCCTTACTCAGATGTTGGATTTGGATGAAACCAATTGCATTGGAAATAAGACTCAAATATATTTCTTTTGATATGTGGTAGCTCTCCCAATTCATTATATTAAGGGAGTTATGATCGTTTAAAGTCGACCCAAAAAACTGACAGGCCTCAGTAGTTTGTGTGCAGGAAATTTTCCTGCACATTTACTGTTCACACTATCTCGGCCGCTGTTTTATAGTTTCAAACGTGCTCGATTATATCTGAAACTTATCCGTTTTTGGAAATCTTTATATTGTTGGAAATCTTATTCAATAAACTTCGTATGGAAACATCGACGGGCGAATTCCGGTATAAATAAAGACGATTCCGATACACATATAATCAAACTATACACTTGAAACCATCTCAAAATAATCAATACTCATACTTAAACTCATATATACCTAACTTAGGATCGATACATATACTCCAACACATATAACCATGGCTAATGCACGTAATTAAGTACGGGGTGTTACAGAATGTTTAGATGTAGTTACTTGAATTATAAACTTGTGTTTTGAATATAGTTAAGTGTGGTCACTTGAGAAGTGAGTTAGTGACTTGAACATGTTTAAGTGTTGGTGAAAATGCTTAAGTTCCCGTGACTTTAATAGTGAATTAGTGTTTAGAAGGTGATGTTGTTGGTAACTTTATTTGTTGAAAATGCTTAACATTTGGTGATTTTAATAGTGAATTAGTTTCATTGGTGCCTTTGTTAGTTGAAAAAGTTTTTGGTGACTTATTTAGTGAACTAGTGTTTAGTAGGTGATGTTGTTGGTGACTTTATTTGTTGAAAATGCTTAAGTGCCGGTGACTTTAAAAGTGAACTTTTGTTTATAAGATGTTGTTGGTTACTTTGTTAGTTGAAAATACTTGTGCCGGTGACTTTAATAGTGAATTAGTTTCGTTAGTGCCTTTGTTAGTTGAAAAAGCTTAAGTTTTGGTGACTTATTTAGTGAACTAGTGTTTAGGAAGCGATGTTGTTGGTGACTTTATTTGTTGAAAATGCTTTACTTTTGGTGACTTCAATAGTGAATTAGTGTTTAGGAGGTGATGTTGTTGGTTACTTTTTTTGTTGAAAATGCTTAAGTGCCGATGACTTTAAAAGTGAACTTTTGTTTAGAAGATGATGTTGTTGGTTACTTTATTTGTTGAAAATGCTTAAGTGTCGGTGACTTTAATAGTGAATTAGTGTTTAGAAGGTGATGTTGTTGGTGACTTTATTTGTTGAAAATGCTTAACTTTTGGTGACTTTAAAAGTGAACTTTTGCTTAGAAGGTGATTTGCTTGGTGACTTTATTTCAATCTACTTTTTTTGTTGTTGTTGTATTTTCATTTTGGTTACTGCTCTATATATTTATTGTGGTTGCATGCAGTATTTGGGTTTTCAATTTTTTTTTTTTTAAATTCCCAGAAAACCGACCACATGTGGTTGGTTTTTCTAATTTTTTTTGTAAAAAAACGACCACAAGTTGTCGGTTTTGTCTATATTTTTCTTTGCAAAAAATTGACCACTTGTGGTCAGTTTATTTTTTCCTAAAATTATTTTTTTCATTTAAATAAAATAATAATAAATTTTTAAAATGAATATATATATTTTTAAAAAACCGACCACTCGTGGTCGATTTTTAAAAAGTTACCACTACTTTTCCGACCAAAGATTTTTGTCAGTTTTGTTATCGGAAAATGGGAAAAACCGACCATTTTGTGGTCGTTTTTTCTCTTTTTTTTTTAGTGGTGTATGTTGGATGTTGCACGAGCTTTAAAGTTTCAAGGAAGTGTTCCAACAAAGTTTTGGGGAGAATGTGTACTCACTGTAGTGTACATTATTAATAGGTTTTCCAGGAAAACACCATATGAGATTTTACATGATAGACCACTATCAGCTGCTCACTTGAGAGTGTTTGGGTGCTTATGTTATTCAACAGAGCTTGTCACTAAGGATAAATTCTCACCTAGCGCAAAGGCTTGTGTATTCATGGGATATTTAGAAACCCAGAAAGGCTATAGGCTGTTGGATATTTCTTCTAATCTTTTTTGTATTTGCAGGGATGTGGTGTTCAAGGAACACATATTTCCATTTGATGTTAACTCTACAACTATTGAAGTGTCTCATTCAGCTCATGATAGGGGGACTGATCTGATTGCTCATGATCTTAAGCTACTTGAGTCATCAACAATTCCTGATATAGTTATGCAAACTTTTGATATAGTTGCAAAAGTTACAGATGATATAGCCGATACAGCAGATGCAAAAGAAGGACATAACATGGACCAACACATAGAAGATTATGATAAGGTTGATAACAATAATGGAGGTACTGAAACAGACAACTCAAATGACTTTGTTGCAGCAAATATTTTAGATGCAACGAAGGTAGGAGAAATGGAACCAGTAATTGCTACACCACAACCCATCAATAATACTCCTACTGAAGCCAAAAGATCTATAAGAAGCACTAAAGAGATACTTTGGAATCAAGATTATGTTCTCACCAAGAAGAGGGTCAATGGAATAGTAAAGTATTCTTGCTTATGATGGGATTTCTCAAAGGTGTAAAGTATTTTTGGCCAATATTTCAGCTCTTGTAGAACCTGCCAGCTTTGCTGAAGCCTTAAAAGATCAAAGATGGATTGAAGCAATGAACTTGGAGGTTAAAGCCTTAGAAGATAACAATACTTGACAAGTGGTAGATCTTCCAAAAGGAAAAATTGTCATTGGCTCAAAATGGGTATACTAGATAAAGTATAAAGCTGGTGGAGAAGTGAAAAGGTTGAAGGCAAGATTGGTTGTAAAAGGATACAATCAAAAGGAAGGACTTGATTTCCAAGAAACTTTTTCACCGGCTGCAAAAATGGTCACAGTAAGATCACTAATTGCATTAGCTTCTATGAGAGTTGGAATATGTATCAAATGGACGTGTATAATTCTTTTCTACAAGGAGATTTATATGAAGAAGTATACATGGAGCTACCACAAGGGTTCAGAAGAAGACAGGGGGAGAGTAAAGTACGCAAGTTGATGAAATCATTATATGGTTTGAAACAGGCATCAAGACAATGGAATATCAAGTTAACTGAAGCTTTGATAGAAGCTGGATACAAGCAAAGCCTATATGATTATTCCTTGTTCACTAAACAACATGGAGAAAAGTTTGTGGCAGTCTTGATCTATGTAGATGACTTGTTGATTACAGAAAATAATGAGGAATTCATAAGAGAAACAAAGGAGGTGTTGAAATAGAAGTTTAAGGTGAAAGACCTGGGTGAGTTGAGATACTTCTTAGGGATAGAAGTATTAGGGTCAAGTAAAGGAATTCTTCTGAACCAAAGGAAGTAAGCACTCCAACTAATTTCAGATTTAGGATTAGGAGGGGCCAAACCAGTTTACACTCCTATAGATCTAAACAAAAATTTACATCAGTGGAACATGATAAATATGCTAGAATAACAGATGATCCGGTGCTGGAAGATGTTACCAAGTATCCAAGGTTAATAGGAAGGCTAATCTACCTAGCAGTCACAAGACCAGACATTGTGTTTGTTGTGCAAACACTAAGCCAGTTCATGTAGACACCCAAGGGATCTCATTGGGATGCAACAATAAGGATTGTGAGACATGTGAAGCAGAGTCCAGGAAAGGGAGTTTTGTTGAGCAGTAAAGGTGAAGATCACCTGACAGCTTTTTGTGATGTAGATTGGGCATCTTGCCCAAATACTGAAAAATCAGTGACTGATTATGTGATAAAGTTTGGTGAATCTTTAATTTTATGGAAATAAAAAAAGTAGCAGACAATATCAAGAAGCTTTGCTGAAGCAGAATACAGAAGCCTTGCAGCAACAACATCAGAAGTTACTTGGTTACTAGGTCTATTTGGAGAATCAGGAGTGAATATTGCAACACCAGTCAATGTATATTGTGATAGCAAAGCAACACTGCAACTAGCAGCAAACCCCATATTTCATGAAAGAACTAAACATGAAGAAATAGATTGTCATTTTGTAAGAGATAAGATAAAGAAAGGGAAGATTCAGGCAGAATACATTAGCACTAAAGATCAACAGGCAAATTTACTCACTAAAGGACTTGGATATGCTCAACATAGCTACCTACTTAGCAAACTTAGAGTTCTTAATGTCCTACACCCTACAGCTTAAGGCGGAGTGTAAAAGGATACAAACTGAGTGGTAGTTGAAAGTTGGTGCAGTTGATGTAGTTAGTTAGAGAATCAGTTAGTTAAGTGTGACGGCTGTCAAAGTGCACAGCTGTCAAAGAGAAGTTACAGTTGTACATTGTATAAATAACACTGTGTGCATCACAAAAGAATGTATGAAAAATATTGATCATGTAGAAATTTCCAGAAGATCAGTTACTCTCTTCCTTTCTCATTCTTCTTTTTCTTCTCTAGAAATTTTACCATAGTTTCTTGGGAGAGTTTACCAAAAGGACACTATGAAAAACTATTTTGCCAAAGCTCCAAACTTGTTGAATAATTTGCCAAAAATACACTTAAATCCACATCATCATCAACTTAATAACTTCATCCACAAATTTTATAATAATTCACTTTAACCCAATACTTCCAACTTAATAAATTTATTCATAAATTTTAAATAATACACTTCAACCCACTCCATCATCCTGCATTATATATATAAAATATCTAGGTTTCTAAAAATATTAAAAAAAAAATCCAAAAGCTAAAATAGAAGGTGGTTGTTTTCCCTCCAAAAAGCTCCAATTTCGGTCACTTTTTCGACGTTATTTTTCGGCTATCAGCTCTAAATCATCCCACAAACATCATAAGCTTGTCCATTGCACCTATTGTTACCCCCATTTGTTTGGTATCTTCTCAAACACACTTTCCACTATTGTTTAAAACCTTAAAACCGCTCACAGTACTCAAAAGCACTTTAGAAAGTACATTACAGCAGCTTAGGTGACTCCAAGTTTATTTTTCTATTCCATAAACCCAAGGATTGTTGATTAGAAGCAATATTTGCAATTTCACGATTTTCGTACAAAAAGCTGCCCAATCATCAACCACTGATCGTCATTCATCGACCGTGAATATAACCCGACCTAGACCATAAGCATAATCTATCATTGATCAAAGCCTAATTTCACGATGTCTATTGCAGAATTTGTTCTGGTTTCTAGTGATTTCATGGGAGAAAGGATAAAGACTTCCAAATGTTGGAAATGGAGATCTTTTACCAAGGTGACAATCCTCATTGTTGTTTGCCACAACAGTTCATACAACGAATTGGTTGCAAGCGTAATGCAGAGCGGGGATCTAGATTGTGCGTCGGGCGACATAGTGATTAGTTATCTAATGAATTCGAGGGAAAATGTGAATCATACAATCATAAATAGTAATGTACGTGTTTTGATGTACATGATGGATGTCGATGTAGATGGCTTTAGGCCTATTTAAGGATAAATGTAGCTAAGAGGTCCTTTAAAGGACTGTTAAATTCATCAGAACCCCCACTTCCATGCCCGACAATCGACAATGATTTCAACGTTTACAAGAACAATGGTGATCATCCTATTAATACGGAAGATGATTGTATGTATATGGAAGAACGCAAGACGGCGAAGAAGATCATGGAACGAGATCACAATCGGGACATTCCTTCACTGACGGAGCCAATTTCTATATCGATCAAGCATTTACCAACAAGAAAGTGCTCAAAATGCTAGTAGACTCAACAGCGGTGAGGCAGTGTTTTGATTATTATTTGGAGAAGAATTGCTCTAAATTATGGAAGGTGAAATGTATATCTCGTAGTTACGGCTAGTTGTTGAGGGCAATAAAGTATGAAACCTCATGTAGATTTTGCATTTACAAGTATGTTGGTTGTACATGTGCGGTGTTGAACACGCCACCCACAGACATAAGAAATGGTCCTCCAAATTGATTGCTTCACTATGCGTAAAACATTTTTAAGATGATAAGGTTCCAAGCATAAGAAAAATTTAAAGAATTATGTTCAAGGAGTTGCATTTCCATGCAAGCTATTGGATGTGTTAGAAAGAAAGTGTAATTACGAAGCACATCATTCGCGAGACACCGAAGCACGAATATACTTGCATTCCAACGTTTTTCCACATGGTGGAGTTGTTGAATCCAGGATCTTCCTACTCTATCATGGTAAACCAGATTAGTGGATCATTTATTTACTACTACTTAGCATTCGGAGCTTGCATACAGGGACATGCCTACATGAGAAAGGTAATTGTCATCGATGACACATATTTGTATGGAAAGTACGAGGCGAGTTGTTGAGTGCTGTTTTGCAAAAATTTTAACTTTTGAAAGAAAGTCGCCACTTAATTTTGAAAAGGAATTAAGAAAACCTTTATAAAACACTTTAACGATTCAAAATAGAAAATCGTTCAATTTTAGAAAATTCCGAGTAAGTAGTTCCTATTAATATTTTAGGAAGGTGTTAGGCACCTGCATCTAAAATATCCACTAACTTGCGGTTATCCGAACTGTTTTGAAAACTTCTTTTGACTAACCTTCAAAAAAGCTGATTTTTGAAAAGAAAGCAATTTTAGGAACATTTTGGTGTTAATGCAAAATCAGTTTTTAGCGACTTGACTAAGGATTTAACTAGGTTTGCAAAACACGTAAGGCAAATAAGCACAAAGAAAAAGGGGAAAGGGAGAAAGGAAGAGATTTAGACCATTGGGCCCAAATCAATGACCTGTCCTAGTCTAATTGGGCCTTGCCCTATTTCACCTGTCCTAGTCTTGTTTTCGAGCCCTTGGCTCGACTCTTGCTCCACCTATATTAAATACAACTTTGACTTCATGGCCCGAATGAATGAATAAATAAGTGAATAAAATGAACAAGTACAACAATAATTAACTAAAATAAAATAAAATAAAATAACGAATGAGACTTTTCGGTCTCGTAGCTACTTCCAATGATAGGACTGTCATCCGCTTTCTTCTTCCGACTCCTTAGATCCATCTACCATGCGATGGATACTTGGATTTAGACCTTTGAGATTGACTCAACAGTATGGGCCTCATTGGCCCATTTTGAAATGCAAAAGGAAAGAGTCCACTTGGACTCCCCAACAGATTTCCATGCAAAACAAGAAACATAAAGACCATTAACATAATGATTAACAAAGGAAAAGAAAACATAAAACTAGCCAACCAAAGGAATTAAAATTAGCCGACACATGACCAATCAAAGATAGATGGAGAAAAAATAAAATAAAAATAAGTGTGATGTATTTAGGCAATCAAGCAACATATTAAGCAAATGACGTCTTGATACCTACATCATTCAATTAACGAAGACAGAGATGACACATAAACATTTTTTTAACTCATTTGAACTATTTCATGAGTATAGTGTTATTAATTTATTGTTAACTAATCAACCTAATCTTGTTCACGATTATTCCAAGGAAGGTATATGATAAAAAAGAGGTGGACAGAATTGTAACTGCACGCAGGGAAATTGAAAAGGATAGAAGGCTATATTATCCAAGTTTGTCAATTCTATTATGCGAATTATGTCAAAAGTGTTGACCTTAGGGATTATCCTTCAGTTTTAAACCAATATTCAAATGCTATAAAGGTCATTAGAGCTGTTAAAATAATTCTGTAGGTTCATGATCAGACAGGGGTGGTACATGATTACACATACATAGCATGTAAGCAAACCAATGAGTAAACTATGATTTTAGGGATGTTTTTTTTTTTTCAAAAGAAA
The DNA here is from genome assembly GCA_030864225.1 of Capsicum baccatum var. pendulum. Classification (NCBI taxonomy): domain Eukaryota; kingdom Viridiplantae; phylum Streptophyta; class Magnoliopsida; order Solanales; family Solanaceae; genus Capsicum; species Capsicum baccatum. The sequence goes on from CM061558.1 coordinate 135,545,626, forward strand.
ATTTGCCATGAACTCAAGATGAAGGGAGACTAAAGTAAATTACCAACTCATAAATCAAAACTAAATAAACAATGACCAGTTAAAAAGCAAGCTAAGCGGAAATGTTCAAATATAGAAACAATAAAGTAAATTACCAACTCATAAATCAAAACTAAATAAACAATGACCAGTTAAAAAGCAAGCTAAGCGGAAATGTTCAAATATAGAAACAATATATCAGGAATAACAGGAAGCAAACAAAAATCATGATAATTAAGCATTGAACTTAAAGATTGGGATGGCAAACAATAAATTTACCGAAACTATGTGCTGGATTTCATTAGGATAGCGATGACTGCGAAAAGTAGAAATTCAAGATCTTATAGTGAAAGATCAGAACACGGAACTAAAAAAAGGAACATTCAACATCAAGCAGAGCATGTAGGCTGAAGTAGACGATAAACCACCCCCTAGCATGTGTCGATCAATATTATGATAGATGGAGTAGTCATTCGACCTCCAAGGCAGTTAACTCAGTGCAACCAACCAAGATTGTGAAACCAGCAGTCAAACATAAATTATAACATAAACATTTGATTCAATATAACAGCCATCTCAAGAAAAATCCTACTGCCTTCCAAGGCTTCTACCACGAGCAATCCTCATGTGATTACGAATAAGCGATTTGGATACTATGAACAGGAAAACAGCAAAATCGTTTAAAAGAAGTCGAATTGAAAACCTCAGCACAGTTGTCGACTCAACGGAGTAGCAACCTATAACAAGCTAATCTTACGGCCTTCATAGACATTCTACAGCTACTCCCCCACAGACAAACAACAACAACATTATGAAGAATGAAATGAAGAAAGAAATAACGATAACACAAGTTAAAATATAAAGAAAAAAGTATTTACCTCTTTCGGAGCAGCAAAACAGGAAAACGAGCTAACGTCGAGATGCGCCAGCACCGGAAACCCGCGTTATCAACTCAGAACCTCCGATCAATCGACCAAATGGCATAAAGAAGAACAAAAGAGAAAAAAATTCACTAAAAGAAGCTGTCTTACTCTCTGAATTTTCTTACAACTATTTTTTCACCTAGCTTTCTCAGAAAATTTTCCCTCAGCCCCACCTATTGAGGATTTTCTCTAATTTTTGTTTTCCCTTCTTGAAGAGAATTTCCCCAATTTTTTCCCCTACACAGTGACCCAGAAGAAAACCCTCCCCTTTTCTTGCTCTAGAGAGAGCTATTTATAGAAGGGGGTTGAGGATTCACTTTTTGAACTCAAAAGATAAGAATGCTAACAAATTGTACCCACTTTTTTTTTGGATTTTTCAGCCAAATTACAATGGGTGGACCAATTAAAAAAAGGGAAAAACGATTCTCCCCCAAAACCAATGAAAATTGCCCAACTGCGTACGAAATTGTACGCATTATCCCGAGATTCGTGGAGGTAGACGTTGGGGTGACACCTAGCTCGTTCTAGAAGATTTTCGAGGTTCTTCGACATATGAACTCATGTGGAGGTCACGCGTGTCGTACGAATTGAAGGGGGAAAGGATGTATTTGGGTTTTCTCAGCTGAAAATGGGTTGATGGGTTTGGGTCTTCGCTGGTTGTGTTGGGATCGTTGAAGACTGGTCGGGTTATCATGGATGGCTGAGTTCACCATATTTTCGGTTGGGGGTTATCGAATTCGGGTAGTGACGGGTTGGTTGCGGGTTGTTGTAGCTGATATGGGTCGATTGGATTAGAGGTTTTGAGGGAGAAGGAGAGCTATTTTCATTGATATTGAAGCTGGTTCTTTGTACGCTGCTGAAGAAGAAAAGGGGAAATGGGCCGGGTCTTGATGTTTTTTAAGGTGGGTTGCTATAATTTTAAGGGATAAATGGGCTGGAATTTACTGGGCTGCTAATTAAAAACAAGAAATAAACTGAAATTGGGGTTAACTTATTCAATTATAGCCAGATTGAAGTCAATTGGCTAATTGCAATTGAAGCCAATCTTATTTCAATTATAACCAAAATTAGAAGATTGACCAAATTAAATCGAAACTCGATACAAATTAATACTTCACTTAATCCCAAGCTTCTTGATTGTGAAAACCAAACACATATTTATCCGAATAAATTATTTTGAGAACAAATCATTTTTAAAATCAAGCCTTCAACCACTTATTTCGAGAAGAACCTTGATTAAAATCTAATATTTCGTAAAAAAAATATTTAAGTAACAACATTATATAATCTCGTATAATTGAACAAGATAATATAATCGTTACTTAAACTGACCAATTTATCCAAATAAATACTTTAAAAATCCTTTATTCGGATAAAATAAATGTTGTAATTTTATTTGAAAATCGAAGAAACTCGAGATTAAATGAGTTGTGGAGGGCGAAAATTAGGTGTCAACAAGTGCAGTTGCACAGGACACCAAAAATCACATCTTTTCAATTGCCTTTTGTGTCGTCGATAAAGATGTAAGACCCCGTAAAATCCTAAGTCTAACATCCAACCCCTTGAGCTCTACAAGCTCCAACACTTAGAAAATTTTCCTAAGAGTTCAACACTTAGTCTTATTTTAGACCTTCAAACTTTGAGGATTTATTTGACGACCTTACCGACCTCCATTTTACAATTTTCAAGTTGCATTATGATGGGACAAGGTAATGTATATTCCGAGTGAGTTTCAGAATTTTTGAAATCCGTTTAGAGCATTTTTGGATTTCAAAACATAGCATCATGCGATTAGCATGCGACAAATGCTCCATCGCATGGTCCTAGCATGCGATATAGCATGCGACGTATGCTCCAGTGCGGAGGACTAGAGCTGCGACGCACGCTCTATCGCACACTACTGAAAATTCCATCTCCCAGCTCAGTGTTTTTAGGGTAAAGTAGACCTTTATCCCCATATTATATATACTCATTACACGGGATTTTGCTCCATTTACACCAAAATATAGCCTCTTTTCAAAAAATTTCTCAAGAACACAAGCAAGGGTTTTCATAGAAGATTCAAATTCATCAAAGTCTCTTCGTCAACCTTCGTAGATTCATGAACTAAGGTATGCGTTGTGTTGATTTATGGATTCCTTCCATCCATAAAGCTCAAGAACCCTCTTTTAAATTATAAACTAAGTTATTATGTTGTGGGTTGATTTGTTCATGAAATTGAAGTTGCGTAATCCCCAAGTTAGAGTCTTTGTCTGTTTTTATGAATCTATGATATCATATGAGTTAGAAACATATAAATTTGGTTGTTCGTGATGAATAATTTTTTGATTACACCTATGCCTATATTGTGTATGTAAGGTGTTTGATAAAATGTCTAAGAGACTAGAAATCATGTATTTTGGCTAAATTGTGACCTAAAGGACAAACGCATGCTATACCCTTATGAACACAATGACTTCTATGATATTGTATGCATTGTGAGTGTTAATGGGATATTCATGCAACTAGATTGACGGACTCATGGCATGTTGTTATATGCATTCCCTTCCATGTATAAAAACTTCGAGAATTATGTGTAGTATGAAATCCCCAACTTATGGCATTATGAATTGTGGACTTTATTCCTATGATCAAGAAGCGTCATGTTGTGTCAATTTCCTCCTATCGAGTCCTGGGGGTACTTGTACCCAAAAAATATAGTTGTGTTCCTAGAGTTCGTGTTATGTTTTCATGATATTCTCAATCAATACATGTCCAATAGACCTCAATCAGTCTCATGACTCAGGAAAATATTCAGTAAACTCAAATTCAATCCAGTCCTATTCAGTACTCAGTAACTTCAGTAATCTCCATAATTCAGTACTCTCAGAAATCTCATGAACTCAGTATTAAGTAAGATCAGTAATCTTAGTCAGCTATCAGAATTCAATACTATTTCATCAGTCCATGAAACTCAGTTAACTCAGTGTAGTTCAGCTCTGTTTAATCATGTCCAATGTCTATTCAATTGGGAGTAGAAATTAGCACCTAGTGAACCCAAGGATGGGAACTCACCTGTCAGTAGAGGGTGTGATTCTTAGAAGCAATCCTTGTGTTCCAGGACTACGTAATCATCTTAGGTAGAGACATCTAACCTGTCAGTTGAGGGTTGATGAGGTGGCTTAACCTCCTAGTAGAGGGTTCCCACCGTTCGCATTTTGAGTACCTGCCAGTAGAGGGTTCTCATAGTTTGTCCTTACCAGTGGCGTAGTATTAACACCCTTCCAGTTGGGGTTACAGATTGGACCCTATTTCATACAATATTCGCTTGTTTGGGGCAGTCGGTTAGAAGACTACTTCCCACAGTTTCAGTATCAATCTCAGAAAAAGGACTCAGATAGTTCTTCAAATTTTAGGACTGTCAGATACAGTTAACTCAGATAGTTCCATCAGATTCAAGACTGTCAGATACAGTCACTCATGTTATCATATGTGTCAGTTATCATGTTTTTTTCATGGTCCTAGTTTCTATATATTCATGCATGCATTCTTGCGTTCATATTAGTCAGTCATCTAGTATTATTCATACATTATGTACCTCATGCATTCAGCCTACCTCATATGAATACTCAGTACATTCCATTGTACTGATGCATTTGTGCTATGGTGCTTTCTTTTATGTCACACCATAGGTTCAGAGAAACAAGTTCCAGATCAGCAGTAGATTTTAGTTTCAACAGCCAGATTTAAAAGTGAGTCCTCATTCTTCGAGGGCATGATTATTTCTCTATTATCTTATTGATTAACTTATTTGTTGGAGCTAGTTGGGGACATGTCCCATCAACTCCTTACTCATTCAGACAGTCATATTAGAGGCTTTCTAGACTATCATGTTTCAGACTTCAGTATTTTCAGTTTTGTTTTGGGTATCCTACTATCCCACTCAAATGTTACGTTATTCAGTTATGTTCAGTATTGAATCTTGTGGCCTTTCAGTGCAGCTTTCTGCATTATTATGTCATATTATGCAATGTACAGGTACAGATATCAGTCATGGGTTAGCTTGTAGTCCTTTGGGGTCATGAGAACCATGTAGCATTTCAAGCATCAGGTTCGGGGCGTTACAAAAGAGAACAATGCTTTTTGGACCTTCTTCTTCCAGAAGTTGAAGTCTATAGTAGAAAATAAACCAGATCTATGTGTCATCTCCAACAGTCACATCGGCATTACCAATGCCTTCTCCCATATTTACAGTCGTGCACATCATGGACTTTGCATGAGACACCTCGCTGAAAATCTGCATGTAAATCAGCACTGTGGAGAACATCTTTATCTGTTCTACGGTGCGGCAAAGGCATATATTGTTGATGAGTTTAGCGAGCATTTTGCCAAATTGAATAATAATATCCCCAAGGCATCACATATCCTTGAAAATATGATTGGTTTTAAGAAATGGAGCAAAGCACACTTCCCGGACAATAGGTACGATGTGATAACCACAAATATTACCGAGTCACTCAACTCGATGTTGATTGATGAACGGGAGTACCCCGTGTCATATATATTCAATTCAATTGCTAGAAAATTTTGTGAAAAGTTTAGGGAAAGGCATGCCTTTGTCGCTGGTCAAAACAATAAATTTGTGCCTTGTGCGGAAAGGAACCTAAGGGATAACAAGAGTGCGAGAGATTCGTTGTATGTGACTAATACAATGGTGGTATCGACTAATTCATGGTGTTCGACAATGGCATTAATGCCAAGGTTAATCCGTTGGAGAGAAGTTGTTCTTGTTAGAAATTTAACTGGGTGAAAATATCGTGCGAACATATGATGGCAGCTTTGCGAGCAAAGTATGGTGATGGTGTAGGTTATGGTAACTCCATCTACAAGTACTCTTTGCCAATTTATAAAGCTGAAACTTACCTCTTTGCGTACTTGGAAGCTATTAATGTTGTCCTTCCAGAGGCCGAATAGACTTTGCCACAGAAAGTGCAAGACAGTAAGATTTCTCCACCCCCTATGATCGAAAACTTGGAAGAAAGAAAGTCAGACGCACTAAGGGCATCGGTAAGACATTCAAGTCCAAAAAGAGGAATAGGTGTTCGATATGCAAGAAATTCGGGCACAAAAGAATCACATGTGGAAAGGCCAACAAATCTTAGGCAACTTTTTTTTTTGCTTCAGTTGTAAAACTACTGTTTTGGGGGATAAATATTCATTTCTGTAGAATTTAACTTTCAGTTGTAATCAACTTAAAACATTATTTATGATAGACTACGTAAATTCTATAGTATACCGTTCACACAGTCGATAAAATATTATGTATTGGTTATATGATTGCTTATCAAACACGCTATGTTGGTATTTTTACCGCCTTATCTCTCCAGTCGATGCAATGAATCATTGTTTTCCGTTCCCATTTAATGAAAAGTTGTAGAAACGTTTGTTCACAAGAAAAACAGCCGGTATACGCAAACCAAGTGTTTTCTCTTCTGGGACACGTCGACTAACCATTGGGTGGATATATGAAAGGATGCCATCTATTGGTCTATAAGTAGAGTGTCTATTTCTATGTAACTCTTTAGTTGTCCCTAAACCCAATATCAGAAACTCTCTTTTTCTTCTTCTTTTTCACCCAAATTAAAAAACATGCCTCCAAGAAGGATACCCCTACGCCCCATCAGACGTGTTCCCCCAAGACACTACGACCTCCTTCTTAGGAATGATTTTAATCGTCTGTTCTATGGCCTGGTTCAAGACCGAATCTACCTAGAGCGGGAACTCCGTCGAATTGCTCGTTTCCTAAGGGCAATTCTGGAAAGGCTTGGAATGGATGACCCTGACCACATCACCCCACCCCCAGCATCCCGGTGAAATCTATTTTTTAGTTTTTATTTTCTTTTATGTTTATAAGTTTTTATTTTTTGTTCATTGAAGAAGAAGCTTTCTTATAGGATTGTTGTTAGAAGAAAGTTTCTTCTTCTTTTTGCTTATTTTGCAAGTTCTAACTGATGTGCCAATGTTATCAATGTAAAAATCGTATGATTATGCAATGAACAAAGTATTTATGTTTTCAAATTGAATTTTTCTCTTTTTGGTTATTGTTATTTTTTATGTTTGCATCCGTAGTGAATGCATCTGTAAATACAGATCACATAAAAAGTTTATTGTCGATCACATAAATAGTCTATCCTCAATCACATACATAGTTTATCATCGACCTAACATAGTAGTCGATCGTCGATCATGTTAATCGATGGACCAGCAGTTAAATTAAAATAGATAATAACAAGTCTTGGGGCTGGTGGAATAAAATAATTAAATTAAAAATGATATAAGCAGATAATGACATGTTTTGGGACTGGTGAAATAAAATAATTAAAGCAAAAATGATATAAACAGATAATAGCATGTGTTGGGACTGGTGGAATAAAATAATTAAATTAAAAATAATTTAAATGATAATAACATGTTTTGGGGCTGGTGGAATTAAATAATTAAATTAAAAATGATATAAACTGATAATAACATGTTTTGAAGCTGGTAGAATAAAATAATTAGAGTAAAAATATTTTGGGTTGTCATTGATGTTGATCCATGTTAAATCCGTGTAAAAATACTTGTGTCTTGAGGGTTCATCGACCCTTTTGGTCTACCCTAGACTTACACCTTCAGGATTGCATAATTTGGTCTCCTGCTTATTCGTAGACCACAAAGGTCTATGTACCCTTCTATAGACCAATAATTGGATATTGTTTAAAAATAAATATAGTGTGAATTTGTACACATATGAAGGAGTGTAAACAAGTCACATAAACATATTAGAGCTTATAAAAATTAGGGGTGGTGAATTAAGGAGAGTGTGGGTGGGTATTGGTCGAAACAAATAATATCCTAAGAGTAATGTTTGTCAAAGCACAAGTATATTTTGAGGATGTTGATTGTATTTGATGACTACTCATTCCACACTCCTTCAATCTCTACTCTTAAATCACCACACCCAAATCAAAAGAGTATGTGGAATGGATAGTTGTTGAACAATCATCACCCTCAAAACACACTTGTGCTTTGACAACCATTACTCTTAGGATATTGTTTGTTCGACTAATACCTATCCACACACTCCTTAATTCACCATCCCTAATTTTTATAAGCTTTAATATGTTTATGTGACTTGTTTAGACTCCTTCATATGTGTACAAACCCACACTATATTAATTTTTAATTTATTTATTCATCTTTAAACAACATCCAAGTGTTGGTCTATAACAGAGGTCTATGCATAATCAGAATATCAATCGATGCACTCCTAAAGTCATAAGTCTACGATAGACCAACTGAATCGATAGACCCTCAAAGCGCACACATATATTTCTTACTATAATATTTTTTACTTAACATATTATTGAGGGTTCATCGATTACGAGTGTCTACGGTAGACTTTGGTATCTCGTTGATGGCAGATATAGGTCATGGTCTACGACAGTCTATTAATTGTCACCACTATTTCAAAAAAAAAATGTTGTTCCAATGATAATAAACGGCTACTTTTGTAATCCAGCAGTGTTAACACTTCGTTTTTACTTCATATATAAGGTGTCCATCCCTCATTATTTTATTTCATTCACTTTGTTTTGTTTTTAAAAAATCTACAATGTCGCAAGCATCTCAAACATCCAATTCTAAAAATACTCTAATTTGTCATTGTGGGAATGTGGCTCTCTTGAGGACGTCACGCACGAATTCAAATTCAGGTCGTAAATTTTATAATTGTGCAATTGTGAAGGTGAGCTGTATTTTTTTTTATAAAGTTAAGTTAATCATTGTGTAATTTTTTTTTTTCTAGGATAATGGCGCATGCTCATTTTCTAATTGACTCGAGCTATCACCTTTAAGAAGTCCATCAACGTTGAGTCCGGGACCCGAGACATCAAATTTTTGTGGCTTAACAAAATTTAATCTACTACAAAGGCTCCAAGAATGCGAAGAAAATAGAGATTTTCTTACGAATTTGTTCAAAGAAGCCGAAGAACAAAGGGATCACCTCAAAGTATTGCTACATGACACCCAAATAGAGAGGGATCAACTAAAACAAAAATTAATTTTGACCGAAGAAAGTGAGAATGGCCTAAAAATGATGTTATGTGCTATAATGCTAGTATTCGTTCTTTGAAAAAGTGTAACATGGATGTAGTGATATTGAATAAATAATAATACTTCTATTTTTCTACAATGCTAAACATTGTTTTTTGATAGAATCATAGTCGATCAATCAACACATCAACTTAAAATGGAGCAGCATAATAATGATAGACTGTGGAAAAAGTATATGATAGATTAGATAAATATTCTATGAAACATGAAAATGTCTCAAATATCCTACCAAACAGATCATTCAACTTAACAATAAAATAATTCAAATGTCTTTTTCACTATTTTCCTCCTCATCAGCATAGGTTTTGTTGATTCCATCAACGATATCCACGAACCCATCTTGTTTTTATTCCTCACCTTCAACAGCTGCTTCTTTCTCACCTTCCTTTTCTTCCTCACCTTCTTTTTTTCTTCACCTTCAACAACTGTTTCTTTCTCACCTTCCTTTTCTTGTTTTTCTTCACCCGTTGCAGCTTTATCAGCTTCGCTTTTGTCAGCTTTTTTTTCTTCTTAATCAGCTGCTACTCCTATTTTTTCAGCTTCTTCTTTTTCCTTGGCTTCTTCAACTACAGTTCCTTCTTTTTCCTTGCCTTCTTTTTCAACTGCTGCTACTTCTTTTTCAATTTTTTTTCTTCTACTGCACCTACTTCTTTTAAACTTTCTTCTTGGCTCTTATCTTCTTTCATTTCTTCTTCTTCATCCTTCTTTTCTTCTTCTTTTTCCTCTTCCGCCACGATAGAGGCCACTCATCCATTTTACTCTTTTTTTCTCCTTCTCCATTCCTCTCCCATCATCACTGTTTCTCCCACTTCCCTCTCTCTTCACTGTCACCACTAACACTGCGCCCGGGAAGGACATCTTTACTACACACAGCATAGTTGTTTATCTCCTTTAAAGTCGGATCTAATTCGGACACTTCCTCGTCAATTTTATTTCTTTTTCAGACATTTTCAACTGCCTTGGCTTTTCTTTTTCTACTTCTACCGACTGTGCCTTTAGGATGGATGGTTTTTTTACCCATTTTCAACACAATCTACACCTGCAGAACAAATCTCTCATTTTCAGTTCATAGACCACAAGTCTATCAATAGAAATAAGTTAATGCTCAAATGAACCTCCCCCCCCCCTAAAAAAAAAAAAGAAATACCCCACCAAAATCCAACATGGAGTATCAAAATCAAACTAATGCACTTAATCAAACTAATTAGCTATTAATATTTCAATTTTCACTATTTCAGCCATCATATTTTAAAAGAATTCATACTTCTGAAAATTGATTTTAATCTAGGGTATTCTGATTTCATAAACCACGGGTTGATTTCATAGACCACTAGTCTACGGACAGAAATAGGTGATTGTTGGAATCAAACTGCCAAAATAACGATTATCCCACATTCCACCATCACAGTTCACTCCAAAACATCAATAACTGAACCAAAATCCAACATGCAATATCAAAACACAACAATTGCTAAAAATCAAACTGATGCACCTAATCGAACTAATTATCTATTAATCTTTCAATTTTCACTATTTAAGCAATTATTTTTTAAGAGAATTTTATACGTCTAAAAATTGATTTCAATCTAGGGCATTCTGATTTCATAGACCACGAGTCAATTTCATAGACCACGAGTTTACGGACAGAAACAACTGACTGTTCGAATCAAACTGCCAAAATAACGACTATCCCACCATTCAATACTTCTTTGCTAAAAAAAATGGAACTAAACCAAAACTTCTTAATCAACCAATTTCGAAAAAGAAAAAAAATTCCTACATCACTTCGAATCGATTAGCAAAGAAACCTGTTTAAATGAATATACAAATGATCGAAACATGATTTTAACTAACCTTATCAAGCAACAATGACCTCTTAGTAACTGCAGAAGAAGGAAAAACGAAAATAGTGTTTGGGGAGAACTGTTCTTCAAAGCGGGAGTTGGGAGAAAAATTAAGAGAGAGAACGTTTTTTTTTATATATATATTGGAATAAGTTGATGGGTGTTAGTGTATTATGTTAAATTTGTAGATGAGTGTTAGTGTATTATGTTAAATTTGTAAAGTTCGAAAAATGATACAATGGTCCCTTGGCCCACATCTGGGCCTACTTTTTCACCTTTTTTCACATTTCTTATACCCTAACCCTAAAAAATAATTCAAAAAAGAAATTTAGTGTTCCTTTGACAAAATAGTTTTGAGAATGATAGCTTTTGCCAAATTTTCCCTAGTTTCTTCCTATTAGTCTATTGTTCCATAGCTTCTATGTCTATAGTTATTGAAGCTTGAAGTATAGTAGGTAAATTCACACTTAAACATATGATATTTTTTCGTGTAGTTTGAGTCTGTTAAAATGCGCAGACCATCACCAATATAACACGAAATTTCTCAACCTATTCCTTCTAATCCAGCCTCTCGGTTTGAATTTTGAAAACGAAAGGATTTTTATGCCAACAATGAATTATTAAAGAGCATTGGTTACATCCCAAAAGTGGCAAACAAACCAAAAAACCATTTCTAAGAACTTATTGTGTACTATGGGCATAGTCAAATAGATAGATGGAGCCGTTACTTGATAGTTAATATGATATCTTGATGATCAAATTCTTTATCTTATTCATCTTTCTCTAAAATCTATCATAGATGAGTGGATTTTTTTGCAGATACAAAACATAAATTACAATATGGTTGCAAAATCTTTTCCTTACTTTACTCTCTTTTATTCCATTCACACTTTATTTTTTCTCATATTTTCACACTAAAGAATAAAAACCAAAAACTGAAACAAGAACAAGAAACTCACATAATGACGAGTAAATAGATCCATGAGGGAGATATTTAAAATACAAATAAGTCATTGAACCAAAGAAGTTAAAAAAAAAAAAATAAGATTACGTGTGAGAAAGATTAAATATACCCTGAACTTTGCGACAATGATCAAATATAGCCCTTAGGGATTTTATTTTAAGAAAAAAAAGGCAGTTAGGTGCACTAAAGCTCCCGTTATGCGCAATGTCTGGGGAAGGGTCCCACACAAGGGTGTGTTGTATGCACCCTTACCTTGTATTTCTGTCGGAGACTGTTTCTAAGGCTTGAACCTGTGACCTCATCACAGCAACTTTACAAGTTACCAATCAAAAATATAAATTTAAAACTATTTTTTCACCTCCGCCAATCAAAAAGGGTATATTTGGGTCACTTATATAACTATAGGGGTATATGTGAGTCATTTCTTTTTTGAGGGTATATTAACTCTAGATCGCAAAGTTGAGGGGTATATTAGACCCTTTTTCCCATTAGTAATTAGTGAAGTCTTTAAGCAAAAATGTTTTATTGGTTCGGTTAGCATTTGAAAGTTATCTGTTCGACCTACTGATTATCGATTTATAGACATGCTAAATCGGTATAGAATCATTAAGATATCGATTAATCAGTTATCGTTTAGTTGGTTATTGATTGTTATAAAAAGTTCATTGAAAATAAACAAGAAATCCCACAACAACAAAAAACTACAAAAGATATATGGTCAACCTGAAGAAAATGATATTGAACGTATATTTACACACACATGTATGTGACAAATAAAAGGATAGATGGAGAGATTGAGAGATGAGGCAATATCTTCATCTAAAATGGTAAGAAATGAGTATAACATAAACCATGAACTTAATATATTGACAAAGTACAAAAGCCATTTTCGATTGTCGGTTCACCTTTTTAAAAAATGGTCAAACAGAGACCTGAACCAATAACCTAGTCGGTTCTTAGTAACTCAGTTGGTTGCCTATATCTTAACTTTCATCTTGACGCGAGGATGAGTGTTTAATTTTTCACCTTGTAATCTCCTCCGTTTCCCCAACCCCAATGTTTTAGAAGTAGAGAAAGGCTAAAAAAGAATAAAAATAGATTATAGAAAAACAAGAACCGGAATATTGTTCTGTTATTACCACCTGAAAGTTTTTGTAAAAACATAGAACAAGAACAATCGAGTTCTTCTGGAATCGGAGAATAAGAATGATCGATGAGTGCTTGAAATGATAGTTATGCTCGTGGACTGTTATCTTTTCCCCGCCTTTGATCACAGCGTAAGGTTTAGTTGAGCAAGATATGTAATATACACATGATACTTCTTCGTGTTGTTTGAGTGTATGAGTATCGCGCTCCCTCTGTTTATCGGATACAGTAACAAAGAAGTATCCAGGAGGAAGTAATGGGTCTTTTTCTAAGGGGATAACAAACCAGACCACCATTCCTAAGAACTTATACCCCTCGTTGTTATGCACCGTGGGCATAGTGAAACAGATAGATGGAGCTGTTACTTTAACGCTGCACCAATCTGGAATATTCTCAACGCATGGGAGATTGATGTCGAGATACTGCTTCATGAGAAATAGTTAGTCAAAAGTTAGAACATTTGGTCATGGTCAAACATTTACCAAACTCTAATTGCTACATTCCCCCGAAATTGAGAAAAAAGACCTAGAAATTTTGGTCAAAATTCTTTTGAAATAGACCAAAATAATATAAAGTGCAAAAAATTGTACTTCCAAATGTGAGTTGCCATTAAATATTTCGTATTTTCATAGTTTCGATTGAATTTAACATTCAAAGTTCGATAAATATCTGACCGAGTCCACATTTGCTCACTTTTGACTGACTTAAGGGACTAAAACTTCTCAGATAATAGACTATTTAACCAACAGATTTGTAAATGGTTGCTTAAGTTGCTATATAGGCTACAAAGTGGAGTATTTAACACTGCAAGTAATAACGTTGGAATAAGTCATAGTTTTCAAAGTATGAGCGCAGCGCTAAGAAAAAATCACACAGCGAATCAGTAGATCACACACTTAATGACACGGACAATGGCATGCTTGAGTCTTTAGAAACTATGCAAGTGTTGAGAAAGTGAAGATTGGGGAGGGAAATAATAAAATGAATGATGATTTCTTGTAATAAACAGTATCAATTATAGTTTGCTTGTCAACTTTTTGTCAATATAAAAATTTATATAACCAAATCAAATACCCATCTTAAAGGTAGTGGAACTTGCACTCATCTTCTTGAAACCCTTAAGAGGATGAGTGCAAGTTCAAGAATGATCCATGCTTGGACAGTGGGAGTCGAAAGGGCGTCTTGATTTATACGGGGAATGACCCGTGGCTTCTGTCAAAGATGAAGACTTGCGATCTCGCGCTTCTTCTGGGTACGCGGTATAAGAATGATCCACTTTTGCTGGTAGAGATGTAACATTACCATGTTGGTCTAAATATAACAGATGTATCCCTATCTTGCTTACAGTAGCTTCGACATGGCACTCCTTGACTGTAATCTCTTCCCCCCCGTTGAACACCAGGCCATTAAAAGGTCTATTTGAGTGAGATATGTAATATACACGTGATACTTCTCCGTGTAATATGGGTGTTTCAATATGCCTATTCCACGTCAAAAATCGCTCTTTATGTGCAACAGTGACAATGAAGTATCGAAAATGGGATTGATTCCAGCCGTCGCAAATAAACCAAAGAACCATTCCTAAGAACTTATACTTATGTTTTGGCATAGTGAAACAGATAGATGGAGCTGTTACTTTATCGCTGCACCAATCTGGAATTTCATTGCATTCGAGATAAATTTGTAACCCCTGCTTCATCAGATAAAGACACAATTAGATCATTAATTATGTGATTGGGAGGGGGAGGGGGAGGGGTGGGGGGTGGGGGGAGTCACCTGATATGGGTTGTTCCTAGATGGAAATGATAAAGCGGGTGCACTAAAGAAGCCTTCATTGAACGGATTCTGCAGAAAACTGCAATTACACATGTTGATCGACTCTATAGAAGGGAGGTTGTCCAACTCCATAATCTTGACCAATCTTTGGCAATTCCTAAGTTCAAAAATTTTAAGATTCTCTAAATTTGATACCGGTGGGAGTGTCTGAAGATTCTCACAGTCATTCAAACGCAATTCCTTCAGTAGTCGTAACTTAGAAAAATCGAAGGTTAGACAATGGAAATTGTTGCCACTCAAATCTAAAGATATTAAGGAGGATAAACTCCCAATATCCACATGAATACCTGTATCGGACAAATTACAATATTGAAGCTGCAAAATCTCAAGACTTCTTGCACCACTTAAGTTTGAAGTCTTACTGAGGCGCTTGCAGTAAGAGAGATTCAGCTCCTTCAATTTTTTGCAACACTAAATGTAAACCAAACATAGTTTCCAGTAAGATTTTGTTTCACTCGATTGCAACAAGAGTATACATGCATGAAATTGTGGAATTGAGTAACAAACCTGCAAATTCAAACCAAATTCTTCGATATCACTACCTCGCATATCCAAAACTACAAGATTAGAAGCTGGAAAATCTGGTGGTATATAATTTAAAGGACATTTTTGCCAAGACAACCATCTGAGCTCCTTAGACAACAGCATAAAATCTCCACTAATACGTAACTCATTGATTATAAGCACCCTAAGTTTCTTCATTTGCTTAAATGCCTCAGTGCTCAAGTCCACTCCCTTTAATTCCCCAACTCGATCTAACTTCAGTACTTCTATATATTTAGAGCCCTGTAATTCAAAAACAAAAAAAAAGTATCTTAAGCAAATGTTAAATCCCTGAAATTAAGACAGAAAATGCTTCATACAAATTGGTGGATTGTTAATTATGTCTTGAATTTTTCCTGTATATTTTAGGAAACTCATGGTTCCTATTGGTTTAGGAGACCCCAAGATCCTTTTTCTTTATAGGTTTAGGAGTTAGGACTACTTGGGATCTATATGTAGGGACGTAGTTGGGCATTCTAAAGCATTGTACACTTCTTTTAGTGGAAAATTTTCTCTGCTTTTGCTTGGAGGATTAGGGCCTAGACGAACCTCATTAGATTCTTGTGTTATTTTTCTTCTCTATTTTTTTTGTTTGTAATTGTGTGCTAGTTAACCCACAATATTTCCGCAATAATAGGTATCAGAGCAAGGTTGAAGTTCAATACATAATCAAGGGTTAAGATGTTTCCACCATCTTCAACAAAGTATGAAATAGTGAAATTCGATGGAGGATCTAGTTTTCGTCGGTGAAAGATTAGAATGAAATCGTCCTTGGTATTACAAGAGTTATGAAAGACAATGGAGGAAACTTTTTCAAAACAGTTGAAAGAATAAAAATAAAGCAGATCTGACGAAGAGGACTTTGAGTGCGATCTTTATGAGCGTTACATATAGCATTCTTCGGAAACTTGCTAAAGAGAAATCTGCAGAAACGACAAGGAAGAAGGTAGAAGATCTGTATTCTAAGAAACCACTAACAAACTGCCTCTACTTGAAAAAGTGGTTGTATAATCTTCATATGAATGAAGGTACACCAATTAGAACTCACCTCGATGAGTTTAATTCAATTATAATAGATTTGAAAAACGTAGATATTAAAGTTGATAGGTAACAGAGCTGAGGACGAAGGTCTTGTGAGTATAAAAAGAACACAATAGAAAGACTTTAATAGGAATAAGTCTAACGTCAGATTGAAGTCCAGAAAAAGGAAGCAGAACTTCTATGATTGTGGAAAACAGAGTCACTATAGAAGAGATTGCCCTAAACTAAAGGAGAAAAGAGGAAACCAGAAAGCTAACTTACTCAGTAAATATTATTGACACTAGTAGTAATTCTGATGAAAGTGACTACGTAGAAAATATTTGTGTTGTGAGTTCTAATCATAGGCACAATTCATGGATTCTTGATTCTGGTGTAACTTTCCACATGTGTGCCCACAAAAACTAATTTGCAACATACAAGCAAACGAGTGGGACTGTCTACTTTGGTGATGATAATCCATTAGAGGTAAAGGAAATTGGTAACATCAAATTGAGAATTTTCTGATGGTATATATTATCAGAAATATAGAGTGCTGGCATGTTCCTTAAATGAAGAAGAATTTGATTTCTCTTTCGACTTTGAATGATCAAGGATATAAATTTCACTCAGAAAATGGAGCACTTAAAGTGTGTAAAAGTTTCATGGTACTTATGAAAGGCAAGCTTCATTCTAGACTTTATTATCTTCAAGCGAGTGTAGTTGAAGGGAAACAATTGTAGTTTCTGGAAAGAGTGATTTGAATTAATCTCAGTCGTGGCACTTGCGACATGGTCATATGAGTGACAAGGGATTATCCTTGTTGAACAAGTAGAATTTATTGGATGGTTACAAAAATCAAGCCTTGAATTTTTATAAACATTGTGTATTTGGTAAGCAAATATAGGTGAAGTTCAGCAAGAAGACAAAAAGACCAAGATAAGTTAGATTATATACATTCGGACTTGTGGGGTCCAAAAATAGAATTTCCTTCAAAAGCGGTGCCAAATACTTTATTGAAATGGTTTTCTAGACTGTTGTCCAACAATTGGTACTCTGTAATTATAAATGTGACTAGTGGAAAAATTACATAAATCTCAAGACATCATATTACACAATATTCTTTAATATTTTAAAAAATTACATAAAATCTCGGATTCATATTTACTAGTGATACATATATTATATGTATATACTAGTGATACATATACATATGTATCACTAGTCCATATGTATCACTGCTTAACATATTTATCACAATTCAAAATTCCAGGATGAGATGTAATTAGCAAACTATTCAGGATTTATGTAAGTTACTCTACTTTAAATCTACTAGAGGATTTAAACAATGAATAGCGGCCTAAAATGCCCCTAAACGATAAGATCAATATTGCCCTCCGTTTATTTTTGGGCCAAAAATAACCTTGATATTATCTTTTCTAAAAATTACATAAATACACAACTTATGTTTCCAATATTATAAAAAATTTTAACTCTAAACATATTATAAAAATTTTAATATATACACAGAATGTTATGTAATGTCGATTATGTTATGTATATTAATAGAAAGAGAGTAAAGTAATTAAAAAAAAAAGTGAAAGAGGGTGTAACTACTGCAAAAGGTTATATTAATGTTATTTATACATCTTTTTGGCTCAAATTCGCTTTTTATTTTAAATGTCCCACCAATCATAAGGTTGATAGAGGGCAATATTTTGACAAATTCCATAGTTTCCGGGCATTTTGGCCCTTCCGCATTAAAATAATTTGAAATTTTCATGTGGCCTCATATGATTGGCTTAATTTTGAGTTCCATAGTAATTATAGTAGTAATTTTAAAAAGGTTAGTCCTCTCTCTACACACCTACCTCTTCTCCTCTGCCTTAGACTCTTACACTGTTCTTCTTGGATCTTGCCTACTATTTTTAAAAGTTAAAATCTTTCTTCAACTTATGACAATTAAATTGAAGAAGAGAAGTATAACCAAGATAAAGAAAAAGGATTTACTGACATTATTTCCTTGTAGAACATCACAGACTTCTTCAGGGATGAACAACCTGCTCCGTTTTCCAGGGTATTGAGCTGATTCCAAGCGAACAATTTCTCTTCCCATATCCCGCACTAGATCATGCATCACCAAACAAAGCCCATCCCTTTGGAGCAAGTTCCTTTGAACTAAAGTTGCAATTTCACTTTCAGTATGAAAGCGACATGCATTTAATATTCTGGTAACGTCATACTCAGATAACCCATGGAAGGCACACGCAATATCAAGGAAAACATTCTTTGTGTCATGCGGAAGTCCATCAAAGCTTGTCTTGAGAATGCTTTGGATATCATCATGAGGAATTTCAGTTAGTTTCTTGAATTCGGATGTCCATTCTTTAATGGATCTCCCTCGCAAATGGGACCCCAATGTCACAAGAGCTAATGGTAGCCCACCTGAATATTTGATTATGCGATGTGCCAAATCAACATAATTTTGTGGTGGCAAAGGAATGTTTTCAAAAGCATGCCTATAAAAAAGTGACTCAGCTTCATCATCATTTAATAGTTTGGCTTCATATCTCTCTTTTTCTCCAAGCTGATTTAGCATTTGCTTGTCTCGGGTAGTAATGATTATTAAACTACCCAAACCAAACCAACTTCTTTCTCTTGCTAAGGCTTCTAGTTGTTTTTCAGAGTCCACATCATCAAGAACAATTAGAACCTTCTTTGACCCGAGTCTTGATTTGATTAGACTGATGCCTTCAGGAACATTATTAACTTTGAAGTCCTCAGTTTTGAGCAGTATATTGACAAGTTTCTCTTGTACCTTGTCTAGTCCAAAAATTTTATCTTGTGATCTAACATCTGAAAGGAAGCAACTACCATCAAAGTGTACATTTCGAAACAATCGATTGTAGATATCTTTTGCTAGAGTTGTTTTACCAATTCCACCAAGTCCATATATACCAATCATGCGAACTTCATTTTCACATTCACTTTGCCGTAATGACTCCATTATATCTTTGGCATGAGAATCTAATCCAACTGGGTAAGAAGCAACATGTAGAGGTGTATGGTTCACCTCTTTTTTGACATCTTTCATAATAAGCTCAATAAATTTTGGTTCATCCCTACGTCCAATTTTTAGCAAAAACAAAAGTTAAAAGAAAAAAAAAAAGTAAATAAAACTTTTAACATTTGAAAATATTTAATTTGATGAACAAATTTCCTCGTAATAAAAAATATTCCTTGCATGAGTTAGGCCCAAAAGGCCTATTTTTACATAATAGCTAAGGTATACACAGTGCGGTGAAGCTCAGCAGTATCAAAATTGAACATACGTGATGGGGAAATCCAATTTGAAGGAGTAAAATGGATACTCGTTGCCTTCTTCATAAAACACATTTAATTTAAGTTATATATACAGATAGTATTTAATGAATGACCATTAATTACAATTTTTACCTTGTGAGACAAATTAAGTAATATATATGGATAATAAGTGATTGAATGAAGAAGGAATACCCATTAGCAAGTACTGGCCTTCCAGATAAATTTGCAACTTCAGTAAGCGCAGCTGCCCACTCCTGCATTTGTTCAGCCCCAAATTGTTCCTTGAGTTTAGCAAATTCTTTACCGAATTCCCCAGTTTGCTTTCGAACTTCAGTAGGAAGAACATCATAGAAAATAGGCATAACTCTCTGCTTTAAGAATATCCTGCATTGAAGAATTTTAACCAATTCTTGGAGACACCAACTAGATGAAGCATATTTTGTCGACAAAACAACAATGGAAATAATTGACTTTTCAATTCCTCCCTCTAATGCAGTTGAAATGACATCGCCCTTCCTCAAACTCTTATCGTCTTTGAAGATTTGAAATCCATCTCTACGCAATCTGTCATAAAGGTGACCTGTGAATGTACATCGGGTGTCTTTACCGCTAAAACTCAGGAATACATCATAAAAGAACTTGGAGGATGTAGATGATTCTCCTTCACTATCTGAGGAGTATGAGATGAAAGAATGGAAGGAGTGGGAGGATGAATTAGACTCTTGAATTCTTTGCAATCTGTCATAAAGATGGTCTCTGAAACACAGGAATATATCATAACAGAATTTGGAGAATAATGAAGCTGATTCTCCTTGAGTATCCATTTGGAAATGCAAGAATTAATTAAGGGATGATTGATTTTTATTCAAGGCTTCAGGGTTCTACATATATACACAGAATCAAAATTATTTGGTCAAGTCACTCCAAGTCTCTTTCTTTTAATGGATATTGATGAATGAAATCCTGGAGCTTTGGCAACTGTCCTCTCTTTGAGCTAATTTTTGGAGTGTGAGTTATTCCCAAGGTGCAATGTGGCCTCAAGGAAACCAAACAGTTGTGGTGGTGGAAAAAGTCGAGTGTGAGGGGTGATGAATAGAATGTTCCATATTTGATGAATGAATGAAATTCTAGCTTTTATAAGACTTGGGCAATCCTCCTCGTCCAACTTTAGCTTTATAAGGTGCGTTAAAATATCTTTTTCCAGGTATATGATACTATGAAAAATGAGAGATAATTTTCTAAAAGCATGTGGTACTTCTAAAATTAAAAATCAATTTTGGTTATATAATATGGATGTCATGCTATATGTATATATGTGAAATATTAGAGATAATAGTTAGTAGTCAATTTGGATTTGAAGGTCAACTACTCATTGTTCAATTTGGATTTAAATACCTCAATAGTTGGCCAACTTGCCAACTTGAAGCCAAGTTTGGCAAGCTTAGAAGCTAAATTTGGTGTCGATAAATAGCCACCATTTGTATATCTTATTGAAACATCAAAGTAGTAATAAATGTACTACTAAATTCTCTCTAGTTGTCTCCTTTGTTTAAAGTTTAATATTGATATTTTTTCTTTATTTTATAACATGTTATCAGCATGAGACTCTACCGTTTCAAAATTTGAAGGCTAAGAAAAGAAAATTGAATCAAAAGGTGGAGAAGGCAAGACCAAAAGAACTATGCGATCATCACGACTTGGGTTTCACTTTTCTACTATTTATAATAAGATAAGTATATTATTTACTCATGTTCTTTAGTTAATTTTGAAAACAATATTGATAATCACAAAGTGGTGATATTATATTGTTATTGTCACGACCCGAGTCGAGGCTCTAGCCGTGGCGGACATCCCGAACCGTGGAGGCATCTGGTAATCATGCACGATATTTGTATTATAAAGAAAAGATGTGGAAATATAAGTTATTACGAAATCATGGATATATTCTGAATTACGAATATCAATACCAAGGAAATCCATCAACATCTATTTCAGTCTGCGAAATCTCTACTACATTCAAAATGACCAAACTGTCTAAAAACTGGGACAAAGCCCCCAGTAGACCTAAACCAAAATAAATAACAAGTGTCTGGAAAGAAACAGGCCTTTCGGAATAAAGAAGGCTCACCAAGTACATACTTCTGTCTAATAACTCTACGGCTTAGCAGGACCTCTAGACTGAGCCACAGACCCTAAAATATAGGGGGGTCAATACAATTGCACTGGTATGCAGAGCAATCTAAAATAATGCATCTATATATATAAAATAGATGAAAGCAGGTCATGAAACATCATACATGATATAGTTTAAAAATACATGAGCAAATCTTTGATAATCATAAAACATTCTTGTCAATGCAATTCTATTCTTTGTATTACTTCTGAGTTAGGTGGTACGCCCTACAATTCTACAATCCCACGGGCTATATGGAGTCCTCCCTTAACTCGGTGGCCAAGCCCCCAACCCAAGTTAGTCGTAAGAGTTGGAGTTTCTGATTCTGATATGCCACAGGGCACTAGGCCAACATATAATCCCTCTTGGGGACAAAATAACCCGTATCGGCAAAACACGGTTACGGACAATAAGTTACATAAACTCGTGCCTTCTTCAGGTAACCACCTAACATCTCTTTATGCCCATTTTTAACCTTTTCTGAACGTGTATATCTAAGATCCCATGTTCTGAAATTCTGAATGTAAACTAATTTCTATTGTTATTCTGAGTCTGTTATGACATTATCTATTTTGGTGTCGTCACACCAAGACTTGCAAGTCGTATACCTGAGCCATAAGGGATCATGTAAGATTCTTTCATTTAACACGATGTTCAAACAACCAAAGAGTTCAGACAGTATAAAAGTTTTCATATTTCAAATTATAAGTCAAAACCATGCAAAGATTCTTACCCTTTCAACAGTTCCAACAAATAGTGGTCAATTCTCCAAACATTCCTGAAATTCCTCAAATTATCATCTTTAGCATTTAAATCATGATATTATCCCCCTCTTCAATCCTCCATCATCATAACATTCATACAAGATAATGAGACTCTTGACTCATTCTTTAAATCATGCAAATTTAGGAATATAACGCCCCGAAAAAGAGTCCCGAGACGTCACACGGGGTTTAAGACTACAAGTAACCCCAAGCTAACCCTTTGAGCCTGCTACTACACATAAAGCTTACTTAAGAGTGAATAAAACAATCACTAGCTCTATCATATCAAAATCGTAAGAAATAAGAATAAAACACTTTGTCAAAATAGAACCAATACTGATAATCTCAACGTACTAACAATCTGGTAAACTAGTTTGACAAAGACTCTACTACTCAATGGACTAGAGAGTCATTGGGACAGATTCCCCACTGACTCGAACTAGACTGAAAGCAATAAAAGCATCTACTCAAAATAATAAACATCTGAAGATAGGTCCCCAAACCATGAGGACTCACCACTGTAGAGAACTTGATAAAGTGCTCGGAAATCACTTATAAGACTGGTACTGAGCACCTAAACTGACATTAAGAGAAAATGTAGCACACAGAAAAGTATGTGGATCAGTACCTTGGGAATGTACTGAGTATATAGGGGTGTATGCAATTAAATATTTAACATCATAATCTTTATAGAAATCATGCATGCTATAATAGATTATTCACAAAGCTTGAAATAAATTCTCATAATCATGAATAAGAAAACGTATAATGTAAATCATGCGAGTCATCACACTTAAATCTCATGAAAGCAAGAACTTAGGTAAAAATCAAGGACCTAATACTTTTGGAACTTTTAAACTTTATAACTCAAGGACTTAGAAACTTTAGTCTCTTATGAACTTGGAACACTTAGGACTCAACGACTTGGGAGTTTTTTCTAACCGACATAAACCATGTGAGCTACATGGAGTCCAACGTCTTACCCACGTTGGGGAGAGCTGTCCTATTCTTGCCATCGGAGTAGGACCATAAACTTTTAGTCATCACTATCTTAACCCACTGGGGGTAAATCAGAAACCTACGGGTGCACGTAGTTCTGGGGCATGAGACCTTGGAATCAAGCCCAACTCGGTGCTAAATACTATTCCCTTACTTAGTTCAGAACTTTAAAGAAAATCCACCTTAAACAATTCAACAACATGCAATGGAAGCCAATATGATTCCCTTTAACTTAAATCAACATGATGTGGATTTCTTTCTTAATTTAAAATTAAAACTCAATATTTTCTTGAAATCTTGATAGGATTATCATCAATAAACTTTAAAATTGCAATAACATAGAGATATAAGAACAATTCTTGAAACACTTTAAGGAGTATCATAAATTCATTCTCAAAGAAATCACAATTCCTCAATAAGGCTCCATTCATGACAACAAATCTTGGAAATCCTTGAAAATATAATATCAATATAGGAACATGTAACTTATAACATGAATTCTCAACTCAAACCATGATTAAATGAGATACTCATGAAATTCAAGACTTAAATAAATTCCATAATTCCGTAAACTTAAAAACATAGCAATTTAAGCATACAATCTTGGAAATACGAAAAACTTTAAGAAAAATTAAAGCTTTGGGGCACAAGAACGAAAGGGTGTTCTTGTTCAAACCCCACATATCTTAATCTTAAAGCTTTTTATGAACTCTTGACTTCGAGACTCTATTCTCAAAACTAATGGGTGCTTCTCGTAGCCCTCGAAATAGGAAATCCGAATCTCCAAGAATTATCGAAAATGTAAGGTTGAATCTTGAGATATTTGGGTTTTTAGGTAGAAACCCTAATGAGAGTTCTTGGTGATTTTGAGAGAAACTATTCTTATTTTGGTGTTCTTGGGATTTTATCCCTTGTTAAGGAGGATAGAGGGGTGGAAATTAACTAAATTTCCCTTAATGACTCGGAATAGGAAGCTGAAAAATGGCCAGGGGCATTTTCCAGGGCGGCGCCCTGCCTAGAGCACCGGAGTACCCAGGGCGACGCCTTGGCTATAGTTGTGGGGTGACCAGGGCAGCGCCCCGCTTAGCTCGGGGGAGAACCCTAGGCGGCGCCCCTAGATCGCCTCGAGCTACTGGAATTGCATACCAAATATGCCCTTAAGCTCGTCTAAAAATTTTGAAACTTACCCAAGATGTATTACGACCTTTTCCCATCGTAACGCAACAAAAAAATCAAGAAACAGAGGTCGGGAAGGTCGTGAAATAATTCAAAAAGTTTGAAGCCTCAAAATAATTCTAAGTGTTAAGCTTTTTGTGACTCATTTTAAAGGCTTTATCTACAGGGAAACTTTATGGGGTCTTACAATATCTCCCCCTTGGGAACATTCGTCCTCGAATATTGTTAGATAAACTTAGAACGCAGAGAAAACTAAGTATACATAGCTAAAACTTTTTGCTAAACTTACTCTACTTCATTCTAAACTTTTGGATTCTTCATTGAATACATATACTTATGAAAAGAATGATGCTACAGCTGCAACTTTATTAGAAAGGGACTGAATTAAGAGAAAATGGTACCTTCGGCTTGATTTGAACTTGCGAAGAAGAGGTATGGCTACTTGGATCGTATATATGCTTTCCCTTCCCAAGTAGGGCCATCAACTGACTTATTCCGCCACAACACTTTGACCAAAGAAACTTCTTTGTTCCTTAGTCTCCGGACTTGGTAATCTAGGATTTAAATTGGAATATCATCAAATGAAAGACTATTTTGAACATCAGGACTTTCAGAAGGATCTACAACAACAGAATCACCAATATGCTTCCTAAGCATGGAAACATGAAAGACAGGATGAACAGCTGACAACTCTGCAGGCAACTCAACTTCATAAGCTACTTTCCCAACACGGTTAAGAACTCTGTAAGGGCTAATATAATGGGAACTAAGCTTCCCCTTCTTCCCAAACCTTTTCACCCCTTTCATAGGTGAAATTTTTAGATACACCAAGTCATCAACTTCAAACTCGAGGTCCCTTTTTATAACATCTGCATAGGATTTTTTATGACTCTGAGCAGTCTTCAACATTTCTCCAATCAACCTCACCTTCTCCATAGGTTCAAAAACTACATCAGGTCTAATCATAGTAGCCTCACATACTTCGAACCAATCTATGGGTGATCTATACCTCTTACCATACAAAGCCTCAATTGGTGCCATCTTGATACTAGATTATAACTATTATTATACGCAAACTCTACCAAAGGAAAATGCTCATCCCAACTCCCTTTAAAATCAAGAGCATATGCTATCAACATATCCTCTAAAGTTTGGATGGTCCTCTCAGCCTGACCATCAGTCTGCGGATAAAAAGCAAAACTCATATGAACTTGGGTACCAAGACCCTTCTGAAAAGCTTTCCAAAACTGCGAAGTAAACTGAGTACCCCTATCCAAAATGATAGACAAGGGGACTCTATACAACCTGACTAACTCCCGAATATACAATCTAGCATAGTCCTCAGTTGTATAAGATATATGCACAAGAAAGAAATGTGCTGACTTAGTCAGCCTATCAACAACCACCCAAATAGAATCATGTTGACGATGCGAAAGAGGTAAACCAGTCACAAAATCCATGTTTATCTCTTCCCACTTCCAAGTGGGAATACTAAACTCTTGCATCACACCACCAGGTCTTTGATGCTCTACCTTGACTTGTTGGCAAGTTTCATACTTCACCACGACCTCCGCTATATCCTTCTTCATACCACTCCACCAATAGATTTCCCACAAGTCGTGGTACATCTTGGTAGCACCGATATAAATGGAATACCGCGCACCATGTTCATCAGCCATGATTCTCTGCCTTAGATCATCAACACGCGAAACACACAGTCTACCCTGGAATCTCAATACACCATCTCCCCCTTGGGAGAAAACCTTTACCTTTTGGTCCTTTACTGACTCCTTCAATCTGACCAAACTAGGATCTAAATTTTGTTTCTCCTTCACTTCCGCAAATAAAGAAGATTCAGAACTACTCTATACCAAAATATTCCCCTCAGCAGAATCAAGCAATCTAACACCCATTCTAGCCAAACAATGAACATCATAAGCAAAATCCTTCTTATCTGAATCTACATGCGCAACACTACCCATAGACAACCTGCTAAGGGCATCTGCCACTACATTGACCTTGCCCGAATGATATAACACACTCATATCATAATTTTTTAACAACTCTAACCACCTTCTCTACCTAAGATTTAACTCTTTCTGAAAAAATACATACTGCAAACTTTTGTGATCCGTAAACACGTCAACATGAACATCATACAAATAATGTCTCCAGATTTTCAAAGCAAAAACCACCGCAGCTAACTCAAGATCATAGGTTGGGTAGTTCTTTTTATGGGGTTTCAACTGTCTAGAGGCGTAGGCTATAACCTTACCTCTCTGTATCAACACACAATCCAAACCAACTCTAGAAGCATCACAATACCCCACAAAACCATCAACATCATCAAGCAAAGTCAATACAGGGGTTGAGGTGAGTCGAGTCTTCAACTCCTGAAAACTCTTCTCACAAGAATCCGACCACAGGAACTTAACTTTATTTTGGGTCAATCGGGTCATAGGAGACGCGATAGAAGAAAAACCCTCAACAAAATAACGGTAATAGCTAGCTAGACCCAAGAAACTTCTAATGTCAGACGGAGAGATAGGTCTAGGCTAATTTTTTACAGTTTCTGTCTTTTAAGGATCAACTCTACTACCTTCGACTGAAATTATATGACATAGAAAAGCAATTAACCTTAGACAAAACTCACATTTGCTGAATTTGGCGAATAAATGGTGATCTCTAAGAGTTTGTAAGATAATTCGGAGTTGATCTGCATGGTCATCCTCACTATGGGAGTGCACAAGAATATCATCTATGAAAACTATGACAAACATATCAAGATATTGCTTGAACACTCGATGCATGAGGTCCATAAAGGCTGCTGGAGCATTGGTTAGCCTGAAAGACATGACAAGAAACTCAAAATGACCATAACAGGTTTGGAAGGCTGTCTTTCGGATATTACACTCTCTAACTTTGAGTTAATGATAGCCAGATCGAAGGTCTATCTTTGAGAAGTAACTTACACCTTGCAACTGATTGAACAGGTCATCTATTCTCGAAAGAGGGTACTTATTTTTACAGTGACTTTGTTAAGCTGATAATAGTCAATGCACATATGCAAAGAATCATCTTTCTTTCACACGAATAGAATAGGTGTGACCCAATGAGACACACTGGGCCTTATGAAACCTTTATCTAAAAGATTATTGAGTTGTTCTTTCAACTCCTTAAGTTCTTCGGGTGCCATATGGTAAGGAGGAATAGAAATAGGCTGAGTGTCGGGAAGAAGATCAATCCCGAATTCTATCTCTCTATCGGGAGGTACCTTGGGAGATCTTCTGAAAAAACATCAGCAAACTTATTAACAATGTTAACTGACTGAATAGTTGAAGTCTCAAACTTAGTGTCTTTAACTCTAACTAAGTGATAGATGCAACCTTTGGAGATTAGCTTTCTGGCTTTGAGATAAGAAATAAAATGACTCTTGGGAGATACAGAACTTCCAGACCACTCAAAGACAGGTTCATCAGGGAACTGAAACTTAACTACACGGGTCTGACAGTCTATGGATGCATAACAAGAGTGAAGCCAGTCCATACCCAGAATAAGATCAAAATCTACCATATCAAATCTATCAGATTAGAAAATATACTTCTATAAAGAACAGTAACAGAACACTTTTTATACACTTGTTTAGCAACAATGGACTCACCAACTGGGGTAGAAACTAGATAGGCTCAGGGATATTTTTAGGACTCATTTCAAAATTCACAGCAACCAATGGTGTCACATAAGAGAAAATTGACCCAGGGTCCAACAACATATAAACATCAAAGTGAAATACACAGAGCATACCAGTAACAACATCGGGAGAATCCTCCTACTCCTGGCGAGATGGTAGGGCATAGAATCTGTTCTGATGCTGATCGCCAACAGTACTAGAAGAGGCACCCTGAGTAGCGACTGGGCGGGATACAGAAGCTGGAGCACTAGCAGTTTGAGTCTGAGGGCGAACATCTCGGTTTCCTTACCTGGCATACAGATACTCCCTAAGTCTGTGGCTAACTTTCCATAACCAAAACAACCTCGTTGCTCAGCCAAACACTCATCCGGATAAGTCTTTCCACACTTAGCGCACTGGGGATAATTAGGCCTATTACTCACCGTGTTCTAGGACCTGAACATAAAAGTCCTGTTCCCTTGCTCCTGTCTACCTCTAGGCGCTGGAGCAACTGATGATGGAGCTGGCATAGATGAACGACTCTGAAACTGAGGGCGATCTCCTCCATGTGATCTGGTCTGACCGTACTCATGCTGCTCGGATCTGTCCCTCTTATTTTCTCTCACTCTATCCCTTTCCCTAAACTTATCTGACTCGATCTACTGGGCATACAACATCAGGCTAGAAAGATCCATATCCCTATCAATATAGTTTTCCTACACTCTTTCACCATAAAATCGGACACTCCAGGGATAAACTTACTCATACTGTACCTAGTGTCAGCAATCAGGTTAGGAGCATACTTGGCGAACTGGTTAAACTTAAGACAATACTCTTTAACAGTTATGGAGCCTTGTCTGAAGTTTATAAACTCTTTAATATTCACTTCCCTTATCTCCAGCGGGAAGAACTTATCCAAGAAGGCATCCTGGAATACCTGTTAAGTCATAGCGGCAGCACCCTCACCTCTACCCTTCTTCCATGTAACCACCCAGTCATATGCAATATATTTTAACCTGTAAGACGCTAGCTCAAAACTTTCTTCCTTAGACACATGCATCACCTGCATGATCGTTCTTTTTTCCTCAAGATACAACAAAGGGTCCTCACTTGTCTTAGACCCATAGAACTCTGGTGGATTCATCCGCATGAAATCATGAATCCTAGCAGTAGCTAAATCACCTCCCTACTGAGGTGGAACTGGGCCTGGTTGGCCTAAACATTTGTAGTGACAACTTGGGCTACCGCCTGGAAGGCATCCTGGAACTCAGCATGGGACACGTTTTCATTCAAGGGATCAGCAGGTTGAGGTTGTTAACCATTGTTGTTTCTGCGGGCATTTGCTCTTTGGGGAGGTATTTTCTGAAATAAGAGAGCACAAATTAATAGCTGAGAGAGAGAGAGAGACAAATTTAGGCATGATAGACTCTGAAAGAAAGAAACGACTGTTCCTAAAATATTTTGTAGCCTCCTGCTATAGATGTGGTGCGCTACATACCGATGATTAAGACTCTACTTAACGTGAGTTATAAAACTCCCTAGGAATCCTTAAACCTTAGGATCTGATGCCAAGTTTGTAACGCCCCAAAAATGGGTCCCAAGACATTACACGGTGCTTAAGACTACAAATAGCCCCAAGCTAACCCTTTGAGCCTGATACTACACATAAAGCTTACTTAAGAGTGAATAAAATAATCACTAGCTCTGTCATATCAAAATCATAAGAAATAAGAATAAAACACTTTGTCCAAATAGACCCAATACTGATAATCTCAACACACTAACTATCTGGTAAATTAGTCTGACAAAGACTCTACTACTCACTGGACTAAAGAGTCATTGGGACAGATCCCCAACTGACTCAAACTAGACTTAAAGCAATAAAAGTATCTACTCAAAATAATAATCATCTGAAGATAGGTCCCCAAACCATGAGGACTCACCAATGTAGAGAACTAGATAAAGTGCTCGGAAATCACTTATAAGACTGGTACTGAGCACCTAAACTGACATTAAGAGAAAATGTAGCACACAGAAAAGTATGTGGATCAGTACCTTGGGAATGTACTGAGTATATAGGGGTGTATGCAATTAAATATTTAACATCATAATCTTTATAGAAATCATGCATGCTATAATAGATTATTCACAAAGCTTGAAATAGATTCTCATAATCATGAATAAGAAAACGTATAATGTAAATCATGCGAGTCATCACACTTAAATCTCATGAAAGCAAGAACTTAGGTAAAAATCAAGGACCTAATACTTTTGGAACTTTTAAACTTTATAACTCAAGGACTTAGAAACTTTAGTCTCTTATGAACTTGGAACACTTAGGACTCAACAACTTGGGAGTTTTTTCTAACCGACATAAACCATGTGAGCTACATAAAGTCCAACGTCTTAACCACGTTGGGGAGAGCTGTCCTATCCTTGCCATCGGAGTAGGACCATAAACTTTTAGTGATCACTATCTTAACCCACTTAGGGTAAATCAGAAACCTACGGGGCACGTAGTTTTGAGGCATGAGACCTTTGAATCAAGCCTAACTCGGTGCTAAATACTACTCCCTTACTTAGATCATAACTTTAAAGAAAATCCACCTTAAACAATTCAACAACATACAATGGGAGCCACTATGCTTCCCTTTAACTTAAATCAACATGATGTGGATTTCTTTCTTAACTTAAAATTAAAACTCAATCTTTTCTTGAAATCTTGATAGGCTTATCATCAATAAACTTTAAAATTGCAATAACATGGAGATATAAGAACAATTCTTGAAAAACTTTAAGGAGTATCATAAATTCATTATCAAAGAAATCACAATTCCTAAATAAGGCTCCATTCATAACAACAAATCTTGGAAATCCTTGAAAATATAATATCAATATAGGAACATGTAACTTATAACATGAATTCTCAACTCAAACTATGATTAAACGAGATACTCATGAAATTCAAGACTTAAATAAATTCCATAATTCCATAAACTTAAAAACATAGCAATTTAAGCATAATTCAATCTTGAAAATACAAAAAACTTTAAGAAAAAATAAAACTTTTGGGCACAAGAACGAGAGGTTGTTCTTGTTCAAACCCCATATACCTTAAACTTGAAGCTTTGTATAAACTTTTGACTTTGGGACTCTATTCGCAAAACTAATAGGTGCTTCTCGTAGCCCTCGGAATGGGAAATCCGAATCTCCAAGAATTATCAAAAATGTACAGTTGAATCTTGAGATATTTGGGTTTTTAGGTAGAAATCCTAATGAGAGTTCTTGGTGATTTTAAGAGATATTCTTATTTTGATGTTCTTGGGATTTTATCCCGTGTTAAGGAGGATAGAGGGGTGAAAATTACCCAAATTGCCCTTAATGACTCGGAATAGGAAGCTGAAAAATGGCCTGGGCATTTGCTAGGGCGGCGTCCTAGAGCACTGGAGTACCTAGGGCAATGCCTTGGCAATAGCGGTGGGAGACCAGGGCGACACCACGCTTAGAGCGAGGGAGAACCCTGGGTGGCGCCCCTAGATCGCCTTGAGCTACTGGAATTGCATACTAAACATGCCCTTAAGCTCGACTAAAAATTTCGACACTCACCCGAGATGTACTATGACCTTGCCCCATCGCAACGCAATAAAAAAATCAAGAAAAGGAGGTCGGAAAGTTTTTGAAATAATTCAACGAATATTGAAGGCTCAAAATAAACTAAGTGTTGGAACACTTAGCTAAAATTCTAAGTGTTAAGCTTTTTGTGACTTGTTTCAAAGGCTTTATCTATGGGAAAACTTTACGGGGTCTTACAAGGAACCCATAACTTGTAAGTCAAGTAGTATCACAATGAGAGAGGAAAGATTCAAAAATTCCTTCTCTCAACTCATACTTCAAAACTTCAACACATGCATACATATATACTAGTCAAATCGCTTTAAAGGGAAGGCCTCAAGACCAAAATAAGATTATCAAAGGCTTCAAAAAACATAAATTCTAATTTTAAATCCAAAACCCTTCTAGTAAAATTCATGATTTCTAATCATTTAGCATGATTAAGGAGATTTTACTATGCCCATGTAGTTGTAGGAAAATTTCACGTATCTTACATAGTTTAATTTGAGAATTGAACTCCAATATTGACACTGTTCTTGAATTCTTGAACTTAGAATATGGACTCTAGATATTTGAAATATAGGTTAGGGTTTTTGTTCTTAAAAATTTGAGTAAAAATGGGCATACTCTTCCCTAAAAATGCTTTAACCACCAGTTAATACGATTAGAAATTATAGGTAAATAACAAGACTGCCCTTGGACTTAAAAGTTGCAAAAAAAATCTAGTTTTTGAGGCTTACCGTGACGCGTCGACTTGGTCATCGCGATACCCACCACGACGCAGCGAAATAGCGGTGACTCACTGGATCGTGACAATTGTCGTTTTGTGGTTCACTGTGATGCGGTACAATCGCGATGAGTTTCTGGAAATTGACAAATGCTGAATCGGCCTCCCTCGCGTCGCGGAGAGGCTTTCATCGCTATTTCCACCGCGATGCGAGGGAATTGCGGTGGCTTGTTGGAAAAAAAATTCAAACAAATTTTAGACGCTCATCAAGACTCAATCAATAGGAAGGCTTTTGGAACATTGACGCGTAGAAATGATGGTCTACATTCTAGTCCAAAATGTGGGTCGTTACAATTATAGACTCAAGTTTGAGTTTATTATAATTTGTCCTAATATGCTATTGGTTGAAGGTGTGATGATGAATTTAAATATCATGCCATTAAGAGAGTAAGACATTGAGTTAAGTATCCCGATGCACTATGATGATAAGATGTTGGGTTCAAGTACCATTGATTTGATGTTGGATTCAAGTCCATTGATTTTTGGCCTAAGATGCCTTTATATGGATAAGACGTTGAGTTTTAATCTCAATACAATATATTAATGATATAGTAATTACTAAAGCAAATTTTGTTGAAAAGTCATGAAATATGTCTCATTGAATATGCTTCATTCCTTGAAGTGAATGTGGTAGCATGAAGTACATTGTATGTCTAAAAGAAGATATGTGATTGAATTTATGAATATGATGAATATAGGCGTAACAAGGACAAAACATTTCATTACATTATATGTACGCCTAGATTTTCTCATGAAGGAGCAATATCTTGAAATATATTCTAAGCTATCATAATTTGATAGTCTTAAGACATCATTATATTTCATTCTTGGGAAATTAGAATTTTGATTGTTAAAACTACAGATCCATTCCCTGGGGTGAATTTGATAGGAGTAACACCTCCATAAGAGGTAGAATAATTAAGAAGAAATATTATGAAGTATACTCCAAAATAGCAAACTTGAAAATTATTCATGTTCTAGTAAATCTGAAATATACTAAGTAAAACTCATATGTCATGGTAAACTTGGAGTTTACTAGTACGAATAAGCTCATAAGTTGGAATAAACAATATTTTCATATCGAAGATGTGCACATTGAGTATTACACAACATCTATATTAAAGAATTAGAAGGTTATATTCTTCGAAGAACATTATGAGTTCTAAATGATCCTTCAAAAGATGAAGGTAATGTTTGCTACTAATAAGCATGGTATGAATGGTCATTGCACACGTGATTGTAGTGCGACCTAATTTGATAGAAGCTTTATAAATTCCCCATCAAATCAAAGAAATATAAAGTGATGGTGCACTATACCTTTCAAAGTGATGTTGAGGTCTGTCATGTAAATATAACAAATTTCATGGCATGTGAATGGGCTTCTAATGAAAATTTATGAAGCATGCACATATGATTATAATTCTTTCCTTAAAGAGAATGGGACTTGTGATAAACATCCTTGATGCTTGACCATTCTTTAAATGAATGTGTCAAGATGTGATAAAAACTATGAATACTGACATGCTCGTGCATGATTGAAAAAATGTCATATGTCACCTTTATGGAAAGTTTGAGAAAAATAAAGAAAATTTTATTTTGACATAAACGACCATTGATCGTACACTTGTAGTATGACATAAATATTTTTGATGTGTTTGTCATGGATTACCAAAGAATAAAACCAAGAAACAAGTCTTGCCTATATAATATTTTAAGATTATGATCGTACTTATATGATTTTCTTCTTGAAATAGATGTTCAACATATGAATGGTGTGTGAAATATGTGTAGTACATGAAATTAATTGAGATCTCTAAAAGAGCTTAAGTGTCACTAGCTGGAGGAATGAAATTGTTCATAATATTGGAATTGTAGTAAGTCTCGAAAGAAACTTATAAAGTTTCAAAGACATTACCAAACATAAATTATATTGAGACTATAAATGATTGAAAGATGTTATATCTTCATATTACTACAATCAATGCAGGTTATAAATATTTATGTAAAGGTTATCTGCGTTTTTCCTCTTATTTATGAGCATGATGGCAGAATCACATGCAATAGTAAATTAAAAATTTACTAAAATAAATATCAGTTGGCATGATGGTTGACCATTCCGGTTAAAATGTGATGCAAAATAAGTGAGAATTCGTGTGGTTATATACTGAAGAAAGAAAAGATTCTTCACGAATTCTCTTGTGTTGTTTGTTCTCACAATGAATTGATCATTATACCAGTTAAGGTTGGGATGTATCCCAAAAATTTTTGAAAGATATAAAAAGGTGAATATGAAAGGGAGTCTTGAAGTAACTGGTAAAGTTGTTGTCATGTAACCAGGAGGTCACGAGTTCAAGCCTTGGAAACAGCTTTTGGCAGAAATGCAAGGTAAGGCTGTGTAACAGCCCAGCCCACCGGCGCATGCAAAATTTTTCGCTTTGGAGCCTCGGCCCCTCACGATTTTAAAACGCGTCACATACGTGGAAGGTATCCATGCACCTATAAGGCACACTTCGTTCCCCTTCACTACCGATGTGGGATTTGCCTAAGTGAATGCAGGCGTTACGTATCGTCGTCCCTACACTCACCCCCCGTAGGGACTCAGCGTCCTCGCTGAGGTTTGCCCCACCACCGGCACCGGCGCTGGCTCTGATACCAACTGTAATAGCCCATCCCACCGGCGCAAGCGAAATTGTTCGCTTTGGAGCCTCGGCCCCTCACGGTTTTAAAACGCGTCACATACGTGGAAGGTATCCATGCACCTATAAGGCACACTTCGTTCCCCTTCACTACCGATGTGGGATTTGCCTAAGTGAATGCAGGCATTACGTATCGCCGTCCCTACACTAAATGTAACACCCCGTAATTTTTTCGTACACTTATCGCGATTATATGGAGTCCTAAAGGCTTGCGTATGGGTTAAATTCAGTTTATGGTGTTCGAAAGTATCCCGTCAATAGTTGTATGTGTAGGTATTGGAATAAGATTTCCAACGATATAAAATTTTCCCAAAACAGAGGAGCATTTCATATAAGCGAGCACATTCGAAATTTCAAAACGGTGGCCGGGAAACCTGTGAACAGTAGATCTGCAGGAAAATTACTGCAGCTAGGCAATTATTTTTTTGGATCAACTTTAGACGATCATAAATACTTGTACAAAAATAACTGTGTGATCTGCTATATATCGACGAAAATCTCCGAGAGTCTTCTTTCCGATGAAATTGGTTTCATCCAAATCCAATGTCTGAGTAAGGAGCTATACCCGTTTTACTACAGCCTATCAAAAAAAAAACAGAATTGTGGGACAGATTTTTGGGTCAACTTTAAACGACCATAACTCCTTATACAGGAAGAACTGGGTGGTATACTTTATATAAAAATGAAATCCCTTTGAATTATATTTCCAATGCAATTGGTTTCACCCAAATCCGATACCGGAGCAAAGAGTTATGATCGATTTACTTCAGCCTGTCAAAACTGTCCAC
Source organism: Capsicum baccatum var. pendulum (assembly GCA_030864225.1). Classification (NCBI taxonomy): domain Eukaryota; kingdom Viridiplantae; phylum Streptophyta; class Magnoliopsida; order Solanales; family Solanaceae; genus Capsicum; species Capsicum baccatum. The sequence continues at coordinate 135,582,039 of CM061558.1, forward strand.
TGGGGACAGATTCGGATATATTTAAATTTTTAGGGCAAAATGGTCATTTTCTATTACCTCTTGGACGAAAATGGGTCTTTATAAACCTACACTTAGCCTCATATATATCATATATCATCCAATTATTAAGAGAAGGTGAAACCCTAGCCTAATTTCAACTTCAAATATTTTGTGATTCAACCGTAGAAAATTCGAATTGGTTCCGTAGTTGTGTTCACCATCTCGAAAGCTTCGAGAAGCACCCCATGGTTATGTAAGGAGGATTCTAAATGCAAGAGTTCATTTTTAAGGTATGAATATTGTTTATTCTTGATTCTTATCCATGAATAAGTATTGATAAAGGATTATGAGTATTGTCTTGATGTTGGAAGATAACCAGAAACATAGTTATGAATTGTTTTGTATAAATTGTTAGTAGTAAATTATGGAAGTTGTTGTATTGGATTATGGAGGATGAATTGTGGTGATATATCATTATATTAGTGGTTATGTATGCCTAGTGATCATGTTGGTATTGGATGGTGATTAAGAAGGGAAATAAAGGCTAAGAGTGATGTTGAGGGATATTTCATGAAAATGCATGATATGTGAATGTAATAAGAGTATAAGAGGATGTATGTAGCACTCTTATTGATGAGTTAAAGGATTACTTCCTAGACATTATTTGGTGAAGTTAATACCTAAATGGTAAGGTTTGGTTGATAATACTAGTTTGCTACAAATGACTTATTGTAGATAAGTGTTCGAAGAGTACGGGAAGTCAAGTTGGACTTGTATTGAAGTGGTTATATCAAGGTATGTAAGACATACTCTATCTAATCTTTGGCATGAATAATGACCCATGGCACTCTCAAGTAAGCTTCCAACATTGTCCTACGACACATGACACATAATAACATCATATGATCTTCGACACTACCAATTGAACTTGTTTTCACTTTTAAGATGTCCGGCTAGTCAAAAAAATGTCCATATACTATTGTTGACTCCGAAATGGTTTAATGAGGTATCCATGATTCTCTACTTCATTTTCATGATATTGATTACCTATTTACATGTTTTTCCTATTGAGGTATCATGTTTTCAAGTTCCATAAGGTGTGACCACAAAGTAACCAATCTCAAAGATTAATTGAATTAAGAAATGGAATGTCTGTATTTTAAATTGATGATATGATGTATTTTATTAGTACCACTGATCAGTTGGCCATTGTATTATAAAGTTTATGTATATATGCTATTCCAGGGGTGGTCCCTGATGTATTGTATTAGTACCACTGATCAGTTGGCCATTGTATGACATATGTTATGTATTGATAAGGATTACGGAAAGTAATGATATGAAAGTAATGTGCAGGTATCCCATCAGCTCTTTTAAGTGTGGTCTACTCATACTGTTTATTCGCTGGTATCTGGGTTCTGTTGATCTTTTGTATCTCATCTTGATACTCACTGTCTTACATACTCAGTACATATTTCCGTACTGACGTCCCTCACGGGGGACCCGTATTCATGCCTGCAGGAACAGGTACTTCAGGTCGTACACCTCCGCAGTAAGAGCCAGGACATTCTGTTGTTAGTGGTGAGCTCCAGTTGTTTCGGGGCATCCCAAGTCGTGTCTATATGTATTTTTGGTATTTGTATAAAAGTCTTTTGTGGGCGGGAGTTTGTCCCGACCCTAACTCAGTTGTGTATCTATGTAGAGGCTTTTGTAGACATATTGTACAGTCATAGGAGTGTTTGGTTTATAGACGTGATGGCTCTGACGGCCAATTACTGTTTATATATATATTTATGTGTGTCTGCTGGGCTGATACAGGTACTGTTTTCTTCTATTTACAATGAAGTGCTGCCCAAATTTCTATTTTTCATAAGTAATGTAATTGTGAAAGTATAGGTTATGAACGGGTTCTCCCGGGCCTCCTCGGCTACGGGTGCCAGTCCGTTCCATTGGGATTTAGGGTATGACAGGCTGCGTACGATACATCCTTGTGGTAGGGCCTTTCCCCGAACACCACGCATAGCGGTAGCTTTAGTGCACTGGGCTGCCCTTTTATAAAAAGGTGAATATGAGCCCATTTACCTACCATGTGGGCCCATTACTATTGTATAGTTTAATAGATGCATCTATGATATGGTCATATGTGTTTTTCTATTAACTTGCAATTTGATTTTTGCACAGTTGTTTGCTCAAATTATTAAATTAAGAGCACAGTTCGAACTATAAATTATGTTGATAATGCTGGTTGATGTAGTAGAAATTGTATGCCTCCAATTCTAGCTAAATCATTGATTATGAGAACAAATCTTCCAAAAAAAATTTGGTATGAGATATGTCATTCAAAATATAGTAGCATTCATATGCATCAAGCCAACAAGGCTCCCCTATTACTATTGATTCAAGGTCAAGAACCAGATAAATTTTATCTAAAAAAATTCGGTGTGCGACATATGATGCAATTGCTTCATCACAATGCACAAATATGAAACCCAAGATAAGGTTGGGGATACATATTAGATTTTCTAACATTAGGGGGGGAGTTGATTAACAGTTGAAAATTATGCATGAAATGAATTATCTAAATTCTCATAAAAAAATATATACATGTGAGCTTGAAGTTCAAGAGATAATTTATTTGCCAAATGTTTTAAACTAATTGTCACATATGTTTGCCAACTCTATATGATAATTCAACTGTAAAATTCTCTAATGAAAAATCTGTAAAAGGAAAGAGTTTGTGACATGCCTGAAGCGTGATAGACCAATCAGTTCCAAAGGTAAAACTCCTTGAAGAAGGAAAGAAGCAAATGATCAAGATGGTCATGATAATGAGGCAAGTGCTTTAGCACTGACATAAAGCTCATAAAACCTTGGCAAAGGTTCAGGTACCTGAATAGCAATGAATATGAAGAGATCTTCATTAAGTTATGTTTTATTAGAACCGATATCAAACAACCGTTGATGATATCTTTGATATAATTTAGCGCTCAACATTATAAATAGTATCGAGGATCTTGGATACAAATCTGTCAAAGAGTATGAACAGATAAATTATTGACAAAATAAAAGTATGTAATTCAAGTAATTTATTTTACTTGAAAAGTGAATATTTGGACTCATAATTCAAAAATCAAAGGTATAATGTCAGTGGGGTACAAATGATTTACTATGCCAGAAGTAAAATTCGTAAGATATAAAGTATGACTTGTGCCTTGGGGCATAAAGATTTCACAAAGTTCCTGTCACTATTGTAGGAGAATTGTTCTCCTGTGATGGATGAAATGAAGTTTGTTTCAGTCTAACAATATTGAAAATCTTGAATACATCTAATAAATTATTATCATGTCTAGCTAGATGGCAAAAGTTATATGAAAATCCTTGAAGGATTTAAAATGCTATCAAGCGATTCTATTGAATACCCCATGATTATAAAGACCGCTTAACTTATAAACAAATCAATTTTGATCTCATGAAAATGATTAAGTAAGTACCATATTTTAGTGCAGTTGGTCCACTTCTGAATTGCGGGGCATCATTTATAAGAATAAAGTGATGTTTTAAACGATGCGAGTATAATACGTGCGCTGCACTCTTTTTTCCAGAGCTGAGGTTTTATCCCACATGATTTTTCTTGCAAGATTTTTAATGAGGCAGCTAACAATGCGTGCTACTGGATGTATACTCGCAGTGTTTGACAAATGAAATATTTATTCATCGATGAACATACGTTGAAAAGGTATTTATCTGATCCATATGAAATTCAATTTCATATGGGCTATTTATTTATGTATGGAGATATAACTACATCATGGCATTCGGTGAAGTATACAATAACTGTCACTTCTTTAAATAATGCTGAGATAATTGTTATTCATAAAACAAGCCGAGAAGGTGTACAGTTGAGATCCATGATACATCTCATCCGAGAAAAATGGTTATATCAACGTGTGACAGATTCGTTCAAGTGAAAATATTGCTGATTTATTCACCAAATCTCTACCGCAATTTTCAAGAAGATTGTGCACAAGATTGGGATGCGAAGATTCAAGTCACTAAATTGAAGTTTTCATCAGGGGGAGTAAAATACGTGTTGTACTCTTTTTTCATTAATCAAGGTTTTGTCCCAATAGGGTTTTCCTGGTAAGGTATTTAATGAGGCAATACCAAAGGCGTATTACAAGATGTGTGTACTCTTTTTTCTTCACTAGACTTTTTTTTATTGGGTTTTTCCTAGTACGGTTTTAACGAGACACATTATTTATTAATGAACATCCAAGGGGGAGTGTTATATAATATGAAAGTCATGTTATATGTATAAGTGTGAAATATTGGAGATAATAGTTAGTAGTCAATTTGGATTTGAAAATCTAACATTTCTTGTTCAATTTGGATTTGAGTACCTCAATAGTTGGTCAACTTGAAGTCAAATTTGGCAAGCTTAGAAGCTAAATTTGGTGTCTATAAATAGCCATCATTAGTACATCTTATTGAGACATCAAAGTAGTAACAAATATACTACTAAATTCTCTCTAGTTCTCTCATTTGTTTAAAGTTTGATATTGATATTTTGTCTTTATTTTATAACCGTTTTGAATTTTTTGAATCCAATAAATAAGTTTATTAAAGAAAAGGCAAATATGCATCCTTTGTTATACGACATATTCACTCTGTCCCATTTTATCTGTCGTTATTTAATCGGGTACGGAGTGTAAGAAATAAATGATGACTTTCTAAAGTTTATAAAATTGATCCTCTTAAAGTTTACTTTTCAATTATCTTTTTTTTATAAAGTGGGACTCACTAAGGATAAAATGGGAATGATGTCATTAAATAGTTGCCAAATAAGGAAAGATGACATTTTTTTTGAGACGAACCAAAAAAAAAATGACGACACATAAAATGGAACGAAAGAAGTAATACATATGCACCGTCTTTTTAACAAAAGATATATTCACTCTAAATCAGAAAGTTAAAGAATAAATTCCACAGTACATTACGGATCTCACTCAAATTCCATGAGATCGAAGCAACAAAGGTAAAGTATCATAAATTCATGTTAATGCTTTGCCATTAAATTATAACAAAACTAATAATGCTTACTTAAAAGTATCATTAAACTCATGTTGAAACATTGTCACTTGTCCTTTTAGCATTCACATGTACTTTACTTTTGCTCAAGGGTTGAATTTGATGGGTTTAAGCATTTTAATATTAATTTATTTTTATGCTAATGATTTAAAGTAGTGGCAGCCTCTTTGCCTACTATATCTTTACTCCATCCGTTTACATTTTGGCAACATTTCCTAACTTTTACTGTCTTAATTTGGATATCTCCCACACGTCACATGACTGCAATTTTCAGCCTCCATAACTTTCATTTAATTTATGGTTTCGGAGCCATTAATCACAATAATTAGTTGTAGAAGAATATAGATATAATTTTTATGTAACTTCCTATCTTTATTCCTCCATTATCCTATACTTTATGTCTTGTAACCGTTGTAACTTTTGTAATCTTTGTAACTCATATAACTTCCATGTCATCCTATTCGTTGCATGGAAGAGTTTTTTTCACCTATAAATAGAGGTGGTCTTGCATGGTTTTGATAACACAAGATAATAGAGAGTTCCCAAAAAAGTTAGTAAAAAAGAGAGTTTAATAGAGTAAAAAAGAGAGTTTAATAGTTGAAGGGAGGTGTTCTTTTTGTGGAGCTCTGAACGCAATGCTTGTACAGAGTTGTTGAGTTGTTATATCCTAGAGGGATAAGTCAAGAAGATTACTACTAGACCGGTGAAATATTTTGTTGCAGTAGGCTTGAATATCCTTAAAAAGAGCGAGATATCCGCGCCTCAACCGAAGAAGAAGAATACATTCTTTTCTTTTTTCTACACTTGTAGTTTTCAGTTGCTATTTATTGTAATTTCACCAACAGAATTGATCTGTCCTGTATATAATAATACCTCGAATAATCAACAAACAAAAGGGCCAGTTTGGGTCGCTAGTGTAGGGTTTTACCTGTTGGGGGTAGTATTCTTGTTATGATTCCGTGCTCCTTGTTTTAGTAAGAGGCTGGGTGCTTTCCCCTGTTTCTTTCTATTTATGGCTGCCGTATTTATGTTATTTATGTTATGTTATTTATGTTATGTAGTCTTGTAACTTTGTTCGGTGCTTTAATATGTATTTGCCTGGTATCTTGTGTCTTGAGCCGGGGGTCTATCGGAAACAGCCTTTCTACTTCTTTAGAGGTAGAGGTATGGACTGCGTACATCTTACCCCCCCCAGACCCCACCAGGTGGGAATACACTGGGTTTGTTGTTGTTGTTGTTGTTGTTTAATATTAAATCAAATTAGATTAATTTAATATTTTAAAATTTAAATATTTAAAAACTATATAAAAAATACTATAAGTTGTATTTTTTTCTAGGTGACAAAACTTTCCAACAATCATATAAAAAGTCAAAATTAAAGAATTGTCAAACAAAAGACTTCTTAAAAGAACTAAGTGAAAAAAAATATATATATTTAAAATAAAATGGAAACAGCGGGAATATAGTACATTATCTGTTGACTTTGGTTTTTCTAAATGTCCTTGCGATGGAAAAAAGTTCTCAAATTATGACAAATTTACATGTGAAGTAAAGGATGAAGTTAAAGAAGTGGGAAATATTAGTCTCCTCAAATTAATGATGTTACTAAATTATACACGTGAATTACGTGTGTGCTTTTTGTTAAAAAAAAAAAATGTAAAAGGGGAAATGCTTTTCTTTTCTTCAGGATAATGATTTAAATTTTTTTCCAAAAAGTAATAATTTAAAAAGAAAATATATTGGACAAATTTACCAAAGGCTCAAGTTAGTCCGGGTGATTTTGGACCCCTGACATTGACATATAAATACAACATTCACTTGATATTGTCACGACTTTTCTGATCGTTTGTGAAATTTTCTCTTTTTTTTTTTGTTTTAACTCTCCCCATAATGGTGTACGTGAATTATGACTTACGGGATGAGTTGTATCAATTTTTAAAATGTACGGAGGTGATTAAATCATTAATTGGGTTTTTGTATTTAAATAAGGTTAAGCTTGATCACGGTCAACCATCAATCAAGATGACTCCGAATTAGTGTTCTAGTGATTTCAATAGATTCAAAAAGTACTTTTTAATTAATTTACATATTTAATTTATTTTTATAGGATTCCGAAGAAATTATGAGTATTTATTAAAAGTTTTGAATATCTTAAATAGTTAATTTAGTTGAGGTTAATGAAATATATTATTTTGTTGAAATTAGTAGTGGGTCATACCCACTACTCCCTTATTTGTGATCATAAATGGGATTGGGGTAATAAATTCTGAAATTAAAAATTTATACGTCCAGTTATTAGAACAGTGAGGAAAACGAGGGGAGGAGGATGATACAAGATTGACCAAAAACACACAAAACAGTCCACAAGTTCAAGAGAATCGAGGACGCTTTGAGTGATCCCTCTCGGATTCAAGATCTACAACAAGAACACAGCGTAATGAGGTGATTAACGCCTATTTTCAGCGAACAACAAACTAGAATAACAACACAAGAGTGAAGAACACAGAGAACAATAAAAATATTATTAAGAATAACAAACACACGGCTACGGCTACAAGAAACAAAGGGATAGATAGATAGACTACACAAAGATGTAATCTTAAGAACCCAAGAGCCTATTCCACTCTTGGACTCTTAACATCACACACAATGATTCATCTACGTCTTACGTTGAAACGAGAAGGACCTCGATCTCCCAAGCATCCAACATTTCCAAACTTGAATCCAACACGAGTGATTCCATACTCAAGTTGATTTCCCTAGTTACTATGTTCCAGCCAGGAGGTTATTCTCTCAAGAGAGGGTGTTGTAATATTACAACTTTCAATATTCAATCAAAATTAAGTAGTAAATGACCTAACATATTCTATTTATAATAGGTTACAAAAATAGTGTGAAATATCCAAAAGACTCCTTAGTCAAATGCTCCACTTTCGACGTTCTTGGAGTGTAGAATGTGGACTGTTTTTGGAGCCTATTTAGGTCCTCCGTTGCACTTTATTTGAACACTCCAAGTCTCGAGTTCAATACATCTCACATATATCCACCTTCGTGATCGTACTCATATTATCCTCCCCTTCTTGAAAAGTATTAGACCTCGAATCCATAGCTTATAAAATCAAAAAGGAAACAAACAAGAACACATCCTCACGGCATGAGGGTTAGAGTTATCAAAATAAACAATTAGCATTATGCGGGTTAGAGGCGCAGAAGGAAAGCAAAAAGAGAAGGAATTGCATGCGGGTTCTAGCATACTGCTAAGGTGAGCGGTTATTGATGGGTTACTTTGGTACTCCTTCCTTCCTAAATTATCCGTTCCAAAATGAGATGACATATTAATTAAAAAAATAATTAATATCATGAATAATTTATCATAATACCCCTATTAAATGATGTTTACATTTTAATTTGAAGAAAATATAATTAATGCAAAGGGTAAAATATGAGGAAAAAAAATTGTCTCTTCTTAATTAATAAGAAAAGAACAAATAAAATGAGAAATCAAATTAAAAAATTTGGAATAAATAATTTGGGACGGAGGAAATAGAAATTAAATAATAATTATGCCTAATGTGACAAGTTTGACTAGGTAATGATGCAACATTAATGGGTGTTCGATTAATGAAAGATTAAATAATGATTACGCCTAATGTGACAAGTTTGACTAGGTAGTGATGGAACATTAATTGGTGTTTGATTAATGGAAGGATGTTACATGCCAATGATTGACAGTGATATTTGGTTTTGTTTTTTCTTTTGCATGTATTGTGCATGTATTCAATTAAAGCATACCCATTTTGCTTGTTGGTTTGCTATCGGAAAGCAATTCAATTAAATACACAATTATGAAAATAATCCATCAAGATTTATTCTGTGAAATTGATAATGTGGATACGTAATTTTTTACCTTTCCTATACTTTTACCGATTTTAGTATGAAAAAATTATTTATTTATTTATTATAAGTTTTTTGCTTTTTATTTTTCATTTTTAGTAGATTTTATATGAAAAAAAAATGTGAAAAAGATTTTCTTTAAAATAAAGTTGTATTTTAGGATATTTTATTTTTAAAACAATATGAAAAAAAAATCAAAAATATATTTTTCTTTTAAGTTAGATTTTAATAAATAAGCTGGTAATTTTATTGTTTTCTTGATTATATTTTATTTTAGGCAAGTCATAAATTTTTCTTATATTATATTAAGTATAAAAATTAATTAGTTAATATTTTATTTATTTATTGTAAATTTTATTATTATATATTATATATACGTTAAAAAAAAAGAGAAAATTTTATCCTAAAACTAAAATGACTCCCCTTTTTTCTCTCAACTCCTTCCCCACTAACAAAAACTCCTCACGTTTTTCCCTCCCCTCATACCCCCACTTCCATGCATACACAATATATAAACACACAGTACACAACAGAGGGAGGGAGAGAACAACATTTGTCGGCAAAACAAAGAAACAGAAGACGGATAGAAAGGAAAAACAAGAAAAACAAAAGAAAATTAGTGTTTTAGTTTAAGAAAAAACAAAAGAAAAAAGAGCGGCGACTTGACTTGAGTTCAAGTTCGAGTTACTGAAGACGACGTTCTTGCTTCAATACTTGATTTAATTTGTCATAAAAAATTTTATCCCATCTTGCATTATTTATTTTATCAATTTTATCGTGAATCAAAACATGAACGAAATGACTTACGTGATTTCATGTTGGCCAATTTATCAAAATTGTGAATATGTATATGTCTAGAGCTGTTGCTCAACTTATTTTAAATTACATTGGCAATACAGATACATAGCCTATGCTAATTGAGAATTAAAAAAATTCATTATTGCTGTAAGTAGACACGCGTGAAAGATTGAAAATTGGATTGAATCTGTATACTATTTGTTATCTAAGAAATAATATTGGCCACTATCGTTACTACCTTATGATTTTCTATCATTAATTTGACGTTATGCATGCCAATGGTTATCCTAATAATATCAAAATCACTGCTTCATGAATTATGCATGTCAATGGTTATCCTAATAATATCAAAATCATTGCTTCTTTTATGGTTCTTTGTAACCATTATTAATTAACCAGAAAACAATTGAAAAGAATCATCAAATAGTGATCGACTGGTATTGAAATAAATTTATGGATTAAACATCTTCATCTATTTTTTAAAAAAGAGTGACAACTTAAATATCAATGAACTGCATTCCATCATATTTACATAATTTTTAAAAGTGTCACTAATTTTTCTTTCTTTTAATTTGATTTCGTTGTATACGTGCGTGGATGTTCCGTTAGTTAGGTCTTTTCCCATCTTCTTAGTATATGTGTGTGTATGTTTGGTTTAAGTTGAAATTAACTAATTAGTTGCTTGCATATTTTAACAAAAATGTCCTCTAATGATAGTTTGGTAGCAATATTACGTACTAGTTAGTTATGTATTCTTTTAATTAATTTTCTTTCTACGTAATTATGTCTAGTTCAAGATTTCATTTTATATTTATTAGCATTTATAAAGATATATTAGTGTCATGTTAATTAGTTATTAGGATCTTAGAGTTTAAATTTGTAGCCTCCTTTAGTTTTATATCGAGAGAGATACCAAATGGCTATGTATAATTGTAGTTTAGTTTATTTTGGGTTTGTTTCAGTTGACGATAGTGGATCAAATTTGATAGTTTTTAATGGCTTTGATCATGTGCTTTGTTCATTCCATTCTTTTTTTATATTTGAGTTGCCTTTTATCAAGTTGATGCATTATTGGCTTTATTTTCTAGAAGCGCTTCATAATCACAAGTTATTACGCTGGTTTTCTTTTATTTCAAATCATAATGCTGGCCTGGAGTTTAAATCTATGACCCCATTTTAACAATCTTCATTAGTTATCCTGAGCTAAACTAAAATGAGATCAGGATTTATCTAAGACCCAATACAAATGATAAATAGAAAAGAGAGGAAAAATCAACTATAAGGGAGCGGATTTGTAAGAGAATGATTTAAGTTCTTAACCTCAAAAATTATAGTTTAATACAAGTGAAAGTTAATGATGAAGTTGGAAAGCCTTGCTACCGATCATTCATTATAATAAAATTAACATATAATTTCAAAGTCGATCTGATTGGGATGGGTAGATTTTTAAAACATGTTAGGTGCTTATTTTAGATTGAAAAAATGGGAACGATCCATAAATGCCTCAAAGGCGCGAGAAATATCTCAAAACATGTGGTATGATCGAAAAGTACTGCTACCGGCAAGCCACACACAAATATAATTAAAACAATTTAAAATAAATTAAAAGTGGGATGTAAGTAACTTTTAGGCTAACAAAATGTTATATATATCTAAA